>CM033470.1:147394930-147994930 GCA_019447015.1 Hymenochirus boettgeri | reverse complement strand
TTTTATAGGGGTAGCAACCGCAGGTGGGACCGGGAGCCAAGATGGCCCCATTTTCTTATTTTTCCTTTGACGAATATACTATAGCCTCCTAGAAAACCACTGTGAATGAAGCACAGATAGGAGCCCATCATAGTGTTGCTGGGGGGCCCAGTGATTCCTAGTTTTACCACTGGCACCCACATTAAATGTGGCTACACACAGTTCTAATTCTCTGTACTGTAGTATAATACTGAGCATGATTTGTAGGTGTGTGGCAACTAAGGTTGCCAGATACTTCGGCGCATGAGCAGGGCAGTGTGGGGGCGAAGAGTGGGGCAGAGCGGCAGGAATAGGGGCATTCTGGGGCAGAATGCAGAGGCAGGGGTGTGGAGATTTTTTCTATATAAAGTGCAAAAAAAAATTTAAGCAGGTTATTTTATAAGCATTCTTCTTTGTAGTATATCCATCATTTTTGGTTCATTGCTTAGGGGAAAAAATCCAATGCACCAAATGTGGTTTGCTCAACAGACTATGTAAAATTGTTCAGCAGATTATATAGCTCTTTATATACTCCTACTACAAATGAACAGTTTGATTTTTTTAAATATACATTACACATTTTTATCGTATTTATATTCTGCAGTTTTTTTTTGCTTGAATCTGCTTTGGTATGGCTGGGGTTGCGGCTGGCTTATGTGAGTGCGGGTGCCTTTCCAGGGATGGGGAGTCCTTAAAAACAGACACTGGCTTTTAGATGCAAGTGTTTGGTTGGTGCTGAACTGCTTTACTGCATGAATCCATGTGCATCTGCCTAAAACATCGTGTTTCCTATTTAAAGGGTATCTCCACTGGTAAAATAATTTTTTTGTAGTCAGTTTTATTGAAGAACAGGAGATAAAGGAGCTGTGTCTTACGTGCAGTAGCCAGGAACGAACTTGATCTCTTGCTCCTCCGCCGTGTCCTCTGACAAGTCTCGATGGACTTAGTGCATGTGCAAGTTCGATGCACATCGCGTACTAAGTCTGTCGGGGCTTGGCAAATTACGCGGAAGAGGAGCGAGGGACCGGGTAAATTCTCTAACTTTGTTCCTGGCTCCTGCACGTTTTATTGAATAATGGGAGGTAAGACACAGCTCCTTTACCTCCTGCTCTTTAATAAAACTGACTACAAAAAAATGTATTTTAATCGTGGAGATACCCTTTTGCCGCAACTAACATCTCTTTCTGGTCAGGAGCCTCAAACGGTCGGTCAGGAGGAAGGATTGTTACATGTGTACCCAGCTTAACACAGGTGTTTATACAAAAACCTGATAACTTGATCCCAGTGTAGGGCTATTGGCCACTGCTTTTTTAATTAAACTTCATACACACAAGCAATCGCGGGGGCCGACCCACAACGCATGATGTGTATGCACGACCATTTTGTACGTTATTGTGCCATGTATGGTTATTTTGCTCTCAATTAGAGAGATGTAATACTTACCTTCCATGCTCCTCTCACTTTTAGGATTCCCGCAACGCAATAATCACTTAGAGTGATTTATTGCATCGTGTGAACCTGAAAGGTAAGCAGAGCTAATGCCAATGTTTAAAAGGGGATTTTACATCGGGTGCCATGGCCATTAGTACAAAAAGGTGCAGGCCCTGGAAATATTACATTGGAAAGCGTGGGTTTAACTACTTTTTACAAAATTGCTTGGGATTTTACACCTCCCTTAAAACCCTGGCTGTTGTTAAAACTGAGTAAAGTATAGTATTTGAGGTTGAATAAAGACATACACCCATCAAGTCCAACCTAATCAGCAATACTCACATTTCCTGCCTAACTGTTGATCCAGAAAAAGGCAAAAAAGATCCCACCAAAATTATGAATGGGTAAAAACATTGCTTCCTGACTCCAAGTGGCAATCAGAAATATCCCTGGATCAACTCCAACTTTATGTATCAATACCAGTAACATTCCTTTTTTAGAAACTCATCCAGCTTTTTTTCTAAACGATCCAACAAACCTGCCATCCTCACATCCAATTGAAGACAGTTTCATAGTTTTACCATTCTCGCTGTGAAAAACCCTTTCCAAGCTTGAAGACTGGATGTCTTTTGTTCAAGTCTTAAGGGATGTCCGCATGTCCTCTGATATGTTATTATTGGTGAACAATGATAGTTTTTCGTATAGCCTGTCAATGTATTTATACACAGTAATCAAACAGTTGTGTTCAAAATTATTCAACCCCCAATGCTGTAAACGGTTTTAGGGAATTCGGTGTACATTTGTAATTGTGTTCAGAATGAAATCTTACAAGGACTTTTTAAAGAACCAAATGCAACTAAAATGACATTAATTGTTTTTGTAATACAGTATTAAATGTTTTTTTGTGATTTCTTCATTGACAAAAATTAAAAAAAAACTCTCTCCCCATTCAGCTTATCCTTGATTCATCTAGATCCACTTCCCTTCCCATTGTAGAATTTTTTCATTTGAATGATATATAAGGGATAATGCACCACTTACAGTGTAATATTACGCCATTGAGGAGTTCCCTGACCATATAGAAGCAAGTTCTTTTTAAAGAACCAAATGCAACTAAAATGACATTAATTGTTTTTGTAATACAGTATTAAATGTTTTTTTGTGATTTCTTCATTGACATAATTATTCAACCCCTTAAAGACTACCACTCTTAAGAACAGAGGTTCATTCAAGTGTATTCGATCAGGTATTGAAAAAAAATTGTGGATGTCATCGAGCAGCAATCAAGCATAATAAGCACCAATTAGTCAGATTTAAAATGACTGTGATACTTAGCTCCTTCTAGACATTTACTGGTGTGTTTACAAACATGGTGAAGTCAAGAGAATGGTCCAGGAAGAAAATAGAAGTGGTGATTTCTCTTCACAGGAAGGGTAATGGCTATAAGAAGATTGCAAAGATGTTAAACATACCAAGAGACACCATAGGAAGCATCATTTGCAAATTCAAGGCAAAGGGCACTGTTGAAACTCTACCTGGTCGTGGCAGAAAGAAGATGCTGAGTTCGACTGCTGTGCGCTACCTGAAGCCCAAAGTGGAGAAAAGTCCCCGTGTGACTGCTTAGGAACTGAAAAAAGATTTGTCAGATGCGGGGACTGAAGTTTCAGCACAGACAATAAGGCACACACTGCGTAATTAGGGCCTCCATGCCAGAACTCCCAGGCGCACCCCCTTGCTGTCTCCAAAGAATAAAAAGAGTCGACTGAAGTATGCCAAAAGTCATGTGGACAAACCACAAAAGTGTTCTGTGGACTGATGAAACAAAATTAAAACTGTTTGGGCCCATGGATCAACGCTATGTTTGGAGGAGGAAGAACAAGGCCTATGAAGGAAAGAACACCTTGCCTACTGTGAAGCATGGCGGGGGGTCAATCATGCTTTGGGGCTGTTTTGCTTCTGCAGGTACAGGGAAGCTTCAGTGTGTGCAAGGTACCATGAATTCTCTTCAGTACCAGGAGATATTGAAAAAAATGTGATGCAGTCTATCACAAACCTGAGGCTTGGGAGAAGTTGGACCTTGCAACAGGACAATGATCCCAAGCATACCTCCAATCCACTAGAGCATGGTTGCAGATTAAAGGCTGGAAAATTTTGGAGTGGCCATCACAGTCACCAAACTTAAATCCGATTGAGAACCTCTGGTGGGACTTAAAGAAAGCAGTTGCAGCGTGCACGCTTAAGAATGTGACTGAACTGGAGGCTTTTGCCCATGAAGAATGGGCTAAGATACCCGTAGATCACTGCAAGACACTTGTGTCAAGCTAGGCTTCATGTTTAAAAGCTGTTATAACTGAAAAAGGATGTTGTACTAAGTACTAAGAATGAATGTCATTTGGGGGTTGAATAACACTGATAATGATGTGAGCACAGAAAAGACATTTGTGGTTATTTCATTATAAATGTTATGTTATATTTGTCCGACTTACAAGTGTCTCTTTGATTTAATTGTAAACAAGATGACTGAAATGATCAAAATCAATGTCAAACTGGCCAAAACACTCAATTTCAGTGGGGGTTCAATAATTTTGAACACAACTGTATACCTATAAATCCAAGTAAACTAGCTTTATTGCCATCCTCTGTAACTAACTTATCCCTATTAATTAATGGCCCCACATTTTCAGTCCTCATTTTCTTACTATTAATTTACTAAAAATTATTCAGGGTTAGTGTTGCTTTGTTCAGCTATCTTAACTTCATTTTTATTAATTTTAGCTAGCTTAATTGTTTTATTACAATCTGTGTTACAGTTTTTATAATCTCTAAAGGCCCTTTCCATTCCCTTTGCCTTAACGGTTTTAAAAGCCACTGTCTTCCTTTCCATTTCCCTATTTACATCAGAACTAAGCCACATGGGTGCAGACTTGTTTTTTAAATTTGATTTAATAAATGTATTTATTTTTATAAATTTATTTGTAAAATGGTTTATAATCCCAGTCCATTTCTGTTCAGTACATTTAACTGAATATATATTATTCCAGTTGACATGCTGAAGAGCTATTTTTAATCTGGGAAAATTAGCTTTCCTGAAATGAAAAGTCTTTGTTAACCCAGTGCACTTTTCCTTTGGATAACATATGCTAAATGACACTTTTTCATGATCACTATTACCTAAGCCCCCAGTTACCTTCATATATATAATACGCTCCATGATGTTTGATATTATCAGATCCAACAGAGCTCCCTTTCTAGTAGGAACTTCAACCACCTGTGAGAGAAAATGATCCTTCAGCAAATTCAGGTCACCATCCTTTTCTACTACGCAAATCAATGTCAGGGTAATTGAACATAATCAAAACATTCCCCAGACTTGCAGCCTCTACCATCTGCATATGAAGCTTACTTGTTTCCTCCCTGGTAGCATTTGGCAGCTTGTAGCAGACACCAATGATAAGATTACCCCGCTTCCTTTTGCCCAATTCCACCCATTATTGCCTCCGCTTTAACATCCATATCACCAGTTATCTCTTCTTTTAAATTTGGCTTCAACTCCTGTTTAATATATCCCTCCCCTTTCCTATTTACTCTAAAATGCCTAAAAAAGGAGTATCCTTCTAAACTTACAGTCATGAGAATTTTTCAACCATGTTTCTGCTATACCATTAACACTATTATCTCCACTTCTGCCATTTATCTCCCATTTTTGTCTCCCATTTGCAAACATACATTTTAGATTATGATCCTGTAATTTATTTATACACTTTAATACACATGCCTCCCTATCCCTTATGCTAGACCCACCCTCTTTCCACCCACCACTGGCCACTCTACACCCCGCATACTCCCTGTACTATCTATCTCAGTGAGACTGATGATACCCTCCCCCAAAACCTAGTTTGGAATCTCCTCCAAAACTCTAGCCCTCTTCTTCTCCAAAACAGCTGTACCACTATCAGTCAGGTGCAACCCATCACTACTAAAGAGCCTGTAGTTACACATTAATACTCTTTAAGCTCCCGATATCTCCCGATGTTGCAATAAAAATAGACCACAGTCATGTTAGCTCCTGACTTTGGGTGAAAAATTTTTTTTACATTTGATTGCCTATTCAACATGTAAATCAGTGTAAGGCAAAACAACCCTGTCAAAAGCTATCTGCATATTATACACATTGCTTTGGAAGGGGGGGGGCGGGAATCCCTGATCAGCTAATACCTGTAACATTCATTCATTTTCTTTGATTCATCAACCTCTTTTTATATCTCAAATAATGGGAAACTTTAATTTCTGACATAAGTAGAATAACACCATCAGGGGCGGAGGGTGACTTATTGAATAGGGAAGGCTAAGGAAGTATCATTGCCGTGCGTAACACAGTGCAAATTTGTTTAGGCCACACCCACCATATATGTAAAACAATATGAAGTGACTATCAGTGCTGCGCATAGTGGCAATAATATGCTTGCCACACAGAAATGGGCAATATGCTTGGCACACAGAAATGGGCAAAAATATGCTTGGTACACAGAAATGGGCAATATGATTGGCACACAGAAATGGGCAATAATATACTTGGCATACAGAAATGGGCAATAATATGATTGGCACATAGAAATGGGCAATATGCTTGGCACACAGAAATGGGCAATAATATGCTTGGCACAGAAATGGGCAATTTGCTTGGCACACAGAAATGGGCAATAATATGCTTGGCACAGAAATGGGCAATAATATGCTTGGCACAGAAATGGGCAATATGATTGGCACACAGAAATGGGCAATAATATACTTGGCATACAGAAATGGGCAATAATATGCTTGGCACATAGAAATGGGCAATATGCTTGGCACACAGAAATGGGCAATAATATTCTTGCACAGAAATGGGCAATTTGCTTGGCACACAGAAATGGGCAATAATACCTGGGCAAAGAAATGGGCAATATGCTTGCACACGAAATGGCAAAAATATGCTTGGTACACAGAATGGCAATTGCTTGGCACACAGACTGGGCAATAATACGCTTGGCAAAGAAATGGGCAATATGCTTGGCACACAGAAATGGGCAAAAATATGCTTGGTACACAGAAATGGGCAATATGCTTGGCACAAAGAAATGGGCCATAATATGCTTGGCACAGAAATGGGCATAATATGCTTGGCACAGAAATGGGCAATATCTTGGCACAGTAGAATAAAACCATCAGGGGCAGAGGGTGACTTATTAATAGGAAGGCTAAGGAAGTATCATTGCCATGTGTAACACAGTGCAATTTGTTTAGGCCACACCAACCTAATATGTAAAACAATATGAAGTGACTATCAGTGCTGCGCATAGCAGCAATATATGCTTGCCACAACAAATGGGCAATATGCTTGGCACACAGAAATGGGCAAAATTATGCTTGGCAAAGAAATGGGCAATATGCTGGCACAAGTAGAATAGCACCATCAGGGGCGGAGGGTGACTTAGTGAATAGGAAAGGCTAAGGAAGTTCATTGCCGTGTATAACGCAGTGCAAATTTGTTTAGCCCAACCCACCATATATGTAAACAATATGAAGTGACTATCAGTGCGTCGCATAGCCAATAATATGCTTGCCACACAGAAATGGCAATATGCTTGCACACAGAAATGGGCAAAATATTCTTGGTACACAGAAATGGGCAATATGCTTGCACACAGAAATGGGCAATAATACCTTTGCGACAGAAATGGGCAATATGCTTGGCACAGAAATGGGAAAAAATATGCTTGGTACACAGAAATGGGCATATGCTTGCACACAGAAATGGGCAATAATATGCTTGGCACAGAATGGGCAATTTGCTTGGCACACAGAAATGGGCATAATACGCTTGGCCATAGAATGGCCAATATGCTTGGCACACAGAAATGGGCAATATACGCTTGGCAAGAAATGGGAATATGCTTGGCACAGAAATGGGAAAAAAATGCTTGGTACACAGAAATGGGCAATGTGCTTGGCACACAAACATGGCAATAATACTCTTGGCAAAGAATGTGTGGGGGGGGACCAAATGGGCAATTTGCTTGGCACACAGAAATGGGCAATAATACGCTTGTCACATAGAAATGGGCAATATGCTTGGCACACAGAAATTGGCAATAATACGCTTGGCAAAGAAATGGGCAATATGCTTGGCACACATCATAACAACTCCACACAATAAAGCATGCTGGAGTTGTAGTATTCAAACATCTTAAGTGGCAAATACTTGCAAATAGGGGTAAAATACATACAGTATGCACAAAAAAGAAGGTTTTACTCCTATTTGTATGTATTTTCTACTTAAGTGTGTCCCTGTGTAAAGTTTCCTTACCTTGTCCGGCGGCCACGCGATCCGCATCCTTTCCACAGCCTCTGCGCTCCGGATGATGTCACACCCGGCGCCTCTCACTTTGCGGCGCGGGTAGTGACATCATCCGGATGCGCAGAGGCTGGGGAGCAAGGATGCGGATCGCGCGGCCGCTGGACAAGGTAAGGGAAACATTGACTCGAGTATAAACCGAGGGAAGATTTTCAGGCTTTTTTAAAGCTGAAAACCTCGGTTTATACTTGAGTATATACGGTATATGCTATAAAACAAGTCAATGCATTTTGGCGTTCCATACCGTCATCGTGTTTTATATATATAAAGGTAAGTATTCACGGTGCACTCCTGGGTCTTGCAAAAATTTTTATTAAAACATGCAACGACAATGTTTCGTCCCTTTGTCTTAGGCCTTTCTCAAGCCAACATTTGTGCATACAATTCAATGTGCATTTATACTCAGTGACCACATCTAACAAATCACATGTGTTGGTGTACACATGTGATTTGTTAGATGTGGTCACAGATGGTCAAAGACAGAGTGCAGGACAGTCTAGTGCAGCAGAGCCACCTGGTGTTCAAGGAGCAGAATATATAACATTGGGAAAGAACAAAATACAGGAAAATCAAATGACTGAACAAAATTATATTTTATAAGATAAAAGGAATGTTTTGAGAGCATACAGTATATAGAAAGAAAATAAGTAATAATCAGAATTCCATGGTGTTTCTTCAGCATTATTGTACATTTATATTTTATTATTTTATCATTAACCTTAAAAAACATACTATATGCAGGAAAAGTGGTGATTGCATGCAATGAGAAAATTTACTGCATCTGAACTCATCCCTCACCATGGAAGTTCCCTCTGCAGATACTCTCTAGAGGGCAAAAATGCTAAGATAAAGGATGCCATTCAGCTCTACATGCAGATGGCAATGTCTACAAGTTTGGGGCACATTCTAATTATGGGCAATTTTAAATATGATTAAATTGACTGGAGCAACTAAACTGCTAAATCAGTAATATACCAATATTTTTCTAAATGTATAAGATAAGAAAGCAAATGCATAAATATAACATTTAAAATTATATTGATTAATTTAGGAAAAAATAAGGCATATGGATAAGAAAAAAAAGAACACATACCGTATATTTTTTTTCCCAGGGAGAACAGAAATGTGTTCCCAATGGAAGTACCCGGGATGAGGACCTAAACGTCGCTCTACTTTGGCCGGACCACCAATGGGAAAGCATGCATCTTGCGCATCTTTGGCTAGTGAGATAATGCATGTTACATAATACACCTACTCAGAGTGACAAAAACCCAATGACAGTGAATGGTTTTAAAGTAATACATGGTTTTAAAGTCCCATAGGGGCTGCCATCTTTGCTCCCACTCTTGTACCCACTATGTATCGCATATGCCCAATAGCCATGCCTTAGGAACTGAGGACAAATAGCAAACTCATCTCAATTTTGCATGTGTGCTACATTAGATAGAAATAGTAATGCATGATATGTAGATTAAAAACTGCATTTGGATTTTAAAGAACAAGCTTGTTATAATTATGGTTGCATGTTTTTTTTCCTAGTAATTAAGCTGAACAAAGTAACCCTTTTCTGGGAAACGTTGGGTCTAAGGCTGGATAGACACCAGCCAATATTTTTGGCCGACCGACCGATTCACGGCACTTTCGGTCGATCGGCCGAAAATATAGGCTGGTGTGGGGCGGGCGGCTGCGACCGACATTGGGCATGTCACAAAATTCCGATCGATTGTGCACGTTACCTGAGAACGCACGATCGATCCTTCGCAAATTTGTCCGCGGCTGAATTTGCCGCAACCGAGCGCTCGCTCGGGACAAAAAGTCCCTCCGTGTGTAACCGGCTTAAGGCAATTGTTCTCTGTGTCCCAGGTTAATATATACCCTCACAATTACTGTGAAATGGCTGTAGCCCTGTAATTAGTTATTTTCACTATTTAAATGGTGTTTAAGGATAATACACTCAAAATAACAATGAAGTTTAAATGGAAGCTGTATGCCTAAATTACCTTGTCCCTTTTTTTTTTCTAGGTGCCTTTAGAGCCTTACTGTGCCTCAGTTAATTGCTGGCCATCTTTGGTTATCTCTGCAGTCAGGTAAGCTCCTCATGTAGGAGTTGCCTCCATGCTCGCCACGCGTGAGTGACCTCCTGACGCACGCAACGTGACGTGTGACGCTTGTAACAGTGCGCGAGCATATAGGTAACTGCTACATGATTTATGGACCCAAGCCTGGAACGAGGTTCACCAATTCTTGAGGGGAGGAGCTTACCTGACTGCAGACATAACCCAAGATGGCCAGTACTTTACTGAGGAACAGTAAGGCTCTGAAGGCACCTAGAAAAAAAAAAAAGGGACAAGGTAAGTTAGGCATACAGTTTTTAATTTAAACAATTAAAACTTCATTTTTTTTTCATATTTTGAGTGTACTTATCTTTTAAGGATAGTAAAGATTTTATGCAGACACTGCACAGCACATTGTTTAGTTTTTATGGGGAGATTAATGTGTATGTTAAATGAAAAATTATGAATAATGCATACTTCCCCACTTCTATAAAAGGTAAACCGGGATGGAGCGGAGCCACGAATAACACTGGCACAGAATGTCACTGCCCCTCAAACATCATAGACACACCACTAGTTTGTTAAACCCTGCCCACTACGAGACCCTTCAAACCATGACAGTCCCAGGGAAAATGGGACGGTTGTGAGGTATGATTAATATTACAAATGCTGCATCATTCAGAATTGTGCACAAACACATCCTCAAACATTCCCCTTTCAAGAAGTACACTAAAAAAAACAATTTAAAGCAATGAAGTTAATCATTTCTCATTAGTGTACCATACTAAGGCAGTGACCACACTACAATGCACGTTAACCCACGTAAAATGCGCAAACATTTTAGGCATGTTACCATGCATTTGCACTGTGATTCTGCCAAAATTCCGTTAGAGGAGCGCATGTGAAAAAAATTGGTGATCGCATGCACTCCGAAAACGCAGCTCACACAGTGTGGCCACCCACATGGGATAGTGTGGCTTAGACCTAAAGAGGAATGTTGGAGGGTTTTCAGAAATCTGCTCCTAAATTTGACTCCTTTTTGTAACCGGTTTATTCTTTCCCTCATTTAAATTTAAACTTCTGTTTTAATTTGGTCGGAAGATCCATTTAATTATTTGTTTAATAAACATTTAGGGCACGGCCATACTGTGCCGGAAACACAATTCAACTTCATGTGCCGATTTTGCGCATGCGGTTTTCTATTAGAAATATGAAAACTGCATGCAATTGCGCTAAAAATGCGGAACTTAAATCGCAATCACACCCGAAAACGCACGTTTTTGGTGCCTTGCCGCAATTTCAATGATCGGAAAAAACGCATGCGCATTTGCATGCCCTTTGGGCAGAAATTAATATAACCCTACAAAACATTTATTTTTTGCCTTGGTTGATGGTGGAATTACAACTCCCAGTATCTCTTACTGTACAGTGCTACTTAACAAAATTCTGTCCTTCAGAGCAGCAATAAATATGTTACAACAACACTGTAATTAGTAACATTTAACCATCAACCAAGATCTTTTCAACCATGTGTTGCTGTGACATACTCATTGCTGCCCCATATCATGCAGTTTTTATATTACTTAAAGGAGAACTAATCTTAACATTTTAAAACCTAATGTGAAAGTTTTTCTCCCCAGAAATATACTATATATTGTAAGATTCTTCTCTAGTAAGTTGCATTTAGTACATGTTAGAAATAGATTTTGTAAATAAGAAGGCTTCCATGTTTTTGCCAGTACAACCCACAGCCCATGAAGTCATCAAAGAACCACTCCCCCTGACCCCAGTATTCACTGTCTCTATGCATAGAGTGTTTTCTATACACAAATATGGAAGTCTCTGAAAAGACTTTTAAAGCGAATTGTTACCATAATTTATTTACCAGTCAGTGTGGGTTGTTGGAAAATAAACTGCAGGGTAATCTTTCAAAGTCTTATCAGGGACTTCCATATTCCATTTTTTTTAGTATTCTTTTGGCCAAAAATTAAGCTTCCAAATGTATCTGGATACTCTGCTTGTTCAGTGGTGGCGCACCGGGTACGGCACCAGGTTTAAAAATACACAATTCAGACGTTCTGAGTTCAATACCCCAGACTTATCTTTTTTTAGTTTTCTGTCCCAAGCAAAAGATGAAGCTCCGAAATGTACAAAAGTGTTCAGCTTATTCAGTGGTGGCTCACCTTGTAAGATGCCAGTTATAGAAACACACAGTTCACAAGGTAAAACTTATCTTTATTTTTTGTTTCCATTATTTTCATAGTTAAAAGATTCTACATGTCCCAGTGTTCTATATATTATCTCTGTTATCCTAGAGGTAAGAGTTCTGCTCTTAGCAAGAGTAAATGTACAAGTTGCAGGTTCTATTCCCCAGACTTTTTAATTTTTTTGTTGATAAGTAATATAATTAATACCATACAATACCCTAGTATATAATAACCATATAATTACTATATGATAACCTAGTAATATATAACCATATAATGTAATGGCGGATACTGTAATGGTTAAAGGTTAAATCCTGGCTAGGGGTAGCTATACAAATGTTTGGATTATTATAATACCCTAGTTATATAATAACCTAGTAATATAATAATCTAGTAATATGAAAACCCAAATCCAATCCTTTGTATAGCTGCCCCTAGCCAGGATCGAACCTGGTCTCCCATGTCAAAGGCGGTGCCTTTAACCAGTACAATATCCAACCCTCGAAACATTTCTAATAACCTAATAATATAATAACCATACAATACTAGTATATAATAAGCTAAGATACCTAGTAATATATTAACCATATAATGTAGTGGTTGGATAGTGTACTGGTTAAAGGTTCTGCCTTTGACATGGGAGACCAGGGTTCGAATCCTGGTAGGGGCAGCTATACAAATGTTTGGATTTTATAAACCCTAGTTATATAATATCTAGTAATAGATAACCCAAATCCAAACATTTGTATAGCTGCCCCTTGTTCCCCAGACACATTCCCAGGTGCCACAGCCATTTACAGTAAGTTACCACTGTAGTTTAGCGTAAATCACTCAGACTTTTCGAACATCACTCCCCCATAGACTTGAATGGGTCCGAATTCGAACTTTCTCGAAGTTCGAAAGTTTGGAAACGGACCGAAATTTATATAGTCGGTCACTCTTAGTGTTGAGGCCGAACTCTATTAGGGAGATTCACTCAGAACATCAACCGCACGTAAGTATTAACACCAGCTATAGCTGGCGTTAAATACTTACATGCTAAGATCCGCGCAGCCACTGGTAAATCGCTTTGCGCGGCTGCGCGAGTGCCTATTCCGAACTCTATCTGAACTAGTTTTTTGTGTTGAACTTGTTGGATTTTCTGAACATGCAGAGTTATTTTCGATAATTATTAAAGTGGTCGAATGTAGTGGTCGATTTCCATAAACCTCAATTGTAGAGGGGCGATTTTGGTAACCTTCTAATGTATTGTTCTGTAACCCTCGAAAGTATGTTTGGTAACCCTCGAATGTAGTGTTCGATTTGGTAACCCTTGAATATAGCAGTTAATTTCAGTAACCCTGAATGTAACCACAGAAACCCAACAATTGCTGTCGTGGGAAAAAGAAGTGTTTAAAGGAGTTTTGGTTTATGTACGTCTCCCAGACCATTTCCCAGGTGCCACAGCCAATTTGAACTATTTCCTCCCATGACTTAAATGGGTTAGTTTTTGAACCTCCAAACTTTTACTGAAGTCGGAAATGAACCGAACTTCAGGAAGTTCGGCCAGCTCTCATAAAAGGCTGAATGCCGCGTCAGTGGCCACTCATACATCGACAGTCAAATCGTACATCTATACAAGCTTTAAGGGCCGTTGTGCCCAGTACATTCAGGTCAAGATTCTGGATTAAAATATCATTGGAAATAATTAATCACGAGCGCCCTTTCTAGTCAAAGAAAATGGCTGAAAATTTGATCAGACGTCAATAAATTTAGGCAAGTTGTGTGGTCTTCAGTAAGTCATGTTGAAAATCTGCAATATGTTTTTTTTTTTGTTTTTTACTGACAGTGACAGACTACCAATTAGTTTATTGATTGGTAGTATATTAGTCAGAAAATGAGGTAAAAATTTACCCAGGAGTACTAGGCTTTTCTCACTGTGCCAGCTCCAGATGGGCTACTCAGAAGTGTGAAGCAAAGTAACTTTCCATTCATTGAAGTAGTTAAGGCAGGGGCAAGCATAGGATTTTTAAGGGAGGATTCCTAAATGGGTTACCACGAATAAGCCCAAGAGTTTCATGGCCGAATAAATCCATGCATTCTGTTATAATATGGATCATATAATATTATTTATATTCATATAAAGCACTGGATAGTTGGCCTCTTCCCTTTTTTAAAAAGCCAATGGCCTGGGGGGAGTGCGCAAGTATGAGAAAAGCAAAAGTTTGCTAATCATAATTAAAGTATAAAAAAAAGTTAGAAGTTGGGGTTACCTTGACGTGGTTGGAAGACTTCATTCATGTGATCACAGTAATGTATAGTAAAACCTCTTTGTTTAATGTATGCCCATGTGCAGAAAATATGATATGTATGGGGCCAGAATGTGCATTGATTATTTTTTCTTTGTTTGTATAAATGTTTGACCAGATGTTAGCATTCCGCAAAATATAGATGTAATTTAGCCCAAGGAGTACTTCCACAGTCCTCTATTGTATTTTATTATTAGGAAGCATGGTAACGCTTCTGTGTAATAGCACCCAACACGCCCCCTAATTGGTGGTCATGCCTTTAAAATAAAGCACTGGATGGACGGCCCTTACCTCATTTTACAAAGCCAATGGGCTGGGGAGAAGTCTGCTATATTGATCCAGTGTGCAGTATGAGTAATGTATGCATGTATATGTATGTTAATTTTATTTATAAAGCGCCAGTTGGGTACGCAGCACTGTACAATATAAATACAAACAAGGGGATAAGTGCAAGTAATATACAGATAAATTAAAATGAATACAATTTCATACATTGGTTAACAATAGAGTGACCGAACTCCTTCGGATCATTCGGTTTTGGACCGAGGGGTTCCGAGTCGGATCCGGATCCAAGTTGAACCCGGTCCCACTCTAGTTAAGAATACATACAGTATATATAAATTATGAATAAATTGATGTAAGTGCAGCATACCTAAAGGATAGCCAGCTCATCCCTGGTCTAATTAGTTAGAACGGTGCCCCCTCAAGCTCATTACACGCCTGAACAAGAGGAATTTAAAATAAATATTCCAATTGTCATCACAAGAAATATCAACTGATAATAATGCGGGAAAGTGAGGTGAAACGTTAGATAACAACAAAGTAGAAAAATACCCCAAACCGGTGAGGATTACAATGGCTTTGACACACCATGTGCTAACCCAAATGCAAAAGTTTGCTAATCATAACAAAAGTAAAAAATTTTAGAAGTTAGGACCTTCTAGACTGGGGTTACCTTGATGGAGTTGAAAGGCTTTTCATTCATGTAATCAAGCAGCATGTTCTTCCGCACTCACGTTCCCAGCAACCATCACAATGTTTCGGCTAGCCATGTAGCTGTCCTCAGGATGTGATATCACCATCATCAGGGGGCATGGTTCTTTGATGACCCTGGGCTGTGGGTTGTACTGGGACAACATGGAAGCCTTCTTATTTACAAAATCTATTCTTGAGGTTCTACTTCTCTGCCCCTCTGCCTCCTTCCTGTTCACACTTGACCCTTGCATCTATTACAAACTCTCCTTTCCTCAACATGCCTCTTCCATGCTAACTCGCTGAACCGACTCCACGAAAGTCACATCTTACAATATGTGTTAACTCCCTTACACATAGTAGGTTTTAAAACCCTGTAGTTGAGTTCCATTGTAATGGTCCCATGGCAAACAGAGGCTTTATATGCTCTCTACTTGGTTCTTTACTGCAATATTTAACAATATAAACACTAGTAACACGCAACCACCCCCCACTCACCCACCCTACAGAAAAATTTGTATTATATGCTTAATATATTACTAGGTTATTATATGGTTATTATATTATTATATGTTTGGATTATTATAATACCCTAGTGATATAATAACCATATAATAACCTAGTAATATATTAAGCATATAATACCCTATATTGTAACCATATAATAACCTAGTAATATAACAACCATATAATACCCTAGTAATATAATAACCATATAATAACCTAGTAATACAATAGCCATATAATACCCTAGTCATATAATAACCCAGTAATATAATAACCATATTATTACAACATTTGTAAAACACTATCCACTATCCAGCCACTACATTAGATTATTATATTACTAGGTTATTATATTATATGGTTATTATATTGTTATTATATTACTAGGGTATTATATGGTTGTATTATATGCTTAATATATTACTAGGTTATTATATGGTTATTATATCACTAGGGTATTATAATAATCCAAACATATAATAATATAATAACCATACAATACCCTAGTAATATAATAACCATATAATAACCTAGTAATATAATAACCATATAATACCCTAGTAATATAATAACCATATAATTACTATATGATAACCTAGTAATATATTAACCATATAATGTAATGGCTGGATACTGTACTGGTTAAAGGTTCAAGGTACAATGTAAAAATGTCATTACTGGGCAGTACCTTATGGAACATAACATTTTATTTGAATGTGAGTTCCACCATTAAGAGGATCCCATATGGGCAATTTATAAGACTGCAACAGAATTGTACTAAGGAAGTTACATTTATAGAAGCAGTCAAGGAGATGAGAAGAAATTTAGGAAAATAGGATTTACCAAGCAGGTGTGGATCCTGCATTTTAACAGGGCTTTAGCTTGGAGAGAAAATGTCCCTTCGAAAAATAAGATAGACACCAAAAATACAGATTCCAGGGGTGCGGGGAGTAGTAAGGACACGTTACCTTTTACCTTTGTATAGCCCCCAAATGGAACACATAGTAGAATAATTTAAAAAAAAACATTCTTAAGATTGATATTCATTGATGGAGGCCATTAAACAGTGTAGATATGTGTCACCAAAAAGCCTTTGAGCAACACATTCGGTGTGACTGGGGTATCTAGGATCTAGGGCCTGTGCGGGAGGCCCACCAATTACTCGCACAAGCTAAGAAACCACCATTGCCATTGTTAGCATAGTTGACAGTACAAGAATTACCTATGGTTTTTATACTGGTTACACAAAAAAGGAAAAACACAAAATATAAACTTTCTAATAGTGCAAGTTTACTTGTAACAAGATATGACACCATGGGGCATATACATTAGAGTAGCCTGTGCTCTTAGGCTGGGTAACACCCGCCGATATTGCCTGGGTCGGTTGGTCGGTAAATCTAATGGTGTTGGAAGGCACTGCGAATGCTCGGCAGGGAAAAAATAGCCCCGTGTGTGCCCAGACTTAATTTGAAGCATCCAATCAGATGATACATTTGTACTGGTCTAATGCAGTTATATAATATCTGATTGGTTTCTGCACAGGCAAATTTCGCACCTTTCAATAAATTAGCCCCAATACATTAAAAATCACTTTTATACATGAACTATTGATATAAAGCTTTTAATAAAAATTGCAAACATAAACTTTACCAAGTTTAGAAAAACATGTTAAAAAAACTACATACATGAACTAGCCTTATAATATAATACCTATATAAATACTTTACATGAACCATAATATACAGCAGTGACATCACTAGGAATCACTTCATCCACAGTGGTTTTCTGGAAGGAGGCTGTATCTGTCATAGGAAAAATAAGAGATGGGGGGCCCTGCGAGTTGCTCCCCTGGTAGTTATGTCCTAATACCTTTTTTAGTTTTTAATAATTAACTGTATACATAAACTTAGCAAGTTTAGAAAAACCTCAAATTCAAAAAAAAACTACACACACGCAGCCAGTTATAATATTATTTGAATATTTCTCATGATCCACTGATTATAAACTCTTAATAAATTAACTGCATACATAAACTTAGTTATAAACACACAAATTAAAAAAACTACATATTAAATTATAAATTTAAATTAAATATATTTAAGAAGCAATTTTGGTAAAAATGAGGAAGAGTTTACTATCAAAATCTCAACCTCCCCCAAAAAGGAGGAGTAAAATTTCTATAGTTCGAAAACAAACCCGTTAAAAAGTTTAGTTAATACAGTTAAATAGCAATGGTAACTTACTGTAAATGGCTCTGGCCCTGGGAATGGTCTGGGGAACATGTACATATTACCAAAAGTTGTTTTTTTAAACACTAACTTTTCCCATGATTGGGCAATTGTCCGGCTTCCGCATTGAGTTTTCTGTAAATTCGAGGGTTATTGTAATTCAAGGGTTACCTAACCCTACATTTGAGGGTCATCTAAAATTCAGAGGTTACCGAATGATACATTCAAGGATTAGCACAAATTCGATGGTTACCGAACGCTGCACTGGAGGGTTATCGCAACTTCAAAGTACAACCCCTCGATGTAGCACTCGGTAACCCTCGAATTTGTATTAACCTTAAATTTGTGATAATCATCAAATGTAGCATTCGGTAAGATTGAATTTGCCTAGAACTTTCAATGCCACATTCTAGGGGTATGAGTGCTAAATTTGAGGGTTATCGATTAGAAATTCGAGGATAACGGAAAATACGCCCAAAGCTTGGGAAAACAGAGCTCAAAGTTGGAGATTCTGAATTGTTAAAGTTTGCTTGGGTTTGAGTCTGAGTTTTAGTGCCTCTTTAGTGAGGACTTAGTACCCTGGGTACTATGCAGCTATGGATCGAGGAGAATGTAAGTAAATTAGTTTTTTATTTTTAGAAAACTTTTGATCAATGTTGCCTACAGCCTGATCAATGACAGCATAGTATGTCTCGACCTCAAATATCTTAAGGATAACTGTAATGCCTCAATGCATTTTTTTTTTTTTAAAAAACGCTTTCAAAAGAGTAATGGTATGCAGCCCTCCCCATACTTTTTTTACTGATTTTGAGCTTCTCTCTGCCTTTCAATTACCATGCTGTGAAGGGGGCGAAACTATTCTGTCTGCCTGAAAGTCACTCAAAACTAGCATGTGAGAAAACACTTGATTATGTAAGCTGTATCCTAGCAACTGAACATTTCAAGTTTGTTTGATGGCAGAGAAGGAGGAGAGAGGCTGTAGCAGACATTCCCATCAGCCAGTGACAAGTGATATGTTAATCATGGCCCTGGGCCATCTAGGAGGCGGGCTTTTAGCACTCATCTTTGCTGTGTGATATCTAAGGGAAGGCAGCACGGTGTGAAATGAGAGTAGCGGATTTCAGCTGCTGGAACTGTGGACATGTATTGGGGGAGATGTTGTTTTTTGGGATAGTTACCTTAAGTAATTTCTAGGTTCAGCTCACTATTGTTTACAGTTTACAGTAAGAAGCTAAATAGCACTTCTACCAGCCACAGAAAGAAAGTACCACCTTGTGCGCTGCTTCAAATGGAAATAGTGAGCAGCATCTGACCTGGGTTGCACTGGGTGGGCGTTCATAGGTTAATTAGTGCTGAACATGATGATGATGATGCATTTGCTATTCTAACCTCACTCTCAGGAGGATCTACTTGTTATAAGGCCTCAGGCTCTGTAGAGCTCTGGCTTGGTTTGTTTCGGCTGCCATAACTTTTGCTGACCTGGATCTCTATTAGGCCTTTCTTAAAGCCTGAATTTTTTTTTGTTTTTGTACCAGTTTTATATTACTTTCTTTTAGGTTTATCTTTAAATTGCCTTACTTTAGAAGACATTTCAGCACACCTGTTAGTAAAAGTTATTAGCTATATAATAATCAATTTCTATATAGAAACTATTTTCTGACGTTTGAATGCATGCCCTTGCGGTTACACTGTAAGGTATTTAAAAGATGACAAGGGACTTTTTACTCAAACTTACACGTGCAAAAACAAAACAAAAACAGACAAGCATGTCATGCAATTAACCAACACATACTGTTAGTTATGCATTGGGGTTCATCAAAAAAAAAAGAATCTGCTTCACGACCATGCGATAACGATCTTACTTACATGAAAGCACAAAGCAGCAAATGACAAGTATTAAAATCAACTTCAAACGGCAAAGACTAATCTGTCTCTGTAAAACTGAAAGTATATTAACTACACACCAATCTAAAGTCTTATTTCATCATCATCATAAATTATGTAAGATTTTATTTTCTAAAGTGTTTTGAAACTGTATTGTAAATCTTTAAATTTAGCCCATAGTTTCTTCACTTGCCTATTTACTTATCTGTACACTCTTCAATAAATCTGTGTGAAATAGCAGTACATTTTCGCTAATGCAGGGATAGGCAACCAGTAGACCTCTAAATGTTTGAAAATTGCAACCAGCAGAACACTACTTACAGCCCCTCGTCCACAGGGGGCGGACCGGCAGCTGCTCCTTTGATTGGCTGAGAGGCAGTCAATCACAGCCATGGTGCCGGCAATAGAGGATGCCGCGGCAGCAAAAGGGCTATAAGTAGAGTTCGGATTCTTGATGTAACTATCTAATTAGTGGTTGGGGTGGGAAAGGATGCCATCTAACATATTTAATAGTTATCATGGGTTAAGGGCAGCCAGGGAGGGATCAGGAGTGGGGGAGGGAGGGGGTGAAAGGGCTCCCCTGCACATGTCACTGTCCTTCAGAGGACAGGGAGGAGGCGGAAAACTTTTACACAGGAAGACAGCTCCTAACAGAAAAACAGCACCTGCTGTTCTGGGACTTTGGACAAGCACTACAGGAGAACTTTTGGAGCAGAGAGTAAGGTAAGGATTACTTTTTAACTACACAGTGGGGCCAGTAGTGGGTTAACTTTAGTTTGGAGGGTGGACACGCCCTTTAAATCTAACCTAATTACCCCCTAAAACCTAGACCGCGCTAGGTTTAACAGTGTGTATGAGGTCTCCAATATACATACCTGGACTTGTTTCCTCGGCTCTCTGCTGGACGGCAGTGGTGTCAGTGATTAGCTGAGGTGCAGTGTCTCATCAGTAAAAGTGTTGCTTCTGCCGGTCTGGCCCCTTCAGGCGGGGAATAAGTGCAGGTAAGTATAATTAAAAGCCTCACATGTACATTATCGAGATCTAGGTTTGGTGGGTTGTTAGGTTAGACATATCCCCACCATTATCCCACACCATTATTTATCAGCATTATAACAGCAATTCCCATAGCCACACATACCTTCCCCCCATACAGAGGCCATCATGAGTCAAGACCACTACCATAATTTACCCCCAGCAGCACCCAACCATCAGGGAATAGGAAAGGGGATAGAAGTCTGCCATTATGAAAAGCTGAAGTAATGCTTAATTACTGGATATTAAAATAAAAAACAAGGGTACCTAGGGTTTAAATTCAGTATTTGATGTGACCTGTTTTGTTTAAGGAAGTAATTGTCTGTGTGGGGGTAGTTATGTTGTAAAGGATTGTGATTAGAGAACATTTAGAGGAAAACAGTATATGTATCAAACTTTTTGAATAAATATATATATATCGGGCTGCACTCCAACACCTCTACTAAATAAATAGGCATGTATCTCAGGATTCACCGTGCACTCTTCAGGTTTTTTCTTTAAAAAATAACTTTTATTTACTGCTTGTTAAAACAGTCAATGCAAATCGTCATTCATCTTGCTGTCGTCAGGACAAGATGAATGCCGAAATGCATTGACTCTTTTACAAGCAGTAAATAAAAGTTACACCATCCTGAATCCTGAGATACATGCCTATATTACACTTTTCCCCCTTTTTAATTGTAACTTATAGTTATGAATTAGATTATAAACAATAGATAGTGGAGCACACATGATGTTTCTAACACAAGCCCTAAGGATTATAGTTGGAGTCACCTAACTATTATAAGGTTATTATTGTATTTATGCTTGAAAAATAAGCAATATGTAACATACATGTATGCATATGGATGCGGTACATTATTTAAAGAAGTAATGCATGTTACACATATAGTAAGATATGCGGGTTCATTTTTTGTTATGTGCACCTTATCATAAATGCACTTTTTAGCAATGAGCACTTTATCACATGGTAAAGAAGTGTTGCACCTTTCATTTTTGATGGAAGCCTAATGCCTTCGGTGGGTGGGTATTTTAGTTTGCATGGATTTTTTGGTTTGATAACACGTAAGGCATTTGTATGTCTGGTATGTTTCAATAAACCCTTGAACTTTTAAGATGTTGCATGCGTGAGTTCCAGTGTGCGCTTTTCCCTCCATCTTCTTTGTATGGTGTTAGATAGATAGTTAGCTGACAATGACGGGCTAGCAGCACCTGAGCCACTGAATGAAGATGAATGATGACATATGCCTGATTGTATTAGACTTGCTTAATGCAAGACTTGCTATTCAAACAACTAAGGAATTGGTAAGTTACATGTTATGCACCCGGGGCATTATACGTGTGTGCAACTTTATAATTATCTCTTATATATACATAGGAATGTATGCACTTAGGCATAGGATGTACAGAGCCCTGCTATATTTTATGTGTCTTTTCCAATACCCGCCACACCATTTGCAACTTCTGTCTAAAAGTTCCTTAACTGCTGATAAATCATTGGCTTTATCAGTGACTTTTAAGCAAATAGAGCGCTGCGGCTTCAGTAAACCCCCCTAGTGTCTCTTCCACTTTGCGCCATAAACCCTCGGTTTTACCTCCTTAAAAACAATTTACATAGAAAGGCCAAAAGTTAGGGTTAGTTTAACACTGTGTAAACATTTTGGTGTAAATGCGTGAAAAGCTGGGCAGTGACAAAGAGAACAGTGATTCAGAAGGTGACAGAGCTGCTAGGCTGAGTGATTGAGGTTTTTGGAGTATCCAAGATGATTTATGGTTCTTTGTTTCACAAATTTCATTCTTGTCTATAGCAGCAATCATAGTCATTGCTGTTAAAGATGCTTGGCAAGTGGAACTTAAATAAAGACTAATACAATGTATGCCTTTTTTCCATTACTGTAAAATTTTAATTGATTAAGGTGTTCCACTACTGACTAGAAATAAAAACCCATTGTATTATTTTTGCCCACCAGGGAGCCTGAACAAGGAGCCATAATCAGACATGTAAGAATGAAATAATGTTCACTGTTCGATCGATCGGGAAAGCCAGAAAATTTCTGTCAGCCGGCATCGGCTCCCTTTACTTTAATAGAGGGAGCCGATACCGATCATATAGTGTATAGCCGCACGGCCGACCAATCCCCATTCCCCGTATGGATTTAGTGATCCCCATACCCTGCTGGATCACTAAATTATATTGGGGCTCCTCAGGGCGTCCCTGGTTGTTTCCTTAGAACAAGCTGGAAAAGAAGACTAAGATCCATACCATACACATGTCCAATAGGACAAACCATGCCCGACCCCGAGCTCTGGACACATGTGAGACGAACTGCCTTTTTGGGCGATAGATTTGTGTGTGTGTATGTATTCGCTCGGGCATCGTTCGTTGATCCGCCATGGTGGATTGAAGAATGACGCCTGGGCGCACGCATACACACATGCGATTATGGCCGAAACACCTATCGTTTTTCATGTGTCTTGCACTCAGGGGTCATCATCATGTACGAGCCTTAAACAATCTTTAGCTATTCTATGTACAAAGCCTTGCACATGTACTGATAAATTGTTTCACTTCTAGTTGTTTGTAAGCATTCAGTATTTACAGTATTTAAAAAATTCTATTATATCATGTTTAGGCCAAAGGCAGTAATAAAGCAGAGAGAATGGCCAAAAGAAATAATGGAAAAGATAAAGGATAATTATACTAACCTCTTCCCTGCACCTTTTTCCTTCGATTGTGCCCAGGGTAAGAAGGACCTAAATTGTTGAGGTTCTTATCCTTGGCTTCTTTTTAGTTAAGCAGCTTTACTTACCTATAGTTTCCGCCACTCCTTGCAAAAGTCTTCTCATTGCCGGCAGAGAGAGGATGCGAAGAGCACTGGATCAGGCAACTTTTGGTAAGTAAAACGGCTTAAAGGGCATGTCCACCCCTAAACTAAAATTTGCCCACTGTGTAATGTTAAAAATTCTTACCTTTTTTAAGGTTGTCCTGCAGTCGCTGTTGAAAGTCCAGAAAAGTGAACAGAGGAGCCTGTGGTGTAATGTGTGTAATCCGTATATCTGCCCCTTCCCTGACCTCCCCCCGGATACAGTGGTGCTGCATTTAATTTTTTTAAGTTAAGTTAAGTTTAAAAAGCACCCAGAAATAGACTTACGCACCTCGTTCTGGCTCTTTCTACCGGCAGCCGCGTCTGGGATTGGCTGAATCTTAGTCGATCACAGATGGCTGTCGGTCCAGCCACTATTTTACTCAGTTTTCGGAAATAGCAATAGAGGCAGAGGCCAAGGGAATGATGTGGGTAAATTGATTTCTGGGCACTTATAAAACTTAAAACCCTAGCGTTTAGGGTTGCTGGGGGGTCCCCTACACTACAGAATTTTTTAGATTTTGGGTGCAGATACACTTTAACTACATAAAAACCAAATGTGAGTATCTAGTGGTTTAAGCTAGGTACACACAGTACCAATACAGCTGCCAGAACGAGTGCACGGCTGCCGAACGTTCGGGTCGGCTGAGTGGTCGCTCAGGAAAGAGGGAAAATTTCGCTCGGCTGTGGCCGACTCCCATAGGGGAGTCAGCCAAGTCCAAGGGAAACACACAGTCCCCAACATTCTCCCTATGCTGTGCATATCGAGAAAGCTTGGGACTGTGTGTATCAGGATTTTTGAAAAATGACAGACAGGATTGTGCAGATTCTGTCTGTCATTTTTCAAAAATCTTTTCTGTGTGTACCCAGCTTTTGGTCCTCATCCTGGGCAAAATGCTTATGTGGAGCAGGGGGGGTTTGTATAGATATCTTTATTTGGCTGCCAGACAAAATGATAACCCAGACTATATTTCAGAAGTCTGTGAAATACAAATTAAATCAGTGGTACTGTTGATATTTCATAGCAAAAATTACCAGCATATGCAGTTAATTTTTTGGTGGATTTATAAAAAAAATCGGTGGAAAATTCCCAATGATATTTTTATCCAATCGACTGAGCAGTTGATCAGGTCAAATATCAACCCATTTGTATCTAGCCTAAAACTTTTCAGACACAGTTGAGTTAGCTACACACATGTCAGGTAAAATCATTAGGAACAATAGTTAGACATTTATCTGACAATCTCCTTACCGAAAGAATGCTCGGCTACTGCTGTTCTATGGGCATGGTAGAGGGACGAATAAATAAACTAAAGAAGGTCAGCAGGCCTGTATACACACTAGATTGTCATCTGAAACTGTTGATCATTTCTGCTTCAGCCGACAATATCTAATGTGTGTAGGAGGTTTTACATTAAGTTGACGGATAGAATTTACAATAGGAACTTAGCTTTGGGTCTTTTTATTTTTACATCTAAACAGTGGATTAATGCATGGATTTTAAATACGGTTATCCGCCTACTAATAACCAGAAAAATACAAGATGCAGTGTACATAAGAGTATTATAATGTAATAATTACTCAGACCTTATCTGAATGTCAGCATGGATTTATGATCTGCTGAGCCATAAATCAAAAAGTGTTGTCTTTAACTGAATGTCCTTTATATGCTAAAATGCCCTGGGATGCCAATGTATTGATTTAAATGTCTGAGTTAATAAAGCCTTGGGATCAGCCACACCCACCATGAAATCTCTTTTACCACTTTTTTAACACCTCCCCCTCTCTTGGGCTCAGTCTTCATTAAAGAAGACAATGTGTAGGAAAAAAATCTAAATAATTGTGTTTCTATTCTGAAAAATAGAATATTGAACAAAATAGACAGAAAAATGTTCTAAATCTAGAACATTTAACTCAGATATTCATATGCTAGATAAAAATACACATTGTTTTGTGATCCACAATTAATAATCTTCATTCTCCTTCATGCTAGGCAGGGTCACTACCCCATAAGATTAAACAGCTTGATGAGAATCTGAGAAGCGTCCATAGGGCCATCGGTGGCAAATTGTCATTTGAAAGACCCCCCATTCCATGTCTTTTTCTACCATGTGTTCTATGGTATAGATGGGATGGACTGTCTGGCAAAACAGAGATGGGAGAAATTCACAGACTGGATAGTTGTCAGCCATGGGCAATATTGTTGAACAAGATTTATCCAATGTGTGTACATCCATTAACTTTACAGCTCTGTGATTGCTTTTGCAGGTCCAGTGGGGTACATTTTTTTCTGAAAAAAAAGACACTAAACTCATATTTACAAATCTATATTTTTGTGGTGAGGTTGGAGAGAGAGGGGACAAGTGGGAGAGTTGTTAGCTGCGGACTAGCCATCATTGACAGCTCTGCAGCTCAGAAAGAAAAAACTATCTGCTGGCAAACGAATAAACAAAGCCAAAGGGGGGCATCTTGCGTTTGTATGGGAATTCAGAAATTGTAAACCTTAAGCTGGGTACACACCATACAAAATTCGGCCTGACTGACCTTTCAGTGTTTCGGTTGGTCAGGAAGGGGCCACAGGAGCCCGCAGGGGGGAGGGGTAGTGTAAGGAAGCAGACAGAGCAGTTAGGAAGGGTGTTGTGCAGCCCATAGTAGGGAGAGATGTAAAAACAGAATCAAAGCACTTTCCTACTGACAGGAGGTCTATAGATTTTAGGGACTTCCAGTTTCCTTCACACACCAACTGTAACCTGTAGCTGTGCTCACCACTGGCAAGGGAAAGGAGCAGCCTTTGAAATGGCATCTGGCAGCCTCCCATACCCTAACTTCCTGATCAGTCGTTTCCTATAGCTTGGGCACATGGAGAGGTGGTTGATGGCTCATTTTAAAGGTTGGAACCTGGCCTTTCATTAAAGGAGACAGGTCCTCTTAACTAAAAGACTCTTACTTACTAAACTATATTTTATAAGATATATTAAACTTGCAAAAAATATATCATGATTATTCAATGTTGTAGAATATGACTTGTGTTTGGTAGTATTATGTTAGGTTAGGTTAGATGGTTAGGATATGTTAGGTTAGTTAGAGTTGCTGAAAAAGTCTACCTTGACATGGTTAAGAGAATTAGAAAATCAGAAAACAAAGCAGAAAAGGCAGATTCCAGTGTTCTTCGATGCTTCTGTCCAGTAGCACTTACTGAAAGAATGATGAGAACTTGAACAACAGCAGGTTGCTAGAAAGAGCGATATAATGAGACCACGTACGATTGTATTGGGTACAATCACCCTTTTTCAAAGTCAAGTTACTGTGACATTGGCAGGCTTACAAATCTTTTTTTCAGGGAAATGGGGTAGGGATGATGTGGGGGAATCACATGGGGGGCCAGTAATAACCTAGTATGAGGCACAGGAAATCCTTAATAGCGGCCCTGACATTTAATGTCAATCCTGTTCCTGGCTTCCTTGACACTTCTTTTTAACCATCCTGTTCTACCCAATCCAAGGAACAGGATTGGTTCAAAGAGGTTTCAAGGAAGCCATTTACATCAAAATAAAGAAATTAAGCCTGAATAGAGGTGGGTGTACAATGCTGTTTTGCTACCTTACACTGGACAACTTTAATAACACCTCTTTGCCAACAGATTCTTGTACATTCTGAATTGAGAAAGCCAATGGATGACTGGTGGAACCTCTTCAAGAATAAATCAAGTCCAGTTGATCTAACTGAATACACATGACCTGGATGAAAACCTTTACAAGCTTTATACTTAAAACATTCACTTTAGTTACTTTGTTTAATTTTTTGTATTTCCTCGTCAGCCTGGGGCTCATAAGCTGGGTACACACTGTCAGATCCTTCCCGCTGACCGACCAGTTGGTACTTTTGACCAGTCGGCCAGTAGGAAGGACTCTCTGCCTGGCAATAGTGGCCGCGGCCGACGATTTGCCACATCTGAGTGTGCGGTCCATAGAGGACCACACGATCAGCCGTGGATTCGAAGGAATGGTCGGTCATGTCCGAAAAAAACATGCAATTATTTTGGCCAATGTACCGATACACTGATCTATCAGGCCGGAATATTGCATGGTGTATACCCAGCTTTATCTTTTGCTAAACTTTAACCCAATTTTTTTTGGCGCTTCTCTAGATTTTCTAAGAAAAGAATACAGTTGTTTTTTCTGGGAGTCCTGTGCTGGTCTATTTTCCTGCAACTGGAACTGAATCTTTTAATTCTTTATTCCTAAAATGTGTACAGGATATTATATTAAAAGTCTTTAAAGGGCATGTCCACCCCCAAAACTATAATCCCCCCAACTACTGGCCCCACCATGTAGTGTAGTTTAATCCTTACCTCACATCCAGCTCCATAGGGTTCTCGTGAAACCCCCCCCCAAAGTCTCAAAACTAACCACCAGGAGGATAGCAGGGCTCTGCCGCTATCTAGCCTCCGTGATATTTGCCATGCGCACTGCAGCCCTTCTCCCCCCTCCCTCCCCCTCCCTCTCCCTCCCTCTCCCTCCCTCTCCCTCCCTCTCCTTGTTAAAAATGGTTCTAACTTTGCCCCAACCAATCAGATATTAGCTTCCATTTTTAACAATATGAACTTTATAACATCACTCTGATAATGTTTTATTCATAACCAAAATTGTTTATAGAGAAACAAACCTTTTTAACATTTGTAAATTCTTCTTAAGCTGGGTACACACGATTAGATATTTCGGTCCGATCGACCGATAGTTCAGTGTATCGGTCGATCGGACCGAAATTATCGAATCCGAATGTGCCCATGTCCAATCGACCGTTCGTCCGAATCGGACGAAAGGACGATCGGACAGGGTGGAAAACCTTGTCCGATCGTGCGGTCCTTTATGGACCGCACGATCGGTCGCGGTGACTAACGGACGCGCTGCTTTTGCCGCGACCGACAGTCCTTCCTCCTGGCCGACCGTTCGAAAGTATCGAATGGTCGGTCAGGAGGAAAAATCGCTAGGTGTGTACCTAGCTTTAGAAGGAATCATCAACAACGCCTGACACAATGCCCATACACAAATAATTTGTTTGGGAAACTCCTTAAGTGGGCAGTAGCCAGTGCTAATAAGCTGCTACAGTTGAGACAATGAGTTCCTCTCATTGGGCGACCTGTGCAACCACACAGGCTGCATTACCAGGGAGGCGTTAGCCACACTGTTAGGTCTTGAACATGTAGGACAAAGTTGTGTATCAGTGCCACAGCCCACCGATTATCAGCACCACCTTGGACACAGACAAAGCCCCAACGCACCAAAACCTACTTAATATGTCGTGATGCTGTGTAAATTTCAGTATCGCAACTGATCTGCACTGCTTCCTGTAATGTAGTAACCACTTTGCGACTGTTGTTGCATCGTGTGAATGCGAGAGGGAAGTTGCAACCTTTTGCGCGGCTTTAAAGCCACAATTGAAAAGGCTTTTTATAAAAAAAGTGTACAATTATCATCTCTAAATTTATGCATTGTTTGCACTGAGCTATTTCCAAAAGTCTTTAGAAAGCAATGCAAAATGAGTAAAAAAAACCTTGCTAGCCCTATATAACATCAGTTAGCATGGGTGTTTTTTCCCCTTAGCACGGGATATTGCATCTCCCTGTATGTGTGGTTATGTGTTACATAATGATGTCCGCACAATATATACAAGCAGACGCAGCAGATACTTGATTTGAAGCAGGCCAAGACAAGCAGCATTCAACAGTAGTATTTTTATTTTTTTGGGGGGAGGGATAGGGGTGCTAGGCACCAGAAACTATTCTTGCACATTTATCCTCGTACACACGTGCGATCGCGGGTCACAACCCACGACGCACGATGTGTCCGAACGTTCGTTTCGGCTGATAATCGGCCCGTGTATAGGCACTTTATCGGCCGTTCAGTCGGCCGGGCGGATTCCGAACGACCAGCCATTTCGGCTGATAAAGTGCCTATACACGGGCCGATTATCGGCCCGAAACGAAAATTTGGACACATCATGCGTGTGTACAAACCTTAAGCCGGCTCTGAAATTTCCTCTGATTAGGTTCTGCTTTATATAAGTATTTCTAAACACTACAATGTAATCTGATTGGTGACAATTAAATTATATTAGATTTGCCTCTAAACCTGAATACACACAAGTACCAATCTTAAAAGGGTGACAGGCAAAATCTGTAATATTCTGTTGTTATCTTTCAAAGATGTGGCTACTACATTCCTGAGTGTTCTACTTAATAAAGTAAGGAAGATCATTTGTGACTGTTACTAAGTCAGGGGGAGCAACTACAAGGCGACCTGGGAGCCAAGGGGCTCCATCAAAGTTTTGCTGGGGGCCAGTGATTCAAGTTATACCACAGCACCAACAATAACGATCGTGGTCCACTTCCTACACCACAATACAGGGAGCAGACCGTGATCAATGTAAATTTTAGATCCGCAATGCCGTTTTGATTCTGACACTGAACGTTTGTTTGGTATTTAGGGGATTGTCCCTTTATTGGTAATGACGTACCGCTACAGTAACTTAAGGGCATGTCCAGCCCTTTTAAACTTTTCATATGTTATACAATTGATCCCCCAGCCCCAACCGCCGTAATAAAATTCTTAGAAAATGCCCCGATATGTACTTACCTTCCCTTATCCTCCGCGGCAGTCTCTAGGCCCTTGCTTGTACGGAAATGCAAGCAGAGGGCGGGAAGCAGCCGCGTCCCTGTGGCTGAGAGGCAGCCAATCAGGGACGCGGCTGCCAGCTGCTCAGAACGCCGGAGGATAAAGGGAAAGTAAGTAACTATCGGGGGAACTTTCTATGAAATCTGTTACGGCGTTGGGGTGGGGGATCAATATATATAATATAAGTGGGGAATTTACACTAGGGGAGGGAGAAGAAAACGGGGAGGGAGAGGGGAGGGGGGGGGGAGTACTCTCCTGCACATGCCTCAACCATGTTGAGGTTGAGGCAGAGAAAGCGCAGGGAAGTCACTGGGAGGTTCTACACTACAATTTTCCGGCTTTGGAGGGGCACAGCATGGCAACCATAAGGAGTGGGATGTAAGGTAAGGATTTTTGTACACTACAGAGTGGGGCCAGTATGGGGTTAAATTTGGTTTTGGGGTGGACATTCCTTTTAAAGCAGATACAGGAGGGTGTTTTGTGACTACCTAGGTCCCTAACTACGTAAATCGTCCTCTATAGTGGTAAATATCCCCAGCAATGCGGTTTCATATTTCTATTGAATTTCAGTATATTTAGACATTTTGATATGTCAGAGGCACTGTAAAATGAGTGCAAAACACTAACCTAATATATATTAGGTACCGTGAATTCATCTTTTTTACAAAACATCTCACTGTTAGTCTTTTAATTTTAATACATCGTCCTGATTTTTTTTTTTAAATATATGCTGTACTTGTTAGTAAAGAAACCTGCAAAACTGGAAAATCAAGATGTGCAATGTGAACATTTTGTTTATGACCAGTAGGGGACATTTGAACTTGTAATATTTTTCATGTAAAAAGTCCAAAGCTGAGCCGTGAGTGCTTCAGCTTTGAAGCTTTGTTTGGCAATCCCTCACATAAGGCATTTCTCTCTGGGTTGGGCTTGAAGTTTCTATTGAACAATATTTCTTTTCCTTTTCTGTGTGAAATAATATTATAACCTCAAACAATAAAAACTAATTAATAATAAAATCCAATCTTTAATACCTTACATACAGTTACTCTTCAATTTAATAAAATTTTAGCTGTATCTACAAGGTGTATACATTGTTTATCTGAGATATTTCATCTTTGTTGATCAAAATCCAGATGCTTAATATTTAAAATATGTGCTGACAACCGATGCCAGGTTTGTGAGCGTCTATTTCAGTGGCAAGCGCAGGATTTTCAAGGGGGGATTCCTAAATGGGTTACCATTGAACAAGCCCCGAAGGAGGTTCATGACCGAATGCATTCATGTGTTCTATTATATATGGATCATATAATAATATATATATATTCTAATTGCCATGATTTTCATCAGAGTTCGCCAATACAGGTATTACCTTTTTTCTTTTGTTATAAAGTATATACTTATTAAGGGGCATATTATAAAGGTTCGATAACTTAATCGTTAACTTTCTCTCCCTATCTAAACAGTTACCGCCGCTTCTATTTATAAAGCGGCGGTAACTGTTATGCATCGCTAATCTCAGCCGTATTACTTCGCCACCTTGAATGTGGCGAAAAAAACGCTGAGATTCCCCCTGGATCACGGGGGGTGGTTGCACCCGCAAGGAGGCACGCCACCTCACCGCGGGTGGTCATCGTGGAAAGTGGGGCGGGGCATTACATCGCTGTTCTGGGGCGTGGGCATACGCTGGCGGAGAGGGGAAGGCAAGGGCCCGCTGGGAGGGTGGAGGCTCCCTCCAGCGGGGGCTGAGAGAGGGCCTTTTGGGGCTTAAGGGGTCCCGCAGCTCGAGCCAGGACCACCCTCCCAGGCCCTATCAGGGCCTTTGCGGAACTTACAAGTGCCCTTGCGGCCCTAAGAAGGGCCTTTGGGGCTTAAGGGTCCCGCAGCTCGAACTGGGACCCCCCTCCCCGGCCCTTGTAAGGGTCCATGTGGCACTGAGAAGTGCCTTTGGCTCGGGTCCCGCAGCCCAAACCGGGACCCCCAGTGAGCAGCTCTTAAAAGAGCCCATGGCGGCATCTACTTTCTAGAGCCCCGGCGACACCAGCTCCGTGAGGCAGCGGACCCCCCAGAGGTACCCCGGGGGCGCTGGCGACCGTGCGGCCGACAGTGAGCCTGCTGGCACTGCCAGCCTCAGCGTGGCCGCTTCTTTCAGCCACTTACTGCGATGGCATCAGAGGTCTACGGCGGAGTGCACCTCTTTATATGGGTTTGCAGAAAAGCCTAATCCGTTTCTGATTGGTCAATTTTTTCAATTTCCGATATCTGATTGGTTAAGTAAAGCATGTAAACCAAGCATTAAAAAATTGACCAATCAGAAAAGGATTAGGGTTTTCTGCAAAGCTATATAAAGAGGGTGCACTAAGCGCGGACCCCAGAGCCATCTCGCAGTAGATGGCTGAAGAAAGAAGAAGGAGAGGGTGCCTCCACCTCTCCAGTGGGCCATTCCTTTCCCTCTCCGCCAGTGGCGGGGCAGGGGGCTTGGAGAGGCGCTGGAGAGGGGGGTGTGCAGCAGGCGGTCCCAGCCCCTTCCCAGCAGCCCCTCCTAGCCTCCTGTTCCCTATGTGCCGCGATGGGGTTAGGAGGGGCTGCTGGGAAGCGAGCGGGTGGCCGCTGCGGGGGTCGAGGGCGGGGTGGGCATATGCCCCGCCCCCTGAAGTGGAGGCGCCGGGAAGGGATTTTAAGTCCCATTGCGGCAATGTTGTACTTAGCGCATTGCACTAAGTGCAGTATCGCCAGGAAGGGACTTCAAATTACCGACGGACATCTCAGCTGCAGATACCATGTTTGTGGTCGGGGCCGAAAAAAATTTGTGAGGTGATAGCTGTGGTCCATAGGAGACATTTGCTGTGGCCGACCACTTTATAGCGAAAGGTCAGGACAGAAAATTTGTCCGTGTGTACCCAGCCTACAGTCTGTTTTACTTGAGATATCCACATTTGAACTACAACCATTAGTGTCTTTTAAAGTCGGAGCTGTGACACTGACGGTGGATCTGACAGAATTGCAGTGAAAGCCGAGATATGGACCATGTATGGGCACATTGAACAATCATACTTTATAAAGAATATATGGAACAATATTCCTGTGTATGTATTATGGATGTATATATACATATATATATATATTATATATAGTATATACAGTTTAATAATGCAATGTTAACAGCCAGCTAACAACCACCTCCAGGATTTCTTAATGTCCCTATTCCTGCTCACTAAGCTCCATCACAGTGTAGTAGGTACAGTCTCGGCAATCATCACAGGCAGTTGCAGGGTTAATATTGATACAGTTCTCTATGCTGCTGTCAATCACAGGGCAGACTGGATACATTTTTGAAAAAATAAATGCTGCTCTCACTCACAGTCAATTGACAATGTAACAATCTATGTAACAATCTATATAACAGTCTATGTAAGAGTCTATGGACACCAGGAGAAGTAGAACAGCAGACTGCACTAATCAGGCAGTAAGGGGGATACCAGGACCAAGAATCCGCCCTAAACACGCCCCTGTATTTTTTCTGACTTTCGATGTTTTCGGATTCTATCGTAAATTCTTTGCCTTGACATGGGAGACCAGGGGGTCGAATCCTGGCTAGGGGCAGCTATACAAATGTTAGGGTTATTATAATAACCATATAATAACCTAGTAATCAATAGCCATATAATACCTAGTCATATAATAACCCAGTAATATAATAACCATATTATTACAACATTTGTAAAACACTATCCACTATCCAGCCACTACATTAGTATTTATATTACTAGGTTATTATATTATATGGTTATTATATTGTTATTATATTACTAGGGTATTATAGGTTGTTATATTACTAGGTTATTAATGGTTACAATATAGGGTATTATATGCTTAATATATTACTAGGTTATTATATGGTTTTATATCACTAGGGTATTATAATAATCCAAACATATAATAATATAATAACCATACAACCATATAATGTAATGGCTGGATACTGTACTGGTTAAAGGTTCAAATCCTGGCTAGGGGTAGCTATACAAATGTTTGGATTATTATAATACCCTAGTTATATAATAAGAGACGCCCTAGCCAGGATTTGAACCTTTAACCAGTACAGTATCCAGCCATTACATTATATGGTAATATATTACTAGGTTATCATATAGTAATTATATGGTTATTATATTAAGGGTATTGTATGGTTATTATATTATATATGTTTGGATTATTATAATACCCTAGTGATATAATAACCATATAATAACCTAGTAATATATTAAGCATATAATACCCTATATTGTAACCATATAATAACCTAATAATATAACAACCATATAATACCCTAGTAATATAATAACAATATAATACCATATAATATAATAACCTAGTAATATAATAATCTAATGTAGTGGCTGGATAGTGGATAGTGTTTTACAAATGTTGTAATAATATGGTTATTATATTACTGGGTTATTATATGACTAGGGTATTATATGGCTATTGTATTACTAGGTTATTATATGGTTATTATAATAACCCTAACATTTGTATAGCTGCCCCTAGCCAGGATTCGAAACCCTGGTCTCCCATGTCAAAGGCAAAGAATTTACGATAGAAGTCCGGAAACATCGAAAGTCAGAAAAAAATACAGGGCGTGTTAGGGGCGGATTCTGTGTGCCTGGTATCCCCCTTACTGCCTGATTAGTGCAGTCTGCTGTTCTACTTCTCCTGGTGTCCATAGACTCTTACATAGACTGTTATAGATTGTTACATAGATTGTTACATTGTCAATTGAGCTGTGAGTGAGAAGCAGCATTTATTTTGTTTCAAAAATGTATCCAGTCTGCCCTGTGATTGACAGCAGCATAGAGAACTGTATCAATATTAACCTGCAACTGCCTGTGATGATTGCCGAGACTGTACACTACAACTGTGTGGAGCTTAGTGAGCAGGAATAGGGACATTAAGAAATCCTGGAGGTGGTTGTATAGCTGGCTGTTAACATTGCATTATTAAACTGTATATACATATAATATTATATAATATATGTATATATACATCCATACATACATACACAGGAATGATTGTTCCATATTCTTTATAAAGTATGTTGTTCAATGTGCCCATACATGGTCCAATATTCTCGGCTTTCACTGCAAATTCTGTCAGATCCACCGTCAGTGTCACAGCTCCGACTTTAAAAGACACTAATGGTGATGTGTAGTTCAAATGTGGATATCTCAAGTAAACAGACTGTAGGCTGGGTACACACGGACAAATTTTCTGTCCTGACCTTTCGCTATAAAGTGGTCGGCCACAGCAAATGTCTCCTATGGACCACAGCTATCACCTCAAATTTTTTCGGCCCGACCGACAAGACATGGAAATATCTGCGCTGAGATGTCCGTCGGTAATTTGAAGTCCCTTCCTGGCGATACTGCACTTAGTGCAATGCGCTAAGTACAACATTGCCGCAATGGGACTTAAACCTTCCCGGGCCTCCACTTCAGGGGCGGGGCATATGCCCACCCCGCCCTCGACCCCCGCAGCGGCCACCCGTGCGCTTCCCAGCAGCCCTCCTAACCCCAATCGCGGCGAACATATGGAACAGGGGCTAGGAGGGTGCTGGGAAGGGGCTGTGACCGCCTGCGCACACCCCCCTCCAGCAGCCTCTCCAAGCCCCTGCCCCGCCACTGGCGGAGAGGGGAAAGGAATGGCCCACTGGGAGAGGTGGAGGCACCCTCTCCTTTCTTCTTCAGCCATCTACTGCGATGGATCTGAGGTCCGCAGCTTAGTGCACCTCTTTATATAGCTTTGCAGAAAACCCTAATCCGTTTCTGATTGGTCAATTTTTTAATGCTTGGTTTACATGCTTTACATTAACCAATCAGATATCGGAAAATTGAAAAAATGACCATCAGAAACGGATTAGGCTTTTCTGCAAACCCATATAAGGGTGCACTCCGCCGTAGACCTCTGATGCCATCGCAAGAGATGGCTGAAGAAAGAAGCGGCCACGCTGAGGCTGGCAGTGCAGCAGGCTCACTGTCGGCCGCAGCGGTCGCCACGCCCGCCGGGGTACCTCTGGGGGGTCCGTGCCTCAGCGGAGCTGGTGTCGCCGGGGCTCTAAGAAAGAGATGCCGCCATGGGCTCTTTTAAGAGCTGCTCACTGGGGGTCCCGGTTTGGGCTGCGGGACCCGAGCCAAAGGCACTTCTCAGTGCCACATGGACCCTTACAAGGGGGGGAGGGGGGTCCCGTTCGAGCTGCGGGACCCCTAAGCCCCAAAGGCCCTTCTTAGGGCCGCAAGGGCACTTGTAAGTTCGCAAAGGCCTCCTGATAGGGCCTGGGAGGGTGGTCCTGGCTCGAGCTGCGGGACCCCTTAAGCCCCAAAAGGCCCTCCTCAGAGCCCCCGCTGGAGGGAGCTCCACCCTCCCAGCGGGGCCCTTGCCTTCCCCTCTCCGCCAGCGTATGCCCACGCGCAGGAGACGAGGGGAGGTGGGTGAATGCCCCGCCCGCCACTTTCGCAGCGATGACCACCCGCGGTGGTGAGGTGGGCGTGCCTCCTTGGGCGGGTGCAACCACCCGCCGTGATCCAGGGGGAACTCAGCGGTTTTCGCCACATTCAAGGTGGCGAAGTAATACGGCTGAGATTAGCGATGCAAAACAGTTACCGCCGCTTTATAAATAGAAGCGGCGGTAACTGTTTAGATAGGGAGAAAAAGTTAACGATTAAGTTATCGAACCTTTAAATATGCCCCTTAATAAGTAATACTTTATAACAAAAGAAAAAAGGTAATACCTGTATTGGCGAACTCTGATGAAAATCATGGAATTAGAGAATATATATATATTAATGATCCATATATAATAGAACACATGAATGCATTCGGTCATGAACCTCCTTCGGGCTTGTTCAATGGTAACCCATTTAGGAATCCCCCCTTGAAAATCCTGCGCTTGCCACTGAAATAGACGCTCACAAACCTGGCATCGGTTGTCAGCACATATTTTAATATTAAAGCATCGGATTTTGATCAACAAAAGATGAAATATCTCAGATAAACAATGTATACACCTTGTAGAATCAGCTAAAATTTATTAAATTGAAGAGTAAACGTTATGTAGGTATTAAAGATGGATTTTATTATTAATAGTTTTTATTGTTGAGGTTTTATAAATATTATTTCACACAGAAAAGGAAAAAGAAATATTGTCAATAGAAACTTCAAGCCCAACCCAGAGAGGAATGCCTTATGGGAGGGATTGCCAAACAAAGCTTCAAGTGAAGCAGCTCACAGGCTCAGCTTTGGACTTTTTACATGAAAAATATTACAAGTTCAAATGTCCTACTGGTCATAAACAAAATGCACATTGCACATCTTGATTTTCCAGTTTGTCAGGTTTCTTTTATAACAAGTACAGCATATATTATAAAAATCAGGACGATGATTAAAATAAAAGACTAACAGTGAGATGTTTTGTAAAAAGAATGAATTCACGGTACCTAATATAATATTAGGTAGTGTTTTGCACTCTCTTTTACAGTGCCTCTGACATATCAAAATGTCTAAAATATACTGAAATTCAATAGAAATATAGAAACCGCATTGCTGGGGATATTTACCACTATAGAGGCAGATTTACGGTAGTTAGGGACCTAGGTAGTCACAAACACCCTCCTGTATCTGCTTTAAAAGGAATGTCCACCCCAAAACTCAAATTTAACCCCATACTGGCCCCACTCTGTAGTGTACAAAAATCCTTACCTTCATCCCAGCTCCTTATGGTTGCCATGCTGTGCCCCTCCAAAGCCAGGAAAATTGTAGTGTAGAAGCTCCCAGTGACTCATCCTGCGCTTGTCTCTGCCTCAACCTCAACATGGTTGAGGCATGGGCAGGAGAGTACTCCCCCCCTTCCCTCTTCTTTTCTCCCTCCCCTAGTGTAAATTCCCCACTATATATTATATATTGATCCCCCAGCCCCAACCGCCGTAACAGATTTCATAGAAAGTTCCCCGATAGTTACTTACCTTCCCTTTATCCTCCGGCGTTCTGAGCAGCTGGCAGCCGCGTCCCTGATTGGCTGCCTCTCAGCCAATCAGGGAGCGGCTGCTGGTCCCGCCCTCTGCTTGCATTTCCGTACAAGCAGGGGCCTAGAGACTGCCGCGGAGGATAAAGGGAAGGTAGTACATATCGGGGCATTTTCTAAGAATTTTATTACGGCGGTTTGGGCTGGGGGATCAATATGTATAACATATGAAAAGTTTAAAAAAGGGCTGGACATGCCCTTTAAGTTAAGCTGGGTACGTCATTACCAATAAAGGGACAATCCCCTAATACCAAACAAACGTTCAGTGTCAGAATCAAACGGGCATTGCGGATCTAAAATTTACATTGATCACGGTCTGTCTGTATTGTGGTGTAGGAAGTGGACCACGATCGTTATGGTGTGTGCTGTGGTATAACTATGAATCACTGGCCCCCAGCAAAACTATGATGGGGGCCCCTTGTCCCAGGTCGCCTTGTAGTTGTCCCCCTGACTTGTAACAGTCACAAATGATCTTCCTATACTTTATATAAGTAGAACACTCAGGAATGTGAGTAGCCACATCTTTGAAAGATAACAGACAGAATATTACAGATTTTGCCTGTCACCCTTTTAAGATTGGTACTTGTGTGTATTCAGGTTAGAGGCAAATCTAATATAATTTAATTGTCACCAATCAGATTACATTGTAGTGTTTAGAAATAATTATATAAGCAGCAGAACCTAATCAGAGGAAATTCAGAGCCGGCCTTAAGGTTTGTACACACGCATGATGTGTCCAAATGTTCGTTTGGGCCGTAATCGGCCCGTGTATAGGCACTTTCAGCCGAAAGGGTGGTCGTTCGGAGATCCGCCCGGCCGACTGAACGGCCGATAAAGTGCTATACACGGGCCGATTATCAGCCGAAACGAACGTTCGGACACATCGTGCGTGGGTTGTGACCCGCGATCGCACGTGTGGAGAGGATAAATGTGCAAGAATAGTTTCTGGTGCTAGCACCCCTATCCCTCCCCCCAAAAAAATAAAAAATACTCTGTTGAATGCTGCTTGTCTTGGCCTGCTTCAAATCAAGTATCTGCTGCGTCTGTTGATATATTGTGCGGACATCATTATGTAACACATAACACACATACAGGGAGATGCATATCCCGTGCTAGGGAAAAAAACCCATGCTAACTGAGTTATATAGGGCTAGCAAGGTTTTTTTTACTCATTTTGCATTGTTCTAAAGACTTTTGGAAATAGCTCAGTGCAAACAATGTATAAATTTAGAGATGATAATTGTACACTTTTTTAAAAAGCTTTTCAATTGTGGCTTTAAAGCCGCGCAAAAGGTTGCAACTTACCTCTCGCATTCACACGATGCAACAACAGTCGCAAAGTGGTTACTACATTACGGAAGCAGTGACAGATCAGTTGCGAACTGAAATTACACAGCATCAGACATATTAAGTAAGGTTTTATGTGCGTTGGGGCTTTGTCTGTGTCACAAGGTGGTGCTGATAATCGGTGGGCTGTGGCACTGATACAACTTTGTCCTACCTGTTCAAGACCTAACATGTGTGGCTAACGCCCTCCCTGGTAATGCAGCCAAATGGGCAATTTGCTTGGCACACAGAAATGGGCAATAATACGCTTGGCACATAGAAATGGGCAATATGCTTGGCACACAGAAATGGGCAATAATACGCTAAATGGGCAATTTGCTTGGCACACAGAAATGGGCAATAATACGCTTGGCACATAGAAATGGGCAATATGCTTGGCGCACCACAGAAACACAGAAATGGGAAAAAATATGCTTGGTACACAGAAATGGGCAATGTGCTTGGCACACAAACATGGGCAATAATACTCTTGGCAAAGAAATGGGCAATATGCTTGCCACACAGAAATGGGCAATATGCTTGGCACAAAGAAATGGGCAATAATATGCTTGGCACAGAAATGGGCAATGATATGCTTGGCACAGAAATGGGCAATATGCTTGGCACAAGTAGAATAACACCATCAGGGGCGGAGGGTGACTTATTGAATAGGAAAGGCTAAGGAAGTATCATTGCCGTGTGTAACGCAGTGCAAATTTGTGTAGGCCACACCAACCATATATGTAAAACAATATGAATTAGTGAGTTCAGTAGTGGAATTATCATGCTGCGCATAGCGGCACAATAATTGCTTGCCACACAGAAATGGGCAATATGCTTGGCACACAGAAATGGGCAAAAATATGCTTGGTACACAGAAATGGGCAGCAATATGCTTGGCACACAGAAATGGGCAATAATATGCTTGGCATAGAAATGGGCAATTTGCTTGGCACACAGAAATGGGCAATAATACGCTTGGCAAAGAAATGGCCCATTTCTGTGCCAAGCATATTGCCCATTTCTTGCCAAGCGTATTATTGCCCATTTCTGTGTGCCAAGCAAATTGCCATTTCTATGCCAAGCATATTATTGCCCATTTCTGTGTGCCAAGCATATTGCCCATTCTGTCCGCAATTTTCCCTTCGTGTGCCAAGCATATTGCCCATTTCTGTGTGGCAAGCATATTATTGCCGCTATGCGCAGCACTGATAGTCACTTCATATTGTTTACATATATGGTTGGTGTGCTACACAAATTTGCACTGCGTTACACACGGCAATGATACTTCCTTAGCCTTTCCTATTCAATAAGTCACCCTCCGCCCCTGATGGTGTTATTCCTTGTGCCAGCATATTGCCCATTTCTGTGCCAAGCATCATTGCCCATTTCTGTGCCAAGCATATTATGCCATTTCTTTGTGCCAAGCATATTGCCCATTTCTGTGTGGCAAGCATATTGCCCATTTCTTTGCCAAGAGTATTATTGCCCATGTTTGTGTGCCAAGCACATTGCCCATTTCTGTGTACCAAGCATATTTTCCCATTTCTGTGCCAAGCATATTGCCCATTTCTTTGCCAAGCGTATTATTGCCCATTTCTGTGTGCCAAGCATATTGCCCCTTTCTATGTGCCAAGCGTATTATTGCCCATTTCGTGTGCCAAGCAAATTGCCCATTTCTGTGCCAAGCATATTATTGCCCATTCTGTGTGCCAGCATATTGCCCATTTCTGTGTACCAAGCATATTTTTCCCATTTCTGTGCCAAGCATATTGCCCATTCTTTGCCAAGCGTATTATTGCCCATTCTGTGTGCCAGCATATTGCCCATTTCTGTGTACCAAGCATATTTTGCCCTTTCTGTGTGCCAAGCATATTGCCCATTCTGTGTGGCAAGCATATTATTGCCGCTATGCGCAGCACTGATAGTCACTTCATATTGTTTTACATATATGGTGGTGTGTGGCCTAAACAAATTTGCACTGCGTTATACACGGCAATGATACTTCCTTAGCCTTTCCTATTCACTAAGTCACCCTCCGCCCCGATGGTGCTATCTACTGTGCCAAGCATATTGCCCATTTCTTTGCCAAGCATATTTGCCCATTTTGTGTGCCAAGCATATTGCCCATTTCGTGTGGCAAGCATATTATTGCTGCTATGCGCAGCACTGATAGTCACTTCATATGTTTTACATATATGGTTGGTGTGGCCTAACACAATTTGCACTGTGTTACACATGGCAATGATACTTCCTTAGCCTTTCCTATTCAATAAGTCACCCTCTGCCCTGATGGTTTTATTCTACTTGTGCCAAGCATATTGCCCATTTCTGTGCCAAGCATATTATTGCCCATTTTGTGCCAAGCATATTATGGCCATTCTTTGTGCCAAGCATATTGCCATTTCTGTGGTACCAAGCATATTTTTGCCCATTCTGTGTGCCAAGCATATTGCCCCATTTCTTTGCCAAGCGTATTATTGCCCATGTCTGTGTGCCAAGCATATTGCCATTTCGTGTACCAAGCATATTTTTGCCCATTCTGTGTGCCAAGCATATTGCCCATTTCTTTGCCAAGCGGTATTATTGCCAATTTTGTGTGCCAAGCATATTGCCATTTCTATGTGACAAGCGTATATTATTGCCCATTTCGTGTGGCCAAGCAAATTGCCCATTTTTGTGCCAAGCATATTATTGCCCATTTCTGTGTGCCAAGCATTGCCCATTTCTATGTGCCAAGCAATTATTGCCCATTTCTGTATCTCAAGTATATTATGCCCATTTCTGTGTGCCAATCATATTGCCCATTTCTGTGCCAGCATATTATTGCCCATTCTGTGCCAAGCATATATTGCCCATTTCTGTGTGCCAAGCAAATTGCCCATTTCTGTGCCAAGCATATATTTGCCCATTTCTGTGTGCCAAGATATTGCCCATTTCTATGTGCCAATCAATTATTGCCCATTTCTGTATGCCAAGTATATTATTGCCCATTTCTGGTGCCAATCATATTGCCCATTCTGTGTACCAAGCATATTTTTGCCCATTTCTGTGTGCCAAGCATATTGCCCATTTCTGTGTGGCAAGCATATTATTGCCACTATGCGCAGCACTGATAGTCACTTCATATTGTTTTACATATATGGTGGGTGTGGCCTAAACAAATTTGCACTGTGTTACGCACGGCAATGATACTTCCTTAGCCTTCCCTATTCAATAAGTCACCCTCCGCCCTGATGGTGTTATTCTACTTATGTCAGAAATTAAAGTTTCCCATTATTTGAGATATAAAAAGAGGTTGATGAATCAAAGAAAATGAATGAATGTTACAGGGATTAGCTGATCAGGGATTCCCGCCCCCCCCTTCCACAAGCAATGTGTATAATATGCAGATAGCTTTTGACAGGGTTGTTTTGCCTTACACTGATTTACATGTTGAATGGCAATCAAAGTAAAAAAAATTTTTCACCCAAAGTCAGGAGCTAACATGACTGTGGTCTATTTTTATTGCAACATCGGGAGATATCGGGAGCTTAAAGAGTATTAATGTGTAACTACAGGCTCTTTAGTAGTGATGGGTTGCACCTGACTGATAGTGGTACAGCTGTTTTGGAGAAGAAGAGGCTAGAGTTTTGGAGGAGATTCCAAACTAGGTTTTGGGGGAGGTATCATCAGTCTCACTGAGATAGATAGTACAGGGAGTATGCGGGGTGTAGAGTGGAGTGGCCAGTGGTGGGTGGAAAGAGGGTGGGTCTAGCATAAGGGATAGGGAGGCATGGTATTAAATGTATAAATAAATACAGGATCATAATCTAAAATGTATGTTTGCAAATGGGAGACAAAAATGGGAGATAAATGGCAGAAGTGGAGATAATAGTGTTAATGGTATAGCAGAAAAAATGGTTGAAAAATTCTATGACGTAAGTTTAGAAGGATACTCCTTTTTTAGGCATTTTAGAGTAAATAGGAAAGGGGAGGGATATATTAAACAGGAGTTGAAGCCAAATTTAAAAGAAGAGATAACTGGTGATATGGTGTTAAAGCGGAGGCAATAATGGGTGGAATTGGGCAAAAGGAAGCGGGGTAATCTATCATTGGTGTCTGCTACAAGCTGCCAAATGCTACCAGGGAGGAAACAAGGAAGCTTCATATGCAGATGGTAGAGGCTGCAAGTTGGGGAATGTTTTGTTATGTTCAATTACCCTGACATTGATTTGCGTAGTAGAAAAGGATGGTGACCTGAATTTGCTGAAGGATCATTTCTCTCACAGGTGGTTGAAGTTCCTACTAAAGGGAGCTCTGTTGGATCTGATAATATCAAACACATGGAGCGTATTATATATATGAAGGTAACTGGGGGCTTAGGTATAGTGATCATGAAAAAGTGTCATTTAGCATATGTTATCCAAAGGAAAAGTGCACTGGGTTAACAAAGACTTTTCATTCAGGAAAGCTAATTTTCCCAGATTAAAAATAGCTCTTCAGCATGTCAACTGGATATATTATATTCAGTTAAAGTACTGAACAGAAATGGACGGGATTATAAACCATTTTACAAATAAAATTATAAAAATAAATACATTTATTAAATCAAATTTAAAAACAAGTCTGCACCCATGTGGCTTAGTTCTGATGTAAATAGGGAAATGGAAAGGAAGACAGTGGCTTTTTAAACCGTTAAGGCAAAGGGAATGGAAAGGGCCTTTAGAGTTATAAAAACTGTAACACAGATTGTAATAAAACAATTAGCTAGCTAAAATAATAAAAATGAAGTTAAGTAGCTGAACAAAGCAACACTAACCCTGAATAATTTTTAGTAAATTAATAGTAAGAAAATGAGGACTGAAAATGTGGGGGCATTAATTAATAGGATAAGTTAGTACAGAGGATGGCAATAAAGCAGTTTACTTGGATTTATAGGTATACAGTTGTGTTCAAAATTATTGAACCCCCACAGAATTGAGTGTTTTGGCCAGTTTGACATTGATTTTGATCATTTCAGTCATCTTGTTTACAATTAAATCAAAGAGACACTTGTAAGTCAGACAAATATTACAAACATTTATAATGAAATAACCGCAAATGTCTTTTCTGTGCTCACATCATTATCAGTTTTATTCAACCCCAAGTGACATTCATTCTTAGAAACATCCTTTTCCAGTTATTATAACAGCCTTTAACATGAGCCTAGCTTGACACAAGTGTCTTGCAGTGATTACGGGTATCTTAGCCCATTCTTCATGGGCAAAAGCCTCCAGTTCAGTCACATTCTTAAGCGTGCACGCTGCAACTGCTTTCTTTAAGTCACCAGAGGTTTCAATCGGATTTAAGTTTGGTGACTGTGATGGCCACTCCAAAATTTTCCAGCCTTTAATCTGCAACCATGCTCTAGTGGATTGGAGGTATGCTTGGGATCATTGTCCTGTTGCAAGGTCCAACTTCTCCCAAGCCTCAGGTTTGTGTAGACTGCATCACATTTTTTTCAATATCTCCTGGTACTGAAGAGAATTCTGGTACCTTGCACACACTGAAGCTTCCCTGTACCTGCAGAAGCAAAAACAGCCCCAAAGCATGATTGACCCCCCGCCATGCTTCACAGTAGGCAAGGTGTTCTTTCCTTCATAGGCTTGTTCTTCCTCCTCAAACATAGCGTTGATCCATGGGCCCAAACAGTTTTAATTTTGTTTCATCAGTCCACAGAACACTTTTGTGGTTTGTCCACATGACTTTTGGCATACTTCAGTCGACTCTTTTTATTCTTTGGAGACAGCAAGGGGGTGCGCCTGGGGTTCTGGCATGGAGGCCCTAATTACGCAGTGTGTGCCTTATTGTCTGTGCTGAAACTTCAGTCCCCGCATCTGACAAATCTTTTTTCAGTTCCTAAGCAGTCACACGGGGACTTTTCTCCACTTGGGGTTCAGGTAGCGCACAGCAGTCGAAATCAGCATCTTCTTTCTGCCACGACCAGGTAGAGTTTCAACAGTGCCTTTGCCTTGAATTTGCAAATGATGCTTCCATGGTGTCTTGGTATGTTTAACATCTTTGCAATCTTCTTATAGCCATTACCCTTCCTGTGAAGAGAAATCACCACTTTATTTTCTTCCTGGACCATTCTCTTGACTTCACCATGTTTGTAAAACACCAGTAAATGTCTAGAAGGAGCTAGTATCACAGTCATTTTAAATCTGACTAATTGGTGCTTATTATGCTTGATTGCTGCTCGATGACATCCACAATTTTTTCAATACCTGATCGAATACACTTGAATGAACCTCTGTCTTAAGAGTGGTAGTCTTTAAGGGGTTGAATAATTATGTCAATAGAAGAAATCACAAAAAAACATTTAATACTGTATTACAAAAACAATTAATGTCATTTTAGTGCATTTGGTTCTTAAAAGAACTTGCTTCTATATGGTCAGGGAACTCCTCAATGGCGTAATATTACACTGTAAGTGGTGCATTATCCCTTATATATCATTCAAATGAAAAAAAAATCTACAAGGGGAAAGGGAAGATGGATCTAGATGAATCAAGGATAACTGAATGGGGAGAGAGTTTTTTTTTTAATTGTGTCAATGAGAGAAATCACAAAAAAAACATTTAATACTGTATTACAAAAACAATTAATGTCATTTTAGTTGCTTGGTTCTTTAAAAAGTCCTTGTAAGATTCATTCTGAACACAATTACAAATGTACACCGATTCCCTAAAACCGTTTACAGCATTGGGGTTGAATAATTTTGAACACAACTGTTTGATTACTGTGTATAAATACATTGACAGGCTATACGAAAAAATATCATGTTCACCAATAAAACATATCAGGGACATGCGGACATCCCTTAAGACTGAACAAAAGACATCCAGTCTTCAAGCTTGGAAAGGGTTTTTCACAGCGAGAATGGTAAAACTATGAAACTGTCTTCAATTGGATGTGAGGATGGCAGGTTTGTTGGATCGTTTAGAAAAAAAGCTGGATGAGTTTCTAAAAAAGGAATGTTACGGTATTGATACATAAAGTTGGAGTTGATCCAGGGATATTTCTGATTGCCACTTGGAGTCAGGAAGCCATGTTTTTACCCATTCATAATTTTGGTGGGATCTTTTTTGCCTTTTTCTGGATCAACAGTTAGGCAGGAAATGTGAGTATTGCTGATTAGGTTGGACTTGATGGGTGTTGTGTCTTTATTCAACCTCAAATACTATACTTTACTCAGTTTTAACAACAGCCAGGTTTTTAGGGAGGTGTAAAATCCCAAGCAATTTTGTAAAAAGTAGTTAAACCCACGCTTTCCAATGTAATATTCCAGGGCCTGCACCTTTTTGTACTAATGGCCATGGCACCCGATGTAAAATCCCCTTTTAAACATGGCATTAGCTCTGCTACCTTTCAGGTTCACACGATGCAATAAATCACTCTAAGTGATTATTGCGTTGCGGGAATCCTAAAAGTGAGGGAGCATGGAAGGTAAGTTTACATCTCTCTAATTGAGAGCAAATAACCATACATGGCACAAAACGTCAAAATGGTCGTGCTACACATCATGCGTTGTGGGTCGGCCCCCGCGATTGCTTGTGTGTATGAAGTTTAATTAAAAAAGCAGTGGCAATAGCCCTACACTGGGATCAAGTTATCAGGTTTTTGTATATAACACCTGTGTTAAGCTGGGTACACATGAACAATCCTCCTCTGACCGACCGTTTGAGGCTCCTGACCAGAAAGAGATGTTAGTTGGCGGCAAAAGGGTATCTCCACGATTAAAATACATTTTTTTGTAGTCAGTTTTATTAAAGAGCAGGAGGTAAAGGAGCTGTGTTACCTCCCATTATTCAATAAAACGTGCAGGAGCCAGGAACAAAGTTAGAGAATTTACCCGGTCCCTCGCTCCTCTTCCGCGTAATTTGCCAAGCCCCGACAGACTTAGTACGCGATGTGCATCGAACTTGCACAAGCACTAAGTCCATCGAGACTTGTCAGAGGACACCGGCGGAGGAGCAAGAGATCAAGTTCGTTCCTGGCTACTGCACGTAAGACACAGCTCCTTTATCTTCGTCTCATTAAAAACGAGCTACAAAAAAATTATTTACCAGGGAGTACCCTTTAAATAGGAAACACGATGTTTAGGCAGATGCACATGGATTCATGCAGTAAAGCAGTTCAGCACCAACCAAACACTTGCATCTAAAAGCCAGTGTCTGTTTTTAAGGACTCCCCCATCCCTGGAAAGGCACCCGCACTCACAAAAGCCAGCCGCAACCCCAGCCATCCAAAGCAGATTCAAGCAAAAAAAAACTGCAGAATATAAATACGATAAAATGTGTAATGTATATTTAAAAAAATCAAACTGTTCATTTGTAGTAGGAGTATATAAGAGATAATATCTGCTGAACAATTTTACATAGTCTGTTGAGCAAACCACATTTGGTGCATTGGATTTTTTCCCCTAAGCAATGAACCAAAAATGATGGATATACTACAAAGAAGAATGCTTATAAAATAACCTGCTTAAATTTTTTTTTGCACTATATAGAAAAAATCTCCACACCCCGCCTCTGCATTCTGCCCAGAATGCCCCTATTCCTGCCGCTCTGCCCCACTCTTGCCCCCACACTGCCCTGCTCATGCGCCGAAGATCTGGCAACCTTAGTTGCCACACAACTACAAATCATGCTCAGTATTATACTACAGTACAGAGAATTAGAACTGTGTGTAGCCACTTTAATGTGGTGCCAGTGGTAAAACTGGAATCACTGGGCCCCCAGCAACCTATGATGGGTCCTATCTGTGCTTCATTCACAGTGGTTTTCTAGGAGGCTTATAGTATATTCGTCAAAGGAAAAATAAGAAATGGGCCATCTTGGCTCCCGGTCCCACCTGCGGTTGCTACCCTATAAAATATTATAATTAATATAAAAAAACATTGATAGTAAGTAAAACTTTCCATAAACTTAGGTTTAAGTCAGCTACCAGGGTCTCATGTACCGCAGGCATTACTGCAGTTTATTCAACGGCCATAAACAAGGTCCGATGACAATCGTAGCAAAATGCCATTTGTTACACATTGTATGTTGCTGGTCACTGGTACCAACCCTTGTTATTTTTTAAAAAACCCTTTACATATTTAGCACTTGGTGTTTTCAAATGCTAGTTTAAAGGGTATCTCACATCTATATAAACTTTTTTTCTGTGTGTAGGGCACCCCATCCCCAATCGTGATTTACTTCTAAAAAAAAATTCCACAGAAAGATACTTACAGAACTGCAATCCCCCGGGCTCTGTCCTGGCTCTTTGCCAGACAGAAACAGCAGAGAGGAGTGGGACCTGCAGCCACATCTGTCATTGGCTAGCTGGCAGCCAATCACAGATACGGCTGCTGGCTATGCAGAGCACCGGGGGAATGAAGGTCTGTAAGTATCTTTCTGGAGATTTTTTTTAGAAAAGTAAACTGGAGGTTGGGGATGGGATGGAGTACCCTACACACAGAAAAAAGGTTGTATAGGATACAGCAGACAGAAGGGATCTGGAAGGAAGCAGCAGGGACAGGAGGACTTATAGACAGTCCTACTTTTCACTTTTTTCACTTTAAATAGGCAGGAGAAGCATAAGGAGCAGAGATGTAAGGTAAGGATTTTTTGACTCTATACGTGGGGCAAGGGGACACAGAAATGGGCAATATGCTTGGCACACAGAAATGGGCAATAATATGCTTGGCATAGAAATGGGCAATTTGCTTGGCACACAGAAATGGGCAATAATACGCTTGGCAAAGAAATGGCGCTGTCACATAGAAATGGGCAATATGCTTGGCACACAGAAATTGGCAATAATACGCTTGGCAAAGAAATGGGCAATATGCTTGGCACACAGAAATGGGCAAAAATATGCTTGGTAACAGAATGGGCAATATGCTTGGCACACAACATGGGCAATAATACGCTTGGCAAAGAAATGGGCAATATGCTTGGCACACAGAAATGGGCAAAAATGCTTGGTCACAGAAATGGGCAATTATGCTTGGCACAAAGAAATGGGCCATAATATGCTTGGCACGAAATGGGCAATAATATGCTTGGCACAGAAATGGGCAATAGGCTTGGCACAAGTAGAATAAAACCATCAGGGCAGAGGGTGACTTATTGAATAGGAAAGGCTAAGGAAGTATCATTGCCATGTGTAACACAGTGCAAATTTGTTTAGGCCACACCAACCATATATGTAAAACAATATGAAGTGACTATCAGTGCTGCGCATAGCAGCAATAATATGCTTGCCACACAGAAATGGGCAATATGCTTGGCACACAGAAATGGGCAAAAATATGCTTGGCAAAGAAATGGGCAATATGCTTGACAAGTAGAATAGCACCATCAGGGGCGGAGGGTGACTTAGTGAATAGGAAGGCTAAGGAAGTATCATTGCCGTGTATAACGCAGTGCAAATTTGTTTAGGCCACACCCACCATTATGTAAAACAAATGAAGTGACTATCAGTGCTGCCATAGCGGCAATAATATCTTGCCACACAGAAATGGGCAATATGCTTGGCACACAGAAATGGCAAAAAATAGCTTGGTACACAGAAATGGGCAATATGCTTGGCACACAGAAATGGGCAATAATACGCTTGGCAAAGAAATGGGCAATATGCTTGGCACAGAAATGGGAAAAAATATGCTTGTACACAGAAATGGGCAATAGGCTTGGCACACAGAATGGGCAATAATATGCTTGGCACAGAAATGGGCAATTTGCTTGGCACACAGAAATGGGCAATAATACGCTTGGCACATAGAAATGGGCAATATGCTTGGCACACAGAAATGGGCAATAATCGCTTGGCAAAGAAATGGGCATATACTTGGCACAGAAATGGGAAAAAATATGCTTGGTACACAGAAATGGGAATGTGCTTGGCACACAACATGGGCAATAATACTCTTGGCAAAGAAATGGGCAATATGCTTGCCACACAGAAATGGGCAATATGCTTGGCCACAAAGAAATGGGCAATAATATGCTTGGCACAGAAATGGGCAATGATATGCTTGGCACAGAAATGGGCAATATGCTTGGCAACAGTAGAATAACACCATCAGGGGCGGAGGGTGACTTATTGAATAGGAAAGGCTAAGGAAGTATCATTGCCGTGTGTAACGCAGTGCAAATTTGTGTAGGCCACACCAACCATATATGTAAAACAATATGAAGTGACTATCAGTGCTGCGCATAGCGGCAATAATATGCTTGCCACACCAGAAATGGGCAATTGCTTGGCACACAGAAATGGGCAAAAATATGCTTGGTACACAGAAATGGGCAATATGCTTGGCACACAGAAATGGGCATAAATATGCTTGGCATAGAAATGGGCAATTTGCTTGGCACACAGAAATGGGCAATAATACGCTTGGCAAAGAAATGGGCAATATGCTTGGCACAGAAATGGGAAAAAATATGCTTGGTACACAGAAATGGGCAATATGCTTGGCACCACAACATGGGCAATAATACTCTTGGCAAAGAAATGGGCAATATGCTTGCCACACAGAATGGGCAATTCTGGCACACAGAAATGGACAATAATACGCTTGGCCACAGAATGGGCAAAAATATGCTTGGCAAAGAAATGGGCAATATGCTTGGCACAAGTAGAATAACACCATCAGGGGAGGAGGGTGACTTATTGAATGGAAAGGCTAAGGAAGTATCATTGCCGTGTGTAACGCAGTGCAATTTGTTTAGGCCACACCCACCATATATGTAAACAATATGAAGTGACTATCAGTGCTGCGCATAGCGGCATAATATGCTTGCCACACAGAAATGGGCAATATGCTTGGCACACAGAAATGGCAAAAATATGCTTGGTACAAAAATGGGCAATATGCTTGGCACACAGAAATGGGCAATAATACGCTTGGCACAGAAATGGGCAATTTGCTTGGCACACGAAACAGGCAATAACACGCTTGGCACATAGAAATGGGCAATATGCTTGGCACACAGAAATGGGCAATAATACGCTTGGCAAAAATGGGCAATATGCTTGGCACAAGAATGGCAATAATATGCTTGGCACACAATGGGCAATTTGCTTGGCACACAGAAAGGGCAATAATACGCTTGCACCATATAAATGGGCAAAATGATTGCACACAGAAATGGGCAATAATACGCTTGGCAAAGAAATGGGCAATATGCTTGCCACACAGAAATGGGCAATATGCTTGGCACAAAGAAATGGGCAATAATATGCTTAGCACAGAAATGGGCAATGATGCTTGGCACAGAAATGGGCAATATGCTTGGCACAAGTAGAATACCACCATCAGGGGCGGAGGGTGACTTATTGAATAGGAAAGGCTAAAGAAGTACATTGCCGTGTGTAACGCAGTGCAATTGTGTGACTGAAGTGACTATCAGTGCTGCGCATAGCGGCAATAATTGCTTGGCACACAGAAATGGGCAATATGCTTGGCACACAGAAATGGGCAAAAATTTGCTTGGTACACAGAATGGGCAAATGTTTGACACACAGAAATGGGCAATAATATGCTTGGCACAGAAATGGGAAATTTGCTTGGCACACAGAAATGGGCAATAATACGCTTGGCAACACAGAAATGGACAATAATACGCTTGGCACACAGAAATGGGCAAAAATATGCTTGGCAAAGAAATGGGCAATATGCTTGTCACACAACAGGGGCAATAATATGCTTGGCAAAGAAATGTGCAATATGCTTGCACACGAAATGGCAAAAATATCTTGGCACACAGAAATGGGCAATTGCTTGCACAGAAATGGGCAATAATATGCTTGGCACAGAAATGGGCATAATATGCTTGGACACAGAAATGGGCCAAATATGCTTGGCACAAGAAATGGGCATAATACTTGGCATACAGAAATGGGCAATAATATGCTTGGCACATATAATGGGCATATGCTGGCACACAGATGGCAAAATATGCTTGGCAAAGAATGGGCAATATGCCTGGCACACAGAAATGGGCAATAATATGCTTGGCACACAGAAATGGGCAATAATGCTTGGCACACAGAAATGGGCAATAATATGCTTGGCACAGAAATGGGCAATATGCTTGGCACACACACAGTACATACAACTTACAGTTACTTGTCTTCTTGCGGCCTAAACAGTTTGTCTGCTGGGAAAGTCTCCAAACGTACATGGAAGCTCTGGGCAAGAGGGGGCAGAGCTCTGCATTCTATGCCTTGCCCGGCTGGGAAGTCTCAGGCTCAGTAAAGACTAGTTTTTTAAAAAAGGTTCCGGTTATTGGAAAAACTTTCCATTCAAATATTCATTCCGACACTGCCGGGCCGGTACAATCCAGGAGTTTAGAGGGGAGCTAGGACACTGGGTAAGGTTGGGAGCTATGTGAGCGGAAATGCAACAGAAAAACATCCATCTTTTAAAGGTTCACTACTTTTTTTCAGCAATTTTTTTTTGTCAGATTTCACTTGGGAAGGCTAAGCCTATGAGCATCATTAATGTTAACCCCATTAAGTGGTCACATAAATTTTCATTACTATTCTTTAAAAAAAAAACTCTCTCCCCATTCAGCTTATCCAGCTATCATCTAGATCCATCTTCTCTTTCCCCTTGTAGAATTTTTTCATTTGAATGATACATAAATCCAGGAGTTTAGAAGGGGGCTGGACACCGGGTAAGGTGTTGGAGCTATGTGAGCGGAAATGCAACAGAAAAACATCCATCTTTTAAAGGTCATACTCACTACTTTTTTTCAGCAATTTTTTTTGTCAGATTTCACTTGGGAAGGCTAAGCCTATGAGCATCATTAATGTTAACCCCATTAAGTGGTCACATAAATTTTCATTACTATTCTTTAAAAAAAAAACTCTCTCCCCATTCAGCTTATCCAGCTTATCATCTAGATCCACTTCTCTTCCCCTTGTAGAATTTTTTCATTGAATGATATATAAGGGATAATGCACCACTTACAGTGTAATATTACGCCATTGAAAAGTTCCCTGACCATATAGAAGCAAGTTCTTTTTAAAGAACCAAATGCAACTAAAATGACATTAATGTTTTTGTTATACAGTATTAAATGTTTTTTTTGTGATTTCTTCATTGACAAATTATTCAACCCCTTAAAGACTGTTCTCTTAAGAACAGGTATTGAAAAAAATTGTGGATGTCATCGAGCAGCAATCAAGCATAATAAGCACTAATTAGTCAGATTTAAAATGACTGTGATACTTAGCTCCTTCTAGACATTTACTGGTGTGTTTACAAACATGGTGAAGTCAAGAGAATAGTCCAAAGACAAGAGAAGTGGTGATTTCTCTTCACAGGAAGGGCAATGGCTATAAGAAGATTGCAAGATGTAAACGTACCAAGAGACACCATAGGAAGCATCATTTGCAAATTCAAGGCAAAGGGCACTTTTGAAATGCTACCTGGTCGTGGCAGAGAAGATGCTGACTTCGACTGCTGTGTGCTACCTGAAGCGCAAAGTGGAGAAAAGTCCCCGTGTGACTGCTGAGGAACTGAAAAAGATTTGTCAGTTGTGGTTACTGAAGTTTCAGCTCAGACAATAAGGCGCACACTGCGTAATGAAGGCGCCTCCATGCCAGAACTCCCAGGCGTACCCCCTTGCTGTTTCCAAGAATAAGAAGAGTCGACTGAAGTATGCCAATATATGAAGTAAGCAATATATATTGAATATGTCCACTTTAATGTTTGAAACATAGCTTTACAACAAATATAATATGATTTTTTTTATAGACTGATTTCAGTTTTTTACAAAAATAATACATTAATACAAATCTTTCAGTAAAGTTAAAAGTTCTTTTCCAAAGAGGTTTCAGGACTTGGCAGTGAGGAAATTATGGAAGCACAAAAAAAGTTTTTCTCTTATTGCTTTTTTCTTCTCTTTTAAAAGTTTTTTGATAATATGTCAAATGTCTTTGTTAAAAAAGCTGTCACTTGATGCAGTCGTGCAGTCATTAAATCTGTATACAATATATACAATGCACAAAGAAGTTGGGGAAAACTACAAAGTAAATTAATACTGTTGCATCTTAGATACTTCAAGATGGTCTACTACAGAGATCTCCAACCTTTGGCAATCTATAACTCCCACATGAGTTGTATTCTTCAAACATCAGGAGGGCCAAAGGTTGGACATCCCTGGTCTACTAAAATGTACGGTGATGTTATAACAGTTATACATAAACTAATTAAAACACAAAAATAACACTGTTTAAATTGATACGGGCGTCTGCTGTGGGAGGGGGGTCTTATACTGTAACTAATTATTCAAGAATTTTCTTACATTTTTATTTGCCTTTTTGTAGTCATTTTATTAAAAACAAAACAAAACTCCTTAATACTAGAGCTATACATAGTAGGTACTAACAGTTCATATACAGGCAGTGCTCAAAATGGCAATTAAATGCCTAATCGTTATTGTCCAACAAAAGCAGGATTTATACTTTAAATAATTATGTAAACATTATGTCTATGTGTTGGCATTAATCAGAGCCATCAGGATGTTTTAAAAACTACATCAACCATCAGGGGATGCTGGGAGTTGTAGTTTTCAAAACATCTGAAGTGCTTCAGGTAGAGCAGGATAGGTACCCAGTAGAACTACAGATGTTTGAAAACTATGACTCCCAGCATTCCTCTAAAAGCTTTCAGTAGTTGGGAATAGTGGAAGCTGTAGTTTTCCAACACTGGAGATCTACCAGTTGCCTATCCCTGAGGTTAGCTTCAATGGTTTATATTTGTATATATTTCTTGTGGTGACAATGACTACAACAATCTACTTGTTTAATATCTTCCTTGTTTACGAAAATATGGCAACCTGTTCAGTAACGTGCTTTGTCTGAAGAATATTTGATTCAAATATTTGTGGCAGCATGGCCAGAATTTTTTTTGACATTTGAAACTAAGCATCAGAAATAATACTAACTAAGAGAAATTATTAACCTATCTGAATGAGCTGCCAGTTGGATTGGTTTACTTGGTCATTATTTGAATGCGATAATAAATCCTTTATATATCACTTGAAGCGTCAAGTGAAAAAAACATTATACACTTGCTTTAAGTGCAGCTGTAATTAGGGAAAATAAATGATTTTGGAACCAAAAATTATGATCAGTGAAACCATTTCATGAAATGTTTTTTTAAGTTTGATTAATTGCAAAATGCAATTTAGTATCAGTTCTTATGTTTAATGCCAGGGTGTCATTTAGCATTGCCACTAATACAGGATGCCTGATCCCCAAGCCTTATCTCAATTTGCATAAACCAGACCCACCTGGCACCCCACATCATTCCTTGCTTTGGGCACCTCTGTTTTATGCTTCCAGTTGTGTTTGTTGGTATGTAATGAAATTTAATGACTGCAAGAATCCCTGCCATAGAGAGTTAACTATATGAGGAAAAATGTGATTTGTGTTATTTTAACAGAGGTGAATAAAATAATTGTACCAATTATAATCACAGTCGGGAACATTTTAAATTGTTCAGATTAGTGAAGTCCATCTAGCCTTTCAACGGCCTAATTATACAAGCAGGTCGGTGATATGTTATATTGCATGGGAAAATGGTTTTTATATTCATTATAAAAACAAAAATGATGAATCTGACAATTTCATATGTAGACCCAGAATTCTAAGTTGTGAAACAGTACACATATTCAATATTAGTACATATTACTACAAATGAATGAAATTTTCCTCTTTTGGATCTTTGACCTTTTTTAAAACAGCAAACCGGCAAAACATTATTTTTTTAATATTATGTACAAAAAAATTGCACTTTTACAATTATTGAAAAATTACCTTCTTATAAGAAATATTTAGTCTCTGTTTTAATACAAAATATATATATACATTGGCTCAGTTCAAATTTTGCATAGTTTTCTACATTTGGTTCTTAGTTGTCCATTTATCTTTTGTCCCCTTTTTCGATGAGCAAACCTAAATTTGTTCTCTGCTGAAGTTCATACTGAACGTTCCTCCTAAAAATACTGTAAAAAGGTTCTGAAAACCACGAGTGCTGAAGCATGCGGGATACATTCAGGATTAAAAGCCTATTTGTGAGATTCTGTCCAACAGTCAAGCAGAAGAAGACTTGATAAATACACTTGGATATCACTGTTCATCACCAAGCTTGTAAGGGCACTGCAACAGGAAAAAAAAAGGAAATGTAAGTGAATCTGTTTAAAAGTGAGAACTTACATCATTTAGAAACATTATTTATTTACATGTAAAACTTTTTATGACACTACTGCTTGGCCATAAACTATCTACATGTGGCCAAAAGCTAGAAGCACATATCCGATTTGAGTAAGAGATTTTGTTTTATTACATTAAAATAAAGGTATGGATAAGATTGCTTAGCGTTACTTCCTTCATGTCAATTAATAATTATCAACAGAACAGCCTGTGCCTTGGAGACATTTTTACAAAAGCAAAGATTTTTAGACAACGCCAGGAAGATGTATATCTGTGTGTATGTAAATATAATATATGTATATACATTCAATAGGGGCACACATAATTCACCTTTATGTCTGGTGCTACACTGATTATAAAATATCAGATATAGTTAATACGACTGGTTCTCAAATCAGACCTAGCTGGGTACACATGCACATTTTTTCATACCGACCGCCCTTTAGCCGCAAGTAAGCGTCGGCCGGGATGAATCACTGTCGGTCATGTTGAAAATCGCCGCGGCTGACAGTTTGCGCGCACCGCAGTCGGACATCGACGAAACGGGCGACAGACAATGGTTGCCGACCGATAGATGAAAATTCTATATACGTACAGAGCCTTTATCTTCAAAAGCCCTTAGTGTAGGCCACCACAGCTCTGTTTTCTCGTGCGTTAACGATCGTGATTGCGAACCGTTAGTGTGTAAAAATTGCAGAGCAGTGCATGTCTATGGGTGGCCACATTCGCTGCGATCTGTTTTTGGAGTGCATGCAATAACCCTTTTTTTGCTCATTGCTTGCAGTCTGATTGCAAAACATAGCGCAGATCACAGAGTAAGCGAACAGCAACGTGCGTGAAAGTGTGTGTGTTACCATTTGCTTGCGCCTCAAGCATCACTGGGTCAAGCTGTTTTCTAAGTTACAGACTGTGAGCTTTGACATCAGCAGCACCACTGGTCTTCACCTAAGTTTATGGTTGAAGCATGCCACTGCTGGAACAAAGCATCATGAGCTGCACACATAAGCCATGCCCCTGAACTTCTTAATCAGTTCAAAGCTACCACAAGCCTGAAAATATTTTTTCTCTCTCTCTAAGGTCAGAGAACAGACAGAGAATGTTTAAAGATCTAGATAACTTAAATCCAGAGAAGCTAGAGACATCATCCTAGGCTTGTTTGAAAGGTGTGAGATAATCTTTTCAATATATGACACTTGTATGGGGACAGCAGTTCTCTTTAACTCCAAAATATTATTAAAGGACAATACCAAAAAAAACAACATCACTCCCATTAATGTCCACACTTCCAGCATTGACAGTTAGAGGCAGACAGAATCGTTACACCCCCTTCACACATGGCTAATTGAAGGCAGATGAAGGCTCCAAATCAGTAAATAAATTTATGGGAGGGCTGCATAACTTTACTCGTTTTAAAGCAACTAAAAAAAATGCATTGAGGCAATACAGTTATCCTTTAACCTAGACCCTATATAATGATTTAATGGAATCGGGTTAAATCAGTTTAAAACATCTCAATGACTACTATTATTATTATTATTATTAAGGATTTATATAATGCCAACATCTTCCTAGCGCTTACATTACAGGGATACATACACATCAGGCCCTGCCCCGAAGAGCTTACAATCTAAGCTCATTTTTTACAACCTATCAGTGTGTCTTGATGATTATGGGGGAAACAGGAGTGCCCAAAGAAACCCACGCAAGCACAGGGAGAACATACTAACTCCTTGCAGATGTGTCCAAGGGTGGATTCAACACTCAGGCACTCATTGCAAGGCATCAGTGTTAACCACTGAGCCACTGAGCTACTATGATATTTTGCTAGAACTAGAAAGAAAGGTATTTTATTCAAGGAAAGGAAATTACTGAAACCTATAACATCAGCGGGTAGCATCTTGATGCTTTTGATTAGACAATTATGTCGTACATTTGTAGACTTGTTTCAACAAGCATCAAAGTGTGCTTCGGCAAGATAATTAATTAATCAGGTTTGGTTAGGGCTCAGTGCCCTGCAGATGGATTGATAACCTTCAAGGAAATAGCATGCCAATGAGCCTTGATGTGCTTGATTGCCTCACTGATTAAGATTTGTGAGTTTAGATAAATGTTTTTTTTTTTTAATCCTTACTGCTAAGAGTGGGAAAACCAACAAGACTAACAAAAAAGGGGAAACCCTGAATTGCAGTCTCTGTTGTGTAACTCAGTAAGTAGGGGGCATTATAAAACAAACAATGTGTTTAAATAATTATATTCAAGCTATATAACTATTGAATTTGGCTTAACACTGCCTCTTTACACTAACATGTGTGTAGTTACCATACCTACATACATGTACTACATACCTGCTCTCAACAAGCGTGCCTTCCTATTGGCCTCGTCGCCGACAGGGAGGAGGGGGCGGAGCCTACAAGAGCAGCGTTGCACTAAGACTGTGCTTCAAGTTACGCGAACCCTGGGGTGAGGACCTACAGTTCAGATCCTCACCCTGGGTAAAAGGGACTGACCAAAGAAGAGGAGCAGAGGAAGGTAGTATAATTGTTCTTTAAAATGCAATGGTAACTTATTGACATGGCTGTGGGACCTGGGAATGGTCTGGGGATCACATACAAACATCCAGAACTTGAAATAAAATCACTTCCTTCACACACGCGCTAGTTTCGAGCTTCCGCATTCAACATTCAATAATTATTATGGAAATTCGAGAAATCTGAATATTTAAAAAATCGGATTTCAAAATTTTTCAGGATAAATATCATATGTCAAATGCAGAAGCTCGAAAGTTGCGCAAAAGTTGTGTGAAGGAAGTGACTTTATTTCTGGATATTTGTACATGTTCCCAGACCATTTCCCAGGTCCCACAGCCATAACAGTAAGTTACCATTGCTATTTTAATTGAAGACAGATTCACAGACAAATCTAGAAATATCTAAAATTTGCGGAAAGTTTGAAATCAAAAAAGTTCTGGTTCTTTAAACTATCAAAGTTCAATTCAAACTCAGGTTCCAGTTCTAGTCCATCTCTATAATTACTATATATCGAGATATAGTAAATGATAAATTATGAACAAACGTCTGTATTGTTAATGCTCTGTTCAACAATAAGATTACAATAATCAACAAGAATCATAGACATCTTGTTTCCGTTATAGTTTAGTCTAAAGGCTCGTACACAATGTAATCGCTGGTCCTAACCCGTGACGCACGATCTGTATGAACAACGTTTCAGCCGATAATCGGCCCGTGTTGGGCATTTTATCGACCGAAACGTTGTTCATTTGGAAATCCCCAGGTCGGTCGAATGTCCATTTTGGCTGATTAACTGCCTCACACAGGGCCGAAATGTTCGTTTGTACACATTGTGCGTCGCGGGTCGGGACTCACGATCGCATGTGTGTATAAAACAATACTAATTCAATCTTGATGCTAATCATAACATATACAGTATATACCAGAATAAAGGAAACCCTAACATGATTTGCAATTTCATTAAGCTCTGAATGTATAAAAAAACCATTTTTACCTGTTTACTGGAAGACATATTTGATAATGTGCTGATGCTGCTGGTATCTGTGACAACCATAGCTGATGGAAGCGGGATGAATGTGAATACTGTGGAGGCTCTTGCTTGTGTGCATACACTAAAAAATAAAATAAAACAGCTGTAACTGTTACAGTTTTGTATAGCAGATTTCTAAATAAAAGTAATGTACAGAAATGTGTCTAATAGAAAACTGACTTTGTCATTATGAACAGTAATGATCGAAAGTTTATGAATGCGTGCCCATAGGGAGTGCTGCCAATGGGGGGGACTGGCTTCCACTTGCAGCACCACTGGTCACAGCTTGATAATAATAGACTATCCAGGGCCTGTTTATTATTATAACTGATTGGAACAATATAAGAACCAGGTACTTGCTGGGATGGTGCAGCCTATGGAAGAGGTTTTGATTGTAGAGTGGAACTATTACCGGTAGTACTTACTTAAAACCAAAAGAGATGGGTAGATTTGGACTTTTGGGACGGTGGATATGCCCTTTAACTTAATGACCCAGATGGGCCATCCTTATGTAAGTATGTGTATATAAAGGAAATGACATAGAGTGATGTCACACTCCAAGAGAAATTTAGGCTTGTTTGAAAGCACACTTAGCAGATTCACTTTGCTTGCTGTATATTATACACAGACACATGCAAAATATCCACTCTAAAAAAAATGCAGTTATGTAGCTATGCCAGTTTCATTATTTTTTTTTATCAGTGTAACCCCCTTGTTATGTCACTATGGCATTACCATTTTTATTTTAAATTGCAGTTCCAATTCACTAGTGGTAACTGTATTAATGGCAACCCCATTAAAATGTCACCATCGTAGCCCAATATTTATTTATTAATAAAGCTATTATTCACGAAATATAATACTCACTGTGTGAATTCTGAAGCTGCGTTACAGTGGCCATAAATGGCTGCTGTGCCATGTGGCCTGAAGACTGCTGCATGAGTTGTTGCTGATGTGGACGTGTAGTTGCTGGGAAAACTGCACAGACGTTAAAGCTGCCAGGCTTCCTGCAACACTGTTGATAACAGGACGCTCTGTGCCTGAGAGGTGTTTAAGTCTAAAGGAAAGGAAAAAGGATGACATGATTGAAACCTGTGCAGTGGGATCATTATCACTTATTACAGAACTATTTCATCCTTCTAACTATTGAGAATATCCCAGCATGTGGGCTAATGTAACTGCTGAAAGCAACCAAACCGCTAAAAGCACATTCCCAAAAATAGCACACATTCCAAAAGAATGTGTATATACATTATTGTAGATTGTAGGTCGTTTTTAAGGTTTCACCATTCATAAAGCTCATAGTGAAAAATAAAAAGATTGGATTTAAGGCCTTAGTACATTAGAAATGGGCAATATGCTTGGCACACAGAAATGGGCAATAATATGCTTGGCACAGAAATGGGCAATTTGCTTGGCACACAGAAATGGGCAATAATACGCTTGATTCCTTTTTAGAAACTCATCCAGCTTTTTTTCTAAACGATCCAACAAACCTGCCATCCTCATCCAATTGAAGACAGTTTCATAGTTTTACCATTCTCGCTGTGAAAAACCCTTTCCAAGCTTGAAGACTGGATGTCTTTTGTTCAAGTCTTAAGGGATTGCATGTCCTCTGATATGTTATTGGTGAACAATGATAGTTTTCGTATAGCCTGTCAATGTATTTATACACAGTAATCAAACAGTTGTGTTCAAAAATATTCAACCCCCAATGCTGTAAACGGTTTTAGGGAATTCGGTGTACATTTGTAATTGTGTTCAGAATGAAATCTTACAAGGACTTTTTAAAGAACCAAATGCAACTAAATGACATTAATTGTTTTTGTAATACAGTATTAAATGTTTTTTGTGATTTCTTCATTGACACAATTAAAAAAAAAAACTCTCTCCCCATTCAGCTTATCCTTGATTCATCTAGATCCATCTTCCCTTTCCCTTGTAGATTTTTCATTTGAATGATATATAAGGGAAATGCACCACTTACAGTGTAATATTACGCCATTGAGGAGTTCCCTGACCATATAGAAGCAGTTCTTTTTAAAGAACCAAAGCAACTAAAATGACATTAATTGTTTTTGTAATACAGTATTAAATGTTTTTTTGTGATTTCTTCATTGACATAATTATTCAACCCCTTAAAGACTACCACTCTTAAGAACAGAGGTTCATTCAGTGTATTCGATCAGGTATTGAAAAAAAATTGTGGATGTCATCGAGCAGCAAAAGCATAATAAGCACCAATTAGTCAGATTTAAAATGACTGTGATACTTAGCTCCTTCTAGACATTTACTGGTGTGTTTACAAACATGGTGAAGTCAAGAGAATGGTCCAGGAAGAAAATAGAGTGGTGATTTCTCTTCACAGGAAGGGTAATGGCTATAAGAAGATTGCAAAGATGTTAAACATACCAAGAGAACACCATAGGAAGCATCATTTGCAAATTCAAGGCAAAGGGCACTGTTGAAACTCTACCTGGTCGTGGCAGAAAAGAAGATGCTGAGTTCGAGCTGTGCGCTACCTGAAGCCCAAAGGGAGAAAAGTCCCCGTGTGACTGCTTAGGAACTGAAAAAAGATTTGTCAGATGCGGGGACTGAAGTTTCAGCACAGACAATAAGGCACACACTGCGTAATTAGGGCCTCCATGCCAGAACTCCCAGGCGCACCCCCTTGCTGTCTCCAAAGAATAAAAAGAGTCGACTGAAGTATGCCAAAAGTCATGTGGACCACACCAAAAGTGTTCTGTGGACTGATGAAACAAAATTAAAACTGTTTGGGCCCATGGATCAAGCTATGTTTGGGAGGAAGAACAAGGCCTATGAAGGAAAGAACACCTTGCCTACTGGAAGCATGGCGGGGGGTCAATCATGCTTTGGGGCTGTTTTGCTTCTGCAGGTACAGGGAAGCTTCAGTGTGTGCAAGGGTACCATGAATTCTCTTCAGTACCAGGAGATATTGAAAAAAATGTGATGCAGTCATCACAAACCTGAGGCTGGGAGAAGTTGGACCTTGCAACAGGACAATGATCCCAAGCTACTCCATCCACTAGAGCATGGTTGCAGATTAAGGCTGGAAAATTTTGGAGTGGCCATCACAGTCACCAAACTTAAATCCGATTGAGAACCTCTGGTGGGACTTAAAGAAAGCAGTTGCAGGTGCACGCTTAAGAATGTGACTGAACTGGAGGCTTTTGCCCATGAAGAATGGGCTAAGATACCCGTAGATCACTGCAAGACACTTGTGTCAAGCTAGGCTTCATGTTAAAGTGTTATAACTGGAAAAGGATGTTTTACTAAGAATGAATGTCACTTGGGGTTGAATAAAACTGATAATGATGTGAGCACAGAAAAGACATTTGCGGTTTCATTATAAATGTATGTATATTTGTCTGACTTACAAGTGTCTCTTTGATTTAATTGTAAACAAGATGACTGAATGATCAAAATCAATGTCAAACTGGCCAAAACACTCAATTTCAGTGGGGGTTCAATAATTTTGAACACAACTGTATACCTATAAATCCAAGTAAACTAGCTTTATTGCCATCCTCTGTAACTAACTTATCCCTATTAATTAATGCCCCACATTTCAGTCTCATTTTCTTACTATTAATTTACTAAAAATTATTCAGGGTTAGTGTTGCTTTGTTCAGCTATCTTAACTTCATTTTTAATTTTAGCTAGCTTAATTGTTTTATTACAATCTGTGTTACAGTTTTATAATCTCTAAAGGCCCTTTCCATTCCCTTTGCTAACGGTTTTAAAAGCCACTGTCTTCCTTTCCATTTCCCTATTTACATCAGAACTAAGCCACATGGGTGCAGACTTGTTTTTTAAATTTGATATAAATGTATTTATTTTATAAATTTATTTGTAAAATGGTTTATAATCCCAGTCCATTTCTGTTCAGTACATTTAACTGATATATATTATCCGTTGACATGCTGAAGAGCTATTTTTAATCTGGGAAAATTAGCTTTCCTAAATGAAAAGTCTTTGTAACCCAGTGCACTTTTCTTTGGATAACATATGCTAAATGACACTTTTTCATGATCACTATTACCTAAGCCCCCAGTTACCTTCATATATATAATACGCTCCATGATGTTTGATATTATCAGATCCAACAGAGCTCCCTTCTAGTAGGAACTTCAACCACCTGTGAGAGAAAATGATCCTTCAGCAAATTCAGGTCACCATCCTTTTCTACTAGCAAATAATGTCAGGGTAATTGAACATAATCAAAACATTCCCCAGACTTGCAGCCTCTACCATCTGCATATGAAGCTTACTTGTTTCCTCCCTGGTAGCATTTGGCAGCTTGTAGCAGACACAATGATAAGATTACCCGCTTCCTTTTGCCCAATTCCACCCATTATTGCCTCCGCTTAACATCCATATCACCAGTTATCTTTCTTTTAATTTTGGCTTCAACTCCTGTTTAATATATCCCTCCCCTTTCCTATTTACTCTAAAATGCCTAAAAAAGGAGTATCCTCTAAACTTACAGTATGAGAATTTTAACCATGTTTCTGCTATACCATTAACACTATTCTCTCCACTTCTGCCATTTATCTCCCATTTTTGTCTCCCATTTGCAAACTACATTTTAGATTATGATCCTGTATTTATTTATACACTTTAATACACATGCCTCCCTATCCCTTATGCTAGACCCACCCTCTTTCCACCACACACTGGCCACTCTAACACCCGCATACTCCCTGTACTATCTATCTCAGTGAGAACTGATGATACCCTCCCCAAAACCTAGTTTGGAATCTCCTCCAAAACTCTTAGCCTCTTCTTCTCCAAAACAGTGTACCACTATCAGTCAGGTGCACCCATCACTACTAAAGAGCCTGTAGTTACACATTAATACTCTTTAAGCTCCCGATATCTCCCGATGTTGCAATAAAAATGACCACAGTCATGTTAGCTCCTGACTTGGGTGAAAAATTTTTTTTACATTTGATTGCCTATTCAACATGTAAATCAGTGTAAGGCAAAAAAAACCCTGTCAAAAGCTATCTGCATATTATACACATTGCTTTGGAAGGGGGGGGGCGGGAACCCTGATCAGCTAATACCTGTAACATTCATTCTTTCTTTGATTCATCAACCTCTTTTATATCTCAAATAATGGGAAACTTTAATTTCTGACATAAGTAGAAAAACACCATCAGGGGCGGAGGGTGACTTATTGAATAGGGAGGCTAAGGAAGTATCATTGCGTGCGTAACACAGTGCAAATTGTTTAGGCCACACCCACCATATAGTAAAACAATATGAAGTGACTATCAGTGCTGCGCATAGTGGCAAATATGCTTGCCACACGAAATGGGCAATATGCTTGGCACACAGAAATGGGCAAAAATATGCTTGGTAAACAGAAATGGGCATAGATTGGCACACAGAAATGGGCAATAATATACTTGGCATACAGAAATGGGCAATAATATGATTGGCACATAGAAATGGGCAATATGCTTGGCACACAGAAATGGGCAATAATATGCTTGGCACAGAAATGGGCAATTTGCTTGGCACACAGAAATGGGCAATAATATGCTTGGCACAGAAATGGGCAATAATATGCTTGGCACAGAAATGGGCAATATGATTGGCACACAGAAATGGGCAATAATATACTTGGCTACAGAAATGGGCAATAATATGCTTGGCACATAGAAATGGGCAATATGCTTGGCACACAGAAATGGGCAATAATATGCTTGGCACAGAAATGGGCAATTTGCTTGGCACACAGAAATGGGCAATAATACGCTTGTCACATAGAAATGGGCAATATGCTTGGCACACAGAAATTGGCAATAATAGCTTGGCAAAGAAATGGGCAATATGCTTGGCACACAGAAATGGGCAAAAATATGCTTGGTACACAGAAATGGGCAATATGCTTGGCACACAGACATGGGCAATAATACGCTTGGCAAAGAAATGGGCAATATGCTTGGCACACAGAAATGGGCAAAAATATGCTTGGTACACAGAAATGGGCAATATGCTTGGACAAAGAAATGGGCCATAATATGCTTGGCACAGAAATGGGCAATAATATGCTTGGCACAGAAATGGGCAATAGCTTGGCACAAGTAGAATAAAACCATCAGGGCAGAGGGTGACTTATTGAATAGGAAAGGCTAAGGAAGTATCATTGCCATGTGTAACACAGTGCAAATTGTTTAGGCCACACAACCATATATGTAAAACAATATGAAGTGACTATCAGTGCTGCGCATAGCAGCAATAATATGCTTGCCACACAGAAATGGGCATATGCTTGGCACACAGAAATGGGCAAAAATATGCTTGGCAAAGAAATGGGCAATATGCTTGGCACAAGTAGAATAGCACCATCAGGGGCGGAGGGTGACTTAGTGAATAGGAAAGGCTAAGGAAGTATCTTGCCGTGTATAACGCAGTGCAAATTTGTTTAGGCCACACCCCACCATATATGTAAAACAATATGAAGTGACTATCAGTGCTGCGCATAGCGGCAATATATGCTTGCCACACAGAAATGGGCAATATGCTTGGCACACAGAAATGGGCAAAAATATGCTTGGTACACAGAAATGGGCAATATGCTTGGCACACAGAAATGGGCAATATACGCTTGGCAAAGAATGGGCAATATGCTTGGCACAGAAATGGGAAAAAATATGCTTGGTACACAGAAATGGGCAATAGCTTGGCACACAGAAATGGGAATAATATGCTTGGCACAGAAAGGGCAATTTGCTTGGCACACAGAAATGGGCAATAATACGCTTGGCACATAGAAATGGGCAATATGCTTGGCACACAGAAATGGGCAATAATACGTTGGCAAAGAAATGGGCAATATGCTTGGCACAGAAATGGGAAAAAAATGCTTGGTACACAGAAATGGGCAATGTGCTTGCACAAAACATGGGCAATAATACTCTTGGCAAAGAAATGGGCAATATGCTTGCACACAGAAATGGGCAATATGCTTGGCACAAAGAAAGGGCAATAATATGCTTGGCACAGAAATGGGCAATGATATGCTTGGCACAGAAATGGGCAATATGCTTGGCACAAGTAGAATAACACCATCAGGGGCGGAGGGTGACTTATTGAATAGGAAAGGCTAAGGAAGTATCATTGCCGTGTGTAACGCAGTGCAAATTTGTGTAGGCCACACCAACCATATATGTAAAACAATATGAAGTGACTATCAGTGCTGCGCATAGCGGCAATAATATGCTTGCCACACAGAAATGGGCAATATGCTTGGCACACAGAAATGGGCAAAAATATGCTTGGTACACAGAAATGGGCAATATGCTTGGCACACAGAAATGGGCAATAATATGCTTGGCATAGAAATGGGCAATTTGCTTGGCACACAGAAATGGGCAATAATACGCTTGGCAAAGAAATGGGCATATTGCTTGGCACAGAAATGGGAAAAAATGCTTGGTACACAGAAATGGGCAATATGCTTGGCACACAAACATGGGCAATAATACTCTTGGCAAAGAAATGGGCAATATGCTTGCCACACAAATGGGCAATATGCTTGGCACACAGAAATGACAATAATACGCTTGGCACACAGAAATGGGCAAAAATATGCTTGCAAAGAAATGGGCAATATGCTTGGCACAAGTAGAATAACACCATCAGGGGAGGAGGGTGACTTATTGAATAGGAAAGGCTAAGGAAGTATCATTGCCGTGTGTAACGCAGTGCAAATTTGTTTAGGCCACACCCACCATATATGTAAAACAATATGAAGTGACTATCAGTGCTGCGCATAGCGGCAAATATGCTTGCCACACAGAAATGGGCATATGCTTGGCACACAGAAATGGGCAAAATATGCTTGGTACACAGAAACTGCATGGGCAATATGCTTGGCACACAGAAATGGGCAATAATACGCTTGGCACAGAAATGGGCAATTTGCTTGGCACACAGAAACAGGCAATAACACGCTTGGCACATAGAAATGGGCAATATGCTTGGCACACAGAAATGGGCAATAATACGCTTGGCAAAGAAATGGGCAATATGCTTGGCACACAGAAATGGGCAATAATATGCTTGGCACACAAATGGGCAATTTGCTTGGCACACAGAAACGGGCAATAATACGCTTGGCACATATAAATGGGCAAAATGATTGGCACACAGAAATGGGCAATAATACGCTTGGCAAAGAAATGGGCAATATGCTTGCCACACAGAAATGGGCAATATGCTTGGCACAAAGAAATGGGCAATAATATGCTTAGCACAGAAATGGGCAATGATATGCTTGGCACAGAAATGGGCAATATGCTTGGCACAAGTAGAATAACACCATCAGGGGCGGAGGGTGACTTATTGAATAGGAAAGGCTAAAGAAGTATCATTGCCGTGTGTAACGCAGTGCAAATTTGTGTGACTGAAGTGACTATCAGTGCTGCGCATAGCGGCAATAATATGCTTGGCACACAGAAATGGGCAATATGCTTGGCACACAGAAATGGGCAAAAATTTGCTTGGTACACAGAAATGGGCAATATGTTTGACACACAGAAATGGGCAATAATATGCTTGGCACAGAAATGGGAAATTTGCTTGGCACACAGAAATGGGCAATAATACGCTTGGCACACAGAAATGGACAATAATACGCTTGGCACACAGAAATGGGCAAAAAATATGCTTGGCAAAGAAATGGGCAATATGCTTGTCACACAGACATGGGCAATAATATGCTTGGCAAAGAAATGTGCAATATGCTTGGCACACAGAAATGGGCAAAAATATGCTTGGCACACAGAAATGGGCAATATGCTTGGCACAAAGAAATGGGCAATAATATACTTGGCATACAGAAATGGGCAATAATATGCTTGGCACATATAAATGGGCAATATGCTTGGCACACAGAAATGGGCAAAAATATGCTTGGCAAAGAAATGGGCAATATGCCTGGCACACAGAAATGGGCAATAATATGCTTGGCACACAGAAATGGGCAATAATGCTTGGCACACAGAAATGGGCAATAATATGCTTGGCACAGAAATGGGCAATATGCATTCCTTTTTAGAAACTCATCCAGCTTTTTTTCTAAACGATCCAACAAACCTGCCATCCTCAAATCCAATTGAAGACAGTTTCATAGTTTTACCATTCTCGCTGTGAAAAACCCTTTCCAAGCTTGAAGACTGGATGTCTTTTGTTCAAGTCTTAAGGGATGCATGTCCTCTGATATGTTATTGGTGAACAATGATAGTTTTCGTATAGCCTGTCAATGTATTTATACACAGTAATCAAACAGTTGTGTTCAAAAATATTCAACCCCCAATGCTGTAAACGGTTTTAGGGAATTCGGTGTACATTTGTAATTGTGTTCAGAATGAAATCTTACAGGACTTTTTAAAGAACCAAATGCAACTAAATGACATTAATTGTTTTTGTAATACAGTATTAAATGTTTTTTGTGATTTCTTCATTGACACAATTAAAAAAAAAAACTCTCTCCCCATTCAGCTTATCCTTGATTCATCTAGATCCATCTTCCCTTTCCCTTGTAGATTTTTCATTTGAATGATATATAAGGGAAATGCACCACTTACAGTTAATATTACGCCATTGAGGAGTTCCCTGACCATATAGAAGCAGTTCTTTTTAAAGAACCAAAGCAACTAAAATGACATTAATTGTTTTTGTAATACAGTATTAAATGTTTTTTTGTGATTTCTTCATTGACATAATTATTCAACCCTTAAAGACTACCACTCTTAAGAACAGAGGTTCATTCAGTGTATTCGATCAGGTATTGAAAAAAAATTGTGGATGTCATCGAGCAGCAAAAGCATAATAAGCACCAATTAGTCAGATTTAAAATGACTGTGATACTTAGCTCCTTCTAGACATTTACTGGTGTGTTTACAAACATGGTGAAGTCAAGAGAATGGTCCAGGAAGAAAATAGGTGGTGATTTCTCTTCACAGGAAGGGTAATGGCTATAAGAAGATTGCAAAGATGTTAAACATACCAAGAGAACACCATAGGAAGCATCATTTGCAAATTCAAGGCAAAGGGCACTGTTGAAACTCTACCTGGTCGTGGCAGAAAAGAAGATGCTGAGTTTCGAAGCTGTGCGCTACCTGAAGCCCAAAGGGAGAAAAGTCCCCGTGTGACTGCTTAGGAACTGAAAAAAGATTTGTCAGATGCGGGGACTGAAGTTTCAGCACAGACAATAAGGCACACACTGCGTAATTAGGGCCTCCATGCCAGAACTCCCAGGCGCACCCCCTTGCTGTCTCCAAAGAATAAAAAGAGTCGACTGAAGTATGCCAAAAGTCATGTGGACACCACCAAAAGTGTTCTGTGGACTGATGAAACAAAATTAAAACTGTTTGGGCCCATGGATCAAGCTATGTTTGAGGAGGAAGAACAAGGCCTATGAAGGAAAGAACACCTTGCCTACTGGTGAAGCATGGCGGGGGGTCAATCATGCTTTGGGGCTGTTTTGCTTCTGCAGGTACAGGGAAGCTTCAGTGTGTGCAAGGGTACATGAATTCTCTTCAGTACCAGGAGATATTGAAAAAAATGTGATGCAGTCCATCACAAACCTGAGGCTGGGAGAAGTTGGACCTTGCAACAGGACAATGATCCCAAGCCTACTCCATCCACTAGAGCATGGTTGCAGATTAAGGCTGGAAAATTTTGGAGTGGCCATCACAGTCACCAAACTTAAATCCGATTGAGAACCTCTGGTGGGACTTAAAGAAAGCAGTTGCAGGTGCACGCTTAAGAATGTGACTGAACTGGAGGCTTTTGCCCATGAAGAATGGGCTAAGATACCCGTAGATCACTGCAAGACACTTGTGTCAAGCTAGGCTTCATGTTAAAGTGTTATAACTGGAAAAGGATGTTTTACTAAGAATGAATGTCACTTGGGGTTGAATAAAACTGATAATGATGTGAGCACAGAAAAGACATTTGCGGTTTCATTATAAATGTTATGTATATTTGTCTGACTTACAAGTGTCTCTTTGATTTAATTGTAAACAAGATGACTGAATGATCAAAATCAATGTCAAACTGGCCAAAACACTCAATTCAGTGGGGGTTCATAATTTTGAAAACAAACTGTATACCTATAATACCAAGTAAACTAGCTTTATTGCCATCCTCTGTAACTAACTTATCCCTATTAATTAATGCCCCACATTTTCAGTCTCATTTTCTTATATTAATTTACTAAAAATTATTCAGGGTTAGTGTTGCTTTGTCAGCTATCTTAACTTCATTTTTAATTTTAGCTAGCTTAATTGTTTTATTACAATCTGTGTTACAGTTTTATAATCTCTAAAGGCCCTTTCCATTCCCTTTGCTAACGGTTTTAAAAGCCACTGTCTTCCTTTCCATTTCCCTATTTACATCAGAACTAAGCCACATGGGTGCAGACTTGTTTTTTAAATTTGATATAAATGTATTTATTTTATAAATTTATTTGTAAAATGGTTTATAATCCCAGTCCATTTCTGTTCAGTACATTTAACTGATATATATTATCCCGTTGACATGCTGAAGAGCTATTTTTAATCTGGGAAAATTAGCTTTCCTGAAATGAAAAGTCTTGTAACCCAGTGCACTTTTCTTTGGATAACATATGCTAAATGACACTTTTTCATGATCACTATTACCTAAGCCCCCAGTTACCTTCATATATATAATACGCTCCATGATGTTTGATATTATCAGATCCAACAGAGCTCCCTTTCTAGTAGGAACTTCAACCACCTGTGAGAGAAAATGATCCTTCAGCAAATTCAGGTCACCATCCTTTTCTACTAGCAAATAATGTCGGGTAATTGAACATAATCAAAACATTCCCCAGACTTGCAGCCTCTACCATCTGATATGAAGCTTACTTGTTTCCTCCCTGGTAGCATGGCAGCTTGTAGCAGACACAATGATAAGATTACCCGCTTCCTTTTGCCCAATTCCACCCATTATTGCCTCCGCTTAACATCCATATCACAGTTATCTTTCTTTTAATTTTGCTTCAACTCCTGTTTAATATATCCCTCCCCTTTCCTATTTACTCTAAAATGCCTAAAAAAGGAGTATCCTCTAAACTTACAGTCATGAGAATTTTCAACCATGTTTCTGCTATACCATTAACACTATTCTCTCCACTTCTGCCATTTATCTCCCATTTTTGTCTCCCATTTGCAAACTACATTTTAGATTATGATCCTGTTATTTATTTATACACTTTAATACACATGCCTCCCTATCCCTTATGCTAGACCCACCCTCTTTCCACCACCAACTGGCCACTCTACAAACCCGCATACTCCCGTTACTATCTATCTCAGTGAGAATGATGATACCCTCCCCAAAACCTAGTTTGGAATCTCCTCCAAAACTCTTAGCCTCTTCTTCTCCAAAACAGTGTACCACTATCAGTCAGGTGACACCCATCACTACTAAAGAGCCTGTAGTTACACATTAATACTCTTTAAGCTCCCGATATCTCCCGATGTTGCAATAAAAATGACCACAGTCATGTTAGCTCCTGACTTGGGTGAAAAATTTTTTTTACATTTGATTGCCTATTCAACATGTAAATCAGTGTAAGGCAAAAAAACCCTGTCAAAAGCTATCTGCATATTATACACATTGCTTTGGAAGGGGGGGGGCGGGAACCTGATCAGCTAATACCTGTAACATTCATTTTCTTTGATTCATCAACCTCTTTTATATCTCAAATAATGGGAAACTTTAATTTCTGACATAAGTAGAAAAAACACCATCAGGGGCGGAGGGTGACTTATTGAATAGGGAGGTAAGGAAGTATCATTGCCGTGCGTAACACAGTGCAAATTGTTTAGGCCACACCCACCATATAGTAAAACAATATGAAGTGACTATCAGTGCTGCGCATAGTGGCAAATATGCTTGCCACACGAAATGGGCAATATGCTTGGCACACAGAAATGGGCAAAAATATGCTTGGTAAACAGAAATGGGCCATAGATTGGCACACAGAAATGGGCAATAATATACTTGGCATACAGAAATGGGCAATAATATGATTGGCACATAGAAATGGGCAATATGCTTGGCACACAGAAATGGGCAATAATATGCTTGGCACAGAAATGGGCAATTTGCTTGGCACACAGAAATGGGCAATAATATGCTGGCACAGAAATGGGCAATAATATGCTTGGCACAGAAATGGGCAATATGATTGGCACACAGAAATGGGCAATAATATACTTGACTACAGAAATGGGCAATAATATGCTTGGCACATAGAAATGGGCAATATGCTTGGCACACAGAAATGGGCAATAATATGCTTGGCACAGAAATGGGCAATTTGCTTGGCACACAGAAATGGGCAATAATACGCTTGTCACATAGAAATGGGCAATATGCTTGGCACACAGAAATTGGCAATAATACGCTTGGCAAAGAAATGGGCAATATGCTTGGCACACAGAAATGGGCAAAAATATGCTTGGTACACAGAAATGGGCAATATGCTTGGCACACAGACATGGGCAATATACGCTTGGCAAAGAAATGGGCAATATGCTTGGCACACAGAATGGGCAAAAATATGCTTGGTACACAGAAATGGGCAATATGCTTGGCACAAAGAAATGGGCCATAATATGCTTGGCACAGAAATGGGCAATAATATGCTTGGCACAGAAATGGGCAATATGCTTGGCACAAGTAGAATAAAACCATCAGGGGCAGAGGGTGACTTATTGAATAGGAAAGGCTAAGGAAGTATCATTGCCATGTGTAACACAGTGCAAATTGTTTAGGCCACACAACCATATATGTAAAACAATATGAAGTGACTATCAGTGCTGCGCATAGCAGCAATAATATGCTTGCCACACAGAAATGGGCATATGCTTGGCACACAGAAATGGGCAAAAATATGCTTGGCAAAGAAATGGGCAATATGCTTGGCACAAGTAGAATAGCACCATCAGGGGCGGAGGGTGACTTAGTGAATAGGAAAGGCTAAGGAAGTATTTGCCGTGTATAACGCAGTGCAAATTTGTTTAGGCCACCCCCACCATATATGTAAAACAATATGAAGTGACTATCAGTGCTGCGCATAGCGGCAATATATGCTTGCCACACAGAAATGGGCAATATGTTGGCACACAGAAATGGGCAAAAATATGCTTGGTACACAGAAATGGGCAATATGCTTGGCACACAGAAATGGGCAATATACGCTTGGCAAAGAAATGGGCAATATGCTTGGCACAGAAATGGGAAAAAATATGCTTGGTACACAGAAATGGGCAATAGCTTGGCACACAGAAATGGGAATAATATGCTTGGCACAGAAAGGGCAATTTGCTTGGCACACAGAAATGGGCAATAATACGCTTGGCACATAGAAATGGGCAATATGCTTGGCACACAGAAATGGGCAATAATACGTTGGCAAAGAAATGGGCAATATGCTTGGCACAGAAATGGGAAAAAATATGCTTGGTACACAGAAATGGGCAATGTGCTTGACACAAAACATGGGCAATAATACTCTTGGCAAAGAAATGGGCAATATGCGCACACAGAAATGGGCAATATGCTTGGCACAAAGAAAGGGCAATAATATGCTTGGCACAGAAATGGGCAATGATATGTTGGCACAGAAATGGGCAATATGCTTGGCACAAGTAGATCACCATCAGGGGCGGAGGGTGACTTATTGAATAGGAAAGGCTAAGGAAGTATCATTGCCGTGTGTAACGCAGTGCAAATTTGTGTAGGCCACACCAACCATAATGTAAAACAATATGAAGTGACTATCAGTGCTGCGCATAGCGGCAATAATATGCTTGCCACACAGAAATGGGCAATATGCTTGGCACACAGAAAATGGGCAAAAATATGCTTGGTACACAGAAATGGGCAATATGCTTGGCACACAGAAATGGGCAATAATATGCTTGGCATAGAAATGGGCAATTTGCTTGGCACACAGAAATGGGCAATAATACGCTTGGCAAAGAAATGGGCAATATGCTTGGCACAGAAATGGGAAAAATATGCTTGGTACACAGAAATGGGCAATATGCTTGGCACACAAACATGGGCAATAATACTCTTGGCAAAGAAATGGGCAATATGCTTGCCACACAAATGGGCAATATGCTTGGCACACAGAAATGACAATAATACGCTTGGCACACAGAAATGGGCAAAAAATGCTTGCAAAGAAATGGGCAATAGCTTGGCACAAGTAGAATAACACCATCAGGGGAGGAGGGTGACTTATTGAATAGGAAAGGCTAAGGAAGTATCATTGCCGTGTGTAACGCAGTGCAAATTTGTTTAGGCCACACCCACCATATATGTAAAACAATATGAAGTGACTATCAGTGCTGCGCATAGCGGCAATAATATGCTTGCCACACAGAAATGGGCAATATGCTTGGCACACAGAAATGGGCAAAAATATGCTTGGTACACAGAAATGGGCAATATGCTTGGCACACAGAAATGGGCAATAATACGCTTGGCACAGAAATGGGCAATTTGCTTGGCACACAGAAACAGGCATAACACGCTTGGCACATAGAAATGGGCAATATGCTGGCACACAGAAATGGGCAATAATACGCTTGGCAAGAAATGGGAATATGTTGGCACACAGAAATGGGCAATAATATGTTGGCACACAAATGGGCAATTTGCTTGGCACACAGAAACGGGCAATAATACGCTGGCACATATAAATGGGCAAAATGATTGGCACACAGAAATGGGCAATAATACGCTTGGCAAAGAAATGGGCAATATGCTTGCCACACAGAAATGGGCAATATGCTTGGCACAAAGAAATGGGCAATAATATGCTTAGCACAGAAATGGGCAATGATATGCTTGGCACAGAAATGGGCAATATGCTTGGCACAAGTAGAATAACACCATCAGGGGCGGAGGGTGACTTATTGAATAGGAAAGGCTAAAGAAGTATCATTGCCGTGGGTAACGCAGTGCAAATTTGTGTGACTGAAGGGACTATCAGTGCTGCGCATAGCGGCAATAATATGCTTGGCACACAGAAATGGGCAATATGCTTGGCACAAAGAAATGGGCAAATTTGCTTGGTACAGAAAATGGGCAATATGTTTGACACACAGAAATGGGCAATATATGCTGGCACAGAAATGGAAATTTGCTTGGCACACAGAAATGGGCAATATAGCTTGCAACAGAAAGGACAATAATACGCTTGGCACACAGAAATGGGCAAAAATAGTGTGGCAAGAAATGGGCAATATGCTTGTCACACAGACATGGGCAATAATATGCTTGGCAAAGAAATGTGCAATATGCTTGGCACACAGAAATGGGCAAAAATGCTTGGCACACAGAAATGGGCAAATGCTTGGCACAAGAAATGGGCAATAATATGCTGGCACAGAAATGGGCAATATATGCTTGGCACAGAAATGGGCAATAGCTTGGCACACAGAAAGGGCAATAATATACTTGGCATACAGAAATGGGCAATAATATGTTGGCACATATAAATGGGCAATATGCTTGGCACACAGAAATGGGCAAAATTGCTTGGCAAAAGAATGGGAATATGCCTGGCACACAGAAATGGGCAATAATATGCTTGGCACACAGAAATGGGCAATAATGCTTGGCACACAGAAATGGGCAATAAATAGCTTGGCACAGAAAGGGCAATATGCTTGGCCACACACAGTACATACAACTTACAGTTACTTGTCTTCTTGCGGCTAAACAGTTTGTCTGCTGAGGAAAGTCTCCAAACGTACATGGAAGCTCTGGGCAAGAGGGGGCAGAGCTCTGCATTCTGAATGCCTTGCCCGGCTGGGAAGTCTCAGGCTCAGTAAAGTACTAGTTTTTTAAAAAAGGTTCCGGTTATTGGAAAACTTCATTCAAATATTCATTCCGACACTGCCGGGCCGGTACAATCCAGGAGTTTAGAAGGGGAGCTAGGACACTGGGTAAGGTTGGGAGCTATGTGAGCGGAAATGCAACAGAAAAACATCCATCTTTTAAAGGTTCAATACTTTTTTTCAGCAATTTTTTTTGTCAGATTTCATGGGAAGGCTACCTATGAGCATCATAATGTTAACCCCATTAAGTGGTCACATAAATTTCATTACTATTCTTTAAAAAAAAAACTCTCTCCCCATTCAGCTTATCCAGCTTATCATCTAGATCCATCTTCTCTTTCCCCTTGTAGAATTTTTTCATTTGAATGATACATTCAAATCCAGGAGTTTAGAAGGGGAGCTAGGACACCGGGTAAGGTTGGGAGCTATGTGAGCGGAAATGAACAGAAAAAAATCCATCTTTTAAAGGTTCACTACTTTTTTTCAGCAATTTTTTTTGTCAGATTTCACTTGGGAAGGCTAAGCCTATGAGCATCATTAATGTTAACCCATTAAGTGGTCACATAATTTTCATTACTATTCTTTAAAAAAAAAACTCTCTCCCCATTCAGCTTATCCAGCTTATCATCTAGATCCATTTCTCTTTTCCCTTGTAGAATTTTTTCATTTGAATGATATATAAGGGATAATGCACCACTTACAGTGTAATATTACGCCATTGAAAAGTTCCCTGACATATAGAAGCAAGTTCTTTTTAAAGAACCAAATGCAACTAAAATGACAAATGTTTTTGTTATACAGTATTAAATGTTTTTTTTGTGATTTCTTCATTGACATAATTATTCAACCCCTTAAAGACTGTTCTCTTAAGAACAGGTATTGAAAAAAATTGTGGATGTCATCGAGCAGCAATCAAGCATAATAAGCACTAATTAGTCAGATTTAAAATGACTGTGATACTTAGCTCCTTCTAGCATTTACTGGTGTGTTTACAAACATGGTGAAGTCAAGAGAATAGTCCAGGAAGACAAGAGAAGTGGTGATTTCTCTTCACAGGAAGGGCAATGGCTATAAGAAGATTGCAAAGTGTTAAAAGTACCAAGAGACACCATAGGAAGCATCATTTGCAAATTCAAGGCAAAGGGCACTTTTGAAATGCTACCTGGTCGTGGCAGAAAAAGATGCTGACTTCGAATGCTGTGTGCTACCTGAAGCGCAAAGTGGAGAAAAGTCCCGTGTGACTGCTGAGGAACTGAAAAAAGATTTGTCAGTTGTGGGTACTGAAGTTTCAGCTCAGACAATAAGGCGCACACTGCGTAATGAAGGCCTCCATGCCAGAACTCCCAGGCGTACCCCTTGCTGTTTCCAAAGAATAAGAAGAGTCGACTGAAGTATGCCATATATATGAAGTAAGCAATATATATTGAATATGTCCACTTTAATGTTTGAAACATAGCTTTACAACAAATAAAATATGATTTTTTTTTATAGACTGATTTCAGTTTTTTACAAAAATAATACATTAATACAAATCATCAGTAAAGTAAAAGTTCTTTTCCAAAAGAGGTTCAGGACTTGGCAGTGAGGAAATTATGGAAGCACAAAAAAAAGTTTTTCTCTTATTGCTTTTTTTCTTTCCTTTTAAAAGTTTTTTGATAATATGTCAAATGTCTTTGTTAAAAAAGCTGTCACTTGATGCAGTCGTGCAGTCATTAAACTTGTATACATATATACAATCACAAAGAAGTTGGGGAAAACTACAAAAGTAAATTAAACTGTTGCATCTTAGATACTTCAAGATGGTCTACTACAGAGATCTCAACCTTTGGCAATCTATAACTCCCAGCATGAGTTGTAGTCTTCAAACATCAGGAGGGCCAAAGGTTGGACATCCCTGGTCTATAAAATGTACGGTGATGTTATATACAGTTATAACATAAACTAATTAAAAACACAAAAATAACACTGTTTAAATTGATACGGTGTCTGCTGTGGGAGGGGGGTCTTATACTGTAAACTAATTATTCAAGAATTTTCTTACATTTTTTATTTGCCATTTTGTAGTCATTTATTAAAAAAAAACAAAACTCCTTAATACTAGAGCTATACATAGTATGTACTAAAGTTCATATACAGGCAGTGCTCAAAATGGCAATTAAAATGCCTAATCGTTATTGTCCAACAAAGCAGGATTTATACATTTAAATAATTAGAACATTATGTCTATGTGTTGGCATTTATCAGAGGCCATCAGGATGTTTTAAAAACTACATCAACCATCAGGGGATGCTGGGAGTTGTAGTTTTCAAAACATCTGAAGTGCTTCAGGTAGAGCAGGGATAGGTAACCAGTGAAACTACAGATGTTTGAAAACTATGACTCCCAGCATTCCTCTACAAGCTTTCAGTAGTGGGAATAGTGGAAGCTGTAGTTTTCCAACATCTGGAGATCTAACAGTTGCCTATCCCTGAGGTAAGCTTCAATGGTTTATATTTGTATATATTTCTTGTGGTGACAATGACTACAACAAATCTACTTGTTTAATATTCTTCCTTGTTTCGAAAATATGGCAACCTGTTCAGACGTGCTTTGTCTGAAGAATATTTGATTCAAATATTTTGTGGCAGCATGGCCAGAATTTTTTTTTGACATTTGAAACATAAGCATCAGAAATAATACATACTAGAGGAATTATAACCTATCTGAATGAGCTGCCAGTTGGATTGGTTTACTTGGTCATTATTTGAATGCGATAATAAATCCTAGTTATATGCACTTGAAGCGTCAAGTGAAAAAAAACATTATACACTTGCTTTAAGTGCAGCTGTAATTAGGGAAAATAAATGATTTTGGAACCAAAAATTAGTAATCAGTGAAACCATTTCATGAAATGTTTTTTTAAGTTTGATTAATTGCAAATGCAATTTAGTATCAGTTCTTATGTTTAATGCCAGGGGTGTCAATTAGCATTGCCACTATACAGGATGCCTGATCCCCAAGCCTTATCTCAATTTGCATAAACCAGACCCACCTGGCACCCCACATCAGTCCTTGCTTTGGGCACCTCTGTTTTATGCTTCCAGTTGTGTTTGTTGGTATGTAATGAAATTTAATGACTGCAAGAATCCCTGCCATAGAGAGTTAATACTATGAGGAAAAATGTGATTTGTGTTATTTTAACGAGGTGAATAGAAAATAATTGTACCAATTATAATCACAGGTCGGGAACATTTTAAATTGTTCAGATTAGTGAAGTCATCTAGCCTTTCAACGGCTCTATTATAACAAGCAGGTCGGTGAATATGTATATATTGCATGGGAAAATGGTTTTTAGATATTCATTATAAAACAAAAATGAATGAATCTGACAATTTCATATGTAGACCCAGAATTCTAAGTTGTGAAACAGTACACATATTACATATTAGTACATATTACTACAAATGAATGAAATTTCCTCTTTTGGATCGTTGACCTTTTTTAAAACAGCAAACCGGCAAAACATTATTTTTTTAAATTATGTACAAAAAAATTGCACTTACAATTATTGAAAAATTACCTTCTTATAAAGAAATATTTAGTTCTTGTTTTAATACAAAATATATATATACATTGGCTCAGTTCAAATATTTGCATAGTTTTCTACATTTGGTCTTAGTTGTCCATTTATTTTGTCCTCTTTTCGATGAGCACCTAAATTTGTTCTCGCTGAAGTTCATACTGAACGTTCCTCCTAAAAATACTGTAAAAGGTTCTGAAAACCACGAGTGCTGAAGCATGCGGGATACATTCAGGATTAAAAGCCTATTTGTGAGATTTCTGTCCAACAGTCAACAGAAGAAGACTTGATAAATACACTTGGATATCACTGTTCATCACCAAGCTTGTAGAGGGCACTGCAACAGGAAAAAAAAAGAAATGTAAGTGAATCGTGTAAAAGTGAGAACTTATCCATCATTTAGAAACATTAGTTTATGGTACATGTAAACATTTTTATGACACTACTGCTTGGACCTAAACTATCTACATGTGGCCAAAGCTAGAAGCACATATCCGATTTGAGTAAGAGATTTTGTTTTATTACATTAAAATAAGGTATGGATAAGATTGCTTAGCGTTACTTCCTTCATGTCAATTAAATAATTATCAACAGAACAAGCCTGTGGCCTTGGAGACATTTTTACAAAAAGCAAAGATTTTTAGACAACGCCAGGAAGATGTATATCTGTGTGTATGTAAATATATATATGTATATACATTCATAATATGGGCACACATAATTCACCTTTATGTCTGGTGCTACTACTGATTATAAAATATCAGATATAGTTAATACGACTGGTTCTCAAATCAGACCTAGGCTGGGTACACATGCACAAATTTTTCATACCGACCGCCCTTTAGCCGCAAGTAAGCGGTCGGCCGGGATGAATCACTGTCGGTCATGTTGAAAATCGCCGCGGCTGACAGTTTGCCGCACCGCAGTCGGACGATCGGACGAACGGGCGACAGACAATGGTTGCCGACCGATAGATGAAATATCTATAATGCGTACAGAGCCTTTATCTTCAAAAGCCCTTAGTGTAGGCCACACAGCTCTGTTTTCTCGTGCGTTAACGATCGTGATTGCGAACCGTTAGTGTGTAAAAATTGCAGAGCGTGCATGTCAATATGGGTGGCCACATTCGCTGCGATCTGTTTTTGGAGTGATGCAAAACCTTTTTTTTGCTCATTGCTTGCAGTCTGATTGCAAAAACTAGCGCAGATCACAGAGTAAGCGAACAGCAACGTGCGTGAAAAGTGTGTGTTACCATTTGCTTGCGCCTCAAGCATCACTGGGTCAAGCTAGTTTTCTAAGTTACAGACTGTGAGCTTTGACATCAGCAGCACCACTGGTCTTCACCTAAGTTTATGGTTGAAGCATGCCTACTGCTGGGACAAGCATCATGAGCTGCACCATAGCCATGCCCCTGAACTTCTTAATCAGTTCAAAGCTAACCACAAGCCTGAAAATATTTTTTCTCTCTCTCTAAGGTCAGAGAACAGACAGAGAATGGTTAAAGATCTAGATAACTTAAGATCCAGAGAAGCTAGAGACATCATCCTAGGCTTGTTTGAAAGGTGTGAGATAACTCTTTTAATAATGACACTTGTATGGGGACGCAGTTACTCTTTAACTCCAAAATATTATTAAAGGACAATACCAAAAAAAACAACATCACTCCATTAAATGTCCACACTTCCAGCAGTGACAGTTAGAGGCAGACAGAATCGTTACACCCCCTTCACAGCATGGCTAATTGAAGGCAGATAGAGGCTCCAAATCAGTAAATAATTTAGGGGAGGGCTGCATAACTTTACTCGTTTTAAAGCAACTAAAAAAAAGCTTGAGGCATACAGTTATCCTTTAACCTAGACCCTATATAATGAATTTAATGGAATCGGGTTAAATCAGTTTAAACAATCTCAATGACTACTATTATATTATTATTATTAAGGATTTATATAATGCCAACATCTTCCGTAGCGTTACAATTACAGGGATACATACACATCAGGCCCTGCCCCGAAGAGCTTACAATCTAAGCTCATTTATTTACAACCTATCAGTGTGTCTTGATGATTATGGGGGAAACAGGAGTGCCCAAAGGAACCCACGCAGCACAGGGAGAACATACTAACTCCTTGCAGATGTGTCCAAGGGTGGATTCAAACTCAAGGCACTGCATTGCAAGGCATCAGTGTTAACCACTGAGCCACTGAGCTACTATGATATTTTGCATAGAACTAGAAAGAAAGGTAATTTATTCAAGGAAAGGAAATTACTGAAACCTATAACATCAGCGGGTAGCATCTTGATGCATTTTGATTAGACATTATGTCGTACATTTGTAGGACTTGTTTCAACAAGCATCAAAGTGTGCTTCGGCAAGATGATTAATTAATCAGGTTTGGTTAGGGCTCAGTGCCTGCAGATGGATTGATAAGCCTTCAAGGAAATAGCATGCCAATGAGCCTTGATGTGCTTGATTGCCTCACTGATTAAGATTTGTGAGTTTAGATAAATGTTTTTTTTTTTAATCCTTACTGCTAAGAGTGGAAAACCAACAAGACTAACAAAAAAGGGGAAACCCTGAATTGCAGTCTCTGTTGTGTTAACTCAGTAAGTAGGGGCATTATAAAACAAACAATGTGTTTAAATAATTATATTCAAGCTATATAACTATTGATTTGGCTTAACACTGCCTCTTTACACTAACATGTGTGTAGTTACCATAACTACATACATGTATACATACACTCTGCAACAAGCGTGCCTTCCTATTGGCCTCGTCGCCGACAGGGAGGAGGGGGCGGAGCCTACAAGAGCAGCGTTGCACTAAGACTGTGCTTCAAGTTACGCGAACCCTGGGGTGAGGACCTAGCAGTTCAGATCCTCACCCGGGTAAAAGGGACTGACCAAAGAAGAGGAGCAGAGGGAAGGTGAGTATAATTGTTCTTTAAAATAGCAATGGTAACTTATTGACATGGCTGTGGGACCTGGGAATGGTCTGGGGATCAATACAAACATCCAGAACTTGAAATAAATCACTTCCTTCACACACGCGCTAGTTTCGAGCTTCCGCATTAACATTCAATAATTATTATGGAAATTCGAGAAATCTGAATATTAAAAAAATCGGATTTCAAAATTTTTCAGGATAAATATCATATGTCAAATGCAGAAGCTCGAAAGTTGCGCAAAAGTTGTGTGAAGGAAGGTGACTTTATTTCTGGTATTTGTACATGTTCCCCAGACCATTTCCAGGTCCCACAGCCATGAACAGTAAGTTACCATTGCTATTTTAATTCAGAGACAGATTCACAGACAATTCTAGAAATATCTAAAATTTGCGGAAAGTTTGAAATCAAAAAAGTTCTGGTTCATTTAAACTATCAAAGTTCAATTCAAACTCAGGTTCAGTTCTAGTCCATCTCTATAATTACAGTATATATCGAGATATAGTAAATGTAAATTATGAACAAACGTTCTGTATTGTAATGCTCTGTTCAACAATAAGATTACAATAATCAACAAGAATCATAGACATCTTGTTTTCCGTTATAGTTTAGTCTAAAGGCTCGTACACAATGTAATGCTGGTCCTAACCCGTGACGCACGATCTGTATGAACAAACGTTTCAGCGATAATCGGCCCGTGTGTGGGCATTTTATCGACCGAAACTTGTTCATTTGGAAATCCGCCAGGTCGGTCGAATGTCCATTTTGGCTGATTAACTGCCTACACCCGGGCCGAAATGTTCGTTGTTACACATTGTGCGTCGCGGGTCGGGACTCACGATCGCATGTGTGTATAAAACAATAATAATTCAATCTTGATGCTAATCAAACTATACAGTATATAGCAGAATAAAGGAAACCCTAACATGATTTGCAATTTCATAAGCATCTGAGATGTATAAAAAACATTTTACCTGTTTACTGGAAGACTTGATAATGTGCTGATGCTGCTGGTATCTGTGACAACCATAGCTGATGGGAAGCGGGATGAATGTGAATCATGTGGAGGCTCTTGCTTGGTGCATACACTAAAAAAATAAATAAAACATAGGCTGTAAACTGTTACAGTTTTGTATAGCAGATCTATTAATAAAAGTAATGTACAGAAATGTGTCTAATAGAAAACTGACTTTGTCATTATGAACAGTAATGATCGAAAGTTTATGAATGCGTGCCCATAGGGAGTGCTGCCAATGGGGGGGACATGGCTTCCACTTGCAGCACCACTGGTCACAGCTTGATAATAATAGACTATCCAGGGCCTGTTTATAGTATAACTGATTGGGACAATATAAGAACCAGGTACTTGCTGGGATGGTGCAGCCTATGGAAGAGGTTTTGAATTGTAAGAGTGGAACTATTACCGGTAGTACTTACTTAAAACCAAAAGAGAGGGTAGATTTGGACTTTGGGGACGGTGGATATGCCCTTTAACTTAATGACCCAGATGGGCCATCCTTATGTAAGTATGTGTATATAAAGGAAATGACATAGAGTGATGTCACACTCCAAGAGAAATTTAGGCTTGTTTTAGAAGCACACTTAGCCGATTCACTTTGCTTGCTGTATTATACACAGGACACATGCAAAATATCCACTCTAAAAAAAATGCAGTTATGTAGCTATGCCAGTTTCATTATTTTTTTTATCAAGTAACCACCTTGTTATGTCACTATGGCATTACCATTTTATTTTAACAATTGCAGTTCCAATTCACTATGGTAACTGTATTAATGGCAACCATTAAAATGTCACCATCGTACCCAATATTTATTTATTAAAAAGCTATATTCACGAAATATAATACTCACTGTGTGAATTCTGAAGCTGCGTTACAGTGGCCATAAATGGCTGCTGTGCCATGTGGCCTGAAGACTGCTGCATGAGTTGTTGCTGATGTGGACTGTGTAGTTGCTGGGAAAACTGCACAGACTGTAAAGCTGCCAGGCTTCCGCAACACTGTTGATAACAGGGACGCTCTGTGCCTGAGAGGTGTTTAAGTCTAAAAGGAAAGGAAAAAGGATGACATGATTGAAACCTGTGCAGTGGGATCATTATCACTTATTACAGAACTATTTCATCCTTTCTAACATTGAGAATATTCCCAGCATTGTGGCTAATGTAACTGCTGAAATGCAACCAAACCGCTAAAAGCACATTCCCAAAAATAGCACACATTCCAAAAGAATGTGTATATACAAGATTATTGTAGATTGTAGGTCGTTTTTAAGGTTTCACCATTCATAAAGCTCATAGTGAAAAAATAAAAAGATTGGATTTAAGGCCTTAGGTAGCATTAAAATGCATCCAAGCGAAGCAATAAAGAATTGTCTATTCATGACAAGATTATGTAAAGTACACAATAATAATAAAAATATTGCGGTGTGTATAGCTATTATGTAGAATTAACTTGCGTATTTATTGACTATTGAAAAGGAAATAAGGTACTTACTTTGTGTTATTGCCAGACTGCCAGAAATCGGTGCCATGATCAGGTTGGGATTGCTGGGGATTGTGATGAACGACTGGGATGTTGTGAATGTTGGTTAAGGTACTCACTGGTGGTAAACCCCCTCCAGAGACAGATATTAAAATAAATTGGACAAAAATAAGAAATATTAGAAACCACAGTGGCAGGAAGCAACAATATATAGATATATAAACAAACATTTACAGTGTCCTGCAACACCTAACAATAAAGCATCAAGGAGTGTTAATACATAAAATTATTTTCATGTGTGGTTTTCAATTAAAATCTCCATACAAAACAATATTATTAGCAAATATCAATCCTAAAAATAAAATTAATGGGATATATATTAATATTTTTGTTTTATAATATTTGTTAAATAATTAACTGAAGCTGTTGTAGACATGCTACAATGTGATATGACACAGCCAACAACTGACAATCTAGCATGATGCATCTGCTCATATCTTTTAGCACAGGATCACTAAAGCTGGGTACACACCATAGGATACTTTGTCCTGACAGACCATTTGGCACTTGTGACCAGTCGGCCAGGACAAAGGACTGTGGTAGCATAAAAAGTAGCCCGGGTGTCAGTTCACCGCTACAGAGCGTGCAGTCTTCTATGGACCGGCGAATGAACGGTCGGTTGTGGGCAGCACGAAAAGCCATGCAATTTTTTGCCGATCGATCAATATATAGGTCAATGAGCCTGAAAAATTGCATGGTGTGTACACAGCCTAAAAGATGTCAGGGAGCAATAGGCATTGTCTTCTGTACAGAGGACAGCTCTTTGTAACAGTAATTAATGCTCTGGTTCAATACAGATTTTTTTTTCTTAAAGCAAAGGATCAGTGTTATTTCAGACTGGAGGAGTCCAATTTTTTTTTACTGTTATACAATGCTTCTTTGTTTACAGCTGACCCTGTGAGAAACTGAAAAAAAGTCTATTTATTTTCCCTGCTTGCTCTTATCTAATCAGGGCTGTACCTAGAATAGTCCAGGTGTACTCACCAATTTACCATCAGGTGAAAGCAGTGTGGCTGGGATCCAATCCACTGGAGAAACTTGCTGTAAACAGAACTGGCTGGTCACCATGGATTGTTACCATGGTGATTAATAGCTGATGATGAGGTCACTTCATTGTTTCCTTGTTGATTATATCTCAAACCTGCAGAGGTAAAACGTGGTTTAAAAAAAAAATCAGAAAAAGCAGTATTCATAAACAGAGCAGGATTTTATATGAAATTGTTTTTATTTATTTATAAATGTCTAAATTCAGAAAATCATTTTAAGCACAAAGGGAGGAGATGAAGCTTACCTGCACTCATTCTTGCAATGTGTTAACTTTGCTACAATTATTACATTGTGTGAACCTAAGTGGTAGGTTGTGATCTTTAACACAATTTTTAAGTCACAATGTAAAAGGCTTTAATTTTCATGCAAAAAATAAGTGGAAAAAGCATTGCTAATCTTATTGCAAAAATCTTTGGAAATGTCTCTGGCATGCAAAATGCAATGCAATGCAAGCCGCATGCAGGTAACTTCTGTTGTGATTGGTACAGTTTATCAAAATTGTTCTCCCTTTCTCCTGATTTCTTTATGAGATTATATAAAGTATACATTTCCCTTTTTATTTATCAACAAAAATATAATTACAGATAAAAACGCTGCATACATTTTAGACAACATCCAAAATTACTGTACCCATTGATTGATTCTTAATTCCCCCCCCCCCCAAAAAATAAATATATATAATACACACAAGACAGAAGAATCTCAGAAGCACTCAAAGGACTAGAAAAGCACATCAACCTTAATGAACAAACATCTATCAACCGCCAACCGTGCCCGTCATATATATATATATAATATATATGCTGCTGCCGTTAATCTGGGTGATACCATTTGATTTGAATGGCTACTTGCAAAAAAATAGCAGCTTCCAAAAATGTAAGCAACTATCCGTATATACTGTACATCTATGCAGTGGTAAATGAATAGTTTGTATACTATAAACCCTAATTAAAAATACATGACAGATGGAGAGCAAATCACGAATATGATCCAAATTTTTTTTATTAATTTCAGTCCTAGTTAATATTCGTATCATAAATAAACAAATATTAAAGTATATCCCGAAATATGTTATGATATTGTAATGTAAATCTTTTTCAGCCTTTGCATAGCTGGGAAGATTTAGACTGCATGGGCTGTTCATGGCTGATTATCAAAGATGCTCTTCAGACAGGTAAGTGGACTTTGCCAGTGGAAGTGTCCCAGCTATGAACAGTGTAAACATTAATTAACCCAAGCACTGGTGCACACACATTCTTCTGGCTGTGTTTCTAGCCTCGCATAGGTGATAAATTTCTGGTTGGTTAGAAAACCTTACAACATTATTTAACAAGAGATGGAAAGATTAAAGGGCATAGTATTTTGTCACATAAATTATGGGCAGCTGGCTATTTATATCATGGGAAGCTATAGAACAGAAAAGTATTCCAAACATAACTCAGCATGCTAGATCAAAAAATAAGCAGCCCAGACTTTCAAGAATTAAAGGGTAAACACGGTTAATTAAAAAACTAAACTGTGTTTTTTAAAAATGCATTCTTATAACTTTTACATATCCTGCATACACTTTTTACTTTTGTAATATTGTTTTAATGATATACATGTACAGTAGGGATGACCATAGTTCACGCCAATGTGATTTGAGGCCACATTTCACTGTTTGCTGTGGGGAATAAAGAATCTTTGGCAAATTTTAAATTTGTCGTCACCCGACTACATGTGCTTTTAAATCTTTTGCTTTTTAAGGAGGGGCAATGGCAGCTGGCCCAGGTGGGTGGCCTAGGTTACACTAAGTGGGCCTAATGACCACACTGTTACAGTTGCTATGCCATCTATTAGACAGAGTACCCTATGTTGCAGTCAAGGGTATGCATAGTAAAATGTGATTTTCCTTTGACTGCAATAGGCTTTGCTGTCAAAAGCATTTTGCAAATTTCCACAAAATTTATAAACAAGCGGGTGAAACAATAGTGTATGATTTCATCCATCCCAAATCTACATCTGATCTGCAATATACAGTACTTTCCCATTGTTTATGATTTTCAGTTATCTCCTTCAAATTGTGCAATGATGCCAGGGAACTGTCATAACCCAACTCAGTCAGGGAGAGCCACACCTCCCTTCTGATAGGGCAGGCAGCAGGGGAAGATAAACTCTATTTCCAGTTGCTTTCTGTTGACTGGCAATCAGAAGAAGAAACATGTTGCCGCACTCACTATATCAAACATATACAAAAAATGACAACATGCTGGTATACAGAATTAACACTCATCCAAATTATATCCCTGCCACTAAACACCTATTCTTAAACATTGTAAAAGCGTAAAAACGGGCACGATTGTTGGCGAAACGAACGCTCATACACACTGTGGTCGCGGGTTTGCCCTGCGATCACATGTGTGTCGAAGTGTTATAAACACCATAAATGTCAAGAAGGTGGCCATACAAAGATAAAACCCTTGCTTTGACTATCACCTCAAACTTCTGAATCCCTCAAATACACAAAAACAATATTGAATGTAAAAGCAATCGAGCAGAAGAGGTAATAATTGAGTGGCGTCATCACATGTTGAGTCAATCATACTCCCAAATCATACTGACAATCAATCACACTCACAAAGCTTCTTAAAGGTGGCCATAAATTAGGACAATTTTATTTACTCGACCAAGCGATCCCACGTCATAGATGATCCTGCCGGAAACGCCTTTCCCTTTTTCTTTGTGACCGGCATGCAATCGCAAACTGAATGGATTTGTGATCACATGTCTGTCGCAAATAAGAACAGGAAAGGTGGTTCCTGCAGGATTGGTCTAATGACGTTGGGATCATTCGGTCGGGTAAGTAAAATCGTCCTAATGTATGGCCACCTTAAGGCCTGTACAGACGTGCAATTCTCTGAGGGCGGATAAACAAAAAACGCCGAACCAAGCGCCCACACACCTAATCCTTGACCAGAATGTGCATGTAGATTTTTTTTTTTTTTTTTCCAAAACAAAATTAGCAATGGCAAAATAAATATGGTTTTCCTCTGGAAAGCAGGGCAATATACGTAAGTCATGTTTAATGTCAGCCAAAAGAAGACAACTGTCTTTCACAATACATAATAAGACCACTAATGGATTAGACTATCATGTGTAAAAGGTCAAGAAACAAACACACACTTCATCTGATTAAATAACATTAAGCATACCGTAATCATTTTATATTTACATATCAAGGTTATTTCTAAAAGGATTGTTAGCTTTCATATAAAAATAAAAAGGTTTTCTCTAAATTTAGATATGTCTTTAAATTCACAGTTGGTCTTTAAGAAAATACTAGATGACCCTTGTAATATCAGAGTTAATTAACATAGAAGTGAGTTATCCCAGACTGGAAAGTTCACTATATTAGCATACCATAGGATTCCCTCTCTATTCAGATGTTTTACCTTGGACACTTTTTGATCACTAAATACTGGGCCTCTGAAATGCAGATTTGGTTTGTTCTCACAAACTTAATCCCATGTAACACTTTTTTAAACACAAAGCCTGGAGCACTGCACTGTTGCTTCCCAGCAGGCTCTTTTCCACTCAGCATTCTTCCTTACTAAGTTTTATTATGGCCAGGTATTAAATCTTCTACTCTGAACAAAAACATCTGAGCTATGATCATTTGGGCTGTACAAATAGCCTGAAATATCTGAAAGAATTTTTGACCAGACTGAGCTTTAATGCGCCCTATATTTGGAGCAATTTCGATTGATCACTCAAAATGTAGTTTTTCTGACCGACCCCATTTTCTGTCCCAATTTCTCCACAGTTTCAAGCTGAAATCTGCAGAAAGATCGAGGCCTCAAGGTAGGGAACTTTGAGCTGTTCTTCCGAATGGATTTCTATCGATGCCCTCGATCAGAAGAAAGTCTGCCCGTGTATAGCTAGATTAAGTTTTTACCTGATGCGTTGTTTTATATAGTACACATGATCAGACAGCACTTCTTTTTCCCACCAGATAAAACTTTCAATCTAAACAGTGAGTTATCCTGAGCAAAAGTATGTTACAAGGTTTGAAACATTAATCAAGATAGAGCATATATAATATACCTTACACAAAAAGCAAATATGTTTAATACATGGCAGAATGGGGATCAGTGGTTAGCACTGATGCCTTGTAGTCCTGAGTTTGAACACCATCTATATAACTCACAATAATAATAATATATTAAGAATATCATAGTGAGTGACCAAAGACGTGTTGCTCCCAAAACCCAATGATGTGTTAGTGCAATAAAAAACACATTAAATGCTTCTTTTAAAAATCAATCTAAAGAATTTCCCATGCTTCTACCTGTACACAAATAACTTACTTTCAAAAATCACTACATTGAATGTACAGACACCGAATATAAGGGGCAAAAATATGCTTGGTACACAGAAATGGGCAATATGCTTGGCACAAAGAAATGGGCCATAATATGCTTGGCACAGAAATGGGCAATAATATGCTTGGCACAGAAATGGGCAATATGCTTGGCACAAGTAGAATAAAACCATCAGGGGCAGAGGGTGACTTATTGAATAGGAAAGGCTAAGGAAGTATCATTGCCATGTGTAACACAGTGCAAATTTGTTTAGGCCACACCAACCATATATGTAAAACAATATGAAGTGACTATCAGCATTTCTGTGTGCCAAGCATTATTGCCCATTTCTGTGTGCCAAGCATATTATTGCCCATTTCTGTGTGCCAGGCATATTGCCCATTCTTTGCCAAGCATATTTTGCCATCTGTGTGCCCAGCATATGCCCATTATATGTGCCAAGCATATTATTGCCCATTTCTGTATGCCAAGTATTATTGCCCATTTCTGTGTGCCAAGCATATTGCCCATTTCTGTGCCAAGCATATTATGCCCATTTCTGTGCCAAGCATATTATTGCCCATTTCTGTGCAAGCAATTGCCCATTTCTGTGTGCCAAGATATTTTTGCCCATTTCGTGTGCAAGCATATTGCACATTTCTTTGCCAAGCATATTATTGCCCCTGTTGTGTGACAAGCATATTGCCCATTTCTTTGCCAAGCATATTTTTTGCCCATTTCTGTGTGCCAAGCGTATTATTGTCCATTTCTGTGTTGCCAAGCGTATTATTGCCCATTTCTGTGTGCCAAGCAAATTTCCCATTTCTGTGCCAAGCATATTATTGCCCATTTCTGTGTGTCAAACATTTGCCCATTCTGTGTACCAAGCAAATTTTTGCCCATTTCTGTGTGCCAAGCATATTGCCCATTTCTGTGTGCCAAGCATATTATTGCCGCTATGCGCAGCACTGATAGTCACTTCAGTCACACAATGCACTGCGTTACACACGGCAATGTACTTCTTTAGCCTTTCCTATTCAATAAGTCACCCTCCGCCCCTGATGGTGGTATTCTACTTGTGCCAAGCATATTGCCATTTCTGTGCCAAGCATCATTGCCCATTTCTGTGCTAAGCATATTATTGCCCATTTCTTTGTGCCAAGCATATTGCCCATTTCTGTGTGGCAAGCATATTGCCCATTTCTTTGCCAAGCGTATTATTGCCCATTTCTGTGTGCAATCATTTTGCCCATTTATATGGTGCAAGCGTATTATTGCCCTTTCTGTGTGCCAAGCAAATTGCCCATTGTGTGCCAAGCATATTATTGCCCATTCTTGTGCCAGCATATTGCCCATTTTTGCCAAGCGTATTATTGCCCATTTCTGTGTGCCAAGCATATTGCCCATTTCTATGTGCCAAGCGTGTTATTGCCTGTTTCGTGTGCCAAGCAAATTGCCCATTTCTGTGCCAAGCGTATTATTGCCCATTTCTGTGTGCCAAGCATATTGCCCATTTTTGTACCAAGCATATTTTTGCCATTTCTGTGTGCCAAGCATATTGCCATTTCTGTGTGGCAAGCATATTATGCCGCTATGCGCAGCACTGATAGTCACTTCATATTGTTTACATATATGGTGGGTGTGGCCTAAACAAATTGCACTGCGTTACACACGGCAATGATACTTCCTTAGCCTTTCCATTCAATAAGTCACCCTCCTCCCCTGATGGTGTTATTCTACTTGTGCCAAGCATATTGCCCATTTCTTTGCCAAGCATATTTTTGCCCATTCTGTGGCCAAGCGTATTATTGTCCATTTCTGTGTGCCAGATATTGCCCATTCTGTGTGGCAAGCATATTGCCCATTTCTTTGCCAAGAGTATTATTGCCCATGTTGTGTGTGCCAAGCATATTGCCCATTTCTGTGTACCAAGCATATTTTTCCCATTTCTGTGCCAAGCATATTGCCCATTTCTTTGCCAAGCGTATTATTGCCCATTTCTGTGTGCCAAGCAAATTGCCCATTTCTATGCCAAGCATATTTATGCCCATTTCTGTGTGCCAAGCATATTGCCCATTTCTGTGTACCAAGCATATTTTTGCCCATTTCTGTGTGCCAAGCAATTGCCCATTTCTGGTGTGGCAAGCATATTATTGCCGCTATGCGCAGCACTGATAGTCACTTCATATTGTTTTACATATATGGTTGGTGTGGCCTACACAAATTTGCACTGCGTTACACACGGCAATGATACTTCCTTAGCCTTTCCTATTCAATAAGTCACCCTCCGCCCCTGATGGTGTTATTCTACTGTTGCCAAGCATATTGCCCATTTCTGTGCCAAGCATATCATTGCCCATTTCTGTGCCAAGCATATTATTGCCCATTTCTTTGGGCCAAGCATATTGCCCATTTCTGTGTGGCAAGCATATTGCCCATTTCTTTGCCAAGAGTATTATTGCCCATGTTTGTGTGCCAAGCACATCCCATTTCTGTGTACCAAGCATATTTTTTCCCATTTCTGTGCCAAGCATATGCCCATTTCTTTGCCAGCGATTATTGCCCATTTCTGTGTGCCAAGCATATTGCCCATTTCTATGTGCCAAGCGTATTATTGCCCATTTCTGTGTGCCAAGCAAATTGCCCATTTCTGTGCCAAGCATATTATTGCCCATTCTGTGTGCCAAGCCTATTGCCCATTTCTGTGTACAAGCATATTTTTTCCCATTTCTGTGCCAAGCATATTGCCCATTTCTTTGCCAAGCGTATTATTGCCCATTTCTGTGTGCCAAGCATATTGCCCATTTCTGTGTACCAAGCTATTTTTTGCCATTTCTGTGTGCCAAGCATATTGCCCATTTCTGTGTGGCAAGCATATTATTGCCGCTATGGCAGCACTGATAGTCACTTCTATTTGTTTTACATAATGGTGGGTGTGGCCTAAACAAATTTGCACTGCGTTATACACGGCAATGATACTTCCTTAGCCTTCCTATTCACTAAGTCACCCTCGCCCCTGATGGTGCTATTCTACTTGTCAAGCATATTGCCCATTTCTTTGCCAAGCATATTTTTGCCCATTTCTGTGTGCCAAGCATATTGCCCATTTCTGTGTGGCAAGCATATTATTGCTGCTATGCGCAGCACTGATAGTCACTTCATATTGTTTTACATATATGGTTGGTGTGGCCTAAAACAAATTTGCACTGTGTTACACATGGCAATGATACTTCCTTAGCCTTTCCTATTCAATAAGTCACCCTCTGCCCTGATGGTTTTATTCTACTTGTGCCAAGCCTATTGCCCATTTCTGTGCCAAGCATATTATTGCCCATTTCGTGCCAAGCATATTATGCCCATTTCTTTGTGCCAAGCATAATGCCCATTTCTGTGACCAAGCATTTTTGCCCATTTCTGTGTGCCAAGCATATTGCCCATTTCTTGCCAAGCGTATTATTGCCCATGTTGTGTGCCAAGCATATGCCCATTTCGTGTACCAAGCATATTTTGCCCATTTCTGTGTGCCAAGCATATTGCCCATTTCTTTGCCAAGCGTATTATTGCCAATTCTGTGTGCCAAGCATATTGCCCATTTCTATGTGACAAGCGTATTATTGCCCATTTCTGTGTGCCAAGCAAATTGCCCATTTCTGTGCCAAGCATATTATTGCCCATTTCTGGTGCCAAGCATTTGCCCATTTCTGTGCCAAGCAATATTGCCCATTTCTGTATGCCAAGTATATTATTGCCCATTTCTGTGTGCCAATCATATTGCCCATTTCGTGCCAAGCATATTATTGCCATTTCTGTGCCAAGCATATTATTGCCCATTTCTGTGTGCCAAGCAAATTGCCCATTTCTGTGCCAAGCATATTATTGCCCATTTCTGTGTGCCAAGCATATTGCCCATTTCTATGTGCCAATCTATTATGCCCATTTCTGTATGCCAAGTATATTATTGCCCATTTCTGTGTGCCAATATTGCCCATTTCTGTGTACAAGCATATTTTTGCCCATTTCTGTGTGCCAAGCATATTGCCCATTCTGTGTGGAAGCATATTATTGCCACTATGCGCCAGCACTGATAGTCACTTCATATTGTTTTACATATATGGTGGGTGTGGCCTAAACAAATTTGCACTGTGTTACGCACGGCAATGATACTTCCTTAGCCTTCCCTATTCAATAAGTCACCCTCCGCCCCTGATGGTGTTATTCTACTTATGTCAGAAATTAAAGTTTCCCATTATTTGAGATATAAAAGAGGTTGATGAATCAAAGAAAATGAATGAATGTTACGAGGTATTAGCTGATCAGGGATTCCCGCCCCCCCCTTCCCCAAGCAATGTGTATAATATGCGATAGCTTTTGACAGGGTTGTTTTGCCTTACACTGATTTACATGTTGATAGGCAATCAAATGTAAAAAAAATTTTTCACCCAAAGTCAGGAGCTAACATGACTGTGGTCTATTTTATTGCAACATCGGGAGATATCGGGAGCTTAAAGAGTATTAATGTGTAACTACAGGCTCTTAGTAGTGATGGGTTGCACCTGACTGATAGTGGTACAGCGTGTTTTGGAGAAGAAGGGGCTAGAGTTTTGGAGGAGATTCCAAACTAGGTTTTGGGGAGGGTATCATCAGTCTCACTGAGATAGATAGTACAGGGAGTATGCGGGGGTGTAGAGTGGCCAGTGGTGGGTGGAAAGAGGGTGGGTCTAGCATAAGGGATAGGGAGGCATGTGTATTAAAGTGTATAAATAATTACAGGATCATAATCTAAAATGTATGTTTGCAGGGAGACAAAATGGGAGATAAATGGCAGAAGTGGAGATAATAGTGTTAATGGTATAGCAGAAACATGGTTGAAATTCTATGACTGTAAGTTTAGAAGGATACTCCTTTTTTAGGCATTTAGAGTAAATAGGAAAGGGGAGGGATATATTAAAACGGAGTTGAAGCCAAATTTAAAAGAGAGATAACTGGTGATATGGATGTTAAAGCGGAGCAATAATGGGTGGAATTGGGCAAAAGGAAGCGGGGTAATCTATCATTGGTGTCTGCTACAAGCTGCCAAATGCTACCAGGGAGGAAACAAGTAAGCTTCATATGCAGATGGTAGAGGCGCAAGTCTGGGGAATGTTTTGATTATGTTCAATTACCCTGACTGATTTGCGTAGTAGAAAAGGATGGTGACCGAATTTGCTGAAGGATCATTTCTCTCACAGGTGGGTTGAAGTTCCTACTAGAAGGGAGCCTGTTGGATCTGATAATATCAAACATCATGGAGCGTATTATATATATGAAGGTAACTGGGGGCTTAGGTAATAGTGATCATGAAAAAGTGTCATTTAGCATATGTTATCCAAAGGAAAAGTGCACGGGTTAACAAAGACTTTTCATTTCAGGAAAGCTAATTTTCCCAGATTAAAAATAGCTCTTCAGCATGTCAACTGGAATAATATATATTCAGTTAAATGTATGAACAGAAATGGACTGGGATTATAAACCATTTTACAAATAAATTTATAAAAATAAATACATTTATTAAATCAAATTTAAAAAACAAGTCTGCACCATGTGGCTTAGTTCTGATGTAAATAGGGAAATGGAAAGGAAGACCGTGGCTTTTAAAACCGTTAAGGCAAAGGGAATGGAAAGGGCCTTTAGAGATTATAAAAACTGTAACACAGATTGTAATAAAACAATTAAGCTAGCTAAAATATATAAAAATGAAGTTAAGATAGCTGAACAAGCAACAATAACCCTGAATAATTTTTAGTAAATTAATAGTAAGAAAATGAGGACTGAAATGTGGGGCCATTAATTAATAGGGATAAGTTAGTTACAGAGGATGGCAATAAAGCTAGTTTACTTGGATTTATAGGTATACAGTTGTGTTCAAAATTATTGAACCCCCACTGAAATTGAGTGTTTTGGCCAGTTTGACATTGATTTTGATCATTTCAGTCATCTTGTTTACAATTAAATCAAAGAGACACTTGTAAGTCAGACAAATATTACATACATTTATAATGAAATAACCGCAAATGTCTTTTCTGTGCTCACATCATTATCAGTTTTATTCAACCCCAAGTGACATTCATTCTTAGTAAACATCCTTTTCCAGTTATAACAGCCTTTAAACATGAAGCCTAGCTTGACCACAGTGTTTGCAGTGATCTACGGGTATCTTAGCCCACTTCTATGGGCAAAAGCCCCAGTTCAGTCACATTCTTAAGCGTGCACGCTGCAACTGCTTTCTTTAAGTCCCACCAGAGGTTCTCAATCGGATTTAAGTTTGGTGACTGTGATGGCCACTCCAAAATTTTCCAGCCTTAATCTGCAACCATGCTCTAGTGGATGGGAGTATGCTGGGTCATTGTCCTGTTGCAAGGTCCAACTTCTCCCAAGCCTCAGGTTTGTGATAGACTGCATCACATTTTTTTCAATATTCCTGGTACTGAAGAGAATTCATGGTACCTTGCACACACTGAAGCTTCCCTGTACCTGCAGAAGCAAAACAGCCCCAAAGCATGATTGACCCCCGCCATGCTTCACAGTAGGCAAGGTGTTCTTCTTCATAGGCCTTGTTCTTCCTCCTCCAACATAGCGTTGATCCATGGGCCCAAACAGTTTTAATTTTGTTTCATCAGTCCACAGAACACTTTTGTGGGTTGTCCACATGACTTTTGGCATACTTCAGTCGACTCTTTTTATTCTTTGGAGACAGCAAGGGGGTGCGCCTGGGAGTTCTGGCATGGAGGCCCTAATTACGCAGTGTGTGCCTTATTGTCTGTGCTGAAACTTCAGTCCCCGCATCTGACAAATTTTTTCAGTTCCTAAGCAGTCACAGGGGACTTTTCTCCACTTGGGCTTCAGGTAGCGCACAGCAGTCGAAACTCAGCATCTTCTTTCTGCCACGACCAGGTAGAGTTTCAACGTGCCCTTTGCCTTGAATTTGCAAATGATGCTTCCTATGGTGTCTCTTGGTATGTTTAACATCTTTGCAATCTCTTATAGCCATTACCCTTCTGTGAAGAGAAATCACCACTTCTATTTTCTTCCTGGACCATTCTCTTGACTTCACCATGTTTGTAAACACACCAGTAAATGTCTAGAAGAGGCTAAGTATCACAGTCATTTAAATCTGACTAATTGGTGCTTATTATGCTTGATCTGCTCGATGACATCCACAATTTTTTTTCAATACCTGATCGAATACACTTGAATGAACCTCTGTCTTAAGAGTGGTAGTCTTTAAGGGGTTGAATAATTATGTCAATGAAGAATCACAAAAAAACATTATACTGTATTACAAAAACAATAATGTCATTTTAGTTGCATTGGTTCTTAAAAAGAACTTGCTTCTATATGGTCAGGGAACTCCTCAATGGCGTAATATACACTGTAAGTGGTGCATTATCCTTATATATCATTCAAATGAAAAAATTCTACAAGGGGAAAGGGAAGATGGATCTAGATGAATCAAGGTAACTGAATGGGGAGAGAGTTTTTTTTTTTAATTGTGTCAATGAAGAAATCCAAAAAAACATAATACTGTATTACAAAAACAATTAATGTCATTTTAGTTGCATTGGTCTTTAAAAAGTCCTTGTAAGTTCATTCTGAACACAAACAAATGTACACCGAATTCCTAAAACCGTTTACAGATTGGGGGTTGAATAATTTTGAACACAACTGTTTGATTACTGTGTATAAATACATTGCAGGCTATACGAAAAACTATCATTGTTCACCAATATAACATATCAGAGGACATGGGACATCCCTTAAGACTGAACAAAAGACATCCAGTCTCAAGCTTGGAAAGGGTTTTTCACAGCGAGAATGGTAAAACTATGAAACTGTCTTCAATTGGATGTGAGGATGGCAGGTTTGTTGGATCGTTTAGAAAAAAAGCTGGATGAGTTTCTAAAAAAGGAATGTTACTGGTATTGATACATAAAGTTGGAGTTGATCCAGGGATATTTCTGATTGCCATTGGAGTCAGGAAGCAATGTTTTTACCCATTCATAATTTTGGTGGGATCTTTTTTGCCTTTTCTGGATCAACAGTTAGGCAGGAAATGTGTATTGCTGATTAGGTTGGACTTGATGGGTGTATGTCTTTATTCAACCTCAATACTATACTTTACTCAGTTTAAAAACAGCCGGGTTTTAAGGGAGGTGTAAAATCCCAAGCAATTTTGTAAAAAGTAGTTAAACCCACGCTTTCCAATGTAATATTTCCAGGGCCTGCACCTTTTTGTACTAATGGCCATGGCACCCGATGTAAAATCCCCTTTTAAACATTGGCATTAGTCTGCTTACCTTTCAGGTTCACACGATGCAATAAATCACTCTAAGTGATTATTGCGTTGCGGGAATCCTAAAAGTGAGGGGAGCATGGAAGGTAAGTATTACATCTCTCTAATTGAGAGCAAATAACCAACATGGCACAATAACGTACAAAATGGTCGTGCATACACATCATGCGTTGTGGGTCGGCCCCCGCGATTGCTGTGTGTGTATGAAGTTTATTAAAAAAAGCAGTGGCCAATAGCCTACACTGGGATCAAGTTATCAGGTTTTTGTATAAACACCTGTGTTAAGCTGGGTACACATGTAACAATCCTTCCTCCTGACCGACCGTTTGAGGCTCCTGACCAGAAAGAGATGTTAGTTGCGGCAAAAGGGTATCTCCACGATTTAAATACATTTTTTTGTAGTCAGTTTTATTAAAGAGCAGGAGGTAAAGGAGCTGTGGTCTTACCTCCCATTATTCAATAAAACGTGCAGGAGCCAGGAACAAAGTTAGAGAATTTACCCGGTCCCTCGCTCCTCTTCCGCGTAATTTGCCAAGCCCGACAGACTTAGTACGCGATGTGCATCGAACTTGCACATGCACTAAGTCCATCGAGACTTGTCAGAGGGCACGGCGGAGGAGCAGAGATCAAGTTCGTTCCTGGCTACTGCACGTAAGACACAGCTCCTTTATCTCCTGTTCTTCAATAAAACTGTACAAAAAAATATTACCAGTGGGATACCCTTAAATAGGAAACACGATGTTTTAGGAGCAGATGCACATGGATTCATGCAGTAAGTAAAGCAGTCAGCCAACCAAACACTTGCATCTAAAAGCCAGTGTCTGTTTTTAAGGACTCCCATCCCTGGAAAGGCACCCCGCACTCACATAAGCCAGCCGCAACCCCAGCCATACCAAGCAGATTCAAGCAAAAAAAAACTGCAGAATATAAATACGATAAAAATGTGTAATGTATATTTAAAAAAATCAAAACTGTTCATTTGTAGTAGGAGTATATAAAGAGCTATATAATCTGCTGAACAATTTTACATAGTTGTTGAGCAAACACAATTTGGTGCATGGATTTTTTCCCCTAGAAATGAACCAAAATTGATGGATATACTACAAAGAAGAATGCTTATAAATAACCTGCTTAAATTTTTTTTGCAATTTATATAGAAAAAATCTCCACACCCCTGCCTCTGCATTCTGCCCCAGAATGCCCCTATTCCTGCCGCTTCTGCCCCACTCTTCGCCCCCACACTGCCCTGCTCATGCGCCGAAGTATCTGGCAACCTTAGTTGCCACACACCTACAAATCATGCTCAGTATTATACTACAGTACAGAGAATTAGAAATGTGTTAGCCACATTAATGTGGGTGCCAGTGGTAAAACTAGGAATCACGGGCCCCCCAGCAAACACTATGATGGGCTCCTATCTGGTGCTTCATTCACAGTTGTTTCTAGGAGGCTATAGTATATTCGTCAAAGGAAAAATAAGAAATGGGGCCATCTTGGCTCCCGGTCCCACCTGCGGGTGCTACCCCATAAAATATTTATATATTAATATAAAAAAACATTGATAGTAAGTAAAACTTTCCATAAACTTAGGGCTTTAAGTCAGCTACCAGGGTCTCATGTACCGCAGGCATTACTGCAGTTTATTCAACGGCCATAACAAGGTCCGATGACCAATGTTAGCCAAAATGCCATTTGTTACACATTGTATGTTGCTGGTCACTGTGTACCAACCCTTATTGTATTTTTTAAAAAACCCTTACATATATCTTAGCACTTGTTGTTTCAAATGCTAGTTTAAAGGGTATCTCCACCTCTATATAAACTTTTTTTCTGTGTGTAGGGCACCCCATCCCCAACTTGATTTACTTTCTAAAAAAAAATTCCACAGAAAGATACTTACAGAACTGCAATCCCCCGGGCTCTGGTCCTGGCTCTTTGCCAGACAGAAACAGCAGAGAGGAGTGGGACCTGCAGCCACATCTGTCATTGGCTAGCTGGCAGCAATCACAGATACGGCTGCTGGCTATGCAGAGCACCGGGGGAATGAAGGTCTGTAAGTATCTTTCTGGAGATTTTTTAGAAAAGTAAACTGGAGGTTGGGGTGGGATGGAGTACCCTACACACAGAAAAAGGTTGTATAGGATACAGCAGACAGAAGGGATCTGGAAGGAAGCAGCAGGGACAGGAGGACTAGTTATAGAAGCTCCTACTTTTCACTTTTTTCAACTTAAATAGGCAGGAGAAGCATAGGAGCAGAGATGTAAGGTAAGGATTTTTTGACTCTATACAGGGGGCAAGGGTAGGGTTAAATTTTAGTTTTGGGGAGGACATGCCTTTTAACTGCTTAAAATATAGTTTGTACACTGTAGACTTAGCAAACACAGGTTCAGTATAGGTTACAAACAAAGTAACATGTTAGGAACATTGATGGTTCAACAGGTGTGAGTACAAGCAAATAGGCCTGTACATTATCAATGGATCATACCACGCCCCTATACTCAATGTTACGCAGTTCAAACAAGAAGCTGTCAGTCCTTTGAGACGTCACATTGTTATATTAATGTTTTAGATGAGAACTAAAGCCTTTATAATAATTTAAGGTGATGAGTTGTGTGTGTCTCGTGTGTGGGGCTAAGCCACAATATAGTAATATGTTTTTTTTAATGGTAACAATACATGACTTTAAACAATCAGATTATTGGTTGGTTCTCTTCCTTTTAACGTGTGGTCTTCTGTGGAGTGGATAGTTATGTGAGCCTTATTGTCTTAAATGACGCAGATTATGACCCACAGGGGTCTTTGCAAGATTGGTGGCCAAGCCCCTAACACACACCCTCGCCAGCGTGCCAAAGATTCGGTTCCAGAGTTTTTAAAAAGCTGATCATGCGCATTTTACTTCATACGCGTAATCAGCTGGTTAAAAACAGCTGATCGTGGACCTTTGGTGGGGGGCCCTCTGAACTCCTGGGCCCCCGTGCTCGCGGGGGTGGCAAGAACAGTTGTTCCGTCAATCTTCTGTTATTTGAGACTTCTATTCCAGGGAGGGTGGGGATATTAAGAGTAGTCTGCACCCATGTTGAGTGAGTGAGTGCATTAAACTTTTGCTCTGTTTGAGGCAATTTGTCACATTCAAATGTAAAAAGCAGCAAGTGATCCTTCCAAAACCAAAAATCACTGTGGATATGCTATGCATTGATAATTTGATCTAGTCTATAGTCTTTAATTTATATTATTCAGCATTATTCAGGCACTGACCAGGTCGATTCCTAAGCCCACCCAGGCCTTGCCCATGCCATACCCAGTGTGGGGTCACACAGGCCGCAATTTTCCCCAAAAAGGCGTGGGTTGGACACCATTGGTCTATGTGAAGGAAAATTATTGAAGGTATACTACAATATGGGAAATCCTTTAAAAGAGGTATGGCTAAAATGTCGGTTGTTTACTGAGCTCCCCTCTATCCTGATCCATGATCCCTTTCAGGAATCACCCGCTTGAAAATCCGTGCATGCTCTTATACAAGTTTACAGTTTTGTTCTAAGGTAATGATCCTTGTATATGACACTGGGTCAGAATATTTTTGTGAATGTACTTAGGGAAATGGAAAACACTTGTGTGGCTTAGTATGCAAATTTCTCTGTAACTAAAACTTTCCATTTACAATGAATGAGAACTAGATACTAAATATTAAGGGTTATGTTAACCCCCAATAAAATTTTTGACATGTTATTCAGGACACCCCCAAAACTTGTTACGTTTCGCTTAAAGTAATAATGCCCAGAGTGAGAAATTATACTTCAACCTTCAAGATCCACCACTGTTTGCTCCCTCTCCGTTCACGGCAGCAATGTGGAGGGCTCGTCCAGGAAATGGCCATCAGCCATTGGCTGTGACATTACTGTCACAGCGGTGACTAAAGGCATTACTAAGAAGTAGCAGGGAGCCATGGTGTGGTACGTGAAGTTATAAGCATAATTTCTCTGGGGAGTAGGTTGGTGATATTTTGGATAGTCGTGTTTGGGGGTAAAAAAGGCCTGATAGATATGTATGTAGAACTGAATCAGTTTATTTGTGGCAGTTAGGATGCTAGTGAGCGTGATTCTGCTAGATTTTTCCCAGTCCTCGTCTGATATAGAAAGGGTAAATTGTGACCATTTGGTGGTTATTTTGGAGAGTGTCTGGTTATATTGTACATTGTAATAACTTGACATAGGGTTGGATTTAGGTTTATTATACAACTTGTAAGCCAAATGTACTGGGGTATTTTGGGCGTCCTGAATAACAAATTAAAATTATTTATTAGGGTGGACAGAAATAAATATCCCCATTTTTGTTCGTTTTTAGATTCCTTGAAAGCAGTTTCTAAAAGAATCTGTTCAAAATTTCTAGATCAATGCCCCTAACCTGCTGTCTAGAGTTCTTATGTGAGCTTAAGACCCATTAAATTGTATCCTTGACACCAGTATTCTGTTGTATTTATGGTATATGAAACCATTAATCTCTAAAATACTCACCATCTTTTTTCTTCGACTCTTCAAGGCAAATATTTATTTGTGCCTCTTGTACATTTTAGGAGTGAGAAATGTTTTCTTATTTCTAAATGTGAAATGTTTTTCTTGTCTCGCATGTCATGAAAATATTTGGAGGAATAAGCGATGTGCAATACAAAGTTCAATTATATCAATACAGTTTTTACAATGCAAGAATTATTTTATAGTTGAAAACTATTTCAAGCACATAGTTTTTATGGGACACGAAGTCTTCTTGGTGTGGGCTGCTCGTAAAAGCTAAAATCCGAGCTACATCTGCCTTCTTAATACTTATATATAGTTGATTGTGCATATGAAAAAAAGAATCTTGTGGAAGCAAACTGAACTTGAGAGAAAAATAGTTTTTCTGATCTATCAAATGACAACAGTGATTGGACTTTTTTTTATAAATCACTACTCATATCAATCACACAAACTTAAGTGCTGGGTACAACAGAAAGCAAAGCAACAGCAGATAAAGGCAAGCAGAAAGCAGAAGCAGAGCAAAAGCAAAAAGCAGAAGCAAAGCAGATTTTAGCAGAAAAAAAACAGCAGATAGAAAAGAAAGAGCAGAGCGAGAAGCCAGAAAGCAGATAGAGCAGAAAAGAGCAGATACAAAGAGAAGAAGCAAGCAGAGCCAGCAGAAAGCAGAAAAAGCAGATAGCACAGATAAGCAAGCAAGAAGCAGTAAAGCAGATTTCCCATAAGCAGAAGCAGATTTAGCAAGCCGAAGCAGATCAAGCAGAGCAGGCAGAGCAGCAGATGAAGAGAGCAGAGCAGAAGCAGATAAGCAGCTAGATAAGAAGAGCAGATTCAAGAGCAGAAGCAGAAGAGAGAGAGCAGATAGAGCAAGAAAGCAGAGCAAGCAAAGCACATGCAGGAAAGGGCAAGCAGATAAAGAAGCAGCAAAGCAGATCAGCAGAGCAAAGCAGAAAGCTAGCAGATTAAGCAGAGCACGAAAAGCCAGAGAACAGCAGATAAGCAGCAGAAAAAGCAGGAAAGCAACAAGCCAGCAGAAAAAGAAATCAAGCACTAAGAAGCAGAAACGAGACAGATAAGCAAAGAAACAAAGCAGATAGCAGAAGCAAGAAAGCAAGGAGCAGCAAAGAGCGACGAGAGAGCAGAAGCAGAAAGAAAAGCATGATAGAAGCAGAAAAAGCAGAGCAGCAGAGCAGAAAAGCAAGCACGGCAGAGAAGCAGAAAGAAAAGCAGATAAAGAAGGAAGCAGAAAAGCAATTTCAAGCAAGGAAGCAGATAAAGCAAAAGCGATAGCAGAAAGAAGATAGCAGATAGAAAAAAAGCAGAAAGCAGAAGCAGAAAGCAGAAGCCAGCAAAGCAGATAAAAGCAAAAGCAGACCAGCAGAGACGCAGCAGCAGAAAAAGAAGAGAAGCAAAGCAGATCGCAGAGCGCAGCTAACAAGCAGAATAGCCAGAAAGCAGATAGCAGAAGCAGATAAAAGAAAAGCAGCAAGGCAAGAAAGCAGGAAAAGCAAGACCTAATAACAAAAAGCAGTAGGCCAAGAGCACAGCTCCCCACCATCAGCAGATTTGGGGACACTATTCCCCAGAGCAGAAAAGCAGAGAAGAAAGCGATTAGGCAGTAGCAGATAGAAGCAAAGCAGATTAGCAGATAAGAAGAGCAGCCAGAGCAGAATAAGCAGGAGAAGCCGATAGAAGCGCAGAGCAGAAGCAGAAAAGCAGAGCGAAAGCAGGATAAAAGCAGAGAAAAAGCAGAGCAGTGATAAAAGAAGCAGATTAAGCGCAGAGCAGCAGAAAAGCAGATTAAAGCAGATTTCCATGTTAGCCTCTTCTAGACGCACAACGTCTTGTGTGGACCTTGTCGCACAACGACTAGTTGAGCGCGACTGACATTGTGATTAGTCATTGCTGACCATTGGCGTACGGCTCGTTGGGGATGAAAAAATTCCCTGTGTGTACTCATGACAGCTTAGATGGATACACACATTAGCTAATGGAATAGGCATGACAGCATAAAAAGACCTATCGGATTCTGACACATGTAGCCGTAGATCCATGAATGGCTTTGTTTTTGTCCACCCATTTCGGATTATAAGGATCTGTCAGACCAACTGTAAAGAGTAGGTGTGTGGCAGCCACAAACAAACCTCCTTATCAATGTAAGGTCTAACACGTGCATTTATGGAGGCTGCCCCCCAATATGTCCCAAACGTACATTGGGCAACTATTGGTAAGGGTAAGGGTTTTACGTTTGGCCGGAAAACTGGCGTTCAGTCGCGCTCATTAGGATGATCTGCTGGGTCGGCGACCTTTAAATACCAGTAGGGTCCCCGGGATCGACATGTTTACGAAACTTTAACAAGATTAGCTGGACTGTGTGTTGAAAATCTAGCATCACAGCGGAATCTTACAGATGCCGTCTGTGATCTACTTAACATATGTTATGTGTGCTACTCGCTGTAGTTAGGCAAACAGATGTCTAGAGGAAGGAAGAAGTTAGAGAATAAGAGGAAGAATGGTGGTGGAAGAATTCATAGATAAGAAAAGGGCCACGGAGGTTTCAGAATGGTTGACAATTCATTCTTAATAAAAAAATCTGGTATTTTACTTTTAGGACTTCTCATTTTTTTTTTGTGTATGTGGGTTTAGAATGGTCTCGAAGTTCAGTGCGAAACAGAAAAATAGTATTATATTGTCTTTCCAGTGGTTCTAAAGTAGTGCCAGGTGGGAAAACGCTGCATGAGAGAGTCAACGTTACCAAGCAGAAAACAATAATGTAGTTAACGGTTGTGTAATATGGTTGCAAAATACCGCAAAGTACCAGTAATTGAGACCATGTTAGCACTTTTCAATAACCTTGCATCCTATTTTTCCATGGTCACACATAGATACAAAGGTAGAGGGTAAGTGTGTGATGTAATTTGTTGTTCTTTGATTACAACCAAAATCTTCTACACCGTAACTCCAATGAGGGGCAATGGATTGTACAATGTGTGTCCTCAAGCGGCATTGATGATGCATTAGGAGACGTTTAGTTTGTTTTAACAGGAAATCATGTGAGAGTAATTAATAGGGCAATAGTCAGGACGAGCGGGTTTATTGGAGTGTTGAAATCCAAAGCCAAAATTGAAGTTTTTTTAATTGGGTCAAGTTCTACTACAATGAAATAAAGGCTAATTTCCTTATCCTCAAAAGCAAGTAGCCAGAGTCCAATTTGATATCTTATAAAAAAAGACCAGGTGCCTGTTCCGTATGTAGATTTTAAACAACTTCTCTTTAATAATATTTTCATCAGAGACCACTTTTTAGTAATCCTCCAGATAATGTCGATTGATTATTTGTTAACGTTAACCTATTCTAGTTTCCCAGTTTATGAAAAAAATTAGAGGACAGTAGCTGCCATATAATTGATATATACCCATTTCCCCTGAACATAAATGCCATAATAAGAAAGTGAAGTTGTGGCTGTATAAACATGGGATGGTTGCAGTCCAGATCCAGTATCAACTTGCTAGGCTTTACAATATTTGAATGTAGTATGCTGTATACAAATGTTTTAAAGATTGTACGTGCGAGGTTGCTTTGGCGTCCATAGGATGTGTCCAGGGCACCTATGCAAGCTCTCAGGGTGCCCCATCCCACCTTAAAATTCATCCAATCACCTCTTGGCCAAGAGATCATATTTTATGCAAAAAAGAGCGGCTAACAGATGATTGGTAAAAACTTATGCTGCATGGCTGGTAACAATTCTCAGGGTTATCAATAACAGTTCTTCTGTTTAAAATCGTGCGTATTTTGCCCCCAACCAATCGAACTTTAGTTTCAAATGTAATAAGAGATCTTGATGGTTGGGGCAAAATTACTCATTTTAAACGATAAGTTTTATTGAATATCTGACTTTTAAAAGAGAAACTAGGTTTGAGTGGTGCCTGTCGTCTAGGTCACTATACCCTGATGCTGTCTTGATGTAAACAAGCACTAAATCCTCAGATTCTTTTCCTACGCATATAGCTGAGGGAAGGCCAAAGTTTTTCCATTTCTATAGTGAACAATATCTCTATAGGAATGATGTGACTGGCTTCTTTGGGGTAGCCAGATATTATTTAATTCCTAATGTTTTTAAAGGAGTCGTTACTACATTTCCTGTGATACTTTTTCATCTATCCTCTCCTTCCACTCTGAGGTGGTGTGCTGCTTGCCTTCATCACAGAGCTTGATTTGGCACTGACCTTCATATCCCCCCCTACTTATCTTCCAACCAAACCCCCTTCATCTTTGCAGCACTTTGTAGCCGGACAGCATGGCTCGGTACTCCAAGCATTGAAAGGGAAATTACTTCCATGCCTCCACTTTACCCCCCCAATCCCCATTTCCAGTCACAATCCCAACTGTCCCACGCCAGGAGCATGCCCAATACAGGTGGCATCGATGCTCACCATCTGAAACTTCCACTGGCCCACCATAGGCATTTAATTGGCCGGTTGAAACGTCAGATTGGATATCTCCCAAAGCGACCAGATCCACATTCAATGTTACCAGTGCTAGTTGGGAAGATTATAGGTTCTCCAGTCCTAGGCCCTAATTTTACACCCAAAAAAAACAGTTTTTTTACGTATAGCTGCCCTTTGAACCAGAATGCACCTTTCATGTAGCATTATATGCTCACTATGGAAAACAGAAGCACGCTAAGTGCGTTGTCTAAGCTGGAAGTGGGATGACACATATTTTACAGCATAAATGGAACGGTCTTGTAGGTAGATTCTTAATGGGTAACTTTACTCAAATCAAATTTCCCACGACTTCAAAAACCACTTTTCAGATTTTAAATCAGAGTACGAAGATCTGAGCCGAATTTCTCCCCATGACCTTACTAGGATCTTTTGGTGTTGCCAGCACGCGTTTCTGCAACAATGAGGGGAATCAGCAATAGAAAAGAAAGAAGGGGGAGAAGGGGGAATGTTGTAAAGTGGGTCACACAGGAACGATAAAGCCGATATCGTCGGATCCGACGTGTATCGGGGCTTTATCGTATGTGGTACGTTCGTTTCCCGAACGACGCGGCGGCCGCGAACGCATCGGGTCGGCCGTACGCTCGTTCGGAAAGGCCGAAAATTTAATCGGCCACGCTAGACTCCTATGGGAGTCTAGGCGGGATGGAAACACACAGTCCCGAGCGTTCTCCTATAGGGAGGAACGTCGGGGACTTGTGTGTATGCAAGATCTTGAAAGATGGCAGACAGGATTGCCAGATCCTGTCTGTCATCTTCCAAGAAATCGTTTACGTGTGTGTACCTAGCTTAAAGCAGATAGGGTCTACGGTGAGGCTGTTGTGGCAACTTAAAAGTGTAGAGACCTGCCAAGAAAAGCAAGATGATTAAGGGAATTAGGAACACTCCTAAACATTAAAAATGTAATAGTAATGCAAGCACACATAATAACGTGGGTACCAACATTTACTCTCTCAAATGTGTAGTTTCATACTTTGTTTTTGAGTATGTGGAACCCATTAAAGCACAGACAAATTCACAAAAAAGACATTTCCAAAGACATTCAAAAGACCGTTTCAGACAATTTGACTTTGAATTTTAGTTTAGGGTTATAGACAATTTGGGAAAGAAAGCAGTGTGATTTTACCTTTGAGTCAATATCATGGTTAGCTAGACATTGTTTTCATGATCAAACACAAGAAGTGATATATTGCAGATTACTGAACTGTGAAAAGGACAAAGAATTATCTTTTTTAGCATACACACAGAAAAACTTGTGTTAATGATAAGTGTCATCAGATTACAAGGTTGTTACACTTTGATTGTACTATTTGACATTATAAATAAGCATCGGTATGTTTGTAATTCCTTTCTTTATTGTGTTTGAGAAAGGATTTTGTCCAAGTGAGAAACAGCCATTTGGTAATCAGGCAGATGTAAAATTGAAAATAATCAGTGGGTGAAGAATCAGTGATAACGAGCCTGGTATACAACTTCCCATACCATTCATCATCAGTGCTAAGGATATTTAAGCAGACCTGGAAAGTCACCAATGAACTCTACCGCTACGTATCCCCAGCCATCTTTACATATCTGGTATTATTACTAGTTGTTGTCATGCCCAGAGGTGCGATTCTTTGGTCCATCTGTGGAATTGCTACTTGCAGAGGAGCGTTGCTAAAGGAGAACTAACATAATTTAAAAAAAAATCCTAATGTGAAGGTTTTCTCCCCAGAGAACCTATACATTTGTAAGGATTCATTCTCTAGTGAGTTGTATAAACGTACATATGAGGAAAAATTAAAGTTTCCATGTGGTTGGCAGCATACTCACACCTTTTAAGCATGTGCACTTATTGCACACTCCTGACCCCAGCAGGATTGATGTTCTATGCACAGAGGATCTTAATAATTTGTCTTCCCACAACAGTGGAAGTCCTGATAAGACTTTCAAAGCTGCTTTTTACTCGTTCGGTTTATTTTCCAATTAGATTCGTGCTGGACAGCTTCAGCTTGCAACAATTGCAAAATAGTCAGCTTATTTCACTGCCATGCTTTCTAGAAGCTGACAGCTAATCCTATACACTCTTGTTCCCCCGGTCCCCCCCCCCAGATACACCTGCCCAACCCAGCTGGCCCTTCAGGACCACAGGAAGATATTAACGTGTTGAACTTAAAACACAAAAATTAACCTATACAAGTTTTATTCCTATCACTAAAAGAAAATAAATCATAAGTCTAGGGATTTGAACCCCTTGACCTCATTTTCTTGGTGTTTCTAAAAGGAGCACATTAGATCACTGTAGTAAATTATTATCATCCATATCCAATATGCATTGACATTTTCTTTATTTTATATGGATTTATATAGCGCCAACATCTTCTGTAAATTACATTATCAAAAATTACATGGTCCTAAATACATACAGGGAACAAATAATATTTTACAAAGTCAAAAATTACATACACAGGTTAGAAACATAATATCCCACCTACCCTTGTCTCTCAAAAGTTTTTTCTCACATCTCCAAAAAGCCTTACAATCTTGCTCATGCTCGATAAAGCAAATAGGGGTATTGGAATCAGTCATGCGTGATGCCAACTGTCAACACCCATATGGACTGACAGACTAATAACAGGAACACCCAGAAGCAGAAATAGCGGTGGGTGGGGGTAACAGAACTTGGGGCACCATTTCAATTAGTTCTTAAATCTCTCCACTATTGCAGTTTTGGGCATTCATTTACCTATATATTGTTTGTCATTTGAGAGGTGGACTTAACCTTTAGGTAGGGAACATCATTTTAATTTACTGTGATCCTCTCTGAGTGGAAAAACACCTGGAGATTTAAGATTACATGAAAAAAAAATATAAATAAGCCCAGTAAATACCTCAAACAAAACCCAAACCACAAATTTTACAATAAAACATAGTGCTATGTCCAAATTAGGAAGGGGACTGTGACCTCCCCTTCCCTCAAACGAGAGTTAGTCAAACCTGGAAACGGTTCAGAAGGTAAAGCCCATCACCCACTGTGTTTTGTTGCAAAAAACGAGCCAAGAGGGGTCCTGAGGTACGTTTATCTGGATCAGAAATAGGTCACAAAAGCTTTCTGGGGAAAGCACATTCAGCGTTGATTTTATGTGAAAATCCTCATGGTACATAGGCATATATTTCCTGATGCACCACAGCATTCAATCTGAATAGCGAATACATGTTCTAGACTGTGAGAACAGTGTTCTGAGGTTTTTATTGTCCAAAATGTATCGAAGAAGGTTTAAAAGTTATTTCAAATAGGTTAATAACCAGATCAGTGTATAAATAAAAAAAGTGGGGTGGTTGGGGGTGGGGTCGTAGGGTAGGAGTAACAGTTAGAGGAAAGTGGACATGCCTTTTAGTGGCAGGCTATAGGATAAACTTGATTACACCTAAGTAATTCGTTTTATAAATTGAAAGCTTTACTAACAGAATCCATGACTAATGTCAGGGTAGGCACTTAGGGGGCATTATTTTAAACAATCGCTTTTTCGCTATGCAGGATATCGCAATGACACAAGAACGCTATTTTCGCGTAATTTATATAACCGCCTAGCTTTTGCTTTCATGGAAAAGTAAGATGCAGTTGGATGGTGATGGTAAGTTTCACCTGTATCATATGGTTAAGTCTGGTTTCAGTCGAAAATCGAAAAATTGTCTTTAGCGTCAGCCATAACCAGACCAGAGAAGGTGAAAATTTCAGAGCTATTTTTGTAATTTTTTTAATTTTAAGCTATATTTAAATAGGATGAATGAAATCTCCTTTTTAACCCTTTTCGTCTTTCGTGTGCATTTTTGCAGTTTTCCCAGATTTTCGCCAAACATCATTACTTACTGAATGTTCCAAAAAATGACTTCTTCTAGGTATTGTTCCCATATTAATGTAACTGGTGTTGAATTAGATGAAGTTGCTGAAAATAAGAAAATGCTATAAAAATTTGCCCTATTAATTAAAAAGAGAAAATATGCCTCGGTGTTTGAGGGTTTTTTTACACTAATTATCATATACCTATTTAGTAAAAAGGATTAAATATTGCCTGAGGATAGTTAGTTTTACACTATTATACATATCTTTTGCTGAAAAAAAACCACCAGTGTTTTTTTAATAACAGAGATAGGTGTTCAGTGTGTATTAAACCAATATGACATGCATTGAAAAACCCCAGGGAATATATTACCTGTTTCACCATATAGTGCTAGAATTTTTGCATTATTAGTGCTACTTTGTGCACATAATTTTCCAGTGTGTACAAAATTATAACATAAAAAAAACAATAATTAACACAGATTTGGTTCATCAATTAATAAACAGTATTGTAATTAGTATATAAAAATGATACATTGTTCTTATAAAAGCACGTGGTAAACAATAACTTCTCAATAACATGAATAACATGAAAGCTGCGCCACATAAATACTGCTACAGAAACATAGATGATCTCTTAATGACTAATAGAAATATTCCCACTATCGTGTACCATCAGGTGTTTTTAGACCAGATTAGAGCAAAGTTCCCACCTCGTGGGCTGATACATTGCCTGATCCGGAGCCCCAGAAGACCCACATTTTTGGCCAGCTTTATAGCTTGTGTGAGGTATTCGTTGGGAATCATTATTGACATATTTTGTTAATTAATTCGGTTCTTGATCTGCCCCACTTACATACAGTTGCCCATCACAGATTTTCAGTGATCAACCCCCATGTTACGGATAAAACTAGTAAGTGGAATCATATAAATAAAACATTTTAAAGGGCATGTCCACCTCTAAACTAAAATTTAACCCCATACTGGCCCCACTGTGTGTAGTGATAAAATAATCTACCTTACATCTCTGCTGATTATGGTTCTTGCAACCCTTTGATTCAAAGTCCAAGCAAGTGACGGAGAAGACCTGGTGTCAGTGAGCATATGTCATGATTTTTCTCACTCATAGTATAAAGCAGTGAGATGGTGGGGGAGTCCTCTCCCCCCTCCCCTACATCTGGATCCATCCTCTGCGCCAATGGACCTAGCATTGAAACACCTTTGGACATAAGTTAGGTGCCCCCTGCACACCCCCAAACTGCCACCAAAATATTTCTTAAAGAAGTTTAGATCAGTACTTAAAAATGACCCCTACTCCTGCGGAGTCTACATGACTACATTGACAGAAACTTCCGCAAGCGATCTATAAACATTTTTTTTAAAAACTTCACGGTGGTTGGGCGTGGCAGGGGGCACCTTACCTTATGGCCAAAGTAAATTTTTAGGGGGACCATGCCCTTGTAAAAACATTTATAATTTACATATATGGGGGACCAAATAATTCCTTCAATCGTGTATGAAACCGGCTCACAAGATCAAAGCGCCCGCTATTAAAACTTTCATGAAACTCTTACATATATCTATGTAAACGGGCAACTGTGGTCTCAAAGGCAATAATATGCTTGGCACAGAAATGGGCAATATGCTTGGCACACACACAGTACATACAACTTACAGTTACTTGTCTTCTTGCGGCTAAACAGTTTGTCTGCTGAGGAAAGTCTCCAAACGTACATGGAAGCTCTGGGGCAAGAGGGGGCAGAGCTCTGCATTCTGAATGCCTTGCCCGGCTGGGAAGTCTCAGGCTCAGTAAAGTACTAGTTTTTTAAAAAAAGGTTCCGGTTATTGGAAAAACTTTCCATTCAAATATTCATTCCGACACTGCCGGGCCGGTACAAATCCAGGAGTTTAGAAGGGGAGCTAGGACACTGGGTAAGGTTGGGAGCTATGTGAGCGGAAATGCAACAGAAAAACATCCATCTTTTAAAGGTTCACTACTTTTTTTCAGCAATTTTTTTTGTCAGATTTCACTTGGGAAGGCTAAGCCTATGAGCATCATTAATGTTAACCCCATTAAGTGGTCACATAAATTTTCATTACTATTCTTTAAAAAAAAAACTCTCTCCCCATTCAGCTTATCCAGCTTATCATCTAGATCCATCTTCTCTTTCCCCTTGTAGAATTTTTTCATTTGAATGATATATAAGGGATAATGCACCACTTACAGTGTAATATTACGCCATTGAAAAGTTCCCTGACCATATAGAAGCAAGTTCTTTTTAAAGAACCAAATGCAACTAAAATGACATTAATTGTTTTTGTTATACAGTATTAAATGTTTTTTTTGTGATTTCTTCATTGACATAATTATTCAACCCCTTAAAGACTGTTCTCTTAAGAACAGGTATTGAAAAAAAATTGTGGATGTCATCGAGCAGCAATCAAGCATAATAAGCACTAATTAGTCAGATTTAAAATGACTGTGATACTTAGCTCCTTCTAGACATTTACTGGTGTGTTTACAAACATGGTGAAGTCAAGAGAATAGTCCAGGAAGACAAGAGAAGTGGTGATTTCTCTTCACAGGAAGGGCAATGGCTATAAGAAGATTGCAAAGATGTTAAACGTACCAAGAGACACCATAGGAAGCATCATTTGCAAATTCAAGGCAAAGGGCACTTTTGAAATGCTACCTGGTCGTGGCAGAAAGAAGATGCTGACTTCGACTGCTGTGTGCTACCTGAAGCGCAAAGTGGAGAAAAGTCCCCGTGTGACTGCTGAGGAACTGAAAAAAGATTTGTCAGTTGTGGGTACTGAAGTTTCAGCTCAGACAATAAGGCGCACACTGCGTAATGAAGGCCTCCATGCCAGAACTCCCAGGCGTACCCCCTTGCTGTTTCCAAAGAATAAGAAGAGTCGACTGAAGTATGCCATATATATGAAGTAAGCAATATATATTGAATATGTCCACTTTAATGTTTGAAACATAGCTTTACAACAAATATAAATATGATTTTTTTTTATAGACTGATTTCAGTTTTTTACAAAAATAATACATTAATACAAATCATTTCAGTAAAGTTAAAAGTTCTTTTCCAAAAGAGGTTTCAGGACTTGGCAGTGAGGAAATTATGGAAGCACAAAAAAAAGTTTTTCTCTTATTGCTTTTTTTCTTTCCTTTTAAAAGTTTTTTGATAATATGTCAAATGTCTTTTGTTAAAAAAGCTGTCACTTGATGCAGTCGTGCAGTCATTAAATCTGTATACAATATATACAATGCACAAAGAAGTTGGGGAAAACTACAAAAGTAAATTAATACTGTTGCATCTTAGATACTTCAAGATGGTCTACTACAGAGATCTCCAACCTTTGGCAATCTATAACTCCCAGCATGAGTTGTAGTCTTCAAACATCAGGAGGGCCAAAGGTTGGACATCCCTGGTCTACTAAAATGTACGGTGATGTTATATACAGTTATAACATAAACTAATTAAAAACACAAAAATAACACTGTTTAAATTGATACGGGCTGTCTGCTGTGGGAGGGGGGTCTTATACTGTAAACTAATTATTCAAGAATTTTCTTACATTTTTTATTTGCCATTTTGTAGTCATTTTATTAAAAACAAAACAAAACTCCTTAATACTAGAGCTATACATAGTATGTACTAACAGTTCATATACAGGCAGTGCTCAAAATGGCAATTAAAATGCCTAATCGTTATTGTCCAACAAAAGCAGGATTTATACATTTAAATAATTATGTAAACATTATGTCTATGTGTTGGCATTTATCAGAGGCCATCAGGATGTTTTAAAAACTACATCAACCATCAGGGGATGCTGGGAGTTGTAGTTTTCAAAACATCTGAAGTGCTTCAGGTAGAGCAGGGATAGGTAACCAGTAGAACTACAGATGTTTGAAAACTATGACTCCCAGCATTCCTCTACAAGCTTTCAGTAGTTGGGAATAGTGGAAGCTGTAGTTTTCCAACATCTGGAGATCTACCAGTTGCCTATCCCTGAGGTTAAGCTTCAATGGTTTATATTTGTATATATTTCTTGTGGTGACAATGACTACAACAAATCTACTTGTTTAATATTCTTCCTTGTTTACGAAAATATGGCAACCTGTTCAGTAACGTGCTTTGTCTGAAGAATATTTGATTCAAATATTTTGTGGCAGCATGGCCAGAATTTTTTTTTGACATTTGAAACATAAGCATCAGAAATAATACTATACTAGAGGAAATTATTAACCTATCTGAATGAGCTGCCAGTTGGATTGGTTTACTTGGTCATTATTTGAATGCGATAATAAATCCTAGTTATATGCACTTGAAGCGTCAAGTGAAAAAAAACATTATACACTTGCTTTAAGTGCAGCTGTAATTAGGGAAAATAAATGATTTTGGAACCAAAAATTATGTAATCAGTGAAACCATTTCATGAAATGTTTTTTTTAAGTTTGATTAATTGCAAAATGCAATTTAGTATCAGTTCTTATGTTTAATGCCAGGGGTGTCAATTAGCATTGCCACTAATACAGGATGCCTGATCCCCAAGCCTTATCTCAATTTGCATAAACCAGACCCACCTGGCACCCCACATCAGTCCTTGCTTTGGGCACCTCTGTTTTATGCTTCCAGTTGTGTTTGTTGGTATGTAATGAAATTTAATGACTGCAAGAATCCCTGCCATAGAGAGTTAATACTATGAGGAAAAATGTGATTTGTGTTATTTTAACAGAGGTGAATAGAAAATAATTGTACCAATTATAATCACAGGTCGGGAACATTTTAAATTGTTCAGATTAGTGAAGTCCATCTAGCCTTTCAACGGCCTCTATTATAACAAGCAGGTCGGTGAATATGTATATATTGCATGGGAAAATGGTTTTTAGAATATTCATTATAAAAACAAAAATGAATGAATCTGACAATTTCATATGTAGACCCAGAATTCTAAGTTGTGAAACAGTACACATATTACATATTAGTACATATTACTACAAATGAATGAAATTTTCCTCTTTTGGATCGTTGACCTTTTTTAAAACAGCAAACCGGCAGAAACATTATTTTTTTAATATTATGTACAAAAAAATTGCACTTTTACAATTATTGAAAAATTACCTTCTTATAAAGAAATATTTAGTCTCTTGTTTTAATACAAAATATATATATACATTGGCTCAGTTCAAATATTTGCATAGTTTTCTACATTTGGTTCTTAGTTGTCCATTTATCTTTTGTCCTCTTTTTCGATGAGCAAACCTAAATTTGTTCTCTGCTGAAGTTCATACTGAACGTTCCTCCTAAAAATACTGTAAAAAGGTTCTGAAAACCACGAGTGCTGAAGCATGCGGGATACATTCAGGATTAAAAGCCTATTTGTGAGATTTCTGTCCAACAGTCAAGCAGAAGAAGACTTGATAAATACACTTGGATATCACTGTTCATCACCAAGCTTGTAGAGGGCACTGCAACAGGAAAAAAAAAGGAAATGTAAGTGAATCTGTTTAAAAGTGAGAACTTATCATCATTTAGAAACATTAGTTTATGGTACATGTAAAACATTTTTATGACACTACTGCTTGGCCATAAACTATCTACATGTGGCCAAAAGCTAGAAGCACATATCCGATTTGAGTAAGAGATTTTGTTTTATTACATTAAAATAAAGGTATGGATAAGATTGCTTAGCGTTACTTCCTTCATGTCAATTAAATAATTATCAACAGAACAAGCCTGTGGCCTTGGAGACATTTTTACAAAAAGCAAAGATTTTTAGACAACGCCAGGAAGATGTATATCTGTGTGTATGTAAATATATATATATGTATATACATTCATAATATGGGCACACATAATTCACCTTTATTGTCTGGTGCTACTACTGATTATAAAATATCAGATATAGTTAATACGACTGGTTCTCAAATCAGACCTAGGCTGGGTACACATGCACAAATTTTTCATACCGACCGCCCTTTAGCCGCAAGTAAGCGGTCGGCCGGGATGAATCACTGTCGGTCATGTTGAAAATCGCCGCGGCTGACAGTTTGCCGCACCGCAGTCGGACGATCGGACGAACGGGCGACAGACAATGGTTGCCGACCGATAGATGAAAATATCTATAATGCGTACAGAGCCTTTATCTTCAAAAGCCCTTAGTGTAGGCCACACAGCTCTGTTTTCTCGTGCGTTAACGATCGTGATTGCGAACCGTTAGTGTGTAAAAATTGCAGAGCAGTGCATGTCAATATGGGTGGCCACATTCGCTGCGATCTGTTTTTGGAGTGCATGCAATAACCCTTTTTTTTGCTCATTGCTTGCAGTCTGATTGCAAAACATAGCGCAGATCACAGAGTAAGCGAACAGCAACGTGCGTGAAAAGTGTGTGTGTTACCATTTGCTTGCGCCTCAAGCATCACTGGGTCAAGCTAGTTTTCTAAGTTACAGACTGTGAGCTTTGACATCAGCAGCACCACTGGTCTTCACCTAAGTTTATGGTTGAAGCATGCCTACTGCTGGGACAAAGCATCATGAGCTGCACCATAAGCCATGCCCCTGAACTTCTTAATCAGTTCAAAGCTAACCACAAGCCTGAAAATATTTTTTCTCTCTCTCTAAGGTCAGAGAACAGACAGAGAATGGTTAAAGATCTAGATAACTTAAGATCCAGAGAAGCTAGAGACATCATCCTAGGCTTGTTTGAAAGGTGTGAGATAACTCTTTTCAATATATGACACTTGTATGGGGACAGCAGTTACTCTTTAACTCCAAAATATTATTAAAGGACAATACCAAAAAAAACAACATCACTCCCATTAAATGTCCACACTTCCAGCAGTGACAGTTAGAGGCAGACAGAATCGTTACACCCCCTTCACAGCATGGCTAATTGAAGGCAGATAGAGGCTCCAAATCAGTAAATAAATTTATGGGGAGGGCTGCATAACTTTACTCGTTTTAAAGCAACTAAAAAAAATGCATTGAGGCAATACAGTTATCCTTTAACCTAGACCCTATATAATGAATTTAATGGAATCGGGTTAAATCAGTTTAAACAATCTCAATGACTACTATTATTATTATTATTATTAAGGATTTATATAATGCCAACATCTTCCGTAGCGCTTTACAATTACAGGGATACATACACATCAGGCCCTGCCCCGAAGAGCTTACAATCTAAGCTCATTTATTTACAACCTATCAGTGTGTCTTGATGATTATGGGGGAAACAGGAGTGCCCAAAGGAAACCCACGCAAGCACAGGGAGAACATACTAACTCCTTGCAGATGTGTCCAAGGGTGGATTCAAACTCAAGGCACTGCATTGCAAGGCATCAGTGTTAACCACTGAGCCACTGAGCTACTATGATATTTTGCATAGAACTAGAAAGAAAGGTAATTTATTCAAGGAAAGGAAATTACTGAAACCTATAACATCAGCGGGTAGCATCTTGATGCATTTTGATTAGACAATTATGTCGTACATTTGTAGGACTTGTTTCAACAAGCATCAAAGTGTGCTTCGGCAAGATAGATTAATTAATCAGGTTTGGTTAGGGCTCAGTGCCCTGCAGATGGATTGATAAGCCTTCAAGGAAATAGCATGCCAATGAGCCTTGATGTGCTTGATTGCCTCACTGATTAAGATTTGTGAGTTTAGATAAATGTTTTTTTTTTTAATCCTTACTGCTAAGAGTGGGAAAACCAACAAGACTAACAAAAAAGGGGAAACCCTGAATTGCAGTCTCTGTTGTGTTAACTCAGTAAGTAGGGGGCATTATAAAAACAAACAATGTGTTTAAATAATTATATTCAAGCTATATAACTATTGAATTTGGCTTAACACTGCCTCTTTACACTAACATGTGTGTAGTTACCATAACTACATACATGTACTACATACACTCTGCAACAAGCGTGCCTTCCTATTGGCCTCGTCGCCGACAGGGAGGAGGGGGCGGAGCCTACAAGAGCAGCGTTGCACTAAGACTGTGCTTCAAGTTACGCGAACCCTGGGGTGAGGACCTAGCAGTTCAGATCCTCACCCTGGGTAAAAGGGACTGACCAAAGAAGAGGAGCAGAGGGAAGGTGAGTATAATTGTTCTTTAAAATAGCAATGGTAACTTATTGACATGGCTGTGGGACCTGGGAAATGGTCTGGGGATCACATACAAACATCCAGAACTTGAAATAAAATCACTTCCTTCACACACGCGCTAGTTTCGAGCTTCCGCATTCAACATTCAATAATTATTATGGAAATTCGAGAAATCTGAATATTTAAAAAAATCGGATTTCAAAATTTTTCAGGATAAATATCATATGTCAAATGCAGAAGCTCGAAAGTTGCGCAAAAGTTGTGTGAAGGAAGTGACTTTATTTCTGGATATTTGTACATGTTCCCCAGACCATTTCCCAGGTCCCACAGCCATGAACAGTAAGTTACCATTGCTATTTTAATTCAGAGACAGATTCACAGACAAATTCTAGAAATATCTAAAATTTGCGGAAAGTTTGAAATCAAAAAAGTTCTGGTTCATTTAAACTATCAAAGTTCAATTCAAACTCAGGTTCCAGTTCTAGTCCATCTCTATAATTACAGTATATATCGAGATATAGTAAATGATAAATTATGAACAAACGTTCTGTATTGTTAATGCTCTGTTCAACAATAAGATTACAATAATCAACAAGAATCATAGACATCTTGTTTTCCGTTATAGTTTAGTCTAAAGGCTCGTACACAATGTAATCGCTGGTCCTAACCCGTGACGCACGATCTGTATGAACAAACGTTTCAGCCGATAATCGGCCCGTGTGTGGGCATTTTATCGACCGAAACGTTGTTCATTTGGAAATCCGCCAGGTCGGTCGAATGTCCATTTTGGCTGATTAACTGCCTACACACGGGCCGAAATGTTCGTTTGTACACATTGTGCGTCGCGGGTCGGGACTCACGATCGCATGTGTGTATAAAACAATACTAATTCAATCTTGATGCTAATCATAACATATACAGTATATAGCAGAATAAAGGAAACCCTAACATGATTTGCAATTTCATTAAGCATCTGAGATGTATAAAAAACCATTTTTACCTGTTTACTGGAAGACATATTTGATAATGTGCTGATGCTGCTGGTATCTGTGACAACCATAGCTGATGGGAAGCGGGATGAATGTGAATACTGTGGAGGCTCTTGCTTGTGTGCATACACTAAAAAAATAAAATAAAACATAGGCTGTAACTGTTACAGTTTTGTATAGCAGATTTCTAAATAAAAGTAATGTACAGAAATGTGTCTAAATAGAAAACTGACTTTGTCATTATGAACAGTAATGATCGAAAGTTTATGAATGCGTGCCCATAGGGAGTGCTGCCAATGGGGGGGACATGGCTTCCACTTGCAGCACCACTGGTCACAGCTTGATAATAATAGACTATCCAGGGCCTGTTTATAGTATAACTGATTGGGACAATATAAGAACCAGGTACTTGCTGGGATGGTGCAGCCTATGGAAGAGGTTTTGAATTGTAAGAGTGGAACTATTACCGGTAGTACTTACTTAAAACCAAAAGAGATGGGTAGATTTGGACTTTTGGGGACGGTGGATATGCCCTTTAACTTAATGACCCAGATGGGCCATCCTTATGTAAGTATGTGTATATAAAGGAAATGACATAGAGTGATGTCACACTCCAAGAGAAATTTAGGCTTGTTTTAGAAGCACACTTAGCAGATTCACTTTGCTTGCTGTATATTATACACAGGACACATGCAAAATATCCACTCTAAAAAAAAATGCAGTTATGTAGCTATGCCAGTTTCATTATTTTTTTTATCAGTAGTAACCACCTTGTTATGTCACTATGGCATTACCATTTTTATTTTAACAATTGCAGTTCCAATTCACTATGGTAACTGTATTAATGGCAACCCCATTAAAATGTCACCATCGTAGCCCAATATTTATTTATTAATAAAGCTATTATTCACGAAATATAATACTCACTGTGTGAATTCTGAAGCTGCGTTACAGTGGCCATAAATGGCTGCTGTGCCATGTGGCCTGAAGACTGCTGCATGAGTTGTTGCTGATGTGGACTGTGTAGTTGCTGGGAAAACTGCACAGACTGTAAAGCTGCCAGGCTTCCTGCAACACTGTTGATAACAGGGACGCTCTGTGCCTGAGAGGTGTTTAAGTCTAAAAGGAAAGGAAAAAGGATGACATGATTGAAACCTGTGCAGTGGGATCATTATCACTTATTACAGAACTATTTCATCCTTTCTAACTATTGAGAATATTCCCAGCATTGTGGCTAATGTAACTGCTGAAATGCAACCAAACCGCTAAAAGCACATTCCCAAAAATAGCACACATTCCAAAAGAATGTGTATATACAGATTATTGTAGATTGTAGGTCGTTTTTAAGGTTTCACCATTCATAAAGCTCATAGTGAAAAAATAAAAAGATTGGATTTAAGGCCTTAGTAGCATTAAAATGCATCCAAGCGAAGCAATAAAGAATTGTCTATTCATGACAAGATTATGTAAAAGTACACAATAATAATAAATAAATATTGCCGGTGTGTATAGCTATTATGTAGAATTAACTTGCGTATTTATTGACTATTGAAAAGGAAATAAGGTACTTACTTTGTGTTATTGCCATGACTCCAGAAATCGGTGCCATGATCAGGTTCTGGGATTGCTGGGGATTGTGATGAACTGACTGGGATAGGTTGTGAATGTTGGTTAAGGTACTCACTGGTGGTAAACCCCCTCCAGAGACAGATATCTAAAATAAATTGGACAATAAAATAAGAAATATTAGAAACCACAGTGGCAGGAAGCAACAATATATAGATATATAAACAAACATTTACAGTGTCCTGCAACACCTAACAATAAAGCATCAAGGAGTGTTAATACATAATAAATTATTTTCATGTGTGGTTTTCAATTAAAATCTCCATACAAAACAATATTATTAGACAATATCAATCCTAAAAATAAAATTAATGGGATATATATTTAATATTTTTGTTTTTATAATATTTGTTAAATAATTAACTGAAGCTGTGTAGACATGCTACAATGTGATATGACACAGCCAACAACTGACAATCTAGCATAGATGCATCTGCTCATATCTTTTAGCACAGGATCACTAAAGCTGGGTACACACCATAGGATACTTTGTCCTGACAGACCATTTGGCACTTGTGACCAGTCGGCCAGGACAAAGGACTGTTGGTAGCATAAAAAGTAGCCCCGGGTGTCAGTTCACCGCTACAGAGCGTGCAGTCTTCTATGGACCGGACGAATGAACGGTCGGTTGTGGGCAGCACGAAAAGCCATGCAATTTTTTTGCCCCGATCGATCAATATATAGGTCAATGAGCCTGAAAAATTGCATGGTGTGTACACAGCCTAAAAGATGTCAGGGAGCAATAGGCATTGTTCTTCTGTACAGAGGACAGCTCTTTGTAACAGTAATTAATGCTCTGGTTCAATACAGATTTTTTTTTTCTTAAAGCAAAGGATCAGTGTTATTTCAGACTGGAGGAGTCCAATTTTTTTTTACTGTTATACAATGCTTCTTTGTTTACAGCTGACCCTGTGAGAAACTGAAAAAAAGTCTATTTATTTTCCCTGCTTTGCTCTTATCTAATCAGGGCTGTACCTAGAATAGTCCAGGTGTACTCACCAATTTACCATCAGGTGAAAGCATGCTGTGGCTGGGATCCAATCCCACTGGAGAAACTTGCTGTAAAACAGACTGGCTGGTCACCATGGCATTGTTACCATGGTGATTAATAGCTGATGATGAGGTCACTTCATTGTTTCCTTGTTGATTATATCTCAAACCTGCAGAGTAAAACGTGGTTTAAAAAAAAAATCAGAAAAAGCAGTATTCATAAACAGAGCAGGATTTTATATGAAATTGTTTTTATTTATTTATAAATGTCTAAATTCAGAAAATCATTTTAAGCACAAAGGGAGGAGATGAAGCTTACCTGCACTCATTCTTGCAATGTGTTAACTTTGCTACAATTATTACATTGTGTGAACCTAAGTGGTAGGTTGTGATCTTTAACACAATTTTTAAGTCACAATGTAAAAGGCTTTAATTTTCATGCAAAAAATAAGTGGAAAAAGCATTGCTAATCTTATTGCAAAAATCTTTGGAAATGTCTCTGGCAATGCAAAATGCAATGCAATGCAAGCCGCATGCAGGTAACTTCATGTTGTGATTGGTACAGTTTATCAAAATTGTTCTCCCTTTCTCCCTGATTTCTTTATGAGATTATATAAAGTATACATTTCCCTTTTTTATTATCAACAAAAATATAATTACAGATAAAAACCTGCATACATTTTAGACAACATCCAAAATTACTGGTACCCATATGATTGATTCTTAATTCCCCCCCCCCCCAAAAAAAAGTAAATATATATATATACACACAAGACAGAAGAATCTCAGAAGCACTCAAAGGACTAGAAAAGCACATCAACCTTTAATGAACAAACATCTATCAACCGCCAACCGTGCCCGTCATATATATATATATATATATATATGCTGCTGCCGTTAATCTGGGTGATACCATTTGATTTGAATGGCTACTTGCAAAACAAATAGCAGGCTTCCAAAAATGTAAGCAACTATCCGTATATACTGTACATCTATGCAGTGGTAAATGAATAGTTTGTATACTATAAACCCTAATTAAAATATACATGACAGATGGAGAGCAAATCACGAATATGGATCCAAATTTTTTTTATTAATTTCAGTCCTTAGTTAATTATTCGTTATCATAAATAAACAAATATTAAAGTATATCCCGAAATATGTTATTGTATATTGTAATGTAAATCTTTTTCAGCCTTTGCATAGCTGGGAAGATTTAGACTGCATGGGCTGTTCATGGCTGATTATCAAAGAATGCTCTTCAGACAGGTAAGTGGACTTTCGCCAGTGGAAGTGTCCCAGCTATGAACAGTGTAAACATTAATTAACCCAAGCACTGGTGCACACACATTCTTCTGGCTGTGTTTCTAGCCTCATGCATAGTGTGATAAATTTCTGGTTGGTTAGAAAACCTTACAACATTATTTAAACAAGAGATGGAAAGATAAAGGGCATAGTATTTTGTCACATAAATTATGGGCAGCTGGCTATTTTATCTCATGGGAAGCTATAGAACAGAAAAGTATTCCAAACATAACTCAGCATGCTAGATCAGAAAAATAAGCAGCCCAGACTTTCAAGAATTAAAGGGTAAACACGGTTAATTAAAAAACTAAACTGTGTTTTTTAAAAATGCATTCTTATAACTTTTACATATCCTGCATACACCTTTTTACTTTTGTAAATATTGTTTTAATGATTTATACATGTACAGTAGGGATGACCATAGTTCACCAGCAAATGTGATTTTGAGGCCACATTTCACTGTTTGCTGTGGGGAATAAAGAATCTTTGGCAAATTTTAAATTTGTCGTCACCCGACTACATGTGCTTTTAAATCTTTTGCTTTTTTAAGGAGGGCAATGGCAGCTGGCCATGGTGGGTGGCCTAGGTTACACTAAGTGGGCCTAATGACCACACTGTTACAGTTGCTATGCCATCTATTAGACAGAGTACCCTATGTTGCAGTCAATGGGTATGCATAGTAAAATGTGATTTTCCTTTGACTGCAATAGGCTTTGCTGTCAAAATAGCATTTTGCAAATTTCCACAAAATTTCATAAACAAGCGGGTGAAACAATAGTGTATGATTTCATCCATCCCAAATCTACATCTGATCTGCAATATACAGTACTTTCCCATTGTTTATGATTTTCAGTTATTCTCCTTCAAATTGTGCAATGATGCCAGGGAACTGTCATAACCCAACTCAGTCAGGGAGAGCCACACCTCCCTTCTGATAGGGCAGGCAGCAGGGGAAGATAAACTCTATTTGTTCCAGTTGCTTTCTGTTGACTGGCAATCAGGAAGAAGAAACATGTTGCCGCACTCACTATATCAAACATATACAAAAAATGACAACATGCTGGTATACAGAATTAACACTCATCCTAAATTATATCCCTGCCACTAAACACCTATTCTTAAACATTGTAAAAGCGTAAAAACGTGGCACGATTGTTGGCGAAACGAACGCTCATACACACTGTGCGTCGCGGGTTTGCCCTGCGATCACATGTGTGTACGAAGTGTTATAAACACCATAAATGTAAACAGAAGGTGGCCATACAAAGATAAAACCCTTGCTTTGACTATCACCTCAAAACTTCTGAATCCCTCAAATACACCAAAACAATATTGAATGTAAAAGCAAATCGAGCAGAAGAGGTAATAATTGAGTGGCGTCATCACATGTTGATGTCAATCATACTCACAAATCATACTGACAAATCAATCACACTCACAAAGCTTCTTAAAGGTGGCCATAAATTAGGACAATTTTATTTACTCGACCAAGCGATCCCACGTCATTAGACTGATCCTGCCGGAAACGCCTTTCCCGTTTTTCTTTGTGACCGGCATGCAATCGCAAACTGAATGGGATTTGTGATCACATGTCTGTCGCAAATAAGAACAGGAAAGGTGGTTCCTGCAGGATTGGTCTAATGACGTGGGATCATTCGGTCGGGTAAGTAAAATCGTCCTAATGTATGGCCACCTTAAGGCCTGTACAGACGTGCAATTCTCTGAGGGCGGATAAACAAAAAACGCCGAACCAAGCGCCCACACACCTAATCCTTGACCAGAATGTGCATGTAGATTTTTTTTTTTTTTTTTCCAAAACAAAATTAGCAATGGCAAAATAAATATGGTTTTCCTCTGGAAAGCAGGGCAATATACGTAATAGTCATGTTTACTGTCAGCCAAAAGAAGACAACTGTCTTTCACAATACATAATAAAGACCACTAATGGAATTAGACTATCATTGTTAAAAGGTCAAGAAACAAACACACACTTCATCTGATTAAATAACATTAAGCTATACCGTAATCATTTTATATTTACATATCAAGGTTATTTCTAAAAGGATTGTTAGCTTATCATATAAAAAATAAAACAAAGGTTTTTCTCTAAATTTAGATATGTCTTTAAATTCACAGTTGGTCTTTAAGAAAATACTAGATGACCCTTGTAATATCAGAGTTAATTAACATAGAAGTGAGTTTATCCCAGACTGGGAAATGTCACATATTAGCATACCATAGGATTCCCTCTCTATTCAGGATGTTTTACCTTGGACACTTTTTGATCACTAAATACTGGGCCTCTGAAATGCAGATTTTGGTTTGTTCTCACAAACTTAATCCCCATGTAACACTTTTTTAAACACAAAGCCTGGAGCACTGGCACTGTATGCTTCCCAGCAGGCTCTTTTCCACTCAGCATTCTTCCTTACTAAGTTTTATTATGGCCAGGTTATTTAAATCTTCTACTCTGAACAAAAACATCTGAGCTATGATCATTTGGGCTGTGTACAAATAGCCTGAAATATCTGAAAGAATTTTTGACCAGACTGAGCTTTAATGCGCCCTATATTTGGAGCAATTTCGATTGGATCACTCAAAATGTAGTTTTTCTGACCGACCCCATTTTCTGTCCCAATTTCTCCACAGGTTTCAAGCTGAAATCTGCAGAAAGATCGAGGCCTCAAGGTAGGGAACTTTGAGCTGTTCTTCCGAATGGATTTCTGATCGATGCCCTCGATCAGAAGAAAGTCTGCCCGTGTATAGCTAGATTAAGTTTTTACCTGATGGCGTTGTTTTATATAGTACACATGATCAGACAGCACTTCTTTATTCCCACCAGATAAACTTTCAATCTAAACAGTGAGTTATCCTGAGCAAAAGTATGTACAAGGTTTGAAACATTTTAATCAAGATAGAGCATATATAATATACCTTACACAAACAAGCAATAATATGTTTTAATACATGGGCAGAATGGTGGATCAGTGGTTAGCACTGATGCCTTGTAGTCCTGAGTTTGAATCCACCCTATATAAATCCACAATAATAATAATATATTAAGAATATCATTAGTGAGTGACCAAAGACGTGTTGCTCCCAAAACCCAATTGATGTGTTAGTGCAATAAAAGATCACTTAAATGCTTCTTTTAAAAATCAATCTAAAGATATTTCCATGCTTCTACCTGTACACAAATAACTTACTTTCAAAAATCACTACATTGAATGTACAGACAACCGACATATAAGGATCCTCGTGGAATAATTTAACATTAGTGGTTGCTTTGTTTGGTTACTGTTAAAGACTTTACTCTCTGATATTGCATTGAGAAGTTCTAACATTGATATCCTGGGCTCTGTCCCAGGATATGAAAATATCGCTTTGGATGTATAGCTGCTGTGAACATTCTTCATACCTACTCTTTATATAAGGATGCTATGGGGATCTTATAGCTCTAAGTTTATGGCCTGTATACAAATTTATTTTTACCCCTAAAAAGGTTAACATAGTACATTAACATTACATTAATGTTTCCTAGAAAACTCAAAATGATGTTCTGGTTAGAGATAGAAGCTCAGTTCATAATATAAAAAGTATTTTATGTGTAAATAAATATCTTTATTATATATAAATATAAAGTATCCTTTTAAATGACAAGAATTCTATTTTTAAATATTACTAATTCCTTTAAGATTGCAGGATCTATAAATGTATTTTTATGCAAAATTATCCAGTACATTGTAAGTCAGTGTTTAAAGTTAACAGTGTAAAGAAAATAAAAACAATGATCGGACCCTTTTTAAACATTTACAACTACAAGCTAAATAAAAGGAGTTTTAATGCACTGATTGTTTTGCTCATTGCTTTCTGTCTTCATGGCTATTTCCCAGCATGCAGTTTAAAGTAGCTCTGAAAGTACTCTGTACCCTCACTACCATCTAGAGTGTTCTTAAATAACCCAGTATTCACAATCCTTAGAAGAAGTAATGTAACCAAAGTTATAAGGTGTAGTTTTTATGTCCATTATAAACCAGTTTATTGCGACCAGCCCATCCCATTGAGCAGTGGTTACAAAGCTCTTATTGCCCCAATAAAAGCAGAAAATCTCTTCAACCCCAGAATGTACTGACATATTGGTGCAGTGGAGTAAACAGTAAAACTGGTTTCTGAGCAATGGCAGACATTTCTTCTTGCAGTTTTGCACTAATTGAAAGTATTTCAAGGTTACTGACTTCATTTGTCTAATACTTAATAGTCGGACACTGTAGGAACAAAAACTATTTAATGTAAAGAGTCTCGAGGTTGCTCTATGATGTACATCTCAATGAACAAGCTACATCCTTTAGGATTTCAGGAATATTGTAATTATAGGGAATAAGACAATGCATGATTAATTTTTCAGACAGATCCATAAAAATCTACCTGTTCCATGATCTATTAATAATTAATTTAATGAAGGAAAGGGACAGTAAGGAATGGAAATTAATAAACATAAGGAGTCAGTAGGAGTGATACAGATACTTAATTGGTTGAAAAAAAGGTAAATGACATTTTTATTCTGATGTCTCCTGTGGGCCCCAACAGCCCAGTCCTGCACTGTATATATTATTTTTTACTAACAGATTGTTAAGGTTCACCTACTACTGATTATGCATTTGAGTGTGAAAGTAATAGATTCAAGGTTAAGCCATGTCTATGTCTGTTGTTTCCTACATAACACAGCATGCTTGCTGTGTACCTTCAAAACATGAACTTAGTCACACTTTCCCAAACTGAGAAACTGGGAGTCACTTCCAAACAGCATTTGATCTGACACCATGAACATGGTATGATACAATGTCCTAATATTACTTTATGGAATTTTTCTCTGTAATTAAAAGAATGATTATGTTGAGAGATTCTTAACAGCGTGGGAGAACACATAGTCAATCTAAGACTCTATACAGAAAAAAAAAAAACCATAATTCTCAAAGGGGTAAAGAAAACTCCAATCTGCTTTCTTTTATTGTTGACCTGTATAATAAAGCAAGTAATTGAAACTACATGGGAGGATGGTTTTAATGGCAAGGCAAAAAAAAACCCTTCACTAAATTATATTTGTTTTTATTTTAACTATTACAATCCATGATGATTCTTGTACATTTTTAAGAGGTGAACAAGAAAGAAAGGAACTGAAAGTTTACAGTCTTTTATCTATGTATGTATCATAATGTCATTATTTAGATAATAACATAATGTAGATTATTTTGTATGACATCCCCTTCATCTACTAGTTAATGGTCAGTTTGAGTTTTATTTTTATGAAAATGTTGCCACTACCAATGTGTTGCTGTAGGATTTTATTATTCCTTGAACTTGTGATGGTATATCAAAGGGGGAAACTAGCACAGCTTTTGAGAAATCAAAATGCCTATAGACTCAAGCCACAGGATTATTTTCAAGAAACATCCTACCAACTAAAACAATTGTTAAATGAATGCCAGAGCTGAACTAATTCCAGAAACTATAAAGCTTTTCCTGGCAAGGGAAAGTTGTAGGTAGCATTTCACAAGGGCAGCACATTTCTCTCTCTTTTCTATAATTAATCCAGTTTCTGTCTCTGCTGTCATAATCATTGTTAAAACAAAACTATATTTAAATGCAGATTTGTCTCTAAATATGTTAATTCCTGACCTCCAGAACTAGGAAGAACTGTTGTAAGGATGGAGACAAAAAAGTAAAATGTTACTTAGAATTGACGAGGAGGCTTGACAAAAAAATAATTTGCATATACTCAATTGGTAAACAAAAACAAAGGTAAGGGCACATTATAGGTACTTGGAAGATATGTCACTTGGCAGAGAGGGTTGTTATAACTTAATTTTCAAAGAAATTCAAAGAAAGATGCAAACACACTATAAATAGACTGAAATTCCTGTGGCATATGAATTTGTATTGTATGTAATTCAGTATCTTTATTTTGTTTAATATGACAAAAAATAGTTAACTTAATAGTTAAGACAAATTAAGACAATTTAAGGAAACATACAACTGCTTATTAACTTCAGCTATGCATATAGTGTCAAAATTAGTGTAGTAGTGATGGAAACCGAACATCACTTCCCCCAACCAAATAAAATGCAGAATATACGATAAGGCCTAACACGCCATGGGAAAGTTTACACATATACCTGTTGATGTTACAATGGGCTCTTTCAAACAAAAGTAATTTGTTATTTTAGCATTATTAGCCCTTTAAGTTCCAAGGTTAGATATACACATATATTGTGCCAATTTCCTTCTTCTCTGGAATCCAATCAATATGAACACCAGTCTCCACTAAACTCAATCAATTTTCACACTGACCCTTTCTGACCCCCTTAAAGTCCTTTCTCCAATTCAGAAAGAACATTTTAAAGGTAACCATCACTCCTCTAATCTGAAAAGGACTTACAGAATAGGCATATAGATCGGGACAGCTCCTGCTGTCCATGTCTAGGGCCAGTAAAATAAAGGCCGAGGCTTAAAGGCCTTCTTAGTAAAGATAAATGAACACTGATACAGTAATTGGAGTCCCCTAATAGAAAAAAACAAAAGGTGTCATGGAGTGACTGAGTACACACTGGAAGGATGAGAGAACATCAAAGGCTACAAGACTTGTCCAAAGCCCCCATTTAATTGTCAATTAGGCATGCATAAGGGAGACAATGTCATGACAACACTAGGCTGCATGCTGGTGTATTATTGCAAATCCAGAGAGAAACACTGAAAACAGCTGACTTTGCTAGCACTGTGCTTCTGGGGTACCTTGTAAGCAATCTGTCTGTGATCCAAAGACAAAGTTGTCCCCTGCTACCCTATTATGTGTCACATTCCTGGCTAAGGGTCATATTTTGGTCACTCTATACCTCTGCGATAGGATCACCATAAATATTAATTGTGGCCCAATTTTGCCAATGCAGCTAAATATAATAACAGTCATACTACTATGATAATGATGACTATAACTATGATGATGATTATGATAAGTATGACCATTATGTTATAAAATATTGTTTGTTTCTCATATGTTTCACCTCAAAATGAAAATTTTATGAAATGGATAGTAAGGAAAATGCATTGACTCTATACAAAGAATAAATCATGGTTCATAAAGAAGTTATAAATGAATCCTTGATCTCTCTCATAGCAAATTTCCTTCTTAATATTTATAAAGCATGTTAAAGGGTTGCTTTTAATTAATGGAATAGTATTGTCATATTCTCCTCTTGATCACCTAAAACTAACATTCCGGTGAACTGCTTGACATATCCCACATAAAAAAGGCTTAAGAATAGGTGATTTTATGTGTAGATATTTCAACCCGATCAAATTGTCACCACCATTGATATTTCAGCGTGACTGATTGTGCATTTTGTAGAAGAACACACCACACCATGATTTGAAAAAAACACAGCCAATATTTCGACCTGATCATCCGAATCAGTTGGGTTGAAATATTGTCCGTGTGTACCTAGCTTCTGAAATTCCGCCCATACTTTATATCATATAATAACTATTATTCAATTTGCCTGTTCAAGCCATGCTGGTGCCAGCATGAGCTAATAGTTTCTCTGGAAAGAATACACATATTTTTATAAGTTCTGGCTCCCTAAGTTTAGTAACATGCAATGTTTGCTTGAACTTAGCTCTGCATCTAAATTTTACCAATTTTGGACTGTGAGGCTCACCGGTATCTCCCTGGTATTTCCCTGGTATCTTGGTTGACATTGGAACTATAAAATGGGGATTATTTGTAGCATCCATCAGGTACAAGAATCCATTAAATAAGGTCATTTGTACATAAACAATGGCAAGAAGAAATAAAATAGTAGCAGAGGTCATATAACAAAGCTACTGTACCTATGAGTTGGTATAGCAGAAATATGTTGTAAGTGTATGGCAATTGTAATTGTAACTTGCACAATCACATGTAATATGTCAACAAAAGTAATACTAACAAATTATAGGGAACATCGGGGCACTGCTTCCCTTTACACTCTGCTTCCCATTATATACATTTAAGATGCTTCTGTTAAACTGCTCTTTAGACTATGCATTTGCTCTTGACCTCCTAGGCTTGAAATGAAGTACAGTGGGTTGGTGCATAGAAAAAAGAAAATGTTGATATTAAATTATATAATTGCTTTAAAATATTTAAGACTATTACTCAATTTTCCCTCATCTCAACATTCTCAAACAGACATTATTACCTATGAAACAAACATAACCCTACTATGATTATGCTTTAGAGAAATCTATTGGCAGATACATAAGAAAGCCCTGCAATGTACAGTAAAGGTTTCCTTACACTAGTTAGATATAACAGATTATCATAATCGTCTTGACTGGCCTATTTATTTTGCGATTGCAAGTCATCGCCAAAAAGAATGGGTCAGGCGGTTCTTTACGCGTCACTTAAATCTCTAGGGAACATCGAAGGTAATTTTCTAATGTATGGGCACCTTAAAGGACAACTATACTGTAAAAATCAACTTTTAAGAAATGAAAAGTACCTGGGACAGGAAGGTAGGATTGATTGTTCCCACCTCCCCATATTGTTTTGTTGAGGAGCTACGGCACATACAGTTTTCATCTGCCAGGTCATGGCCCTGGGCCTTCCTGTAGTAAACATAGTGCTGAGGCACCCAGGAAGATTGTCAGAAGCAGTTTTCTTTATGCTGCCACCCCTCATAGAAATGTTATTGGGAGGTAAAAGAACCAATCCTTCCTCCCTATTTTTCATTTTAACTATTTTTGAAAAAAGTTTATATGCACTGTAGTTCTCCTTTTAAGGATAACTTAATTTCTAAATATTAGTGCAATTGCACTTCATTATATTTACTTACCACAACCACTTTAATGTAACTAGTATTACCTAAGATTTACAACATAAATAAATGTTATTGGTGTAGGGCACCTGATTGAACTAAATAGATTTTCCATTGCATTTGTTGCATGTATTTTGACATCACCCTATTAAATTTTATTAATTAATACTTTTACCCAAAATGTATAATTGTGTGTTCTCTACACAACAGAAAACACGGGAATGATGGCTTGGTCCAGCAAATAAATTTTGGTGCCCAGTGTTTTGACCAGCTTATCGGTCATGCAATTAATTCCAACTAAGATGTTTCATGCCACTTTTTCCTCCTAAAATTTGTGTAGCAGCTCAGGATAAATGAGTCTGTAAAGGTGGGTACATACGTGCCAATTATTCCTCCTGACCGACCGTTCAAGACTTTCAACTGGTCGGCCAGGAGGAAAGACTGTCGGTCGCAGCAAAAGCAACCACGTCCGACAATTACCACAAGCGTGTGGTCTCATAGAGGGCCGCATGATCGCCTGTGGTTTTCCAACCTGTCTGATTGTGCGTTCGTCCGATTCGGACAAACAAACTATCGTCAGTCAGTTGTGGCTGACACAAGGAACCATACAGTGTTTCGGCCCAACCGACCGAAACACTGAAATGCCGGTCATTTGGGTCGAATTATTGTATGGTGTGTACCTAGCTTAAGTAACAGAGCAACTACTACATAATGCAATGAATGATTTTAGTCAAGCTTAACCTGCTCATATTTGTGTTTGCTTGAAACTAGTACCAAAAGATAGTTTCTTGCTAGACACTCTAAAGTTTTTCAAGGAACATTAATCAGAAGTGCCCATTTAGAATGAAAGATAAGAGCTTTTGACCCAGCTCTGACCTTGTTGTGACCTTTGTGCTTGTAGGAGTCTGCTTTCTTTTGTTTGCTCCTTAAGTTGGCTGGTGTGCAGATTACAGGTAGATGGACAATGGGACGTTTTTATCATACAATGCCTCTTGTACTTCTACTCTCTTTGCCTCTTCACTGTTTATCTTCTACTGTCACATTGTCTCATCTTCCACAATATTCTAGCAAAGTTTTTCGTCTATTCCAGATGTCATGAATCCTATCACCTGTTTGTATACCAACAAAAGAACAGCCCATGCTCCTTAAATAAACATACACTGGGCAGTTTTATTACATGGGGGGTGTTAGAAAGTTTTTATAGGTTTTAAACAGTAGAAAAAGGTATGTTCCCCTCACACACAAACACACACATAACTTTCAGGGCTAGGTCCTGCTAGTGCATTTTGTATTGCGTTTAGCAATCCAATTGCGCTAGTGGAAGCCCATGCCTGTGGTAGCCTATTGGAGTGGCCCCACTAAATATGTGCACTACGCGATCACCATTTTTTGTACGTATTGCATGAACTTCTATAGTGTAATATTACCAGAAGTGCAGCACACAGAAGGGCGACATCATTAAGGTCTGCCGACCTGCGACGCATGATGTGTACGAATGGCCATTTCGGCCACTAATCATCCCGTGTACAGGCACTTTATGGGCCGAAACGGCAGTTTGGTCGAGGATCGTTGCACGATCCACAGGCCGAATCTCTGAACGAGCGGCCGTTTCAGCCAATAAAGTGCCCATACACGGGACGATTATCAGGCGAAACGTTCGTTCGTACACATTGTGCGTTGCGGGTCGGCACCCACGATCGCACGTGTGTACGAACCTTTAAAGAGCTCTCTCTATACTGCATAGCTTTCTATAATAGAAAGTATAGGAGTACTTGCCAATTCACAACATAATCTGTATGGAACTGTACACACAAACCATTTTGCAAGGTAAAATCATTCCAGGCACAAAACTTATTATATTATACAAAGCCCAAACCAGAGCCACAACTTCCATGGGAACAGCCCATGTGACAATAGGGGGCCCCAACTTCATACTTTTTCTATCACAAACACAGCCCCTCAACAAACTATTACATGTATTTTTCTTACATGTATTCAAGATATTTCTGTGATTGTTTGATAAAATCACTTGCTAATATTAAATATTGCATTCATTAAATTATACTTTAGAATTTGGCAATCTATTAAACAGTTTACTCTTACCGTGCAATTTGCTTGGAGGTGAAGTGCTTGACTGAGTGTGGTGTGGCGATCCATGTGCAAGGAGAGAATTTAAGTTGTGTGGATGTGAAGGTCCTGTATTATAGGCATCCATAGCCAATTTCTGTCGAAAAGCTTCTTCTTTCCTCCTATTCGCAAACCAGTTATAAACACGAACTTCTGTAACTAAATTTGATCCAAGACCATGAGCCTTTGATGGGGATACTCCACGCTGGAGGCATTCCGCTCTACAAGCAAGAATAAAATTGGAAATATATTAAATATACAAATAATACAACTTGCAGCCAAAAAACAAACATTCAATTACATTTTGGCTTTCTAGCTCAGTTATAGAGCTAAGATCAGATGGCAATTTTCCTGCTAGTAAGTCAAACAAACATTTTATAAGGTCACTTTGGGTGACCTGTTTATCCCAAGCCTGGCAAACCCTCAATTTGCATTTTAATGTTAACAACCGGTTTATTCACACACATGACCTTGCACTTTAATTTTGACAGCCCCCTGCTTTCTGAATCAGTGAACCCACACACTGAAGGATGATCAGTGTCATAATAATACATAACATTTTAATGTTTTATATTTGCTTAATTAGTCATTCATAAAAAGTAATATTTGTAATATAAAGTAGCTTTATAGACTGAAAATTACTTTCTTGTGTCTGTGTGTTGCTCATGTTTAGCAGAACAAAATGTTTTAATATTTGCCTGTCATGTTTAGAAAATATTCTAGCAGAAGAAGCAGTTGACATTCTCAGATTTTCACCCAGAGAGTTAATATATGTATTCAGCCACATTTGTGTTTATTTTTCCAGTGCCATTTCACTAAATACACTAGAAAAACTGAAAACTATAAACAAAAGGAGTAGCAGTAGTCACATTTTTTTTTTACCTGTTACATTCTTCAACTAAAGTCTCTCTTTCCTCCTTGCTCGGATTCTTTTGCCTCTCATAGGCCTGGTAGAGAATTTGTTGTGATGCGGGTCCCCATTTGAAACGATTCCTTCTCATCTTTTTGTTGGCTGGTTCTGAACAGGAATCATCAGCCTGTCCTGGGACTGGGTTTTGCTGATTAAACTCTGGAAAGAGAAACAGCAGCTGATCCTGACTGCTTTTGTCTGTAATATTTCCAGAACCCTGGACTGTCTGGTTGAATTCTGAAAAGAAAGAAATAAAGATTTGTTTCGAAATGATTCCATCTAGATCGCCACATTTGCTGTATATATTTGCATTGAAAGTTGAGACATACTTAATTTCAATAACAATTTAATATATGTGCAAAACATTTCTATAATTTGCACTCTCACACCTTTAGATTATTCCCTAAATTCTGCCTCCAAAACTATCCAATGTGTTTATATAGTGTTTCTCCATTTTTATGCTCAGTGAAGGGCTTTTTGCTCATTTTGGCCCCTCTCCCTAAGCTTTCTAGCTGCCTTTTCTACTGTACACCCAAGTCCTACACCATAGAGCCATGAATCTGTATCTTGCACCGACGAGATCTAACAAGATCGAAACACGTCATGTTTGCAGGTCAGATGATTGGCTCTATATATTAAGCTTTATTGCATATTATTAGCCAGCGGTTCTGGACACATGCATAAGCTAAGGGACATAAAGGAGTATTTTGCATATCTCTGACCCTTACTCTGGGGAACATGGGAGTAAGAAATTACTATATTATTCATATAGCATGAGACTGCAAGATGCCTTCTGTTATAAGAAGGTGTTTCTCCATTTTTATGCTCAGTGAAGGGCCTTTTGCTTCTTTTGGCCCCTCTCTCCCTAAGCTTTCTAGCTGCCTTTTCTATATATATGTATATATAGACTAGGATCAGCGATCCGCACTCCATAACGTCAGTAAAAAGTGTCCGGGTGCCGTCCACAACTGGAAACATAGGGAAGAAGACGGAGGCACTCACGGCTCGGATAAATCCAATTTTATCAGTACAAAAAATAAAAAGAATGGCTTCAATCAACGCGTTTCGGCTCAGACACAAGCCATCTTCAGGATATATCAGCATATCCTGAAGACGGCTTGTGTCTGAGTCGAAACGCGTTGATTGACGCCATTCTTTTTATTTTTTTGTACTAATAAAATTTGGATTTATCCGAGCCGTGAGTGCCTCCGTCTTCTTCCATATAATATATATTATATATATATATATATATAATATTATATATACATATATATATATATAAGGCTCAAATTCATATTTTGAAGGTCTGTCAAGTTTAGGTATGTCTAGATTCCTATTTATTACCCACAGTCTCCCAGAGATCTTCCCAGAGATTTATTTGAATGCATTTCTCACATGCGCGCGACAGAGCACGCTCACAATATACTGTAGGATACTTACGTCTTAATATCTCCCTTTGTTTCCTCACATACCAAGTATACAAAGCAGCACGTTTTTGGGTCTTCATAGGAGTTCCTTTATTTAGGTGTTGGGAAAGATGAGACTGGTTTAAGCCGGTAATATCTACCACTTCCCTTTGAGGAATGTTGTGCTGTTGCATATAACCCTTAATCATTTTTGCTGCCCTCCATGGGTCCTCACTATGGAAAAAAAAGTGTTATTTATTAGTAGAATTCTATTAAAAATGCATTGTTATTTAATTGACCATTTTTTATTTACCAAGTGTATATGTAGAATAATTATATAATCATGGTATAAATTTAACATTATGTTTCTGCTAAGTTGGCCTTTCTTGCTACAACCTTATCTCCCAACGTTCCTGCGATGCTCTGACAACCACCTGTCCTGATCTTTTTGAGATCGATATTCCGATTGTAGTTATTTTTCTTTACTTTTTTTTCTCCTAAGCCAGATTAAGTAGATTTTTTATAGGTTGACATATCAATCATAGCTGATGGGTATGTCATTCATGAAGCATGTCATATTGTCATTGAAACCAGTTACAGCCATTGAATCAAGATACATATGAAAAGACACAGACCAAGCATTAAGGTTCACTTTCTTCACACTAGATTTCTGAATATGAGTTTGATTAGGTATCTGAATGTCTAGAGGTTATTTTTCTACTTGTGTCTCAATAAAGATTTTTCTATTTGGTACCACCTGAAAGCTATGCCCATTGGATCATAATTGTCTTTGGCTCCCATAATATTCTGTAAAAAATTGCAGGACTGATGTAATATAATGGTAGGTATAACCTAAAACACAGGACTCAGGTTTAATACATTTAAAAGAGAATTCAATCAGTAAATTTTATGGGATGAGCTCCCCGTGTTCCAGCCGTCTCCTCACTGGTAATATTAACGGTTTCTAAAGGATACGGAAAACCAAGTAAATAAATTAGGGTGGTCCCATACCTATTGAAGTGTAATGGTGAAGAACATACACAGCACAACGTTTTGGGCCAAATGTTTTTGAACTTGACAAAGGCCCTTGGGCCAAAATGTTGTGCTGTGTTTGTTCTGTTTGTTCTGCACCATTCCTGCCCACAGCAGAGGAGATTGTGATATTAAGGCACTTGACTTACAGCTGAAATTTGAGAAGATTCAGACTGGATATTTAAGGAAATAGAGAACAGTTTAAAAAAAATTTACAGTGATATACATATGAATATATATGAATTACAGTTTCCAATAATTGGAAATTTTAAATAACATTTTGGTATATATGCCCTTTATGCCTATTTACATGCTAAATATATTAAATCATTTAGAATTCAAATTGATTCGCTTGTTAGAGGGTTAGTCCAGTATGGTCCAGGGTATAATATAATATAATCAGTATAAATAATTGCTTTGTAACTGAATTAATGATATTTGTATCCAACATTTAAAACCTTTATAACTGCAAATGACTTATAAAGGATCATTCTGGAGAAAAAACAAAGGTCGGGCCAGGCGAAAGATTTTCCCACCAACCCCATCTTCAGCCCCCATCTCTCTACAGATTTCAAGGGGAAATTCTGTCTGTTCCTGTCCAAAAATGTGCGTTGCTGTACTTTTTAATGGATCGGATTGACCTGGGCCATTAAAAAAAAACGGAAAAAAAACCGCATGCATGCATTTCTGTCCAGAAACGGACATGTTTTATTAAAAAAGGGAACATAAACCAATTAAAATTGATGTGTCTAGTGTGAACGAGACCTATGCATTACACAAAGGGCAGAGATAATTCCTGGTTACCTACAGCACAATTTACAATGCCCCCATTGGAATTATTTCCCCCATTGTTTTTAATGTCAGTGCAGAAATGTTACACAGTTAATGTTATGTTAAAGAAACCTAACTTACTTAATTAAAGGTGATTTAACCTAGCAATGGATCAGCAGCACTCCGTCTTTGTGATCCATTCCAGGATTTCCTTCTGACAATAGAATTATTGGTACATAAAGATCCTGAAGCATTAATGCTAATACCAAAGTTTATAGCTACAGCATCCTGACCAGACTGGTTACTGCTGGAAATGTTGGTGCTAGTACAGCAATGCCCTGTATTTTGTGATGTCTTGTATTTTTATTCTGCTTAACCATCCATTACAGTATAGCAGAAAATTCCTATTAGTAATTTGTACACGGCTGAACATAGTTGTTTAAAAAATTAAAATAAGGGATCATTTTGGTGAGTTTTGTACTGTGATAGTCGGGTAAAACGTTACTATTTACAAAGGAAAGCAATAGAAAACCCTCCATGTAAAATTCCTTTTGTACCCCCAGTGATAACCAGAATCAGAGGAAACTGCGCTCACTGCTTAATAGATAGAGGAATAAAATGATATATATTTCAAATTAGAGAATTATATGGAGACCAGGGCTATTATAGTAATAAAAAGAAAGAAGATCTGTTATTTTCCTAATCTATGATCTGTTATGGACGTTGACACCATTTCCAGTCACCAGTGCCACCATTAAAGGGAAACTATAGTGCGTATAGAGTTTTTAAAAAAAAAAAAACAGTTAAAACAAAAAGTACCGGAGGCAGGGAGGTAGGATTGGTACCTTTTACCTCCCAATATCGTTTATATGAAGAGCAGCAAGACAAAGAAAACTGTATGCTTCAGCACTAACAATAATAATATAGAATGGCCCATAACCTGGCAGATGAAAGCTGTAGGTGCTGTAGTTCCTCAACAAAACAATATTGGGAGGTGGGAATAATCATTCCTATCTCCTTGCCCCAGGTGCTTTTCATTTTTAAAAAGTTAATTTTTATAGTATAGTTATCCTTTAAAGTCTATAGAGATCCTAATGGAACTTATACCCTAGACTGTCAGGACACAGATAAAGGGACAGAATGCCATCCATAATCAGATTGTACATTAAAGGGAAACTATAAAACAACATTAGCGGACCTGATTCTACTATTGACAACCATAGGCTGGGTACATATGCTAAGATTTTTTCAGCCGACAGTCCGATAGTGCCGTGTATTGGTCGGTTGGCCAAAAATATCTTACCATCGGACGAGCGATAGTGCCATGTATTGTATCTTACTATCGGACAAGTGGACGATCAGGCCCATTGGTAAATCACAGCCAATCGAGTGGTTCCCTATGAGACTGCACATTCGCTCATGCGAACTGTCGGCCGTGGTCAATATTGCCGTGACCAAAAGTCATTTGTCCCGACTGAGTAGCAAATGCTCAGTCAGAACAAATAATTTCCCCTTGTGTACCCAGCCATAAACTGCTTTATTTAAAAATGGATTAGAGATTCTGTCTCCTCCATCGTTCCCATCCTCCTCTGCAACTTGACTTGCCTTCCCACCTCAATCCCTACTTACTACATGAGGTAAGAATATGGGCACCATCTGCTATCAGATTATGGTTAAAGGAAATCACCCAAGCAAGTGTATAATTCTGGTTTTAAATAGTTATTTTACATTTTATTACTATAACTGTTCACCAAAATAACTTTTGTTTATTGAAATAATTAATAATATATTATATTAATTATATTAAGAAACATTTGAGGCTGATGTTAAAGTTTTCCTGGGCTAATTTGCACCAACCAATCCGATTACATTTTAAATTGATGCATTCGCATTTGGCCCTGCCCTGAAGACCTTACAACCATACTTACAACCTATCAGTATATTTATATGATTAAGGGAGAAAACAGAGTGTCCAGGGGGAACATTCAAACTTCTTTCAGATGTGATCAAGTGAAGATTAAAACACATTTTTTAAATTCTATTTTCATTTGGCCTTTTATTCCTTTTTGTATAAAATTACATTATCCATAAACATTAACTTTTTATCATTATTATTTCTGAATAGTGACAGGTTGGTCACATTATTGCAAAGCATTATGCGCCTGTGTAGATAAACAGAATAATTTTTATAGCTACAACAAAATAGATAGATAGATAGATAGATAGATAGATAGATAGATAGATAGATAGATAGATAGATAGATAGATAGACAGATGGATAGATAGATAGATAGATAGATGGATGATAGATAGATAGATAGATAGATAGATAGATAGATAGATAGATGGATGATAGATAGATAGATAGATAGATAGATAGATAGATAGAGAGATAGATAGATAGATGGATGGATAGATAGATAGATAGATAGATGGATGATAGATAGATAGATAGATAGATAGATAGATAGAATAGATAGATAGATGGATAGATAGATAGATAGATAGATAGAATAGATAGATAGATAGATGATAGATAGATAGATGGATGATAGATAGATAGATAGATAGATAGATAGATAGATAGATAGATAGATAGATAGAATACCTTTTTTTTTAGGTCTAAGGTTATGAGTCTTATGACCATACAGTTAAACTGACACTAAAGTAAAGTAAAAATGTAGAGATTTTTACAAAAGAGAGGAAGGGGGCAATGTCTTTTTACTATTTCTTCTATTTCCTTAAGTGATTGTTTTTTATTTAGGTGAATACTTTATGGTCTATTCAATGCATTTTACACACCCTGTTACCTGGTTATGAACAAGTTCTGTTCTTAAGGAATCTCTGAAAGTCAGTTGTGCAGAAGTCAGAACCCCATTACAGGACATTGAGCAGGGAGCAAGGAGAATGGGACTGTGAGTAAAAATCCACCAAAATTTGGGCTATTGGCAAATATGGAGCCATTTGTAAGAAGAAGTGAATGTAAGTTGTTGTGTTTATAGCCTGGGTACTGCCTGGGGTGAGGATCCTCTGCGAGGATTAATAGCTCTTACCATCTTTGCTGATTTAACCAAGTGGCTTAATGATCAAAATCTATTTAACAAATTCTGTAAAATGTCCAATTATATACTTATAGGGAGCTGTAATAAAAGTTTTTATCCTTACAAATTGTGCTAATTGTGCCCCAACTAATCAGATGTTATTTACCATTTGAAAGCTAACATCTGATTGTTGGGTATCCTTATAACTATAAACAATGTATAATGCTCAGAACATTCCTTTCCCCACTTCTAGGACTGAACTTTTGGTTTTCATTTACATTTGCTATTTCTCTGGACCAAAGGCATCTTGCATTTGCAGATGAGTGATAGGAACAGTGATTGTCTGTGCAGAATGCATTGGTTTGCTATGTGTCTTTGCATGTGTTTTCTGTTTTGCCTATGTCTATCATACTGAAACAAATGCAATTTGATTTTCATGTTAGAGTGGTGTCCTCGTTAAATGGATGCCCCCTAAAAACAGAGCATTTCTGCAGCAGTGTGGTCTGGGTGTTTTTCTTTTAGAAATAAGTTAAGGCCATTCTGTCAATGTATATATAGTGCCAATTGGGGACAGACTGCTATACAACACTGCAATACATTAACTTCAAACAAGGACAAAGTTAATCAAATAAATAGATAGTAATGATATATATAAACGAGAAAAGACATATAAAAACATTTTTGGGGTCTAGTCAAATCCTCACTAAACACCAGAATTAGAATTTAGCAGGCTTTCTAAATAGTAACTTGCTAAAACCTAAATATTTAGTGACAGCTGACTTGTAAACATGTTGTATTATATGGCGCTAATACATTCATCGGATATATGAAAATATTTTGCAATGGAAATGTAACTAACTACTTAAGGCCTTTCCTTTGCAAACCAGTCTTGTGGTGCGGTTGCAATAGATAAACTGTACCTGTAAATTATGTGGGAGATATTGAACGAACGTGTGTTTGTGTATGAAAGAATAGATGTGTGTTTTAGGTGTGCTTGTGTGTCAGATACCAGGTAGCTATGAAGCTTAAGGAAAGGAAGGCTAAAATGGAGCATAAAGGCCCCTAACAGAAAATAAAAGGCATGAAAGTCGTCTTTTAATGTAATTTACAGTCTCATTGTAAAGTGAGAGAATATTTGTACATGAGAGGGGTCCTGTGTGTTTTGTAAGTAGGTGTTGCAATTGAGAAAGAATGGAGATGTGGGTTGTGTGTTAGAGAGAGTTATTGTGTGCATATGTGCAACATGGAGAGTGAATGTGTGAACAACAAAGCGAAGAGAGAGTTTTCAAGGTGTGTTGGGTGGGGGGAGGGTGTCCCTAGAGGTAGATTGGGAAGAGTGGACTACAATACACAGATTTGGTCTTTTGCCAGACTGATTCCTAATTACTATAAAATGGGGCAGTCTGACTGTGTTGGGGAGCATTTTTTTCTTTCATTAAACATCATATTTGTTTAAATAGAAAGTGGAATGGGGTAGGTGGGGGCACAGGATGTGTTTAAGAGATCAGGCTAGAATCTGCAGGGAAGGGTGAACATATGGCAATAGTACACACAGGTAGCTGGCAAACATACACACCCAGCTCCAAAATATGCAAAATGGATCCTTTCTTAACTCCCTGGAAAGCCTGGGTAAATAATATGGAACAAATAGAACGGGGAGATTAGAATAAAACCCCATTCTACACATGAACATTCCAGACAGCCCTGCATTGTATAATACACCTGGGCACTTAACACAAATTGCAGAAAATCATTGCACCGTCTGACATTCTCTGCAACGTTCCAGCTGGTGCAATGATAGCGCCAGTGCAAACTCCAATACACCGACTACTTTCTATTGATCGTCTTTTTGTGATCACTGAAAACTAAGAACTTATTGTTGCCTTAAAACTATACCGGGGGATAGAAACGGCCAGAGATCAGAGTATCCCCGGTGTTAAAGTTCGGGTAGAAATGCTAGAATATTTATATAAACTTTCTATCAAGGCTTTAATTCGCTTGTGGCCAACCCTGTCCCGCAGTAATGACAATAGTTATATCTACCATCTGTGCGAATCGCAGGCGGCTCTAGGGTTCTACTTCTACAAAGTAGCGCAAAAGCAGCGCTCGACGCAAAGTTGAATGCATTTCCCTGGGCAAACTTAAGAAAATCTACTTTCCTCTGTTATCGGCCTACACTGTGTTTTCTGGTCCTTGCTGTGTGTTATCCTTATACAGGGGGTGATTTGGTTGTTGGTTGGGATAATACCTCCCTGGTTATAAGGATGGGAAAGAACAACACAGTAAGACACACAAAGGGGAAAGAACAACACCAACAAAATAACAGAACACCCGAATCCAGTTTAGGAAAATAAAATAAATAATAATATTAATATTACTACTAATAATATGAATACTAACTAACAATAATATGAATACTACTACTAATAATATGAATACTAATAATAATAATATTAATACTAATAATATGAATACTACTACTAATATAAATACTAACAATAATATTAATACTACTACTAATAATATTAATACTACTTATAATAATATGAATACTACTACTAATAATATGAATATTACTAATAAACAATCTAATCACAGTCCAGTCCAGAAATAACCCAGGTTAGGAAAATAAATATTACTATTGTTCGCACAGATTGTGTCTAATCTTCCCCCTCTCTTCCCAACAATTACCCATCATCCACCTTATCCACCTAACCAACATCCTATGGGTTCCCTCTGTAGATGATTTCTAGGAATAAATTAATAACCACCGGACACCACGTGCTTCAGTTTACAGTGGATTAGCACCAGCAATGGGCAGCACATGGGGTGCAGACAGCTGCTACACACAGCGCTAGGGCTAAATCCAGCGCTAGGGCTAAATGTCCGTTTCTTTATATGGATGGGCACGTATTTTTTATCTCAACGAAATGTAATTAGAGCTACAGCATATGTGACAAAGTTGCAATTTGTATGTGTTTTTATTAGTACAATCAGCAATTTCTGTCCCTGAGACCTTTATCATACTAACATTTCCACTAATAAAAACACAAGAAGTCCCAATGTGCAGCTTTATTTCCCTGTATTGAATATATGTATGTGTGGGTATATATAATAGATTTTCATTATATAATATTTATATATCGTTAACACAAAACGAATTTTTGACAAAAACAAAACGAAACAGGTTGCAGTCACCTGGCCCTGCACCCTGAGTGAGTTATTGGTCCAGTGTTACCCTTCTGTGAGTTATTAATAAATATCCCAACACAACAAAAGATTCATCCGAAATAAACCTGCTTCTTAACACCATCCAATCCACCAGACCAGCCGGTTTAATTGTATGGGGTGTTTGGGGCTAAACTTCATTCATGTTCCTAGTGGGGATATAGTCGTAGCATTGACAGGGTAAATAAGAAATGACACGATTAGCTTTGTTGCTATTTTGCAGTAAGAGAAGGAATCAGAAACTATTTAGATAATTAGTAACCAGGCTGGTAGATTAGGGAAAGTCTGGCGGGTTCCTTTAATTTCTCACTGGTCGATTCCTAGCAAAAAGCACTCGGTTCAAATCTACTGGATAGAAGAAACTTTCTATAGAATTTAATGATGTTCTCACAATGGACCCTTCTAATGTGTCTATACAGATGTCATAATATATATTTACTGACATTATTATTTTGTATGACAGTGAAGATTTTTTTTTGGTTTATATTATAAGTCAGTCAGGTAAATAACTCTTATTTACTGTGAAAATGTGTGATCAGTCCTTAAACACTTATGAAAATAGCCTGCTGCTCATTTCCCAGGCCCTATCCTGCCCCGATCATGGAAATTAGAATGGAAAGTCAGGTTTGTGTACAGTTATAGAATGACACAATCTGCAGATTTTTGTACCTTAACATTCTGTCCACTTCTGCCCTTTGCTCTGCTGCTTCTTCTGTATTGAGAGACTGGAGTTCCTTCAGGATTGGAGGGGTGTCATAATCATCCCCATCTTCTGATCCCTCATCTCCAGACAGTTTGCCTTTGTGGTGGCCGTTGGTGAGAGTGTGGAAGACCGGTTTGCTGTCAGTCTCGTGTTCTGGGGACATATTTAAGCTTTCCAGTTTCACCCCAAAGCTTGGAGTGGGGATCATGTCTTCCAAGGCCTGGATCAGGTCTTCTTTGGTTACTCCAGAGTTGAGAAGAGCATGAAGGAGTTCCTGCTGCAGAGGTGACAGCTTAGACACCATTTTAAAGGGGGAAATGAAGGTAAAGGGACAGGGGAGGTAAAAATAAAACCCAAGGGATCTTTCAATCCCCTTTGCCCCTTAGCACCTGCTTGTTTTCAGCCTACAGAGAATCTCCCTTCAGAGAGTCTGCAAAGTGTAACTGGCCATGATCTCGTTCAATGGGCAATATAACTTATGCAAATCAGTGGGAAGGCTAACATAACATACAGGATGCAATGAAAGGAGGAGGCTGGGCTCAATTCAGCCCTTCTTATGCTGGTGACTACAAAGTCTTTTATTGGTTTTGTTTATCAGCCAAACTTTAAGTGAACTTTGGACCTGTTAAGCAAGAAGCCATGAAGTGCAATAAAAAAAATATATATAGAGAGAGAAATCATAAAGTCTCTCTCACTTAAAGACAACACAGACACAGATACTTACATACATACAGGAAACATATAACCTGTCACATACTTACTACACACACAGTTACATACATACAGAGATCATGTGATCTGTCTGTCGCATACTTAGTACACACATATGCACACATACACAGTATTACACATACAGAGATCACAGGGTCCGTCTGTCACATACTTAATACACACATATACACTTATACACAGTATTACAAATACAGAGATCACAGGATCTGTCTGTCACATACTTACTACACACATCATTTTTTTTATATAGAAAATGTTTCCTAGGCTGAGATATGTATGGTCTTTGAACTTTCTCCCTCTGTATTTAAAAAAAAAATGATGTTATTGTTTGTTTTCCTGTTAAACATTATGGAATAGTTGTTTTACCTTTTTTTAATATTTGTCTATTTATATTTCTATTAACTTAAATATATGTACCCATGTATTATATTATCCATAGTATCCATGTATTATATTATCCATTTATTATCCATATTACCCATGTATTATATTATTCATAGTATCCATGTATTATATTATCCATTTTATCCATGTATTATATTATCCATATTATTCATGTATTATATTATCCATATTATCTATTTATTATTTTATCCATATTATTCATGTATTATATTATCCATATTATCCATGTATTATATCATCCATATTATCCATGTATTATATTATCCATGTTTTATATTATCCATATTATCTATGTATTATTTTATCCATAGTATCCATGTATTGTATTATCCATGTTTTATTCATATTATCCATGTATTATCCATATTACCCATGTATTATTTTATCCATATTATCCATGTATTTATATTATCCATATTATCCATGTATTATAGTATCCATGTATTATATTATCCACATTACCCATGTATTATAGTATCCATATTATCCATGTATATTATCCATATTATCCATGTATTATATTATCCGTATTATCTGTATATTATATTATCCATGCATTATTTTATCCATATTAACCATGTATTATATTATCCATGTACTACTTTATTCATATTATCCATGTATTATTTTATCCTTTATATCCATGTATTATATTATCCATATTATACTATCCATATTATTCATGTATTACTTTATTCATATTATCCATGTATTATTTTATCCATATTATACATGTATTATAATATCCATATTATCCACATATTATATTATCCATATTATCCATGTATTATATTATCCATGCATTATATTATCCATGTATTATATTATCCACGCATTATATTATTCGTATTATCTATTTATTATATTACCCATGTATTATATAATCTGTTTAATCTATGTATTATATTAGCCATGTATTATATAATCCATTTAATCTATTTATTATATTACCTATGTATTATATTATCCATATTATCTATGTATTATACTATCCATATGATCCACGTATTGGTAATTATAAATGCAATTCTATGAATTATTAGTTTTTGATTAAAAGTACAATCTTGAAAAATATTGATCCTAACTAACTTTTCTCTCCTCTAATGACAATAAAACTTGGTGAATGTGTACACATTGTTTTTCAATCTTATAACACCAACTGGTTACAAATACATACACACAAAAAAGAGAAAACATCACTATAGTAAAATAAACCCTCACAGACAGTATATATAAAGTGTATATACATAGATGAAGTAGTAACATTTAGTGGTGACAAGCATGAACTGGACCTTTAAATAAAAAACTATTATCGGAACAAGAGATCTTGTGGAATTCTAGGAGACTAGATAGTCAGATCAGCCACCTTCACTGGTTTGATTAGATTTCCCATAATGTTCTTATCCTGTGTTAAATCAAAGTTCCAACAGATTGTGAAAACAATAACCCTCCGGGTAGGCAGGTTTGATGGTGGCTGTGCAGTGTGTGTGTGTGTGTGTGGCAGTATTGTGTGTGCCACTAATAACCAGTAATCTGCTCAATGGCTACAAGTTTTAATAGGATAGGGAGAATAAAGACGTTTGCTTTAAAGGGATTATCTTCATTTTCCAAGGCCATCAAAATATAATAGTGTGTATAATAAATGTGTGTGTCAGGTGAATAGACATGTATTAAATAATATATAATGTGAAAAGTGGATCAGTATGTCTGATTATTATGTGTATATAAAGCAAGGGAACAAGACTAGACAAAATACAATGCCAGTGAGTTATATAATTTGTGGGAGGGGGTTATGGATTGATTTGATAGTAACCATCGTCCATTCATATGACAGTGAATAACATAAAACCCAGATCATTCAGTCGATGTGCCATCATTCTCTATCCTGGGAGTCACATTGTTATCGACAGGTCCAGTGAGGATCCATCAATGTTGGGTTTAGTGAATAATGTTCCTTTCTCTCTAACCCACTGGGTACCAGACCGTGTGTGGTGAGATCCCCGGTGGACATGGACCAGTTCCCCGGGTCTCACCATATTGGTACTGTGTGTGGGGACCAGGATCCGGGTTGGTCTTATTAAACATCAATCATTCCACATATTACTGCCTGTGTCTGTCCTGGAGTTTAGTTTTTCATTTAAAGCTTTGTCTGTTTAATAAGTGGGACCCCCCAGCCGTGTGTCCCGTTCCCTTGTTAATATAGTGAAGGTGTCAGTGTCCCTCCAGGTAACACCATGTAACTACAAATACTAAATCTGACCTCCCCGGGATCACGCAGTTTACTACATTATTGTCCTGGTTATTTGATGTCATTCTATCCAGCCCCTCCCCTTTTCAAGCCATCGCTATACAGTGTAGGAAGTCTCTGCCTCCCTAGTAATACTGACTGGCAGTGTCACACACAAGACGCTTACAACCGATCACAGCAGATACAGACCCCACCAACTGGAAAGTCCCTACCTCCGCCCCGCCCCCGGCCACCCGCCTGAGCCGTGACCCCGCAGCCCATTGTCCCAAACCGGAGCTGTACCCCACCCCCTGTCACCTGACCTGACACTTCCCAACACAATGGTTGGGTTTGCACAGGAAAATAAGGAGAAAACGCTATTTGATGGCACTACCTTTACTTATACATCACCTGGATAAGCAATGAGATGATATCCCATGCCAAATGAGTGACAAGCCTAAAATCTTCATGTAATACTGCTGGTACTGGTAAAAAAATAGATAGTTGTACTAAAGTCACAGTATAAGTTTAACTGCCTTACTGTAGTCTTTGTGGACCATACTGCGGCTAATGTGGTTTATGTTGCCACCACACGGCAATAGGTGGTACTGCAGTACATAAAACTGGACTTTATACACAGGTTATTGGACGGTAAATTAAATTAGAAGAACATGATTACAGCTTTATGTGATATCAAGGCTTAAATATCACATTTGATAGTTTTGTACTTGCTTATTGGCAAATTTTGCAGTGTGTATGTAAGTATAGTCCATTTTTTTTTACAAACATCTATTTGTAGCGGATTCCTCAACACAGGTTGAACTGGAATTTGCGCACTGAGCGCAACTATCATATCGGTACATTACCTAAAGGGGGCAATAGAGAGTGATAGCGACTCTCGGTACATAGCTCTGTTTATGGGGTTGGTTAGACCAAAAGTTGCAAGTTGCAGATATAACATCTTAAAATTCCACAAAATAAGGCACTGAGAGTAACAAGAGGTTGTCTTGTTACCTTGTGCATTCAATGCATATCAAACATGTCACAGAGGAATCAAAGCCAACAAAAAATGGATAGACTAATTGTAAAAGTATTGCATGAAGATTTGTTTAACACTATCAAGACTTAAGAATTTAAACACATTGCATATACATATATTTAAAATGATGTAAGATGAAAAACAATTCTTTCCAGCGCATTTATAAAGCCAATCATTTTCGCGGCAATAGTGGTCTGCAGGGGGGGCATGGGGTGCGGCGCTATGTGTTTTCATTTCTGCTCAAAAGAGCCTTTTAGGGCTTAAGGGGGTCCCACAGCTTAAAACTGGGAACCCATCCCTGGCAGCCACAAGGTTTTTTTTTTAGTGCCAATGGGGGTTCTAATATTGAGCTGTGGGACCCCTTAATCCCCAAAGGCACTTATCAGTGCCGGGGAGGGGGTTCCTGGTCTTGAGCTACAGGCCCCTTTAAGCCCCAAAAGGCACTTCTCAGTGTATTAAGGGAACTTGTAAGTGTTGGGGAGGGAGGGTCTCATTTTCGAGCTGCGGGACCCCCTTAAGCCCCAAAGGCACTTTAAAGGGTCCCTGGTAGGGTCCGGTACTGTGGAGGTGGGGGAAGCCCACCCTGCTAGTGTGCCCACCCTGCGGACCACCCTTTTTTTTCTGCCAGTAAGTGCCATGTTATAACTTGAGTTGCCTGGTTTTTAAGATAACGGTGGCAGAAGTTAACACATCTGTATAAATATGCCCCTTAACTACTTTTTTTCCAGTCTTAAGGGATGTCCACATGTCCTCTGACATGTTGGTGAACAATTCCCCAGACAGTTTATTGTATGACCCATTAATGTATTTATACACAGTAATCACATCCCCACACAAGCGCCTTTCTCTAGTGTACATAATTGTAACTTATCCTATCTCTTTTCAGATTCAAGCTCCCCCAGTCCCGTTATTAATTTAGATACCCTTCTCTGAACCCTTTCTATTTCAAAGATTTTATATATATATATAAAATTAATAAAGGTCGATTTACAAGGGCTGAAACTTTGCTACTTGTTGTACTTTGTTATAAATAAAATAATCCTTAACATGACGTGTGGAGCACTGATAATCTGTTATATAATAATATATATATTATTTTACATATCCATATGACAATAAGCCTAATTTCCACATTTGTCCTTATAGCTGATATACACACTACAGTGCACACAATTAAGAAATAAATAATCACACTCATTAATCACCACACCTTCATGAAGCAACGTAATTAGTGATTTCTACTAATGTATCAGTACATAGTAAGTCATTAAGAAATCTTTAGTTCCTCTGTATATTTTACATGGCCAAACAGAGATAGCAGGAGCTTATCTTTCATTCTTATCACAAAATGGAAGCTTCCCCAATATTCCCATCACAGTGTCTGTCATGAAGAACATTTATTTTCTGAGATGCTGCTCTTGTAGAAAGAATCCACTGTAGCATGTCAAGAAAGGATACAAGCAACTTTTCATCAAAGGAAAACTGCCTGAGCTTTGACTTGGCCTTTGCTCTGCTTTCATGGCATGACATCTATATTGATGTTCTTCTGTCACAGTGGATAATTCGGACCTTGGCCTGTTTCCACACATTTGGAACCATCTTTCTAATTATATGGATACTGCTTTCTGGTCCATGTCTTTTACCCTCCCCTTCTGATCTTCTTCAGTGATGTTTTCATTGGCCTTTTCCCATTACTGTCCCTCACACCTCATTAATTCCTCACAACAGGTGACCTTATTCATTAAAATTTTGAGAAAGCTAAAGGTTCTTCAGGGAGAGAAGGAATAAGTAGGTTCCCAGAACAGAAGCTCCTGGGCCAAATGTCAATTCTCGGGAATTATTATTTTTCTTTTGCAAAAAATAACTAAAAAAATTGTAGGTGGGAGGGGTGTGTGTGTTTCTATCTATCAAGTAATGAGGTAAAATGTATGTACCAAGAAGAACACAGCCAACCAGCTATGTATTCATCACAATGTACATCATATATGGATGGATGGAATAATGCCAAATATTTTCTGTAAACAGCAATCTGTAGCAACAATTATAGTATAATCTTTAGTAGTATGTGTCTTTGTCAGTGGTTTTTTTTCCTCTAGTACTGCCATTTATTTGGCAGTAAGAGACATTTTTGACATTAATTGTAGCTCCTTAAAGGATCTCAAGGCAATGCGCAGTGGGATACAGTTTAGTATTTAAAGTAAATAATGTAAATTGTAAGGCCATGGCTTTACAGACACTTTTACCAGGCAAGCCGCAATGTAAATAAGTCTGTTAGGCAAGGCGGTAGCCCAAGCAATGCTTGTTACCTCACTTCTTTTTTTTTTTTTCAATAATTTTTTATTAAAGAAAAAGATCATATTTGCAATTAGTTATACTTTCACATTGCCTTTGTTACGTTTATGCATGAAAAATTGAGACCGAGTGCTTTTTTAAGACTACGGTATTCTGTAGTTTCACATATTTCTAGAAAATAATTAATACATCATTTTCCTGTACTGTACAATATTATATACAACAGTTGGATATTATAGTATCTTGCTTACTATTGGTATGATCTCTCTCCTTAGATTTTCAAATTTTTATTAATTTAACTTAAGCTAACTTTGAGTAGCGTGCCCTCATATTGTTGTATTCTAATCTTATTTCTAAAATAAAATACTTTTTTCATACTTCTATTTTATGTCTTCGCTGCATCTCTCTTTGTCAGTGCTGGGGGGAATGGTAACTTGGGTGATGTGATGATCCACGGTAATCTCCCCTCCCTATACGAGCCGATCCAGTCCTCCTGAGGCACTTACATTATAATTCATTTATTATGTCTGCTCCATATGCAGTACCCATACATTGCAGACCTTATCAAAATTAACTATTGTGTTCCTAGTCCTATGAATTTGTTTTTCAATATTGTAGAACCACCAGATCTTGTTAACCAGGTGTGCTTTGGGGGGGGGGGGGGGTGTCAGGGAATTTCCAGGTGAATGCTATCAGGCATCTGGTAACTGCACATATATGATAATATAACTTATTCCCTTCTTTATTGAGTGCTTTGGTGTGTTGGTCAAATAGGGCTTCATGTTTTCATGATCTGATTGTGGATATCGTAACAATCTTTCCATAATCTTGCAACCTCGGGACATGTCCACCAGCAGTGGTATATATCTGCTTCTGTTTTTGTTACCTCACTTCTATTAAATCTAGTCTGTGCAGAGTTGAATAAAGAATAAATAGGGCCCTAGGCAATGTTTGAACTTTGGGGCCCTGCTTTATTGCTTTATGCATAGTTGCTAATTTATAAAGAGGGAGTCATTTAGGAAAACATTTTTAATGTAAATCAAAATGTTAACTCTTAAAATAAGGCAGCAATCAATTATTTCAAGATGCTAACCATTTTTGACATCACATGGTCCAACATTTAGGTCCAATAGACAATTAGGTCTTTTTGACAGCCAGAACATACTAAAGATCATCCCACTTCACCCAGCTGCAGTGGAACCAATGACAGAGGAGGGGTGGGACATCTGCCCCAAAAAAGCTTACAACCTAAGCACATTTATTTGACACATACAAGCTATCAGTATGTCATTACGATTGTGGAGAGAAACGGAGTGCCCGGTGGAAACCTACGCAAAGCACGGGGAGAACATACAAATTCCTTACAGATGTGTCCAAGGGTGGAATCGAACTCAGGACTTTGTATTATTTAGAGAGATATGTGCAATATTATTTGTCCTATGATTAAGGACTGCATGGTCCGAAACGGGTCAGGCGTATTGTAATAAAGCTGTGTGTTCACTTATTCCTGTGTCCGGACTCCTCTTTCAAGTACTCCGGTTGATGCGATGTCACGTTTCTTTTAATGTGCAATATTATTAACACTTTTGGGTGGAGCAAGTTTTGGAAATGCTGCCTGCTTCATGCTCATCAATGTTCATCAATCTCAACACTAACTGGTGAGCCAATGTTAGCCATAACCCACAATTAATTGTTGTCTTGGCTAAACTTACACAATCTTAAAAACACCACTTAACAGTAGACTATCTCCTCAGGGCTTTAAAAAAAGAAGGAAAGGCTGAAAACTTTTTTGTTCTCTTTGTGTACCCACATTTAGCTGAATCAAAATGCATATCACTTGCCTTTATATTTGCTATGTTTCCTAAAATACTGCTTGTCAAGGTTATTAAACTCTTCTTGTAGAGAAGAGTTTCTTATAAATTCTTCACCTTAAAAGTTAATAAATGCATTCAGACTCACTTTTGTTTCCGTTAAATGTAAATTAGTTTTACTTTACCTAATCTGGGATTCTTGAATATATTTTCTTGCTTGATTTGATCAGCACCAACCAATGAATGAGGCGCTTGCGTGGTGATATCATTACTGTGTATAAATACATTAATGGGCCATACAATAAACTACCGTATATACTCGAGTATAAGTCGAGGTTTTCAGGCTGTGAAAACAGCCTGAAAACTGAACCTCGACTTATACTCGAGTCAGTCACTTACTGATGGAGGAATCCGGCTGCCGCGTCCACTGATGGTCGCATCCACTGGCATCACAACTCGGCGCCGGGAAATTAGACCGGCGCCGAGTCGTCACGTCAGTGGATGCGACCATCAGTGGACGCGGCATTCGGATTCCTCCATCAAGTGCATGATGTCGGGGGCCCGGACTCTCCTGCAAAGGTAAGGTTGCAGCATTAGTAGTAGTGTAGTGTAGTGGCAGGGTGAGAAGATGGGTGCAGGGAGTAGTGTAGTGTACTGTAGTAGTGTAGTGTAGTGTAGTGGCAGGGTGAGAAGATGGGTGCAGGTAGTAGTGTAGTGTACTGTAGTAGTGTAGTGGCAGGGTGAGAAGATGGGTGCAGGGAGTAGTGTAGTGTACTGTAGTAGTGTAGTGTAGTGGCAGGGTGAGAAGATGGGTGCAGGGAAATAGGTTTTATTCCTGGGGCTGGACCTGGGGCTGGAGGGGAGAGTAAGGAGTCAGGGACAGGGTAGTGTGTTTTGGGGTTAGTGTGTGGGACAGGGTAGTGTGTTTTGGGGTTAGTGTGTGCAGTTCCACTCCAGATGTTTCTACTCCCTACTTCCACTCCCTTCTATTACTCTACCCTCGACTTACACTCGAGTCAATTGGTTTTACTAATTTTTGAGGTAAAAATGGGTACCTAGACTTATACTTGAGTCGACTTATACTCGAGTATATACGGTATCTAAGGCATTGTTCACCAATAGAGCATGTCAGAGGACATGTGGACATCCCTTAAGACTTGAAGAAAAAAGGTTTAGGCTTTAGGTTTGGAAAGGGTTTTTCACTGTGAGAACGATAAAGCTATAGAACTGTCTTCCAGACAGTGGACTTCAAATAGTATTGACTTCCAGACAGTGGACATTGTGATGGTAAGTTCATTGGTCAGTTTAAAAAAAAAGCTGGATGAGTTTCTGCAAACAAGGAATGTTGCAAGTTACTGGTATTGATACATAAAGTAGAGTTGATCCAGGGAAATAATTTTGGTGGGGTTTTTTTTGTTTTCCTCTGGATCAACAGTTAGGCAGGAAATTAGGATATTGCTAGATGGGTTGGACTGGATGGACGTATGCCTTATTCAACCTTAAAATACTATACTATACTATACTTCCAAGTCCATTCTGTTCTTCTTTTTTGGGAAGAATCAGATTGTGAATTGTGCAAGTATAAGCAGTTAAGGTACCCACATTGAAGGGTAGGTATTGCAGAAGGGAATTGTGTCTCCCCACAAATAAAAGTCCTCTTTCCTACCATTTAAAGAAGCTCATAATTGCATTTCTTTTTAAGGCACTGCATGTAATGAAATGTAATATTTTCACTACTGTAACTTTTTCTTAAAAGCAATATAAGGCACTGCAAGGCCCTCAAAATAGAGGTTTCCTTTACATTTCTTTTTTACTAGCCAGGGCATATTACATTTCAGCAGCAGAAAATAGATAACATAGTGGAATATAACGTTAGAATGCCTTCATGAAACATTCCAGAGAAACGTTGCCAGCATTTTTTATGTTGATTTTGCTCTTATTTTATTAATAAGGTGAGTATCACATACCGGTATATAATGTTTTCCCTTCAGAATATAAATTTTTGGGGATCTCGTAGCAAATGAGGCTTGCCAATGGTTAGGAGGTAATTGGGTTTTCATTACCATGTTGAGGAGTGAATAACTATCGTCCCATAGTCTCTGGACCTCAGGGCACGACCACCAGCTTTGTCTGGTGGTCTGCATCCCTTTGACATAAATGGAAGCATGATGGTTACAGAGTTTGGGCTGTTTTGTGTAATTTTAGTAGGTAAATAATACAATATATAAAGCATTTTAAAGCTTTTTTCTTGCAAGAGTACATTCAAAGAGCATTCCCTGGAGTTTATAAAATAGATTTTGGGATAAAGATTTTGCATTTGCTCCAAAGGTGCTACCAATCCAAGTTTCTAATTTAGCCTGGGAAAGGAGGTGTGTGTGTTACCACAGGGTGTGCAGTTACCATATGTGAGCATAGAATGGAAATACATTTGTTTGTTGTTGGGGGTTGTAATGGTATTTTTTCTAGGAGATAAGGGTTCTAGGCCACCTTGTGAAAGGTACAACCAGCAGATACCTCAACCACTGCAGATACCTCAACCACTCTGATTGTGACAAATGCCCTGTATTTTGGGTCATTTCCCAGAACATAGGTTTCTGTTGTAGTAGCTGAGTCATCCATCGCATACCCCCCACCTATCCAGAGTGTCCATTTTCTTACATCTAAGAGGGGGTGTGGGACTCATCAGCTCCTGTTCAACTTCTACTCAGTGGTACTATGAAGGAATGTCATGCCAAAGGAGGGATTGGGATAGGTTGGTGGGGTCAGTAATTGATAGTCAGCAGTGATCACACTTCTGTTTCTTTGCAGCATTTTTGGGTTTACATACATTTATAGGGTAACCCTTTTGAATAAAAAAAATAACAAAAGTGGTATAAAGGTGATACCTTTCATTAGCTAACTAAGATAGTCATAGCAAGCTTTCAGAACATTCTAGTTCCTTTCTCAAGCTGAAGGAACTAGAATGTTCTGAAAGCTTGCTATGACTATCTTAGTTAGCCAGTTAGCCAATAAAGGTATCACCTTTATACCACTTTTGTTATTTTATTTCAAAAGGCTTACCCTATAAACATTTTGACTGGCTAACATGGTACACCACCTTTCCCTGGGTTTACATACAGTACTTACTGTACCTACTACACTGTAAGGGAGCTTTGTGAGCAGGAATTCAGAAATCCTAGAGGTGGTAGCTGACTATCAACATTTCATTACATATATTATATATATACACAGGAATAATTGTTCCATATATTCTTTATAAAGAATGATGGTCTGATGTTATCAGCTCACTATACTGTAGTAAAGGGAGTGGTAAGGGAAATTTTCCATCTTGCCTCATAGGTCCCAACCGACAATATTCAGCAAATTCTGTCAGATCATCAGTGTCATAGCTCTGACTTTGAAAGACATTAATGATAATGAAGGGCAAATGTGGATTTCTCAGTAAAAGAGAACATCAATGCCCAAATGTTTCATCTTGACCGTTCGCCGCTAGCGAGCAGTTGGCCGGGACGAAGCACTGTTAGACGCGGCAAATATCTCCTATGGACCGCACAATCTGCGGTGATCTTCAATTGACCATTCGTCCGATCCGGATTTTCGGCATCATCGCTGCTGCTGCTGCTGCTGCTGCCTTAATCACCTCAGATTTTTCAGCCAAACCAACCGATAAACAGAAATTCAGCTGGTTGGGCCGAAAAATCTGCTCGTACCCATCTTTAATGAATATACTTCATAACAAAAGTAAAGGTGATGTTTGGCTAACTATGATGATAATTATGGAATGTAGAGTATATAATATTATTATGTGATTGGTATATAATAGAATATATGAATGTATTTGGTCATGAACTTCCTTCTGGGGTTGTTCGGTGATAACCCAGTCAGGAATCCCCCCCTTGAAAATCCTGCACTTGCCCTTGAACAGAGCAGCACCTGCAGCCTTAGGTAAGTATTCAAACTAACAACTGTACTGCAAGGGGTAAGGGTCTAGCAATTAAGGTTCTTTTCCTGGGTACAGCCAAAGGGAGGGGGGTTAGGTTTAGGCTTTCCTTCCTTTTTAAAAAAACAAATCTTATTTTATCTGATCCCAGAACTGATCCAAAAGAAAGCAAAAACCTTTTTAAAGCCAAAGCCAATTGGCCCTAGAACAGTTAAACAATTATTTCTGACTCATGTTGTAGTCAGATTAATCCCCAGATCAACTTTTAATCCCCATTAAACATTGACTGCAATAAACCTAGCCCAATGTGTTCCATCCTATTCTGAAAGGAGACTCCACAATCAATCTTTTCTAGAGCAAAAAGAATTACTAACCCAAAACCTTCCCCCCTTTAATAATTATTAGGAACAATTGAACATAGTTATTAGATGTCATGGGTTTATAAAGATTACACAACCCCAAACATTGTAAAGTTAGACTGGCTACCAGGGGTGTAACTTGAAATCAGTGGGCCCCCCTGCAAAATTTTAGATGGGGCCCCTTGTCCAACCGCAACTCCCCTCCCCCCAGACATGAGCCCCCCTTCTCCGAAGAAATGAGACCCCCCCAGACACAAGCCCTTTAACTGTAACTACAATACAAACAACAAGTGGCGTAACTACCGGGCCCAGGGGCATATGGAGCCTGTGTAGGTAGCCGTTCTTATGTGAGTATTAAACCTTTTTTGCGTAAGTCAGGTGTGGGCGGGAAAAAGTGAAGTGATTTTTCAGAACGGATGGGGTGTGGGTGGGAGTTTGTGCAACCTTGATTGATGTCTGGGTCAGGCAAGGGTGAGTGGCCTGTTCCAGTGCTTGGGAAGTTGGGATAAAGAAGAGCAGAGGTTCTGACCACCTGGTGCTGGTTCCAGAAGTGTGCCTGTGTGTGGTCACAGTCTTGGGAATCGGGCTCACTGGCCTGGTTCCACTGGCAGCCACTGCTGCTTCTTCCTGTGCCTGCTGCTACCTAGTTCAACTTGCACTGCCACTGCTGGTCTGTCTGCTCCCTCAAACTCTGCCACGGTGCCACTGCTGCTCTGTTCTTACTATGGCACTTCTACCCTTCCCTTCCCCATGTATGTGTATGTTACCCACCTAATTAGATTGTAAGCTCTACAGTGCAGAAACCTCTTTCCTGATGTTACATGGTTCAAGCACTTATACTGTATACTTTTTGATGCACATACTGATTTATTTAGTAATATATTTATGTATTTATTCATATTTTTTTGTCCCCCTTGTACGACTTTTTATATTCTAATATTGTACAGTGTTGCGTCCCAAGTGGCACTATATAAACATATACATACTAGAAAGGAAAGTTTAAGTATAAACTTTAAATTTAGTTTGAACTGCTGCATTTTAGAAGGGAATGATAAAGTACCTACCCATTTCACAATCCATTCTGATTTAATACACAAATTATAATTTTTGTGTGTATGGTTGCCATGGAAACAGAAAGTTGGGTGAGTGTTGGTGTGTGTACCTTTGTCTGTGTGGTGTGAACAGGGCCAGATTTACACCTCAGGAGCCTGTAGGCCCAAAGAGCGTGGTGCCCTTAGCCCCACCCCTAAACACAGACCACACCCCAAAACCACACCCATTTTCTCTTTTTGGGGGAAGAAAATAGACTATAAAGGGGTTTGATTGGTGGGAGGAGATTGTCAGGCGCCCCTAGGCGCGGGCCTACTGTGCTTAATGGTAAATCCGGCTCTGGGTGTGAGGGAGTATGCTTGTGTGTTTTGAGTTTAAAACTATATTTTTTGATGGTTTAGCTATGGTTGCCATGAAAATGAAATGGTTGTTGTTAGAGTGTATCATTTGGTGTGTGTGCCTGTGTTTGTGTGGCGTTAGGGGTATATTTTTCCATTTCAGACTATAAAACTAACTTTATTGAGGATTTGAGCATGGTTGCCATGGAAGCAAAAGGTAAGTTGGATTGTGAGGGTGAATCCATAGATGTGTGTACCTGTGTCTGTGTGGTGTTGGGAGGTATGTTTCATTTCAGACCATAAAGGTAACCTTTTTGATTATTTTGGAATTTTTGCATGGTTGCCATGGAAACAGAAGGTAGGTTGGGTTGTGAGGGTAAATCAGTAGGTAAGTGTACTTGTGTCTGTGTAGTGTTAGGAGGTATGCTTTTGCATTTCAGACCATAAAACTAATTTTATTGAAGGTTTTGGCATGGTTGCCATGGAAAGGGAAGGTAGGGTAGTTTGTGTGGGTGTATCAGTAAGTGTGTGTACCTGAGACTGTGCAAAGTTATATGGTATGCGTTTGCATTTTACACCATAAAACTAACATTTTAAATGATTTATGTATGGTTGCCATGGAAATGGAAGGGTAGGTTGGCTTGTGAGGGGCCCCAGTAAAGCAAGGGCTCAGCTGAAAAATTACTGTCGGTTGCTGCAAAAGTGGCCAGGGCCAACAGTGCGCATGATCGATCATGCGGTGCCATGGGGAATGATCGGCTGTGATTTACCAATAGACCCGATCGCCCATTCGTCCGATTCTGACAAACGGGTGGCAGAACCCGGTCGCCATGGGCTGACCCACATCAGCAGATATTTCTGGCTGACTGACCGACCAATCCGTGGCACTATTGGTATTGCATGTCGGTCGCATAAAAGAACAGGAGAGGCGGTTCCGGTCGAATGACGCAGGAACGCTCAGTCAGGTCAGGTCAGTTGTTGTTGTATGTATGGCCACCATTAGCATTCACCAACAGCAGATGTCAGCAGGGAACACTGGGGATTGCAGTTTACAAACACTTGGAAGACCACAGGATGGACATCCCTGTTATAAACTATCATACTTCATTATAAATACATGAAAATTAATTGTACTTTACATTATTATTGTGCTTTTATTGCATACATTTTTGGACTTTTATTTTTAAATTCTGTGGGTGTTTTGTTTGTCCACTTTTGTGTGTTTGTGTAGTTGTGTATGTTTAGTTGTGTGTGTCAGAGAGACACCATATGGTAGAATAGCTGCTGCATTTTATTAAAAAATTGACATTAAGATTTGATCACATGACCCTGAAACCCCAGAATGTTTTTGTTTGAGGATTGTACCCCTAATAGTCAAAAGAAAAAAAATCATGAAATTCGCCAATAATGCTGTAACGCATCCACAGATTCCTTAGCTAGGTAGTAGTGCACTTTTCCTATATGTCCCTGTCTGTACCGAATTTCGTGTCTCTAGCTTGAAAATTGTGGAAGGAGGTACTGTAGAAATAAGCAGAAGAATTAAAGAGCAGAAGAAGAACAGGAATTTGGCTTTGTGTGGTGTTGGGGGGTACATTTTTGTCATTGTATTAAGACCATGAAACTTTTTTAAAGGTTTCTGTGTAGTTGTTATGGAAATGTAAGGATAGGTTGGATGTACAGAGGTACAGAGGGGTATCAGTGGGTGTGTGACGTTTGTTTGTGTGATGTTAGGGGGTATGTTTTTGCGCTTTAGACTATACATTTTTTTTTTATGGTTAATGTATAGTTGCCATGGAAACTTAAGGGTAGGTTGGGTATGGTGGTGTATCAGTGGGTGTGTGTACCTGTGCCTTCTTGGTGTTAGGGAGTATTTTTTTTTTGCTTTAGACCATTAAACTAACTACAAACAGTGGTGTAACTACAGGCCCCGGAGCTAAAGCTACACACGATGCCTGAACGACCGTCATTTCAGTGTTTCGGGTGGTAGGGCCTAATTATTGTATGGCAGCTTTTTGCAACCGCGTCCAATCACCATCTGTTTGTTCGTCCAAATCAGACAAACGAACGATCGGACAGGCCGGAAAATCACAACCGATCGTGCGGTCCTCTCTACACGATCGGTCACGCCTAACTGTTGGACACGGCTGCTTTGCCTTGACCGTTAGTCCTTCCCCCTGGCCTTGAACGGTCGGTCAGTAGGAGAGATTGTAAAGTGTGTATCTAGCTTTAGAGGTCCTGCCAGTCTGAACACAGGTACCACGATCAGTTGTGTTTAAACAGCTGGTTGCATGTAAATTAGTAAAAACAATCAGCTGTTTTAAAAACTGTCGGTCTGGTACCGTTGTTTTAAACAGCTGATCACGCACACCTTTATTAACATACATGCTATCAGCTGTTTAAAAACAGCTGATTGTCGTACAGTGCATGAAGGTACCATGCATGAAGGGGGGGCTTACCCCCCCCCAGTTTCGCTAGTGTATAAATCTTACTAATGTCATACTTTTTGGGACTTGTTTTTTTATAATTCTGTGTTGTTGTTTGGGTGTGTTTGTCAGAGAGACACAGTGTGTAGTTAGTGTGGTCTTGGACCCAGATGCTTTTTGTATAGAGTGACAGTTGGGATTTGATTTGATCATACAACCCTTTGGCATGTTCATGTTTGACCCATTATAGTCATGTCCCCTAATAATGCAATAACACTCCCATGGATTCCTTTGCTAGGTAAAAGCACATTTCCCCAATGTGTCCTGCACGTCTGTGCCAAATACCGTATATACTCGAGTATAAGCCCGAGGTTTTTAGGTTTAAAAATCAACCTAAAAACCTTGCCTCGGCTTATACTCGAGTCAATAGCAAACTTACCCTAATTCCAGAAGCAGCCGCGAGTCGGGAAGGAAAGCCGGCAGTTCCCAGTAGTACTTCACAGGTGCGCGATGATGTCATCGCGCACGCTGGCGGGATGACGTCATCGCGCAGCCGTGAAGCAGCACTGGGAACTGCCGGCTCTGCACAGAGATAGCGGCAGCATGCAGAGAGGTAGCGGCAGCATGCAGAGAGGTGAAGAGTGAAGACTGGTAAGTGAACACTGAATTGGGGGGCTCTAGTGTGGGGGACAGTGTGACATACAGTTACCCCCAATACCTTTCCACTATAGGTGTGTGGAAATTACAACTCCCAGTGACTAAAGCATGCTGGGAGTTGTAGTTTCCCAAACATTTACAGTGGAAAGGTATTGGGGTTACTGTATGGGATTACTGTACATTCAAAGGGCAACGAATGCCCTAAAACAATATAGAAGGTCATAATGTCGGCTTATACTCGAGTCAATCTTTTTTTCTGATTTTGGAGGCAAAATAGGTACCTCGGCTTATACTCGGGTCGGCTTATACTCGAGTATATACGGTAATGTGCCTCTAACTCAAAAGCAAGAAATAGAAAAAACAGAAATTTGGTTCTTTTAAGCCAAATTACTAATAATAAATGTGTGTCTGTGTTAGCAGAGGTAGAGCACAGGGAGCCAGAATAATGGGGGTACAGAGTATAACAGTCAGAATTTGTGATGTGACCATATTGTGCTATTAGCAGGGGCAAGGGAAATTGAAGATCACATTGTAAACTTACTGTTTTTTTGTCTCCAGGCTATGTATGTTGTCTAAGTGCAGCACATTTCCTAATAACAAGCATAGAATACATACTTTTATCATACTAAATGTAAATAAATCTACATCTTTTTAACCAAACAGTCCAAACTATCTACCTTTTCTATTCATCAACATGAATGTAAGCTGCCATTCCAGTTTCTTTCAGTCACATGGATAAACAAGACATTTTTTTGCTGGCATGCTCCAACATCAAACCTTGTGGGTTTACAGACACCAAATAAAAATACTCACGCCCTTAATGTCCACCCACAATGCACCCAAAACGAAGATCGAACCATAGAGTTTATGCAATGCTGGCTGACAGATGGGATCGCACCAATATTTTCAGAGGGTAAGGGGGGTGTTGAGGCATTTAGGGGGAGATGCAATAAATTTCACAATCGCAAACTACCTGACCTTGTTCCCGCAAAATATTAACCACTTTGCGAATGCTAATACATTGAGAAAACGCAAGTGGTAAATTGCAACCCTTTGCATGGCTTTAAAGACACAAGAGAAAAGGAGTTATTTTTTGTGCAAAATACTAGTGCAGAAACGGCACAAAATTTATTGCATCGCTTACACTGTGCAAAGTTAAAAAAATTGCGACATGGTGCAAGCAGCCCAAAACCCTTGTTAACACATTAGCACATTGTTTAGTGAGAGTTTAGTGCTTATTTTCCCATTAGCGTGGTATATTGCATCTCCCTGTTAGTGCTTGCCTGCCAATCTTGAAAGTAAATATCTCCGACTACCTTGTTTGACATTAATTTCCAGGATATCTGTGTTACCTTATATCAGTGATGGCAAACCTTTTAGAGGCCGAGTGCCCAAACTGCAACCCGAAAGTCCACTTTTTTATTGCATAGTGACAACATGATCATTTAACCTGAATAAAGAGTTTTTAATTTAGAAAAAACAACTCGAATAGACACAGACCAATACAGTAGATAGAATTGATTATAGATTACCTATTAACCTCTACCACACAGGAGTTTGAGATCTAAAACAGTGACCATTAGACAGGAGTTTGAGATCCAAAACAGGGACACAAGCAGAGATGAATGTTATAGCACGTGACCTCTCTCTGTAGTTGGAAAGTGCTGCAAGTTTGGGGAGTGTGCTCATTATGGGGGACTTTAATTACCCTGACACTGATTGGTGGAGTGGAAGTGCCATCACAGAAAAGAGCGATGAGTTCCTGAATGTGCTGCAGGATAATTTTCTCTCACAGGCAGTTGAAGTTCTACTAGAAAAAAGGTAAAAAAAAAAACCCACCAAAAAAAAAACCCACACCAAAAAAAAAAAAAACACACCCAAAAACAAAAACAACAACAAACCAAACCCCCAAAAAAAAAAACAAAAACAAAAAAAAAAAAAAAAAAAAAAAAGAGAAAAAAAAAAAAAAAAAAAAAAAAAAAAAAAAAAAAAAAAAAAAAACCAAACCCCCCCCCCCCCCCCCCCCCAAAAAAAAAAAAAATGCGTTTGTATATGCTCCTCGTGGAGCATATTATAGATATAAAAGGTAACTGAAGGCTTAGGGAATAGTGACCATGAAATAGTGGCGTTTGGAGTATGTTATCGAAAGGAAAAAGTGCGCTGGGTTAACAAAGACTTTTAAATTTTTAAATTTTTTTTTAAAGCAAATTTTCCCAGGTAAAAAGTAGCACTTCAGAATGTAATTGGGATAATGTATTATCAGGTAAAGGTATTAAACAGAAGTGGACTGTGTTTAAAGGGATTTTAACCATTCCACATTTAATTTATACCCTTGGGAAATAAATGTAAAAAAAATAAATCCACGCCCATGTGGCTGAATTCGGATGTAAGGAGGCAAATGGAAAGGAAGAAAAAGGCATTTAAAACTTTAAGTCAGAGGGAACGGCAAGGGCCTTTAGGGATTATAAAAACTGTAACAAGGAGTATAAGAAAGCAATCAAACTAGCTTAAATTTATAATGAAGTTAGGATAGCTGAACAAAGCATCACTAAGCCTAAATTTCTTTTAAAGTAAATTAATAGTATGAAGATGAGGACTGAAAATGTGGCATCATTAATCAATGGGGATAAGTTAGTTACGGAGGATGTCTTAAATATTTTTTTCCCCTCTGTATACACTATAGAAGATCCAAGTACAGACATCATAGAGTATAGTAGCAATAATTGTATAAAAGATGCATTGCACTTCGGTTAACCGAGGATATGGTACAGAAACAACTAAATAAGGTTAATATTAATAAATCTCCTGGACCGGATAAAATACATCGTCGGGTCCTTAGGGAGCTAAGTTCAGTTTTATCTAGGCCATTGTTTCTTATTTCCGCATGTGTGCCTCTGGATTGGAAAAAGGCTGATGTAATTTCAATATTCTAAAAGGGTAGTCGTTCACAGCTGGGTAATCACAGGCCTGTAAGTTTAACTTCAGTGGTGGGGAAGAAACTGATAAGTTTAATAAGGGAATATGTTCTAGAGTATCTTTCAAGGACTGACATTAAAAGTAATAACCAGCATGAATTTAGGAGGAATAGATCTTGTCATACTAACTTGCTTGGCTTTTATGAGGAAGTAAGTAGAAATTTAGACTCTGGCATAGCAGTAGATGTAGTTTACTTGGATTTTGCAAAGGTTTTTGATACAGTCCCCCATAGGCAACTAATGAATAAGCTAAGGTTTGTTGGTCTGTGGAGTCACATTTGTACATGGATAGAAAACTGGTTAATGAATAGGATGCAAAGAGTAGTTGTTAATGGGGCTTTATCATTATGGACTAAAGTGGGGTGCCACAAGGTTCTTTGTTGGGGCCTCTTCTATTTAATCAATTAATGATTTGGAAGTGGGTATTGTCAGCAAGGTTTCTGTGTTTGCTGATGACACAAAACTTTGAGTCTAGCGCAGCTGATGGAAATTTTCGGTCTTTCCCGAATGAGTGATCGGCCGACCCGATCGTTCGGCGGCCGCACGCTCATTCGGGAAAGGAAGGTACACACAATGATAAAGCCCCGATACCGACGGATCCGACCATATTGGGGCTTTATCGTTACTGTGTGTACCCAGCTTTAGGCAAATTGCCAGTGGTAAATGGTTGGCATTGTCTGTGAATCAAGTCTTGATGCACAGACATTGCCAACCATTTACAACTACCAATATGCCAAGTTGGCATACAGACATTGGTAAAATCAAAATGGTTGGCATTGTCTGTGCATCAAATGTCATTTACCACTGCCAGTTTTCCAACCAATTTATCAATGTCTGTGTGTCAAACATTTTACCAGTAGTCCATGTACTAAGCATTTTTACCATTCTGTGTGCCAAGCATTTTAACAGTGTTGATATGCCAAGCAATTACCAGTGTATGTGCCAAGCATTTTACCATTGTCTGTGTGCCAAGCATTTTACCAGTTTATGTGTGCTAAGCATTTTACAAGTGGTCTGTGTACTATGTATTTTTAGCATTTTTAACATTGTCTGCATGCTAAGCATTTTAGGATTATAGTTAATTGTTGGAGGAACTGCTGTGCCATGGGTAGATACGGTGTTGATTTATGTTGGAAGCGGGGGTAGGGGGGCCCAGGTCAAAATTCTGCATCAGGGCCCATAGGTCTGTAGCTACGCCACTGGCTCTGTGTTGGTAAGAGATGTTGGAGTTTTGGTGGATAACAAACTTAAGGGTAGCAAGCAGTGGCAGGCGGCAACAGCCAGAGCCAGCATGGCATTGTCTTATATAAAGAGAGGTATGGATTCAAGGTCTCATTTGGAATATGCAGTGCAATTTTGGAATCCTGTGTACAAAAAGGGCATCTTTGAAATGGAAAGGGTTCAGAGAAGAGCAAGTAAATTAATAAGGGGATTGGGGGAGCTTGAAGAGAGACTGGATAAGTTACAATTATGTACGCTGGAGAGTAGGAGCTTGCGTGGGGATATGATTACTGTGTATAAATACATTAACGGGCCATAAAATAAACTGGGGCATTGTTCACCAATAGAGCATGTCAGAGGACATGAGGACATCCCTTAAGACTTGAAGAAAAAAGGTTTAGGCTTCAAGTTCGAAAAGGGTTTTTCACTGTGAGAACGGTAAAGGTATGGAACTGTCTTCCAGTGGATGTTGTTATGGCAGGTTCATTGGTCAGTTTAAAAAAAAAACTGGATGGGTTTCTGCAAACAAGGAATGTTGCAAGTTACTGGTATTGATACATAAAGTAGAGTTGATCCAGGGAAATTTCCGATTGCCATTTTCTTCTCCTTCATAAATTTGTTGTGGTTTTTTTTGCCTTCCTCTGGATCAACAGTTAGGCAGGAAATGAGGATATTGCTAGATGGGTTGGACTGGATAAACGTATGTCTTTATTCAACCTCAAATACTATACTATACTATACTATAATTTACAAACAGTCACTACACTTTCTCTCTGGCTTTCTGGTAACAAACTCTGGTGAACTTTGCTGTGCATGATTGCCCACAGAAAGGGCACCCATGCCATAGGTTTTCCACCACTGCCTTATATTATAAGAAAGGGAAAGAATGGAGACAATAGGGGTTAGCGGAATTTTATTATTAATTTTGAAGATTTCCATGACATCATTTAGAATTTAAACCTACTTGGAAAGGAATCTCTGTGGCTATCTTGTCAAGTTTCTGCCAATTATTAGCACCAGCAGCGTTTGTGTATTCAGCTTCACTGCTCAGCTTTTCAAAATAGAGTAATATCGGGCTTTACATTTATTTTATGGGGGCTGCAACATTTCCAATACTCCCAGTACAATACCCCCTTTTGCCAGTAAAGGAGCACATATTAATGCGTCTTACCACGCTGAGATCTCGCAATGCAATAATGGACGAAATTGCGTATTGCAATTCAGTAAGGTAAGACGTACCACTTTGCGCTACTGAATTTCCCTGAAAGTGCCTGAGAAGTTGAACTTGGCCAAAATGATTATACTCTATGCAAACAGTGGACTACAGAGAACTAGATTTTTTATTTACTGCTCTATGGTTAATAAGGATCCCGCTCTTTAAAAAGAAATAAGCTTTGAATGACACCCTCCACCCTCTCAGTTCCCTAACAGTATGTCTAGGTCGCTTATTCCTAGAAAAAGCCCTGCAGCAACTTTTACCAATTAAAGAATATTCTTGCCTCCTACAAAAAAACTTTGTTTGAACTTACACATGTAAGTAATGATGAAGTGGAATCAGTCACGCTGTGATGGGTACCAGTGCCTGGAGCAAAATGCCTCCAAGTGGCCCTTATTGACAGTGGTGCCACTGCTCTGTGCAGATGGGTGCAGCGTCCCTGGACATGAGTCCAAACGGGGGGAAAAAAGATATATTATTTACTAAAAAATTTCTGTGAGACAGACCAAACACTAAAATCTTTAAAGGGCAAGTCCAGCCCTTAAATGAAAACTTACATACAGGTAAATCACCCCCCAAAACCCTAAACGGTAATAGTTTGAAATCTGAAATATATAAGTCTAACCTGAAATCCTGCACAATGTCCTGTTTCCCCTGTTTCTGTTTCCTGGTTCTTCCAGTTAGCAACTGTCAGTTATGGATTTGACAGTTGACATCACAACCAATGACTGAATGTTAATCCCCTAGCTGCCTATTCTGAGCATGCCCAGGCTCAGTACCTGCTCAGTACAGGTTTCTAAATTGCTAAATTTCCATGAGGCCTCCAGAAGCATAGCAGGCATACAGTAATGAATTCATAGGACAAACTATGATATATCAACATATTTTAAAGAGGCCATTATTTCTAAAAGATGTTCTTATGAGGGTGGAGTTGTCCTTTAAGCCTGTTTTCTAACAGTACTTTTGCAAAATTTACTAATTTTTAGTACTGCATATTACCAATAAAATAGAATTATTTATATTATATTATATTAAGTGCAGATTTTTTTTATAATAAATGGGTACCACATAGTCAACAACATACTTTATCTTAGTGGTTTCAATAACAAACTAAAAGGAAATAAAATGAATTTCATATAAGGCCCCTTAAATGACATCAACACCAAAACACTGACAAATGACACTGATTTGTGGCTTATAAAGCTAGCCATACACCTTACATTGTACAAAAGATTTATAAATCCACATTAGATTTCCAAATTGGGGAGACATCAATCTTGTGTGGCATCAGTAACACCTGTGCCAACAGATTTTTTTAAATCAGATTTCAGTAGAAAGCTGATTTAAAAACATTCAGTTCATAAGTTGTACTGCTTGATACAGTATAAATATGTGGGCGCATCAATTCCCCTGGTGCTGCTGCCTCTGCCCATGGTAGGGAATACATTTCCATAAATCAGGGAGTTTTTCTATAGGCAGTTCTTTTTGAAAATCCAATCAAAAGAACTTCTCAAAGCCTCCCACCTTGAGCCTGAGATCTTTCAGCAGATTTCCACTTGAAATCTGCAGAGAGATGGGCACAGAAGATGGGGCAGCTGAAAATAGTCCGCCTGGCCCAATCTCTGCCTTTCAGATAAACCACTCGACAAGCAGAAAACCAATTGAAAAATATATATCTAATGGGAAAATTATTTTTTTAAATTGACCATTACTGAAAACTATAATTCTTCCCAGCTATTGCTGGTTTTTTTTGTTTGTTTTGTTGATCTTTCCCCTATTTCTTTAGGTATCCAATCTGAACCATCTTACATTTCAGTGCCTTGGCATCATAAACTATTCTGTTATGTTTAGTTTTGATGTAGCTGGAATGGTGACAGTTGGTATCTGCACGGTGGGAAATAGCCTCTTCCAATGTTGCCTCATAGGGATTACTGAGCATGCTTGCCCTCACAGAGAGTCAGGGAGCTGGGGGACTAAGTACTGGATTGAAGTCATGCAGCAGCACAAACACTTAAGAGTAAGTACTGCTTACATGTCTTCTTTTAAAGATTGAAATGAGGCAAAGTCATTTTTTCAGTGTACAATTCCTTTAACTCAATCTTTGTTGCAGAACAAGTTAGTTCCCAAAGTAAGAAAATATCTGTGATACCAATGTGATAATTTTGTGACAGATGCACTTCTATGCATCACCATTTTCTTTGGTACAAGATCAGTTCATCTCTTTAATGCATGTACTGTAAGTTCTTGGAATAGTCAAGAAAAAAACAATTAGGAAGAAGGCCTATTGCTATTGCTCCTTATAACATGGAATGTTATTTTTGTTGATTTTTTAGGGGGAGATATCACATAGAAATATGTTGTGTCAACTATAGAGAAATGTTTTATTCTTTCTTCTTGCAGACTTATGTTATGTAACACCCACCCATAAACGCCTTTAATAAATATGACCTGTGTTTCAACTCATCTAAAGGGAAACTGAACGGATTAGACATAAAAGAGCATGATGACAGCTCAGGTGCAAAGTTGGTCAATAAGCGGAACAAGGGAGTGGCACGCTTGTATACCTGTTGACTCAGGTCTATTCCTAATATTTACAACTTAGAGATTGCTTGGGATCTACGATAGTAAAAATACATTTTTACTGTAAGCCCCATGGTTCTGACATGAAATGGTAACTGATTTCATTAGGAAGTTTAATGTTCTCCTTTGTTTATTTTTACATGCTGAAAACTTAAATGCTAATAAAGCCAATAACAAAAAGGAATGACATTTTTTTTTTTTAAGTTTGTGCTATGTTAAATTGTTTCAGGCATTATCACTTACTGTAAATGTATAAATATACATATATCTTGTAGTTTATCTAACTTAAATGACAATGCACACTAATGTAATATCTAAAAATTTGACAAAAGGACAGGTGTTCCTAAATAAAATGGGGGGGTTTATTTAAGACCATTACAATGAAGTAATCAATGGCTAGGCTGGATAAAGGATTGATAACTTGCATTTAATAATTATCTTTTCATCCATCAGTCAGGTCAGGACAAGAGTTCTGTGCCAAAGGGAGGATTCATCACTGAATGGAGATTGCAATGAGCACTATATTGTATGATTGTGTTGACAGTTGGCCTGCAGAAGAATACACTTCTTTGCATAAACATGGATAGTTTTAGCTTAATCAACATAATTAATTTGTCTTTTATAAACTATCATGGAGATTGCTCTACAAGGTAGCGTTAAATGTAACTAAAAGTGTATTTGCTTCAGTTGCTCTGAGCAAAGTCCAAAAACTTCTGCATTTAACACAGGCCCTATAAGCGTAAAACATACATAGGGTAGTGTGGAATTTACACTCACTTTTACAATACTGTTTTTTAGCGCATCTCCCCATGTTACTTTATTTTAAAGCCTTGAAATTGCAGATACTCGGAATCATAATTTGAATTCTTGTCCTAAGGTTTTTCTAGCAGGAATTCATTTAGTCAAATTTTAGACCTTATGTTTAGAGATCAAGTTAATTCCTCCAAGTCAAATTCACATCTAAAAGCAAGACTCCCCCCCCCTCCCCGAAACACCAAGACTGCAATACTCACCTCTTTTCCCCAGATACCCCTGAACTTCACTTATCTTCTTCCCAGTCCTTCCAAGTAGTAGCCATCAGTGATGGACTTGATGATCAATGACTTACGTCTGAGCACTGAGATGCCTCCTCTGCAAGCTTTATGAGCTTATAATAAGATATCACAGATGTGATTGAACCCTCTGGATGGGTGCCAGCGATAATCAACAGGAAAATCTCAATTAAGGGTTGTCAGTAAAAGAGAAAATGATTGCAGTCTTTGGGGGTCCTCTTGTTAGATATTTATTTGAATTGGGGGTATGGATTTGAACTTTAAAGCTGTAGTATTTTAGCTGCTGTTATTTTCTAGAAAAAACATTTCTGAACCCTCTTCTTAAATGGAAAAAAACGCCTTTAGTTGTATAGAAAATTTAGTTGGCCATATATCTATCAATGGCTGCATAATGGTGTAATTGATTAATACTTCCAGATCAAAATTACTTGGGAAGTAGTAAGAACTGGCCAAAATATACCACCTTGCATTATTGATTTTAAAGCAGGCTTTGAGGAGGGAGCCGAGTCCAGGTGCACGCGAGGAGCACAGGCACTGCAAAAGTCATATACTATCTGTTTGTGTCTGCTATCACAGTTGTTTATTATACAAGTGACAGGCTACAGGGTAATATAATCAAGCCACAGTAGGCCTCGGTGCAAGTGTATATAGAATATATATCTATGAACAGAAGATTAGAGAGACACTGCACACGATATTAGATGTAAACAATTGTATATACATAACCTTATTTAAAGGCAATATCCGGGGTATAGACAGTGAACAGATCATTAAAACAATTAAAAACATATTACAAGCAATCCATGATACGAAGTACAGATACTGTTGTAAATACAACCCATCCTAAACCTATCCCCCTGATAACAGTCGTAAGTGCAGTCACAAATTATCTGTCCAGTCGGCAGGTACACAAGAGGTCACCACATGGGGGTAACAGTGTATGTAGGTTAGGGAGTTCCACATGGAAGAATAGCAGCCATCCGAACGCTAAACTTTTTTACATCTAATATCGTGTGCAGTGTCTCTCTAATCTTCTGTTCATAGATGCTATCACAGTTGTGGCAGAGTAAGATCAAGCTTTAATATACTAAACATGTATGTACCATTATGTCTCTGAGGGCAATCTTGTGTATCTAAAACAGTAATAGATAGGTAAACTCACACAACTGCTCCGTTCAAACCCCATTCTAAAGGGCTAATCATCACTGCAGAAGAAACAGAGGAACCAGAACGCTACTCGGATGAACAAGTGGTAAAAAGGGGAGAACCCCTATAATTTATTCAGTTTAGTTTTAAAGCCATAGCTATCCAGTAAGCTAAAGGTTTTTTTTATTTTTTACATTTACAATTCCTTTAACAGCATAAAATAAGCTTTCCTAAAGTTAAAGCTTCCCATTACCCTCATCTCCAAAATGAGCTCAGGGTTATTAGATATCACCAGATCCAACAACGCATCCTGTCTAGTAGGAACTTGATGAAAATGCTCATATAGAATATGTAAAAACTTGATACCTTTTGAGGTGCTGGCAGTTCCCTTACTTCAATCTATGCCAGGGTAATTGAAATCCCCCATAACGAGAACATGTCTCACAATTAATTTTCCCACCTCCTTACTCTCGTACACAGTTCCATCCATATTGTTTATGCTTATTGTGTATCCCCCCATCTATTACATCTTAGATTTGGCTTCAATTTTTGATTTACATACATACATACATACATACCCCCCTCCTTTTTTATTAACTCTGTTATGTCTAAATAAGGAATATCCTTCAATATTTACTGCCCAGTCATGTGAATCATTTAGCCATGTTTTTGCCATACCGGTCACATCATACCTTTCCTTTAAAGCTCCCCAGTTTTTCCAGCCAGACTTGCATTTGTAAACATACATTTTAGATTATCATTCAATTTACTTCTATACTTGGTCATACATGACTCCTTATCCTTTATGCTGCCCCTCCCCCATCTTTTCCCTCCATTATCTTATTAGCCACCTGAACCCTCACGCCTCTATCTGCCCCTGTATAGTTCAATGTACCCTCCCCCATACCTTGTTTAAAATCTCCTTAAACCCCCTAGCCATCTTCTCCCTCAAAACAGCTGTGCCATCATCCTTGAGGTGCAGTCTATATCTAATAAAGAGTCTGTAGCCAACAGAAAAGTCATCCCAGTTCTCTAAAAAGCCAAACCCTATCTCCTTACACCAACCCTTTAGTCACGCATTAATACTTCTAAGCTACCGTTGTCTCCCTAGCGTAGCACGTGGCTGTGGTAGTATTTCTGAAAACACTGCCCTTGAGGTCCTTACTTTTAACTTGGCCCTAACTTTTGGTAATCATTTTTATGGACCTCCCCCCTTCCTCTAACTTCCTCTAACATTTGTATGTACCAGTCACTGTGGGCAATCTGGTATGTACCAGTCACACTCATTGTGGGCAAATTTGTATGTACCAGTCACTGTGGGCAAACTTGTATGTACCAGTCACATTCACTGTGGGCAAATTTGTATGTATCAGTCACTGTGGGCAAACCTGTATGCACCAGTCACATTCACTGTGGGCAAATTTGTATGTACGAGTCACTGTGGGCAAACTCGTATATACTAGACAGTCACTGTGGGTAAACTTGTATGTACCAGTGATTTTGGGCAAACTTGTATGTGCCAATAAAACTTGGGCTAATGTGTATGTACCAGTCACTGTGGACAAACTTGTATGTACCAGTCACACTCATTTTGGGCAACTTTGTAAGTAACTCACTGTGGGAAATCTTGTATGTACCAGTCACTGTGGGCAAACTTGTATGTACCAGTCACACTCATTTTGGGCAACTTTGTAAGTAACTCACTGTGGGCAATCTTGTATGTACCAGTCGCTGTGGGCAAACTTCTATGTACCAGTCACACTCATTGTGGGCAAATTTGTATGTACCAGTCACTGTGGGTAAACGTGTATGTTCCTGTCACTGTGGGCAAACTTGCATGTTCCAGTCACTGTGGGCCAACTTATATGTATACAAGGTATAGAGTAGAGGAGCACACTAATTAGGTGATAAATTCATTTATTTAGTGCAAAAAGCAAAACATCAGGTAGGTAGTCACTGTGGGCAAACTGGTATGTACCAGTCAGTCACTGTTAATTAACTTCTATGTACCACTCACTTTGGGCAAACTTGTATGTGCCAGTCAAACTTACTGTGGGCTAATTTGTGTGTAACAGTCACTGTGGACTAACATGTATGTATCAGTCACAGTCACTGTGGGCAAACTGGTATATACTAGTCAGTCACTGTGGGTAAACTTGTATGTACCAATCACTTTGGGCAAACTTGTATGTGCCAGTCAAACTTACTGTGGGCTAATGTTTTAGCACCAGCCACTGTGGGCAAACATGTATGTACCAGCGAGCCACTATGGGCAAACATTTTTGTACCAGTCAATCACTGTGGGCAAACTTGTATGAACCAGTCACTGTGGGCAAACATGTATGTACCAGTCACTGTGGGCAAACTGGTATTAACCAGTTACTGTGGGCAAACTTGTATGTAGCAGCCACTGTGGGCAAACTTTTATGTACCAGTAACACTCATTGTGGGCAACGTTGTATGTACCATTTATTTGTACCAGTCACTGTGGGCAAACTTGTATGTACTGGTCACTATGGTCAATCTTGTATGTACCAGTAACACTCACTGTAGGAAAACTTGTATGTACCAGTCACACTCATTGTGGACAAATCTGTATGTACCAGTCACTGTGGACAAACTTGTATGTACCAGTCACTGTGGGCAAACTTAAATGTCTTATATGACTTATAAGTCTCTGTTTTTATGTGCCAGTCATATTTGGCTAATGTGTATGTACTAGTCACTGTGGGCAAACTGGTATTAACCAATCACTGTGGGTAAACATTTATGTACCAATCACACTCATTTTGGGCAACTTTGTAAGTAACTGCCACTGTGGGAAATCTTGTACATACCAGTCACTGTGGGCAAACTTGTATGTACCAGTCACACTCATTGTGCGCAAATTTGTATGTACCAGTCACTGTGGGCAAACTGGTATGTACCAGTCAGCCACTGTGGGTTAACTTCTATGGACCAGTCACTTTGGGCAAACTTCTATGTGCCAGTCAAATTTACTGTGGGCTAATTTGTGTGTACCAGTCGCTGTGGTCTAACTTGTTTACAAAAAAGGTAAAACCTGGCACTAGTGTTTTTTATACTGATTAAATACCATAAGGGGTGCTCCTAATCACATATATAGATACATCAAACATGGGGAAAAAAGCTGTGGTATTACTAAGGACACACCCTTACATATAGTTTGAAAAATGAGAAACCATCATTAATTGCGTGGTATAAAAATCCTATCTAATTATTACATACATATAGGCTGCCAGCTCAGGCAAAAAAATGCAAATACAGTGCACAAAAAACACAGTTAAAAGCACATTCTGTGTACACTCTTGACTAAAAGTATAATCAAAGTTTAGACAGACAGGCTAGCTGATATACCAGTATATCATACACTCACTCACTCACATGCAACATATATTAATGAATAGCAGCAGAGCGTAATATATTCCCTGATGTGGGTAAATAGCAGCACAATATCCATAATATTAAGGTAAAATAACCAGTTTGACATTTGCTATCTATCACTGAATATCTGCATCATATCCTATTAAGGCATGGAGACAGGGGAAGATCATAGACCGGTGGCATAGCATTTAAAATTTGGGCAAACTTGTATGTACTGGTCACTGTGGGCAATCTTGTATGTACCAGTAACACTCACTGTGGGCAAATTTGTATGTACCAGTCACTGTAGGCAAACTGGTATAACCCAGTCAGTCACTGAGGATTAACTTGTATGTACCAATCACTGTGGGAAAACTGGTATGTACCAGTCACTGTGGGCAAACTTACATGTACCAGTCATACTTACTGTGGGCTAATTTGTATGTACCAGTCACTGTGGGCAAGCTTGTATGTTCCAGTTACAGTGGGCAAACTTGCATGTTCCAGTCACTGTGGGCAAACGTGTATGTACCAGTCACTGTGGGCAAACTTACATGTACCAGTCTCTGTTTTTGGGCACTCTGGCACATATATTACCACCCTCTATCTGGCATATTTTTTTCAGATCTTCAGTTTGCCAGCCACTGTTTGGTCAGTGTTCTAGTTCACCAGCTACTGCTAGGCCAGCCCTCCAGTTCACCAGCCACTGTCACGGCATCGTCCTTTTATGTTTAGTGTGTATAGCCACCTGTAGTTAACCCACCACACCCACCTCCACAATCCATGTCTACTTTCTAGCTGGGGCACATTACGACATGAATTAAAAAGCAAAAAAGAAATTAATAATTTGGTAATAATACTGTATATAAATAATACTGTTTTTAACCTTTTTTTTGTATTGTAGGGGAACTGAATTTATTGCTTTTTTAAAAGGGAGTTGATTGGTTGATGATTATAACATTTTGACCAAAGAGGTCCCCAAAACTCAACATTTGTCTAGGACCTATTTTCCCTTAATCCAGATCTGTGTATGGGAACCTTATTCTTCACTCACTTTAATTATTGACCCTTTATTCTCAGTACAAAAAAAAACACAAAACATTAACAGTATCTTTGATTATTGAGTATGTGGGCAACATTACAAATAACTTAATTTATAATAGAGTTAAATAGGGGAATTTACCAAGAGCTTTTCTTGGGTTAAAGTCATGGCTATTCAATATGCAGCTTGAGAGTGCTATTGAACCTGACTGCATTTACCCACATGCTTAAAGTGAATATTGAATTAGGAAAGAGAGATTTATCCCTAAACATGTCTTAAAACACTGATACAAAATATTCAGTAAAGCTGGTTAAACACTTTAGCGATTAAGGGGAAATTGCGTTGATACTGCTGTGAAGGGCTTTCTATCAGTAATGTGTGTGTGTAGTCGTACGATGACGAATGCTTGGCATCAGCATCGGAACTGATCTTTATGAACAGAAAAAAATCCTTGATCCTTGACCTTCTATAGGGAGAATTCTCGTGACTCTCTCTAGCCACATCTTTCAAAGATGACAGACAGAATCTGTAAGATATTTGAAAGATTGGTAATGTGTGTACCCAGCTTAAGAGATGCAAAAATTTGCCAAAGCTGTTAATTTTCCTTAAACAATCAAACTGATCTACTACAGTTAAGGTACCCATACATTAGCTCTTACCTGCAGATGTTCCTTACAACCACCTGGACACTTTGTGGGAACATCATAGGTAAGAAGGGCTGAGACATTAGACATAAATGCCAATTTAGCATTCATCTGTTCGAACTGACTGTAATGTCTAATAGGTGTACAGCCAGCTTAAGAAAACATTTTATAACATCGGATTGGTTACTGCAGATAAGGAACGCAGGCAAAATGTTGCACCTCTTATTGATTAAGCCCATTGTGTATACATGTAAGTGTGTGTTTTTCTTTCTAAAATGTTTACTTCCTTATAACCATGTGATTTGTTGCTTTTTGCAAAGTGTGTTTAGTGTGCGTAAATTATTGTATTATTTATTTTCACTTTCCTAAGTATACAGACTTTAGAATACAAAACCTCAATGATATAAACAATTCACAGTAGGACTTAACTATTTTTCCCACATGCAAATGGTAAAAAAAGCCCAAACAGTGATTGACCTTATGGAAAAGACATCAAACCATGAAGTGCTTTCATTTGGTTTTTCCACTTCCTCTTTAGGGTCTATCTTACGCCTTACTGAAGATTACACAGGGGATGATAAATTGAAAAGGAGATCCTCTTTCACTAAACAAATTTCCTGATATCAGTCCATTTGCATAAAGAAATCAATCTGCAAAGCCCAAAGGCCACTGATCGATTCACTCTCCCATAACCTTGTTTTAGCAACAGGCAAATGATGCAGTGCTGCAATGTAAGGACACTGCTCTATGGAGTTCAGGACTGGAGCCTAGGGCTGCAGAGTAGACAGGGTCTGTATCAGGGCACTGAGAAAAGGGGAGGGGGGAACAAGCCAAAGAAAATTGCCAAAGTCAATGAGCTGGAACTGGAAGCAGCCTCAACAACTGCAGTGTGACTTTGATTCCCCTATCATAGGTTGAATTAAAAATTCAGGCAATTATCTGCATGGCTTCCTTCTGATTAAGCAGAGCACAGTGCTCATTAATGCAGCAGCACAAAGTCAAGCCATTATAACTCATGAAATGGAATGCTGCTCTGAGAAAAGTTTCACTTGATAAAATAAAATCCCAGCAAGGAAATTTCACACATTTTTCTACCCAGAGTCATGAAAGTGACTATTGGCGGCTCCTATTTAAAACAGAAGGTGTCATTGTTTTTCTGAATACTTTTGTTTTGTTTTATACTGACGCAAAACAAATTCATGCAGAAAGTTGGGTTGTGGATTCACAGCTGGTGGCCAAAAAGGGGAAGAACCAAAAATCCTTCTCGTTCTCTAACCTAAATATCCCAAAACTGCATGAGGGGAGGTTGCATTGAAATATTTTAAGCCAGTACCTTTTTATATGCGGCGAACCCTTACCCTACATAAAATAGTGATTATATATATTATTATGTATCCTTTTCTTTCTCAGTTATCAAATCATCAAAATACATAATTATACAAAAAGGAATGATAGATCTATAAATATATCTCAATTTTTTTTTTTTTTTAAAAAGGCCAGTCAAAGTTTCATGGTCTAAGGCAAAGGTGGCAAACCTTTTAGAGGCCAAGTGGCGAGTACCCAAACTGCAACCCAAAATCCCACTTTTTATTGCATAATGCCAACATGATCATTTAACCTGAATACAGAGTTTTTAATTTAGAAAAAACAACTGACTAACAGTGACCATTATTAGACAGGAGTATGAAATCCAAAACTGGGACTCAAGCAAAGATGAATATAGGTCACCTCTCTTTACTACAGACAGTCGCTATACCTCTCTTTGCTACAGTATAGCGGCTGCTACAGACAGACGCTACACTTTCTCTCTGGCTTACTGGTAACAAACTCTGCTATGCATGAGTGCCCACAGAGAGGTATCCAAGTGCCACCTCAGGCATGTGTGGCATAGGTTCGCCACCACTGGTCTTAGGTGCTGGTCTCGGGGAGAAAAAAATATAAATCTGGCCCTGACCATATGGACATTTAGAGTGACTCATATCAACAGCTAATTTATGCCTTTTGCAAACAAACCTGAAATGTTTTTCAACAGTGTAATAAAAATTCTTTGAGAATTACATTTCCTCATGTTGGCTAAAGGAAATCAGATGTTTGACTTTTAACTGTTTAAAAGCGAACTATGGTCTAGTAAGTAATCTTGATTTGTAGTGCAGAAAATTATGTTTAAAATGATGTTTCACTTGAATGTAATTCCCAACCAAAGATTTACCCATGCAAAATAAGTAAAATATTTCACTATAACAGTTCCAGTTGCTTTTCCTTTAATTTTAACCCCTATCTGATGATAGCATGGAAGAAAAATATTAAATAGATAATTGGACAGCTCCTGTTTTTTTTCTTGAATGAAGCACACTGTAGAGAATGGGGGAGAAGAACTTTCACACAGGAAATTGCTTGGAATTGCTCTTAGACCAGGGTTGACCAACATGGCCGTTTACTAGGCTCCAACTCTGAAATGCCCAGACTCCTCCCTGATCTGCACAGCTCAACACCAGCCCATCCGTTCCACCCCCTAGTCCAATCCACTTGCGGGTCTCTTTTATTGTGAACAATTCTGTTTCTTCTGGTATGATTTGTGATGATATAATAGGTGAACAATGCCAAGGGAGGACTGGCCCCGTAGGCTGAGGGGCAAATGCCCCCCGGGCTGGTTTCCAACATAAAATTTGGGCTGCCACAGAAGCTTTTATTAAGTTACATGCTTGAAAGGCACAGTGCACTGGGAAAGAAACAAAGGAGTTTACCAGATCATTTTATGGAGATCATTATAAGGAATACTGATATTTTCATACTGGTATAATACAAACTTGTATTGCCAAAGGGTTAGATCGCAAGCATTTGCAGGGTAAGCATTACAGTCTGTCATTTCAGCAGACACAGGCATCCCACCTCTCCCTAAAGTTCAGGGAGTCTCCCTGATTTTAATGGCAGATCCCCGACTCCCTGAAATAATATACAATCTCCCTGAAATTTGTTGTTTTGAATTAGAGTGAGGGAGCACAATGATGTCAGAGTCTTTTAGCGGTTAACAAGTGACAAATACACTTAATAGTGACATGACTTGTTGTATGCATGTGTGTCTGACTGTTTTCATGAGTGTGTGTCTGTTGAGATGCATGTGTTTGTATGCAAGAGTGTCTGACTGTATACATGTGTGTGTCTGTATGCATGGATTATCTGTTAATCTTGGGGTGGGGCTTTAGGGGATGGGTAGGGTGGGTGGGTACCCTCCCTGAAATGAGTTTTGGCAGGGTGGGATGTCTGGCAGACATCACATTGACTATCATGTCACACAGGCTTCACCTCAAAGGTATGTTCTAGCCAGGGGTACTTGCAGCATCTGTTATAGACAAAGTCATATGTACCTGTGGATACATGCAGGGTTATTCAAAAAAAGTAATTTTGCCCCAACCAATCAGATGTTAGCTTTCAAATGTTTAACAAGATTTGATTGGATGGTGCACAATTAGCACCATTTTAAATGAACTTTTATTGAATCTCCCTGATAGTTCACTTATTTGTTGTGATTTCAAACATCCTATCAGTATGTTTTTGTGACTGTGGGGGAAACTGGAGTGCCCGGAGAAATCCCACGCATGCACGGGGAGAACATACAAACTCCTTGCAGATGTGTTCAACAGGGGGATTGAACCCAGGACTCAATGCCTACAAAGGCATCAGTGCTAACCACTAAGCAACCGTGCTGCCCAACTATTATACTTTTTTTTTTTTTTTAATGAAGACCTAGGGAGTTATTCAATAAAAGTTCTTATCGTTTAAAATGGTGCTAATGCTAATTTTGCCACAACCAATCAGATGTTAGCTTTCAAATGTTACATAAGTTTTGATTGGTTGGGGCAAAATAAGCACCATTTTAAACGATAAGAACTTTTATTGAATCTCCCTGATAGTGAGTTATGACACCATCACTAGCTATTTGCATAAAGGGGTGGAGTTATAACTCATCACTGCAATTTGTATTGATAGAAGCACAAAGCCTAAAGCTAGCCATACACAGGCAGATATTAGATATATTTGAGATGTCTATCTAATGTCTAAAGACCACATTATACAAGCAGCGATTTTTATCTTGAGATTTTCCTATCTGACTCATTCATTTTGTGATCTCAAATTGATTGCATGAAAGAACGGGCTAGGCAGATCTTGGATAGATTGAACATCTGTCTTATGGGAGATTTTACATCTGTCTAATGTCTAAATAGTGTATGGGCACCTTAAGGTGCAATGACATGAATAATATAGTAAGGGAGAGCAGTTAAATGTCCCTGTCTGCCTTGAAAAGGAAAGCACAGAGATGAATGGGGCAGTTGGGGGAAGGAGCCAATAACAAGCACCAGGGTGTTTATTTAGACTTAACTTAGTTTCAATTACTGAAGATGCTCCCCCAGTAACAACATGTTCATTATACTTACAGTTAATAAACATGTGGGTAGACAATCAGGGGGGTTGGAGACACAATGGCAGAGCTGGACAGCTCCTAGATAGTGTTCGTTTGTGTACAAGAGAAAGTTTATATTTGTAATATTGCGTGTTCTCGTAATGCTGCGCATTTCTTTCCATCATATGTCACAGTCTGCCGACAGACGATAATTAGCAGAACTAATATGCCAAGTTGATCTTTGAAAAAAGTCGAGAACAGTAGTGGATCATTGCTCTTACTTTATCATATGAATGTTGGGCAATTTATCATTCGCCGGTCACAACGTTCAACAAATATGTAACGTGTGTACGAAGCTTAAAAGACCACACAGTAGCAATTTATCATATTCAGGCGTATTGTCTCATATAACATATCATTTAACCACTTTAGTACAGCTGCTGCCCTCATAACTAACCACTGAGCCAAGGGAGGACTGGTCCAGTAGGCTGAGGGGCAAATGCCCTCCGGGCTGTTCTCCAATATAACATTTATTCTGCCACAGAAGCTTTTATTAAGTTACATGCTTGAAAGGCACAGTGCACGCCTCTAGCTCTAACATGGGGAAGATACAGGAAACTCCTCTTTCAGATCATTTACCAGCCACCCCTCCATTTCATTAACAGTTTTAGTCAGTTCTCCAGTTTATTAGCCAGTGTCATCAGCCCTCCAATTCATTAGCTGGTGTTAGTCAGCACTTCTGTCCCTTATCCAGCATTAGTCAGGCCTTCAGATCGTTAGCCAGTGTCATCAACCCTCCAGATCATTATCCAATCTTGTCAGCCCTCCATTTCATTAGCCAGTGTTGTCAGCCCTCCAGATCATTATGCAGTATTGTCAGCCCTCCATTTCATTAGCCAGTGTTGTCAGCCCATCAGATTGTTAGCCAATGTAAGTCAGCCCTCCTGTTCATTAGCAGTGTTGTCAGTCCTCCAGTTTATTAGTCAGCCCTCCAGTTCATTAGGAACAAAGGAAAATTGGGTAAGTATAAAATGACTTAGTAAGCGTACCCAGGGGTGAAGACTTAGCGATTCAGGTCCTTATCCCGGCAAGATTGTAAATGGGTAACAGTGGTTATAAAAATAGGCATAATGTAAATAAACAAAAAGTGTGTGACCTTAGTAAAATGGGCATGGTCAAAAATGTTCCAATCTTCCATGAAAAGGCCACTTGGCTGTATTTTCCCCCAGGCCAAAAGGTCCCAGTCCTCGCCTGAACAATGCCCAGGAGAGTTTATTGTATAGTTAATACATGTATTTGTATAAAGTGATAATATCCGCGTGCAAGCACGGCTTCTCCAGTGTAAATAGCCTAATGTGTCTCCATAGTGAAGCCCCTCTATTCACCTTAATAACAAATGGAGCATATAGTCCCAGAAAAGATTAAAGGTTCCTGTCCTCTGTTCTCGTCTATAAGAACGTAGAGTATAGAGCCTCAAAATAATGAAAAACACACACTTACAAAGTCAATGTGTGAATTTTAATACTATAAACCAAAAAGCACGGTTTACATTAATTCAATTATTGCATCTTCACTGAACTGAAGATGTTCCTTTTGCATATGGGATTCCAAAACTGCACCACATACTCCTAATGTGGCCCTGCCCACTCGTTGGTGCCGTGGGTTACTCAGACCTCCCTCCTACAGAAAACTCTGTGGAAACAGCCTTTTCAGGCAGAGTGAGAACTCTGCCTGAAAAGGCTGTTTTCACACAGTGAAAGAGAAGGGCTGTAGATTCCGTTACCTTCTCTGTCAGGACTTCAGACAGCAGAGAGGAGGAGGGACTTCCTGTCTCCCTCACGCACTGAGGGAGTCTGAGGCTGTGCTCGCCGGTGGCACTGTGCAGGAGAAGCCTTAGGAATGTCCCAAGTCAGCCTCCTACCCATTAACTTTGTGGTCAGTGATTTCTGTATATCTTGGGCTGTGGAGCACGTACAGGGGTGGTTGGTGGCTCGTTTTAAAGGTAGGAAACTGGCCTTTCATTTAAGCTTAACTTGTTTGGAGACCACAGTTCCCCTTTAAATACCTATGTGATAGGATTTTTAAAATTGTAACATATTATTGTAATTGTAACATATTATTGTAACCACACTAAAACCAAACCGTCAAAGCCACACCCACTTTAACACAAAATAAAATATCAAGGGTGGCTCAGGCAAAAAGCCTAAAAGTGCCCCTGACAGCTAAATGTTTTTGTTTGTTTTTTTAATTCAAACAGGAGGTATATATTTCATTTGGAATTATATAAAAGGCAAGTGTCAGTTTTAATCAGCAGTTTCTAAACTTTAAATTTAAATGTTTTATGGCAGACCCTTTCTTAAGAGCCTAATATTTATTTTAAAAAATATATATATTTGGTTGTGTATAAGCCCAAGACAACAAAGGAATCTTACCTCATCATAAAAGTGCCTATAATCTTTCATGCAGAGAACCATTTTCTGTTTTTGCAGGAACTAAAGTTTGACAGCTGGGTGAATGGAGACGTTTCAGCTTCTAGCTATCTGTGCAAGTAACCCATTAGCACTCAATCAACCAAAAAAGAGAGATAGCACTCAAGACCCATATTTGCTGTATGAGCCTGTAGCCCATTTATTTACACCACAAAAGTAATAAATAACGTTCCAGGGGGAAAATCCTCCAATTAGATCAGGACTGTAACTACAGGGGCCCACGGGTTATAATTAGACTTGGAACCCATATAAAAAGGAGAAAATAAAATAGAAATGAATAGTGAAAATTCTAGCATTAGGGCTTGTCTCCACTTGACTTTTTTTGATGCACATCAATGAAGCCCATAAAATGCTCAGTTAATGCTCTGATACAACATAACATTGCTAGTGATTTGAGGGCTTCACGCTAAATATAACATGGCATGCTGCATTCCTCATATGCCCAAAGTATATAACAAACAATTAAGCACATCACACACAATAATGTACTATGAACATTATATCGCTTTAAACCCAACATAGGTCTGAATCCAAGGGTGGACTTTTTTTTTTATCTACTCTGGATCTGGTTAACTTATAGGCTTGTATACACATAAGATAAAGAGCAATCAAATGGAGAACCCAATTGATATTATAACACAGGGCACACAGAGATAGATTCCCTGTGTATAATCAGCTGATGCTGTGTACACACGCAATTGTCCTCTGAAACAGCCAACAATAACCATTTTCTAGACTCATTTGCTCAGATCCTTTAGCACCGGATCACTAAAAGGTGAGAGACAAGCATTTTTTTTTCTGTGCAGGGGGAGAAGTCCCAGTTGCTTGCTCTCCCCAATATTTATCTCTATATGTACGTAGCTTTACTAATTATGATGATCCTGTTACAGCAACCAATGTAGGACTACATGTGGACTACTGATCGTTAGACAATTGGACCAACATTCTTTATCTTTTAATCTTCTAAAGTCAGGCTGCTTGTCTACTCACATTGATGAAAGGAGCCTCCACATGGTAGCTAGCTAAAATGTGCACATAGCTTAATCCACTGCAAAATCCCACAATACCTCACCATTTATTATTTCATCCTATATGTAACATTATAGGAACCTTAATTTAAGGGTCCAATTTGAATGGGCAGGGGCTGCCCTGACAGCCCTATTCATGGGTTAAATAAATTAGCCATGACACCTGTTTATAAAATGCATCATCTAGATAATATCTGTTGTATTCAATTAGATCAACTGGACTTGAAATGTAGTTCTTGAAGACGTTTCGCTAGTCATCCTACTGGCTTTCTCAATTCAGAATGACTTGTACAAGAATCTGTGGCAATTATGTACCCTGGAAAATCACAATTAGCATATCACAGCCAGGTGTTAAGGGTGTGATTGGATAGTGGCTAAGAGGTGTTATAGGAACGCCCAGAGTAAGGTGTTAAAACAGCATTGTACTACATTTCAAGTCCAGTTGATCTAATTGAATACAACCGATATACCATGACCTGGATGAATGAGAACCTTCACAAGCATACATCTAGATAATAATTTTTTTGTGTAATACAATGTACATGTTGACACCAAAATTGTTGCTAATCTCATGTGGCTAGATGGTGGTGTGCTTCTGTTCTGTATGAATTCAGGGAAAGGGAAGGATCTGCACAATGCATACCTCCCATGCTTGTGAAGGTTCTTATTCATCCAAGTCATGGTATATCTGTTGTATTCAGTTATTCAACTGGACTTAAAGTTTAGTTCTTGAAGACGTTTCGCAAGTCATCCAACCGGCTTTCTCCATTCAGAATGACTTGTACAAGAATCTGTTGGTAATTAAGTACCATGGAAAGTCTCAATTAGCATATGAAAGCCAGGTGTTAGGGACCTTCTGAATGCAAGGTGTGATTGCATTGTGGCTAAGAGGTGTTATTGAAACTACACAGGGTAAGGGGTTAAAACAGCATTGTACATGGCAGACAGTTGGTGTTGAACCCCCACCTCTATTCAGGCTTGGTTTCTTTATTTTCACATAAATGGCCTCCTTGACACCTCTCTTGAACCAATCCAGAACCAATCTGACTGGTCAAATCATCAGAAACATCCAACCGAACTACCATACAGCCCGACCAAGCACCCATAGCTCTGTACAGATCTTAAGGCTATGTACCCTATAATTTCTACTTACCCATATGCGCTGATAAACATTATCTGTGCTGACACAAAAACAAATTTTGTGTGCTACATACCTTATAACCTATGTTTACCCAGATTTTTGGGCAGGCGAGGACTGAGACCTTTTTGCCTGGGGGGAAAATACAGCCACGTGGCTCTTTCATGGAAGAGTGCAAAATGTTTGACCATGCTCATTTTGCTAGGGTCACACACTTTTTGTTTATTTACATTATGCCTATTTTTATAACCATTATTACCCATTTACAATCTTGCCGGGATAGGGACCTGAATCGCTAAGTCTTCACCCCTGGGTACACTTACTAAGTCATGTTATACTTACCCAATTTTCCTTTGTTCCTAATGAACTGGAGGGCTGACTAATAAACTGGAGGACTGACAACACTTCTAATGAACTGGAGGGCTGACTTACATTGGCTAACAATCTGAGGGGCTGACAACACTGGCTAATGAAATGGAGGGCTGACAATACTGCATAATGATCTGGAGGGCTGACAACACTGGCTAATGAAATGGAGGGCTGACAATATTGGATAATGATCTGGAGGGTTAATGACACTGGCTAACGATCTGAAGGCCTGACTAATGCTGGCTAAGGGACAGAAGTGCTGACTAACACTAGCTACTGAATACATACATGGGCTGGCAAACACTGAATAATATACTGGGGGGCTGACTAACACCAGCTAATAAACTGGAGGGCAGCTAGAACTAGCAAGATATTGTCTTGTATAAAGGGGGAATAGATTCAAGGGAGAAAATATTATTCTCCCTCTTTACAAGGCACTGATAAGGTCTAATTTGGAGTATGCTGTGCAGTGTTAGAATCCAATATACAAAAGGGATATCTTGGAAATGGAAGGAGTCCAGAGAAGGGCAATTAAAATAATATGGGTAATGGGGGGGGGGGGCTTGACAATGCAGAAAGATTAGACAAGGCAGACCCCTGACCCACCCACCTTTCCCGATCACAAACTCTTCTGTGATCAGCCATTTTCAAACAGCTGATCGCGTGTATGAATGGAACTTATGTGCAATCAGCTGTTTAAAAAAACGGACCCAAACTTCTGGACATTCAGGTCTGGTCTTCAAAATAGCTGACCGCACGTATGTTTCATTCATATGCACGATCAGCTGTTTAAAAACTGCTGATCGCGGAAAAGTTTGTTTGCTTGTGGTGGACTCTGCTACCCTCTGGGCCCCTCCGTTACGCCACTTTTACTAATAGAAGCATATTGGTAAAGGTAAATATAGTGTACATTTTGTGTTTGGGGGCGTTAAAGCTGCTTCTAAAATTAAGTGTTGAGGGAGGACATTGTATTATATATAACAAGAACTAAAAGCACTTTTTTATACTCCAGAATTTGAAAAGAAACCCCTTAAAAACACTAATAAGCTATAAAATACAATAAATAAATTTAAAGGGGAAACAGTAGATTAAAATAACATAAGGAATATTCTTATGTTATTTTAATCTACTGTTTCCCCTACATGTTTATTTATTGTATGTAATGGGATACCTAGTGTACGCCAGTTTTTTCCAGGACTAGGAGCCCGTCCTGGGTAGGGGTTATTGTGTGGGGCCTATCCACATTTTTTCTTTATTATAAGCTATAAAATACCATTTCAGTAAATTGTATTGAAGTAAATGTAAGCCTGTTAAAAACTGGATGAAGTATCTGGGTGTATGTGCAGTGTCAGACCACACCTCCTGACCTCAGTCACATGCTTCCTTGCTTTATCTGTCCTGTAAAAGGATTGGCTAGAGATTATTAATGGGTGTGACCAACTGTAACAAGTTTCTGCCATAGCTAAGGACTGAGCATGTGCAGAACATAATGGTCATTAACCAAACTGTGTGATACTTGAATGCTGTGAAGTAAAGCACAAACCATATGTTATTTAGGTAAATTTCCCAGCACCCATATCAAAATGAGAGGTAAGACACAGATTACTGGTTTTATATCAAGGTGTTGTGCCTTCTGGTTCAGTGTTGTTCTGTGGCTTTAGTTCTCCTTTAATATATAATGCAACATACTATAATATACTATATTGTGTGTAATATTACTAATATTACTAAATATTACTTATATTATTCATGTTATAGATTTTATTGCAAATGAGCTATTCTTTTGAATTGAAACTCTCCTGTGGATCTCTAGGATTTATACAGAAATTAGATGGATTTTCATATACAGTAGACTTTTTCACAAAAAAACGGAATGTCATGATTGGGCTTTCGTTTGGGGTCTAAAGGTGGGTTGGATTATCTATGTATACAGTATATCTTTGTCCTGGAACTAATACCTTGACCTGAAACTAACCTAATAAATAACTTGATTTCTAATTTATTAGATGAAAATCTTAATAATATGGGGAAAATAAATTTGCACCCACTGCGCCACCTGGCTGTACATGTGCATGCACATGACACAGCACACGCAAAAATCAGAAAAAAGAAAGCGTTCTATGAACCGTACAAGATTTTATTTTATATCTTTATAATCAATAGTTTATAAAATTGTATTTTATATTTATAATCGATAGTCAGAATCGGTACTCACAATATAACATTGTATTTGTGCTACATTTAGCACAAGTTTTGAAAGCCAGCTAATAGCTGTCGTTAAACTCACAATGTGAGTAAATCCCTTTTCGAGATTTACTAACGCTGCCAAACCCAATATTAAATTTGGTTGGGGATATTGGGGCAATGGCCGTTTCTAGGCATAGGCGACCTAGGCAAAAAGCTAGGGCACCATTCAAAAATGTCTCTTTTAAAAGACCAGGGATCCTCAGCCATAGGCTACAGGAAACCAGATTGGTAACGGTGTGTTGCTCTCTCTTTTTCATACATTATAATTATCCTGGCAGAGTTTTCCAATCTGTGCAAAGACTAATCCAAGAGGTGGTTAGGGAAGGTTCAGTTGGCAAGGGGGCCCCAGGAGAGCCATGCTTAAGGCACCAAAATACCTAGAACCATCTTTAGGTAAATCTCCCCGTAAATACAGTCTAGTTACAGATATCACATGCCTTTGGTGGAAAAATTAGTATTACTTGGCACTTATGAGTACAGTGGCTACTGACATCTAGTGGCTACATTTAAAAACATAATCAGTATAAGATAACCCAACATGTTAATGAATTACCTGTTTTACCCTTAAGGTTTTACAGTATTTGCGCGGTTGTCAGTATGGTTAAATTGTCAATGAAAAGTCAAAAAGACTTTGCTAATTATGAAAAAATATATTGGGGTTGGCAAAGAAGAACAACAACAATTTGCTAAATTTAGTAAATTGGTGTAGAGCTAGATCTGCGTCATAGTGTAGCAAATGATTGGGACAAATTCACTAACCCGCGGTATTGGAAACTTCCAATTATAAAAGTATGACTGCAGCTGTAAATTTAAGGCCATGGTCGTACATTTATAATTGGATGAGAGTACAAAACTAAACCACCGCAATGGTATTGTATTGGTGATTGTACAATTACAATCGGAAATGTCTATTGCAATCATAATTGTACGATCGCGTTTGTAAAGTTTGCACTTATTAAAAGCGCAGTATTGCTATTTAGCAATAACATGTCTTTATAAATATGGCCCATAGTCTGATAATGTGATTGAAAGTTGCCATTAAAAAAAAAGAATCGCTATAATGTTGATAACTAGGGAACCCTAACTAGAAGCTGTGCCCATCCCTATAACACAGACTAACAGCCAAGTTGAAAGTTGTTCGTTAAATATAAGGGATCATTTACCCAGAGCCACAGCACAGTTTTAATAAGTAAAAGTTGCGCTAACCAATTGAAAATTGGTTAATGTGACTTCATAGCGATGGCTGCTGAGGTATTGCAAAAGGCACCCGTGCAGCTGACACAACAAATTAAATAACTGTTTTGTGCTAAATCCAGCGCTACTTTTTTAACACCAGCTAATAGCTTTTTGGGATTGACCCACAGCTGCAAAATGGATGTTAAATTTGGGGCAGGAGGTTTACCCAGAACGATAGCAGCTCTGGGTAAATCTCACCCGTACACTTTTTGGCCCTACTCAATAAGAGGTGCAAAATTTTGCCTGTGTACTTATTCTACAACAACTAATCAGAGATGTAATCAGAACTGTAGTGGACCAGTAAAATGGTAAAATCCGACTAATTACAGCAGATTAGGAACTCTTTTTAAACAGGCCCTTACCTTTGATTTTGATACTATTTTAGTAACATCTATGGAATAGCAAAATTCAGTTGCTGTTTGACTCCCTGATTGTGGGAGCATTCCCCATAGACCTCTAATAAAAGTGGAGTGGCACTGGAAGCCGGCCTAATTAGCAGCACACCTGCATGACAGAATTTCCATTTTCAAGGGTACAACAGCCTGAAAATGTTTGAGACCCACTGCCCCAGAGAACCCCGGATGTTGGTGGGTTCTATTCAACTCTGCCAGAGTTCCCAACCATGACCCCAAAACATTCAGGTCTTTCCTGATAAATCTCTGCATGGGACAGAACTCTTAAAAGATATGTACACTGGGGGGAAAAATTGACCATTACTGAAACTATATTTCTTCCCATCTATCACTATGCCATTTTTTGTTGATCTGCCCATATTTCTTTAGATATCCAGTCTGAAATATCTCATGTTTCAGCTGTCAATCAAGTTTAGTATCATAATCTTTTCTGTTATGTATAGTTTTGATGTAGCTGGAATGATGACAGTTCATATGTGGGCATGGTGGGATATTCCCTCTCCCAATGTTGCCTCATAAGGATTACTGAGCATGCTTGCGCTCACAGAGAGTCCGATAGTCTGGCAGGGGGCTGGGGGACTGAGATATTAAGTTTGAGCAAAAAGGTACTGGATTGAAGTTAGACAGCAACACAAACACATCAGTAAGTGCTACTTTACATGTAATCAATTATAGATTCAAATGAACATTTAAATGGCAAATTGGCTGGTGAAGTTGGTGTCACCCAGCCATATAATTAGCAATGTACCCCACCCACATCAAGCCAGCACCCTGGTTTGCACATGCTATAGCTTCCCAAGTACTAACTGGCTAACTTCTGACAGGGCTTGGTAAAGTCATATACCACAAATATAAAGAGTAAAGTATCCCCCTCATAAATTACCCTAACTAAAAGTGCATCAGTTAAATCAGTGATGTGTATTTAAAATAGTAAAACTTTATTGGGTATACATTAAAATACACAGACTTAATAAAAATAATTAGAAAAAGATAGGAACCATCCAGTAAAATATTCAGCAAATTAGAGCATTAGTGGGTGATAAACATCAAGTATTTGTAAGTGCCAAAAAATCATTCCCACACTCTAGATTAAACTAGTAGAAACTAACAGATACAAGTATAATTGGGGATAGGGTATCTCCTAAAATATATTAACTCCCCTCCAAAAGAGTCTCTAAGGCATTACGTGTTAGAATTGGTTATAAGATAAGGAAAACCTCGAATTGGATCCCTCTACTGGAGATACTGGTTCACAAGTAAGGAAACAAAAAGATAACCCACATTCCCCGTGTCACTAATAAAGCGGAGAGGCTTCTGGTATGGAAGTCTCCAGCACCGGTAACGGAATCCACATGCAGGTTGCCTGTATTACGCCCCCCTCAGAGCAAATATCGTGAGGAGGATCAGGCAATCCAAAGTGAACAAGTGGGATTAGGTATAGAAAATTGTTAAAGATTAAAAAATCATATCAAAAAGCAAAAAGGGGCTTGATAAGATAAACTTTTGTAGCGAACTAGCGCAAAAGCTATATTAAATATTTTGCGGCAGCTGTGTGGTTCGCTTCTGGAAACCGCCGAAGCCACTGTAAATCATGTCTTAATGTCATGCTAACCAACATATATTAGATAGGTTATATTACATAACCAACTGTGGGAAAATGAGGCTGAGTGTATCTTATGTTCGTAATACAAAATATTCAGCTTCATAGTGCCAGCAGACATGTTAAACTAAAAATCTATGGCTTTAAATATGCTTGTGAAGGTTCTCATTCATCCAGGTCATGGTATATCCGCTGTATTCAATTAGATCAACTGGACTTGAAATGTAGTTCTTGAAGACGTTTCGCTAGTCATCCGACTGGCTTTCTCTGGGCGTTCCTAAAACACCTCTTAGCCACTATCCAATCACGCCCTTAACACTTGGCTGTGAAATGCTATTTGGGATTTTCCAGGGTACATAATTGCCACAGATTCTTGTACAAGTCATTCTGAATTGAGAAAGCTAGTCGGATGACTAGCGAAACGTCTTCAAGAACTACATTTCAAGTCCAGTTGATCTAATTGAATACAGCGGATATACTATGGCTTTAAAGTTACCATTTAAAAATCTCTCTTTCTGTTCTTTTACACACCCTGCCTTTGTAGAGATTTTGGATTGCTGTAAGTGGTTACTGGCTGAGGAAGTGAGATAAATAATTAGCCTGAGCAGAAATTGCTACAAAAACTTGTTAATTAAGTTAAACATTGTCTTAGTGTGTCCTGTTTGATGAGCGACATGTAGTGTTATATTCTCTATTAATTTGGGTTAAAGGCTTGATATATTTCACACATTCAACCTCACTCTCTGCATACATAAAATGTTGCCTCCCAAATTAATTGAGACTGTGTACTGATAGATAGGCCTACACAGATATTTTTTTGAATTCAACCATGAATCTTTAAAGAGAAAGGCAGGGGGCCATAAAGCCCAATCAATTATCCATTACTAGTGGGAATGTAATGTGCTATAATCTCCCCCACTACTGGCCCCACTGTGTAATGTAATAAAATCCTTACCTTACATCCCAGCTCCCTCTCCCTCCCTCTCCCATCCGATTGACGTTTTCGCGTGCGCAAGGAGCGTGATTTTGCTAGGTTCCCTTCTCACTCCTGTTACATTAATTGAAAAACAGGAGGTAATACATAGCATATTTACCTCCTGTTCCTTAATTAAAGTGAAAAAAGGTTAGTACAATTTTTAGGTGGAGCTACCCTTAATTCATGCATTTAATTTGCAAGGCATACCAGTTTTTCTTTCAGTTTTCCATATTGAATCTAACGCTACCAATGTTTAGTGCTGTTTAAATCTTTTTAAAAAATGTTAACAAATGTGTAGTTAGGTTAGATACACACTGTCTGAAATTTTGGTACTTCGCCACTAGCAAGCGGTCAGCCAGGACAAATCACTGTCTGTCGCAGCTAAGGTAGTCGTGGGCATCAGTTCACCAGGGCAAAGTTAGCTGTGGCTGAAAGTTTGCCGCGTCTGATCATCGTCCGTCCATCTGAGATTGGTCTTAGCCCCCCTGCAAATACACTATCCAATTTTTTAAGGCTGGCCAACCGATACATGGTAATATCAGTCAGAAAATGGGATGGTGTGTACTCACCCTCCCTGTACTAAAGTATAGGGAATCTCAAACGTTCTGCCTATACTTTACACAGGGAAAAGGGACTGTGCGTAGGGGGATCTTTAAAAAAATGACAGACTTTCATTTTTAGGCTGTGGCCCCACTAGCAGCATGATTGTCTGCACTTGTGTGTGCTTCCGGAAGGCAATTTACCACTATTTGTGTGCATTTGAGACGGTGATAGCATGTGCCGACAAGCGACGCACCATGTGTGCAAATGGCCGTTTTGGACGATAATTGGCCTGTGTATGGGCACTTTATCGGCCGCTCATTTGGGGATCGACTGTCTGTACAGGAGTTGTTAAAGGATAATAAACCCTCCCAATAATTTTTTTTATGTTAAACAAAAGCATAAATCTTTGGGAGATATCTCCCATATTACCTTATAAGCCGCAATTTCACTATGTAAAGTTGTGCGAGTCTCCCTCTTCTCCTGCTGGATCACACAACTTACATAGTGAGATATATGTCTTATAAGGTAATAAGGGGGATAGGATATATGTCCTTTTCTATATAAATATATATATATAGAGAGAGAGAGAGAGAGAGAGAAGCAAGATGGTGCACTCAAAAAAACTTTTATTCATATAGCGTTACAAAGTTTCAGCTCGTTTCCTAGAGCCTTTATCAAGCCTGTACACAACACACCCTATGTGCCTTTTATACCCATGTATCACACCCACACTGTGACATCATCAGTGCGACACATATGTACATATATACTAGCAAAATTGTGCCTGTGGGTGTACAATGGAAATTATGGGGCATATTTATAAAAGAGCGAAAAGTAGCGAAATGTTTTTTAGCATTCGCTTTTCGCATGGGTTTTCGCCAAAAAGACAGTTAACGCTATTTATAAAGGTAGCGTTAACGAATGGCGAAACCGTTTCCGCGAGCTATCGCTAAACCCTTTTCGCAATGGTAATTTTAGCGAAAAGGGAGCGAAAAGGCATAACGCGATTTATAAAAGAGCGAAAGGTGGTTTTTGCGTTAAAAAGAGCGAAAGATTAGCGTGACCCTGAAGGTGGTGAAAAGTCATTGTTTGAGCGAAAAGGCATTCTAATGGGTAATATGTCTTGAAAAAGCGAACGCACATTAGAAGGGCGATCGCGCATTAGAATGTAATATGCCTTGGAAAAGCGAACGCTTAGCCCACAGGTAAGTTTGGGAAGGATGACTATGTCACTTTTACATGACTTGGGGGCCTCTACCTGCAGGGCATTTTTCACTATTGGAGTGGACAAGCCCTTAAATTTACTCACCTTCTTGCTTTCCATACCCAGCTCCGCTAATTGTTTTAGTCTGATTATACCCCCAGCTATTTCTTCAAAAAGCAAATTAAGCAGGAAGACACCAAGGCGCAAAACTAAGTTTGCAAACGATTTATTCACCAACAAAACACAACATGTTTCGAACGCTCATGCGTTCTTTTTGAAGCACTTAAAAAAGAACGCATGAGCGTTCGAAACATGTTGTGTTTGGATGGGGAATAAATCGTTTGCAAACTTATGTCTGTTGTATTCAATTAGATTGGACTTGAAGTTTAGTTCTTGAAGACGTTTCGCTAGTCATCCGACTGGCTTTCTCAATTAAGAAAGTAGAAGGAAAGAAAAGAACACAAATACCAACAGTGAAGGGGAAAAGCAAGACAAGAGAAAGAACATGGTCATCCCATATGTAGCAGGGGTCTCCGAGAAATTAAGAAGAATTTTCAAAAAAAACACGGTATCCCTGTCTGCTTTAAACCGAACAACACACTGAGGCAGCAATTGGTACATCCGAAAGACCCAATACCAAAACACAAGAAAAGCAACATCATATACACGCAGTGCAGTGCAGTGAAGAATGCTCTGATTTGTATGTGGGGGAGACCAAACAGCAACTGCATCAACGTATGGCCCAGCACAGAAGAGCCAATTCCTCGGGTCAGGACTCAGCCGTGTACCTGCATCTTAAGGATAAAGGACATACCTTTGAAGATTGTAATGTTAACATATTGGCAAAGGAATGTGACTGGTTCAAGAGAGGTATTAAGGAGGCCATTTATGTGAAAATAAAGAAACCAAGGTGGGGGGTTCGACACCAACTGTCTGCCATGTACAATGCTGTTTTGACACCTTACTCTGGGCATTCCTATAACACCGCTTAGCCACAATCCAATCACGCCCTTAACACTTGGCTGTGATATGCTAATTGGGATTTTCCATAGTACATAATGGCCAAAGATTCCAGTCGGATGACTAGCGAAACGTCTTCAAGAACTAAACTTCTTCAAGTCCAGTTGATCTAATTGAATACAACAGATATACCATGACCTGGATGAATGAGAACCTTCACAAGCATGTTTGCAAACTTAGTTTTGCGCCTTGGTGTCTTCCTGCTTAATTTGCTATTTGAAGGATTTCATTAGTGTGGATGTGGCCACACTGCAGGAGTGGACACCAGAGAACTTAGGAGCAGCTGGAACACTTACTTGGTTTTGGACCCCCAGCTATTTCATTTTTTAAATTTGGCTTCCACTCTTGTTTAACATACATACAAACACTCCTTTCTTATTTACTCATGTATATTGTATATTGCACTGAGTATATTAAAAGTGTACATTAAATAGTATATATTGCCCAAGAGCCAGAATAAAGATATAATTCCGAAGATAAAGTTGAACAATTACCTGATGATACCTTCAAAATTCAGGGCTGTTAGCTTGGTTCAATAGGTTTCATGGCATAAATGAGTTAATAAATAGTTCAGTGTGTTTAATTTACAACTAGACAGGGCACAAATAACTTGGAGATGGTTTAATGATAGATAAAAATATGTCCAAAGCATTCATCCAAACACAAATATGCAATTGGATAGCTGACACCATCATGTCACTTACCCTTAAAAAGACATTGTAAAAAACTTATATAGTGAGATAGATATCTGTGTGAATCTGTTATTGCTAATGTTTGATTTGTTTTGCAAGGGTTTAAAGAATGGCTTGTGTGTTATGCCAGCATTTCAGCTGCTCGCTGCCGGCTTCAGATGGCGCGGAGTAGAGCAGGAAGAAGAGAACCCAGCCCCAGAGGAAAATACTTTAGAGAGCCATATTAAAAAAGGAAAGTTTAGTCCTCCTTTAGCTGGAATGAGAATTTTCTAAATATCCTTTTCTAACCACATTATTTATTTATTATGCTTATTTATAACGATCATAACCACGATCGAACATTTACAATTGCAGACATAAAATTATCTTGGACATAAAATTAAAATTGTACAATCACCCATACACTACATTGTGGTAGTTTACAGCCACGGTCGTACTTTTACGATAACATGTAGTATTGTTATAACATGTCTATTTCTTCTTTATAATATTGCAAAATCAATAGGTTTGTCTCTTTACCAATTCCCACAATGCCTATGTATGCTCTCTTCCTATAACATCTGCACTTCTGTAATCTTGCACTAACTGGCCATCTGGCTTCTCATCTTTCTCCTATGAATTCCATACGAAACTCTGATGCTCATGGTGTTTCATTCTTAACTTAATAGGACTTAAGGTGGGTACACACACAAATGAGAAAGGGGTGATACCGTTGGATACAGTGGTATCAGCCCATTTCCTCTTTCATGTGTGTAGCGCATTTTAGATTGATCCCGAAGCCAATAGAAATATCCCTTGGCTGCAGTCGACTCATCTCCATGTACTTAAATCTGAGGAAAACATGCAATCCCGAGTGTTCTTCCTGTGCTTTGAGTAGGGAGAGCGCTTGGAAATGTGTGTACAGGGATCTTTAGAAAATGGCAGACAAAATCTTGCAGATTCTGTCATTTTTTAAAGATTGTGCATGTGTGTACCCAGCGTAAATCTTCCCTGCACCAGACAATTACTTCTCCCACACCTACTTATAATTCTTTTGTGGCTGCTGCTTCCCCGATCGAAAGAAGGGGCAGACGGCGGGCAATGGAACGAGGGCTGGTAAGTATATTTAGAATCTGAATTGGCACTGTAAACCTAGCTAGGTTTGGGGGCATTTCAAGTAAGAACTTCATTTTTGGGGGGTGAGGGGAGTGAAGATGCCCTTTCAAATTCCAAATGATCAAAAGCAAACACCCCTCTGGAAAAACAACACCATTCCATAGTTCCTCACAATCACATAACACAAACTTTTCACCTCTTGGAGGACGTCTTTAAAAGCTTTGAGATACTTAGCCAAAACTATTAACTCCCCAACAATATGTTTTTTTTAGATATTTACACCTTTGAAATGAATTTTAGATGCAGCTCCAGGACAACCATCTGCAACTTACTAACAATTCGCTTCCAACTCTGCTTAAACAAAATAAACCCACTAAGCTTATTTCAAATTCTACTCAGCTATTCTGGCCCTTTGGGCACATGAAAAAACACTTGGCAAACAACAGTCTTGGGTCAGGGATATCAGCCAACGATGAATGGTCTGAGTCATGAAAACTAGTCAGACAGATTGGCCCAGATATATGTGATAAACCGAGCATACCTTACCCCACAGCAATTGGCCAAATATAAACCATTACATTTGCAGCCCCGTCTGCCCAAAATGTCAGGGTGATGTGGGTACTTTTACCATTTAATCTGGACCTGCTCGAGAGCCCTTGGCTGTTGAAAGCAAATCATTACCTTTTCTACACAATGAAATAGACTCTCTCATAAGCCTTGACCCTAAAATATATCTACTTAATGGTAATACTTGACAGGTTCCATAAGACCTTAATGGAAGTATTGTTCACAGCTAAAGAACTAATAGCCAGAAGATGGATACAGGCATCTCTACCTTGGCTCGACCATTGTATAGCAGCTATGAATGCAACTCTACCTTATAAAAAGTTGATGTTTAGCCGCCGAGGTAGATCGGTGTAGATCTGAGACAGATGAGTGGACTCCCCATTGACACACAAACTGAACCACTGAACCCACCAGCAAAACTCACATCATTTAGAGCACAATAAAATACCTATGTTTAGAATTAGAGTTGTTACTTTTATTGTTATTTTTTTTGTTTAAATCCTCAATTATCTTTACTCCATGAGTAATTTTTCAGGTGGAATAGACAGGTAGGCTGCCTCTGAGAAACTATTGACTGGTCATAATAACACTCTCTGCTCTCTCCTCCTTTACTAACTAGACTGCACACAGGAGTAAATATCATAGTTCTTTTTGAAAAATGTACATTATCATATTACATCCCCATTTAAGGTTTCAAAGGACTTCGAGCAAAGCCCCTTGTCAAGTTTATGAATAGTTTACTTTGGATCACAATGGAAATGTATGGCCAACACTTAGGGCATGTTCAGCAAAAATATATATGCTTTCATGTTGAGTTATTTTTGACTCAACTGTATTCTGCCCATCCAGTGACTTCTCTGTGCATAAATAAAAGCTTCCAAAGTTCTGACTTCCTGTTTGCAGGTCCACCCATAAAATAAGAGAAGCTGTTTAGCCTATTACCCCTCAAAATGTAACTTATGTTTTAACCTTACCTTGATCCAATGCTCCTACACTGAGATGTACTTATTTTTACTTCAGCTGATCCCTCGCCAGAAGTCCCGTCTCCTGCCTTCCTCCAGGTATGTACGGTCAGTGATGGCTGACAGTCCATACCCAGAAGAGCTGGTTACGAGCGCGCTTTGCTCCTGCACGCTCATAACTGGCTAAAAACAGAAGGCAGAAGGTTGGACTTCCCAGGAGGGATCGGAACGTAAATACATCTCAGCATGGGAGCATCGGATCAATGTAAGGTTAAAATGCAAGTCACATTTTGGGGGGTTATTTTATGGGTGGACATGCCCTTTAATAATATAAGTTATAGTGTCAGTCCCTAGGTTGATTCAGTTGCTCAACAGCCAATCAGTAGAACTCAAAGAAGTATGCATCTTGGGATCTTGGGAAGAAGGACCATTACAGAACCTGAAATTGAAGCTCACTACTGACCATGGCAAAACATAGCAAAGTGTATGAAATCAATTTTTTTTTTTACTAAACTTTTACCCTTTAAGCCAGCTATAAATACGACAATATTGTTATGTTTGTTTTGATTGAACGTTTATGCCAATTAAAATCCTTTCATGGGATTTATTTGGTTTGGAGACTGCTTGCTAATGGGATGTAAAGTAAAACTCACAGCCTGCCCATGTAGTATTCAAAGATCCTTGTGAGCAAGTTCACCTATTGGCCACGCCCCCTGACCCCAATTCTCTATGCACACATATTATATACAGATGCCTCCACACCAATATGAAAGTCCCTTATAAGACTTTGAAAGCTGCTGTTACCCTGCAGTTAATTTTCCAGACAGTGTGAATTGCAGACACCCTACCAGGAACAATACAAAAAAGTAAGCCGAGTTCACTACCTTTTTTGCTACCATTCTGTTACAAATGATAAAGTCTCTAAATGTACCGGTTCAATTTCAACAGCTGGCAAGGCATCAATTTCCTTGTTTTGATCTGTTTTGCATTACAGTGAATGTGAAGTTTACTGGGTACATAGACTCCACCAAAATAAAGAGGCAGATTATGAGAGCTGACCCCTAGTACCCATTGATTAATTTCATAAATCAACCAACAGCCACAGCAAAGGGAGGGAAGAGATAGTTTTTATGTAGGTTTCTGAATGGGAAATAACTTTCTGCCAACAAGTACAATGACCCACGCCACAGAAATAATGATCAGACCAGGGCCACTCCAACCATGCAGCAATGTTAAAACTTTGCTCATGGCACGCCCCAGTGGCAAAGTTTAAAAGGTGTCAGCCTGGTTTTTTTTTTAATCGTGTGCATGCTTTATTAGCAGGAATCCCCAGGTGATTGGTCCCCGGTACGTGTAAGTGACGTAACTTACGCGTTCAGTGTGTGGGGTAGTACTGGAGCCAGATGTGCTGCTGCAGCTCTTGTCCAGATAGTAGCCTATAGCGAGAGGGAAAGAGGTAGGGAGATGTCAGCAGAGATGAGAGGTGTAAGTGTGTGTGTGTTTTAGCTGTAAGAATCCTCTCCCGTGCGTGATTTTTTTTTTACCTGTAACAGCTTTAAAAATTCTCTCCCACTCAAAATCAGGAACTGAGAGGAGGTGACTGTCAAGAAGAACCAGGAATTCTTACCTGTACACTCAGTGCCGCTGCTATCATGAAACACCATACAAAATACACTTGTGATGCGCACCTGATAGAATAATAAAGGCGGCAGCAGAGCAGCTTGTACCCAACACCAGCGCTGGCAGGTACTGCGCTTGGCAGCTTCAATTCAATAACCAGGGAGAAGGAGCTTCAGTGGCTGGACTCCACGCATCTCAAGGGATGCCTGCAGGCCTTGTTACTCCTGCAGTTGCCCCAGTACACCACCCTGTGTGTAAAGCAGTACCAGAGCAGCTGCAGGATTAATCAGGCGTGCAGGCATCCTGAGGCATGTCCAGCTACTGAAGATTCTTCCAGGTTCTTGGAGCTGCCAAGAGCAGCACCTGTCAGTGCGGGGTGAGGGAATTTCTTTTTTTCATTTGTGTGAAGGACCAATTCTTGTGCAGGGCCTTCTTGTGTAAACATTCTGTTTCAAACAGGTAAATTATCAGTGGTTAAAGCTGCAGCGAAAATGTGATTATGTGGAAAGTTTTAATGCGTGCTGTGTCCGAAATTTTTGTTTTTTTATGAGGTAGATAACACTGTGTTGTAATTGTACTGTTACAGTTGTAAATAACACCATATTGGAAATGTACTGTTATAGTTGCAGATAACACCGTGTTGGAATTGTACTGTTACAGTTGTAAATAACAGTGTGTTGTAATTGTACTGTTATAGTTGTAGATAACACCGTGTTGGAATTGCACTGTTATAGTTGTAGATAACAGTGTTGGAATTGTACTGTTACAGCTGTAAATAACTGTGTGTTGTAATTGTACTGATACAGTTGTAGATAACACCATGTCGTAATTGTACTGTTACAGTTGTAGATAACACCATGTTGTAATTGTACTGTTACAATTATAGATAACAACGTGCTGTAACATAGTAACATAGTAATTAAGGTTGAATAAAGACATACGTCCATCAAGTCCAACCTATTCACCCCCCTTTTTTTTTTTTTTTTTTTTTTTTTTTTAACCCTACCTAACAGTTGATCCAGAGGAAGGCAAAAAAACCCAGCTAAAAAGGAGGAAAAAATTCCTTCCTGACTCCAAACGGCAATCGGAAAGTATCCCTGGATCAACCAGATCTATATGCATTAATACCAGTAATTCTCAATATTTTTTAGTTTTAGAAACTTATCCAGGCCTTTTTTAAAGCTATTTAATGAACTTGCCATTACCACCTCTGCTGGAAGACAGTTCCACAGTTTCACCGTTCTCACTGTAAAGAAACCTCTCCTAACTTGAAGATGAAACTTCTTTTCTTCCAACCTTAAAGGATGTCCACGTGTCCTCTTAATTAACTGTTAAAAGTAATTTAACTGTTACAATTGTAGATAACACTGTGTTGTAATTGTACTGTTACAGTTGAAGATAACAGTTTTTTAATTGTACTGTTAGGGCTTGTTCACACTAGAAACTGACAGAAACGCACAGCATGTGTTTCTGTCAGTTTGTATCCATTTTTTTCATACATTTGTATCCATTTTTTAACAATGTGTATTAAACATTATGAAATCCTGTGGGGATTTACTGTCTGTCCATATTTTTAAACGGATACAAACTGATGTAGTGCGAACGAGCCCTTACCGTTGTCGATAACACTGTGTTGTACCGTAATTGTACAGTTACTATTGTAGATAACACTGTGATGGCATTGTACTGTTACAGTTGTAGATAACAGTGTTGGAATTGTACTGTTGCCTTTGTAGATAACACTGTTGTAATTGTACTGTTACAGTTGTAGATAACACTGTGTTGGAATTGTACTGTTACAGTTGTAGATAACACTGTGTTGTAATTGTACTGTTACAGTTGTAGATAACACTGTTGTAATTGTACTGTTACAGTTGTAGATAACACTGTGTTGTAATTGTACTGTTACAGTTGTAGATAACTGTGTAATTGTACTGTTACAGTTGTAGATAACACTGTGTTGGAATTGTACTGTTACAGTTGTAGTAACACGTGTTGTAATTGTACGTTACAGTTGAGATAACATGTTGTAATTGTACTGTTACAGTTGTAGATAACACTGTGTTGGAATTGTACTGTTACAGTTGTAGATAATGCTGTGTTTTAATTGTACTGTTACAGTTGTAGATAATGCTGTGTTGGAATTGTACTGTTACAGTTGTAGATAACAGGTTGTAATTGTACTGTTAAGTTGTAGATAACACTGTGTTGAATTGTACTGTTACAGTTGTAGATAACACTGTGTTGTTGTAATTGTACTGTTACAGTGTAGATAACACTGTTGTAATTGTACTGTTACAGTTGTAGATAACCTGTGTTGGATTGTACTGTTACAGTTGTAGATAACACGGTTGTGAATTGTACTGTTACAGTTGTAGTAAGAAGAGTTGTGTTGGAATTGTACTGTTACAGTTGTAGATAACACTGTGTTGGAATTGTACTGTTACAGTTGTAGATAATGCTGTATTGGAATTGTACTGTTACAGTTGTAGATAACACTGTGTTGGAATTGTACTGTTACAGTTGTAGATAATGCTGTGTTTTAATTGTACTGTTACAGTTGTAGATAATGCTGTGTTGGAATTGTATTGTTACAGTTGTAGATAATGCTGTTTTGAGGTGGAAAGTTGTAAATGACAAACCTACTTTCATCAAATTTGGCAAAAAATATGTCAGTGAATTTGCAGTGCTTTTAGTAAACTTGTGTGTATTAAGCAAGGTACACACAGTACCGATAAAGCCCCGTCTGATTCAACGGTATCAGGGCTTTGTTGGTACTGTGTACCTTCTACCTACCGAACAAGAGCGTGCCCACCAAACGTTCAGGTTGGCCGATTGCTCGTTCGGAAAAGACGGAAAATTTCTCTCGGCTGTGGCAGACTCCCTATAGGGGGAAAACACACAGTCCCGAGCATTCTCCTATAGGGAGAATTCTTGGGACTGTGTGTATGCAGATCTTTGAAAAATGACAGACAGGATCTATGGAGTTTAGTAAAAACACTTTTCAAAATTGATAATGGAAACAATTTGTTACAGGAAAACATGATGTACAACTTGCATCTCTCCAGATAAAAACTACAATACCCACCATTCCCCATCATGCTCTCTGCAGCACCAAAGAGGGCTGCCAAACATACACCAAGCATCGCAAAATCGTGGTCCGGTAAGAAGTGGGGTTTGCTCCTCTATTGAAAAGTTTTGCGCTAAATGTTAGTGCAAAACTTAACCTTTTCTACATCGGCTGTGTAGTGCCATTTCCCAAAAAATTTGGAAGTGACTCTGCCACCATAAAATTAGTGTAAAACCCACACTAACTTGAAAATGTATTGTGTAAGTTGGAATTTTGACTAATTTGGCTGGTTGCCTTTGTTTTATGGTTGCTGAAAAATTCTGACATTGAGTTTGAAACTGACATGTTGAGCTGAGCCAACACCAGTCATTTATTGAAATAAATAACATTTTACAATATAAATATAAATTCCCGTTAAAGTGTTTTTGTGCTGCTCCCTTTTTTGTCAATTTAACATTTGAATTGAAACCAATGCAGTCTGCATTTGAAATGTTACAAACGTGGGTAAAGGATTGCAAATTTTCTATGGTCCCTAAGGAACTAAGGGCAATTTTAATAATGACATGGTACCGTACGTTAATGTAAATTTACAGACGTGGTTATATATTTACAAAAACAGTGGAGTAAATAGGAATCACTGGGCTCCTCAGCAAAACTATGATGAGTCCCCTAATCCTACTTCATCGACAGGGGTTTTCTGGGAGGAGGCTATATTTGTCATAGGAAAAAAACATAAAGATGCCCCCCCCCCCGTGGTTCTCCCCCTGGTAGTTACATCCCTGCAATCCGTGGTATAGAAACTTTCTGATACTGCAGGTTAATACAAGAACAAGTCCTCAGACAACATTGTCCCTATAGAGCACATTCACAAACACACAACAAACTTTGTCTCGCCTCTCTCTTTGTTGTGGCTGCTGGTGATTTATGAAATTAACCTTTGGGTACTAGGGTTCAGCTCCCATAATACACCTTAGCTGTGTGAAACCCATACAAGAGCTAATTTGTACCTTTCAAACAAGCCTAGGATGATGTCTCTAGTCTTTCTGGTTCTTATGTTAAAGCCTGAGTTAAGACTCAGACAGTCAGGATAAACAAGTAAGTGTGCGACAGTCCCCACTCCCCCCCAAAAAAACATCTTTTCCGAAGCTATTTAAAGACCTGCAACCATTCTCTGTCCATTCCTCTACTTAGTTTTTTTTTTTCAGGCTTGTGGCTAGATTTAAAAATTATTAAGAAGTTTGGAGGCGGGACTTATAATGCTGCAGATGATGTTACAGCAGTGGGATACAACTGGGCATGCTCAGTGCCTCTTGATGTACTAGCTGGAAACTCCACCATTTACACTGCTGTAACTTTGGCTAGACTGTAGCTAGAAGCATGACCCTGTGGTCATTTTAAAGGTATGATTGTGCTCTTTTTAATACATGTATCTCTGCGATGCTGAAATCTATTACTTTTGACTATGTTTCATTGAACTGGACTATGTGTAAAAGATTTTAAATACAATATGATAAAAACCAATGGATTATTCTTAGGTTATTAACAGGACATTTTTGAGTTTCAAATAAACTCATTAACATTTTGTTTTATTATGGGATGACAGCTCTCTTTTTCATAACAACAAAAAGGTTCTCTTAAAGGGGAACTGTGGTCTCCAAACAAGTTAAGCTTAAATGAAAGGCCAGTTTCCTAACTTTTAAACAAGCCATCAACCACCTCTCTACGTGCTCCACAGCCCAAGATATGCAGAAATGACTGACCAGAAAGTTAATGGGTGGGAGGCTGACTTGTGACATTCCTGAGGTTTCTCCTGCACAGTGCCGCCGGCGAGCACAGCCTCAGACTCCTTCAGTGTGTGAGCGAGACAGGAAATCCCTCTTCCTCTCTGCTGAGTGAAGTCCTGACAAAGAAGGTAAGGGAATCTACAGCCCTTCTCTTTCGCTGTGTGAAAACAGCCTTTTCAGGCAGAGTCCTCACTCTGCCTGAAAAGGCTGTTTCCACAGAGTTTTCTGTAGGGGGTGTGTGTCTGAGTAACCCACGGCACCCGCGAGTGGGCGGGGCCACATGGGGCTGTAAGATAATGGGCCATGGGGGGCCTGCAACTGGAGGGACCATGGGGTCCATGAGTGGGAGGGACAAGGGGGGCTGCAAAGGGGAGGAGGAGACACAGGACAGATTGACTGACCATTTCAAAGCAGGAAGTGCAGGGGACCTGGTGATGCTGCTGCCATGTCACACACAAAAATGTAAATATCTTCAAAACTATGCAAAATAAACAATGGAAATAAATTGCAAAAATTCTCAGGGGAGCAATTCCTATCAATTTACCTAAAGTCATTTTTGGACCCATTATAGTCAATGGGGAGCAAATAATTTGAAAAGTTTGAATGTATAACAGATAAAATAACAATGGTAACTGTAAATGGCTGTGGGACCTGGGAAATGGTCTGGGGAACATGCACCTGTCACCAGAATATGTTGAAACACTTCTTTCTTCATGATCTGACAATTGTCCGGTTTCTGCACACTACATTCGAGGGTTACCGAACGATAAATTTAAGAGTTATCGAAAATCGAACATTACATTTGAGGGTTACGGAAATCGGCTGCTACATTCAAGGGTTACCAAAATTGAAGGCTACTTTCGAGGGTTACCGGAATCGACCGCTACATTCAAGGTTTTTTTTTAGAAGTTGAAGGCTATATACGAGGGTTACCAAATCTACTGCTACTTTCATGGGTTACCAAAATCGACCGCTATATTCCAGAGTTACCGAACAATACATTAGAGGGTTACAGAAATCAAAGGCTACATTCGAGGGCTGCAAAATTCAAACATTATTTTCGATAATTTTCAAATTTTTTGATAATTATCGAAAATAAGTCAACGAGTTCGGAAAACTGTTCACGTTCGTCCAATCTCAAAGTTCAGCCTGAACTCAGGCTCAGGTCACTAATTCTGACTAAAAACAACATGGTTGCATGGAAATTGAAGGTTGGAGTGGCATGCATTAGTAATTTTGTAAACCTGTGTCTGTGTGGGATTAGGAGTTATGTATTTGCATTTATGATGATGAAACTAACCTTTTTGATGATTCAGGTATGGTTGCCATGGGAAAGGTTACCATGGAAGGGAAGGTTGGAGATGTAGGGATGCATCAACAAGTTCATACTGTGAGGTTAGTTGGTACGTTTTTGCATTATGACTAAAAGGGCATAGCCACACTGGAAGCGCTCATGCAATCTCAACCGATTGTGTTCACGATTCCAGTGCAGTTTTCTGCGATTGCACTTGCGTTTTCATCTTTTGAGATAGGAAATTGCATGCAATTGCTCATTAAAATGGTGATCACATGTGATTGTTTATCGCAAATGAATGCACAATTGCAAATGCATCCATAATCGCATAATTGTAAAAAAATTGTGTGCGCAAACTTATGAAAATCGCACTAGTGTGGCCTAGCCCTAATACTGTTTTTGATGAATTATGGTTTCCACGTAAATAGAAGGGTGGAGTGGGTATAGTAGTTAAATAGTAGGGGTGTGTGAGATTGGGGGGAATGGTTTTGCATTTATGACAGGAACACTAACTTTGATGTTATAGCCATGGTTGCCTGGGAAATTGAAGAGTGGAGTGGGTGTAGGGGTGCACAATTCTGAATTAATACATATATTTCTATTATTGTGTTTTATTAGGAATTATTTTGCATTTGTATTGTTTATATGTGTCAGAGAACACAGCACAAGATCCAGGTAAATTTCAATAAAGGGTATCTTAACTGAAAAAATTGATACCCATTACTGAAAAACAATTGATACCCATTACTGAAAAACAATGTCTGTTCAATTTTTTTGTTGACCTTTCCCCTAACTTTTTAGATAACCAATTATTACTAATATTATTATTATTATAATGGATATATATAGAAACAACAACTTCAGTGGCACTTTACAATTACATAGTCATGCATGTCATGTCATGCATAAAATACAAAGCCATATATATTACATAGAAGGGTAGTAGGGTGGCTGAAGTCTAGGCCTCTTTTTGAGAGCACGACAGGTTAGACAGTGTCAGAGGTTGACAGCCACATTTTGGTAAGGTGAAGAAAGGTAAAGGAACTTAAAACAAATAGGTTGTGTATGTGTGCAAGTTTATTACACACAGATTGCACATTCCATAGGGCCCCAGATAAAGGAGCAGGGGTAAGAGGAAAAAAAGAGGTATATTTGTGATGTTATGTGGGTTTAGGGTAATAATGAATGAGGGAGCATAATGTACAATAGGCATCAGGGTTGGGATGGGCTAACTGTACATAGGCAGTATTGGATATCGGGAGAAATCACCAGTTACAAGTAGAGGAGAGAGAGGAGGCAAGGAGGAATTGAATGGGACATACATTTGCCTTGTAGTGGAGGAAGCTACAGAGCATTTGACATTAGAAAGCAGTTTATAGTGGGAGAGAACAAAAAAGGATAGAATGGAGGATTCAATATAAATTGACTTACCAACAGTGGGGTGTTGCAGTGAGGTAAGAGCAATGATTATGAAATAATTGATAATGTTGATGAGTAAGTTTGTTAAAACATGATGATGAAGGATAAAGTAATAAGCCAATCAAGTAATGGAAAATGTTAGATAGTATTTTACAAGTGAGAAGTGTCCTGTGTCAGGACACTTCCATGGAGATTCAATAAAAGTTCTTTATCATTAAAGGGGAAGTGTGGTCTCCAAACAAGTTGAGTTTAAATGAAAGGCCAGTTTCCTACCTTTAAAACGAGCCATCAACCACCTCTCTACGTGCTCCAGAGCCCACGATATAAAGAAATGAATGACCAGAAAATTAATGGGTGGGAGGCTGACATGTGACATTCCTAAGGCTTCTCCTGCACAGTGCTGCCGGCGAGCACAGCCTCAGGCTCCCTCAGTGTGTGAGGGAGACAGGAAGTTCCTCCTCCTCTCTGCTGTGTGAAGTCCTGACAGAGTAGGTAAGGGAATCTACAGCCCTTCTTTCCCACTATGTGAAAACAGCCTTTTCAGGCAGTTTCCACAGAGTTTTCTGTAGTGGTGGTCTGAGTGCCCTACGGCACCCGCAAGTGGGCGGGGCTTAGGCACCCACGAGTGGGCGGGCCACATGGGGCTGTAAGAGAAAATAAATTGCAAAAATTCTCAGGAGAGCAATTCCGATCAATTTACCTAAAGTCATTTTTGGACCACAGTTCCCCTTTAAAAAAAGGCATGAAATTTGCCCCAACCAATCAGATGTAAGCTTTCAAATGTTAAATAACATCTGATTAGTTGGGGCAAAATTAGCACCATTATTAACGATAAAAACTTTTATAGAATCTCCCTGATGGTCTGGAAAATTTCAGGTAACTGGGAATGCTTCCATGGATTACTTAGCTAGACTTCTTCCACACGTCCATATCCAGTATTGTGTCTTTAGCTCTAGCTGTGGGAGGATATTTAGTCCAAAGGATAATAAAAAGTAGGGCCTTTAATAAATATTTAAAATGGGGAAATATAGTTTAGATCCCAACCAAAGTATATAAACCACACTTCCTATGAAGTGCATATCAAAACAAAGTAAAGCACTAACCCCTAAATAATAAAAACGTACCAATACAACAATGTTGAATTTTAATTATATCAGGATTTTATCCAAAGAAAAGAGCTACTAATCAAACCGGTTATCCTTAAAATACAACACTTATGTTGCATCAACTGGACCAACCGTACTGTTTTTAATTATTCTAATTAGTCCACTTTTATGGTATCAATACAGTTCTATTACCAGGTGGATTCCAATGAATTGTCTCATCAGTACATCAGCTAACTATTTATATTCAGCCGATTTTGGTGTTACCACATAACAATATATTGATATACTTAGCTAGCAAGGTGTAAATTCACAACCTGGATTAGACAAAACCAGGTTAGCTCATCTGGTCTTATAGAATATCCCTGGAAGAGATCTCAACTACTGGACAATATATGTGTAGCAACTATGTGGTTTGCTTAAGGCAGATCTAGCCACACCATCGTTTCTCCAGGTAAATCTCACTGTGCCACTTCTGGTTTCACCACCGCTTAGGAGGGTGGACATGTCTGCAGGGGAACTTTTCAGGCCCCCTTTGGCTTTATGGTTGCTATCGTTATCCCTACACCCCTGGAACCAATGCCTAAATTTAACAAACAAAAAAAGAAACACTGCCAGATTCTAAACAAGTTTTTTGTTGACGGGAACACATAAGAAATAATTAATGCGGGGAAACTTCCCTTCTTTAACACATTATTTTTTACAATTGTTCCCTGTTTACGCCACAGTTAAAGGGCATGTCCAACCTTAAAAATAGTTTTTGAATGCTGCTCCCCCTGTCTGGTAGCCCCAACCGCATGGTTAGTATTTTCCAAAAGCTCCCCCTCTTACTTACCTCCCCTCGTTCCTCCGCTGCACTGCCAGTCCTCTGCTTGCGAGAATGCAAGCAGAGGGGCGGGACCGGCAGTCGCGTCTGTGATTGGCTGAGCGGCAGCCAATCACGGACGCGGCTGCCGGTCACTCAGTGCAGCGGAGGAAAGAGGAGAGGTAAGTAAGAGTTTGGAGAGCTTTTGCAAAATACTAACCATGCGGTTGGGGCTGCCAGACATGGGGGAGCAGCATATTAAAAGGGTTTTACGCTAGGGGGAGGGATAGTAGAACGGGAGGGAGAGGGAGGGGGGAAAGGGCTGCAGTCGCACATGACAAATATCTACCGGAGGCAAGGTAGCAGGCAGAGCCCTGCTAGCCTCCTGGTGGACAGTTTTTGGGACTTTAGGGGGGGTCTACAGGAGAACCCTATGGAGCTGGCATGTGAGGTAAGGATTCACTACACTACATGGTGGGGCCATTACTGGGGGGATTATAGTTTTGGGGTGGACATGCCCTTTATGGTAAAAATGGCACCAATTCATTACACCATTTCCCAAAGGTATTGAGAAAACAAGTAAACTAATGTTAATCTCCCATAACCTCTATGGTTTTATTATTTATTATTTCTATCGCTCCAGAAAGAAGTGAAAATACATAAGTAGTAAACCTCACTTCTGTCAATGAAAACGTGATAGGACACATAAGAAAAAAAAACAAACTTGAACATAAAATATATATGAAAATGGATTTAACTCAAAAATGAGTGAAGTGTTAAAATATTATTTAAAACATATAAAGGAAAACAGGCGTTTTTGACTACTCAAGCACATTTTTTCCAAGTGCTCATCTCAGCAGTTTTATAATGAACCCCTACAGAGTTTAGACTCTGAACTTGTACTAAAAATTCTCCCTGCTCACTGATCATTTCACATAAGTAGCTCTTCTGCGTAATTTATCCTCTTTTGTTGACTTACTTTATTGCCACATTTCAGTCATTAAGATTGGTGCCCAGAAGATTTTAATTTGTGTTGGCATGTTGCCTAATCATTTGATAGGATATAATGAGAATCAAAACAAAAGGTGAAGAGAGTAAGGCCACCGTAAAAAAATTAAAGCATGTTTTATGAATGTGGGTCAATTATTATTTTACACAAGGCTATTTTATCTATAGAATACAGCAGAGAAATGTCAACCTTTGTTACAAACCAAAAATTCTTATTGTAAACATTTGATATTTGACTACAATAAAATATAACTTTATTTCACCAGAAAACAAAGCTCCAAGTATATGCCCTGACTTGTAGGCCAGAAACTGCTTATCAAAATGATCACTTTATATCATTCTAACAGGGCAATGCACCAAGAGGCACAGCACTCCTACTCTGGAGTTTAAGTCACGCTAACAGATGTTATATCAGTTAGCACAACCAAAACTCATTCACTGCAGTAGCTGCGTGGGAGTTAACTGCGCAGCCTCCGCAATCGAGGTTATATGCCGATATCAGCACTCTGTTTGGCCACTTTTTAATGCCATCTAATGGCTGCTGTTAAAAGTGCCAAAATAGTTACTGGCAATGTGCAATGCACCAACAAATATTTATGGACCAAACTGTAATTACGATCCACTATACGCTCCAAAGATCAAGAAAAAATTTTTTTTTCCCAATCTACGAAAATGTCCACACACGTCGGAGGGCACCTCTTGTCTGAAAAAAAATATTTTTAGGGCAAGCTTCTCCTTTGATGGAAGTGAGAATGTGTCTAGATGGATTTGTATTTTGGAATTTATTTTTTAAGCTGTATTATTGGAAAGGATGATGCATAATTCTTATCAGCTGCTTGTGGCCATTCACGTGAACAATCTTCAGCAAATACCGTCGATACTGAACTCGATAAACATCGGGCATGTGTAATGATGGGTTCAGATTCTGACACTACCAGACTGAACTGAATTTTTTTATCGGCTCCCTTTACTACAGTGTAGGGAGCCTATAACATAGTTGCGGTCTATGTGGGCAACAATCAATGGTTCTGTATAAATTATCTTGCTTGTGCTTGGAGGTATAAAGTACACGTGAAACAATCCTGTGTATGCCCGCACTGGCAAACTTCCAACCGAATTGGACCGTGAATTAGCGACCGAGATTACATGTGTGTGTAGCTAAAAGATGGAAAATGTGTGCACAGTTTTGATTAAGATGGTGCTTTTCTTATTAATCTGCAAACTTTATATTTATTAAAAAAAAAAAAAAAAAAAGCATGCAGGAAAAATATTTTGTATATATATTAATTTCAATTTTTATCAGTTCTAAAAACAAAACTGAAGACAGCATATTGGTATTTTTTTCATGTAAAACAGTGGAGAATGCTGCTAAAGACAAAAGTGATTTAGTTAATTATGTTTCCAATTCCTTTGCACTGTTTACCAATATGGCCTCAAAATAAGCTACTTCAACAAGCAGTTTGGTGCCTTCGGGTTCCTGTAAACTTCGTAAATGATCAATTGTTTTTTGCAGCATTTTCTCTCTGTCCAGAGCCTCTCCTTGTAAATCATCTCCTTGTACTCCTGACTTGATGTACTGCAGTATGTAATTCTTGATAATATCCCCTTTCTCCAGCAAAGATTTTCTAATTCCAGGCAGGTCTGTGTGAACGGCGAGACTTAAAATATGTAACAATGCCTGGCAAATTTGGGCACGCAAACTAGCACTATACTTATATTCTAGAAAATCTTCAGTATCTTCACTTTTTTCCAGAGCAGTTACCAATGCATTCCAAATGTCACAGTATTGCTTAGTGCTTCCATAATGTTCTCTTCTAAAAGGTATGGAAAGAGCCATTGCTGATTTTATTCGCACCTTGAAATTCTTGCAGGACTTCACAACAGTTGTAAGAGAATTGATTGCATCAGCAGTCCAATCAGCTTTACCTGATAAACATAAACGGGAGCTTAGTTCATATAAAAAAACAACACAGAAATGCAACATACGTTCAGGGCAATGCTACCTGATGTATTATCAGGTTTGTGCAGGTTTTAAACAAATTTTGAGTTAGCTGCACTAATTTCAAAACTTTTTGGAAATATCGTAGCCTATGCAATAGAGGCAGCATTAAGTTTTGCACTACCTTGTAGGACAGAACTTAACACCTTTAAGGCAGAGGCACAGAGTGGTGTTTCTCATCTGACCGGTATCTTGCGATGCAGTAAATCTTGCGAAGTGATTTACTGCATCACAAGGTCTCCCAAAGGTAAGTAACGCTGCTTCTGGTTCTGCATCGGACCCTTTCTGTCTTTCATTATTGCATTGCCCCCATAGTCTCCAGTGATAAAAATTATTTTCCCCACCAAAACTTGCTTGCCAATTGAGACAAAACTAAGCTCTTAACCTCCCCCAGAGCAGCATGGTTCAGCTTATTACACCGAGAATTGCCAGCTGACCTCTTCACCGCTATGCTTCAGAGGATGTGGGCTGCAAGCAGAGGTCTACCATGCATGGTGGACCTGCCCCATAGTGACACGCTTTTGGGCTGAATGTTCAAAGTGGTCATCTGATCTCTTTCATACTACAATATCCTTGTCAATATGGAACGCTTTATTCAACCAGTCCTATGCCCGATCCCAATTAGTCCCCCCCTCCCCTTCATTAAAGGGCAAGTTCTCAAATGAAAATTTATATACAGGTAAATCTTTTTATTTTCTTCAATTTCCTCCTCTCCCCCGAGATATACAAGTTAAAAGAAATCAAGATTTCAATACACCACTGTCAATCAAATCCCCTAACAGCATGCCGGTGTAGTGTGTAAGCTTACACAAGTTTTACAGAAAATCTCCCAATGACTCCTTCCTGCTCACTAAAATGCTTGTCAAATACTGGGTTAAAAACAGAAGTAAAGGGAAGGAGAATGAAGCAGGTTTAACCAATGTATTGCCTTACAAAGGAAGATCAGGCTGCACTGATAAGGTCTCTCTTAACTCACCCCCCTCCCACTGCTTATCTTGCAAGTATCTCCAGAACAACAGAGACACTTTCTCTCTACAGGCTTACATACCAAGTTTACAAAACATTTATGAAAAGTTAGAGTGACTTGTAAGAGGATTAATGTGCATGAGCGGCTTGGTTCACAGTCGGATTATATGAACAGGGGAATGACCAGAGAGGGGAGGGGGAGTGGGGAGCTCTACAGTAAATCAAACTGTGTGCAAACACAGAGCCACAGAGGAGGTGGGAATAGGGCAGCATACACTATCCTTGGATTGGAGCAATGTATAAATTTCACTATAGATGCCCTTTAAGTTTTTTGCTGCGATTTCCTGTGGGAACATTGCACCAAAACGCCCTTCACATAGGAGTGAACGGCACCGTATTGCATTGCGTGCAATGCACTGTATGCAGCAGTTTTGTGCGTTAATGCTCAGAGGTGCCATTAAAAATAATGCCTGTCGCTTTGCGTTAACGCAGCGGAACATGGCACTAAATCCGATGGGGTAAAAAACTCGACAGTGTGAAAGTAGCCTAATAGTTTGAAATCTGAAATATTTAAGTTTAACCTGAAATCCTGCACATTATCCTGTTGCCCCTTTCAGCTTCCTGGTCCTTCCAGTTAGCAACTGTCAGTTATGGATTTGTCAGTTAACATCACAGCCAATGAATGAATGCTAATCCCCTAGCTGCCTCTTCTGAGCATGCACAAGCTTAGCACAGGTCACTAAATTGCTCAGTTTCCATGAAGCATCCAGAAGCATAGCAGGCATACAGCAGCAGAGGATAAAGTAGGATATATCAACATATATTAAAGAGGCCGTTCTTTCTAAAAGATTTTATGAGGGTAGAGTTGTCCTTTAATATCTAAAACCAGGAAGTTTATGTTTTATGAACCAAATGTATGCCATTGAATACATGATAACTATCATATTACTTGAATAAAAATTTATTGAACAAAAAAAAAAAAAAAAAACATGGTGGAGAGCAACTGCGCACTTGAATTACCAGCATTCTATATTCTATTTGCCTTTAAAGGGGAAGCTCAGTGCAAATGCATATGCTTTTAAGAAAAAAGAGCAGTAATTTTCAATCCCAATGAGCTTAACCTGCCAATTCAACATTTTGTCTGTGTTAAAAGAAATGCAACTGAAATACTGACTTCCTGTTTGCAGGACCCCTAGTAGAGACGGTTATGGTTTTAACCTTGACCCGGTGCCTGGGTTGATTCAGTTGCTCAGTAGAGATCTGAGCATGTTTGACCCATCCAACAGCCAATCAGTAGAGAAATTACGTTAAGAACATTTAATTTTAAGGATGTGGTGCATCCCATCCTGGAGAAGAAGGACTGTGAACCTTGAAATGGCAGCTCACTAATGTCAACAGCAAAGGGTATGAAATCAACTAATTTTTCAAAATGGGAGAGATGTACAATAGCTAGGTATGCATAATACAAACCAAGAATTTTTAAAATATTGATATTTTCCACTGAACTTTCCCTTTAAGGCAAATATATATATATTTATTTACAAATCCAAAATACTTATGACCATGCATTTTGTTGATTGTAGAATGCATAATGTTTTTTCTTAACTATCTGCCTACTTACCTAAGGGCAAAGATGTATTCTTAAACACATTCCCTAATGCATAACATGCATTCCACTTGACCTTCATTGTTCCATCTCCAAGCACTGCTGAAACTAGAGCCTGAACAGAACTTTCAATACTCTCACAAAATCTTGGTTTTTCAATGTGGTAAGGCTGCAAAAAATGCAGCAGATTTCCCAAAGCACGGACAGCATTGCTCTTTACCTATAAGTTAACAGGTAGTGTTATGACATATAAAAGTATTATTATTATACAGACTGTCTTTGAATTGAAGTACAATTATAAATATTTTTAGTTGATCCCTAATGTCAGGTGTACATTTTTTATTAAAACAAAAGCTTGTTTTCAAGCCTCAAAGTTGGGAAAGGCCCAAAGCGTTTCAGAAGATTTCTCAGTATCTCAAAAACAAAATGGTTTCTAAAGCTGGGTTGGTAACACAGTACCAACAGAAGGCCAGTCCCAACAGGCCATTTATTGTCAGCGTGCGTGGCAAACAATGGACGATCCTGCAGCCAACAAATTATCAGCACTGTCTGACAAATCTCTTACCCACAGCTAAAAATTTTAGTGGCCACTAGTTTACTGAATGAACTTCCTATTCAAAGTATTGGGAGATCGTCGGGAATGAGTATAACTATTTTCATAGCAGATGACTGACAGTTTCCAAAGTAATCTGTCATGTCCTTTAAATCTTTACAGCGTCTACCCAGCTTCAGTGTTACTCCTAACCACAGCAACCATGCCCTCGCTTGCAGAGGGAATTCACGGGAGTGCCAAAATACACAGAAGCAGTTGTTCTAGAGCCAAAGGCATGCGAGTGGACTTATCCTAGAGGAGATCGGCAGATACCCCTCAATAAGAGGAACATCAGCGACTACACAGAAGAATGGCTGGAGGTTGCAACCAAAGCAACCCAGCCTGTATAGTAGAGAAAAATGGGTTACTACCAATGTGTCCTCCAAATTCTTTCATAAACATTTATACAAATCACCTTTGCTAAAGCTATATTCAAGTTTATGTACACTGCATATCACAGTTGTGGTGTAGTTTTTTTTTGCATTATCACAGCAGGGAGCCCCACAATGTGCCAAGGCAGAGTTTGCCCAATAATTTGCAACCCAAAATACAGGGCACAACATAAAAGGAGAAAAATATTTTTCTCCCTCTTTACAATAAGGAAGTAAGTAAGTGTTATTCACTCTATCAGATCATATTACAGGACATGCAGGCATAACTAAGACTGAAAGAAAGGTTCATTTTTAGTTTCGAAAAGGCGTTTATACAGTAAGAACAGTTAAATTGTGGAACTGTCTTTTAGTAGATGTGGTAATGACAAGTTTGTTGGATAGTTTAAAGAGAGGGCTGGATGAAATTCCAAATTTAAAGAATATTGAAAGTAACTGAAATTACTACCTAAAGTTCTTGTTGATCCTGGTATCCGACTGCCATTAATGTTTTTCCCCTTTCTCTATATCAACTGTTAAATGTTCGTGTACCACAGGTCGGTGCCCACAATCGCATGTGTGTAAGAACCTTTAACTAGGGTAAATTAGATTTATATCTAGTTTACCCTATATCTATACATTCATCTTCCACTACTATGTAATTGTATTACCATTAAAAAAGTGTATCCAAAGTCAATGCTGAAATAATAGAGGTTTCTTCTAGTGATTGTGACCATAACAGTATTACTCTCAAGGCAAATCTAGGCTCCTGCCTAGATCCCAGGAAACCTCTGGTGGCCTAATTACTGCTGCTGGAGCATTATAACGACATGTGGCTTTAACTGTCCAAAGCCTAAATTCTGACAAGGAAAGAGACAAGGAGAGAGACAGCGGAACTTCCCTGCAGTCTCTTATGAGCCCAAATAAAGCATATTTTTAAGCATGTCTAATATGTTGCAATGAGGATCATTTCACCTGGCTGAGCTACAATTGCATTTTAACCAATCCCCTTTGAACAAAAAATAAGGGCATGTAATATCTCAAAATAGGCACAAGTCCACCCTTGTGAAATACATGGAACACACCCACTGCTGCCCCAACCAGTACCAGTTCACCACAGAACAAGCCTGATTAGACATATGATGTCCAACTGGTACCAGTTAGTGGAGCTAGCGAATATATTGGTGTACCACTGTAGGGTCAGACAGAGGAGGGAACATTGTGGTCACCCCAATCACATACCCAGGTGTCAGACTGATAGAGGCTAACCATAAAAAAACTATACTGAGCTTCCAATTTCTTTACAGTCAGGCCACCCCATAGTGAGGTCTGGATCCATAAATGTCCAAAAGAAAAAATCTAAAATAGGCTGTTTGGGTAGAACTTTACATGATATATAAAATGGGCATTTGTAAATCCACAAAATCTAAATTACAGCTAATGACCAGACATGTTATAAAAAAATGGATTATTGGTGTGGATTTAAACAGCACTATTTTATGTAAAGTGTGTTGCACTTAAGGATTAACTAAGCCATATAGGAATTTGTACTGTACCCAAAGTTGGTTATGTGATTATTTTAAGAAAGTATTAAAACCAATCTAGTCAGCCTCTAGAAAATAAGGCACATACAGGATTATTCAATAAAAGTTCTTATCATTAAAAATGGTGCTAATTTTGCCCCAACCAATCAGATGTTGGCTTTCAAATGTTAAATAAGATCTGATTGGTTGGGGCAAAATTAGCACCATTTTAAACGATAAGATCTTTTATTGAATCTCCCTGATAGCAAAGTATTCGGCATATAAAAGGCAAGTACTGAGACCTAGAAAATTTTCCACCTGCACCAATCTTTTTTTTTTCTGACTGAACTCTTTATCTTGCAGAAGCCTGAAATACCTTATCTTTGTCTTTGGATGCTTCAGTTGCTGACCAAAGCATTTTTAGCAGCAGCATATCAGAAAATTCCTCTTGGAAACGTTGTCCCATAGCTTCCCTAGAAATAAAGAGACATTCAGCTAATAAAAGCACTTTGCACACTAGTGTTCTGTTTGTACTGCAAGTACTGCAACTTTACATTTATACTAAATAATTACAAGCCAGTTAATAAAACATGACAATATAAAAAGTGTCCTAAAATTAGGAAAAAGAAAGAACACAAAAACCTTGGTTAGGTCATATTAAATTCACCACCATTCTAAAAATATTCAAGTTACAATTTGACTTTTCAAAACCTTTTAAACTGCAATATTGAAATGTATCAATGTTGCATACCCTACGAGCAAGTAAAATAAACAATCTTGGTGTCTAAACTTACATGTTAACAATAAGACTGTCTGTAAGGTTTCCCAAAGACCAGGCAGCCTTGGCACGGACATTTGGAGATTTATCACTGAGAGACATAAGTATTGCGTTTGCTGTATCTGCGACAAACATGACATCCTAAACAAAAGAAAAGAGATAAATTGTTTTGCTTTGCACAACTTGCACAAGTTTTTTTTATTGGACCACTGTTTTGACTTGCAGTTAATGAGAATAATATTTCCAATTAGAAACTACTAATAAGCTTTAGTAAGGAGACAAAGTGAGACACTCAAATTCCTATAAAAATATGTATGCTATCATAGATAATCTATAAATGATCTATGATAATTTATGATCTATAAAAAGTATACTAAACTTGTGGCACTAGAAGAAACAAGATGGATGATGGGGAAAGGATAATTTCTTCTATTTACAGTTCAGAGACCTACTTGTTTCTAAAGTAATGTTTCAAAAGCTGATTTCAGTTTTGCATGGTTAAGGAATGGTTAAAAAAAACAAGGAAAATGCTGTTGGTAATTTGTGGTTTTGTGCAAAATAGCAAATGCTCTTTCAAAAACTAGCGGGGTTATTTAATAAAAGTTCTTATCGTTTAAAATTGTGCTAAATTTGTCCCAACCAATCAGATATTAGTTAACATTTGAAAGCTAACATCTGATTGGTTGGGGCAAATTTAGCACCATTTTAAATTATAAGAACTTTTATTGAATAACCCTATATGTTTGAATAGGCATCATAACAGGTTTTTAAACAAATATTTTAATTACATCAAAATCAACAAGTTCAACATGCTTTTGGGCCCACTTTGTTTTAATATTTTAAACCAAAATCTTGAAAAACCAAAAATGTAAAAGCATCATATTTCCAAGTCAGACCTGGTGAAACCACATTATAAACAGTTGTTTTGATGGGCAATTTCAGTGTTCTTGGTGGAAATACTGTATATACTCGACTATAAACCGACCTGAGTATAAACTAAGGTAAATATTTTTACTTCAAAAAAGAAGTAAAAATGATTGACTCGAGTATAAACCGAGGGTAGAAATTATGACCACTACTGCCTTCTGGTTCTGTATATTTTTGAGGCTTTAGTTGCCCTTTAAATGGACAGAATTCCCATACAGTAGTCCCATACAGTAATAGCCTAATCCAGTATTGCTTTTACTGTATGGGACTACTGTATGGGAATTCTGCTGTAAATTTAAAGGGCAACTACAGCCTCAAAACAATACAGAATTTGAAGGCAACAATAGATACCATCCTCCTTCTGATTCTGTATTGTTTTTAGGCTTCAGTCCTTTAAATGGACAGCATAGGTCCCATACAGTAATAGCCATACTGTATTTGGCTATTACTGTATGCAAATTCTTCTGTCCATTTAAAAGGCAACTAAAGCCTCATTCTTTGGTACTCCAGATGTTTGGAAACTACAAATCCCACTCCAAGTCCCCACAGTTCAGTTGCCTTCTCCTACCTGCTTCGGTTCCCCTGCTCTGGATCCTCTTCTCTGCTTCCTCTGCTGCCTGCTCCGCATTCCTCTGCTGGCTGACGTCACTTTCCGGTGCTGAGTGGTGACGTTAACCAGCAGAGGATGCGGAGCGAGCAGCCGCCGGAGCAGGTGTTTGACTCAGTATAAAAAGAGATTCAATTTTCAGGAAATTTTTTTAGCCTGAAAATCTCGGTTTATACTCGATAATATACAGTATGTGGCATTTAAGATAATTCAGCAAAATGTTTAGCATTAACAATTTTAGGGACTAATGTTTGGTTCTAGTCTTATTTTGCTCATAATAAGAATTATTCTAGCAAAATTAATTCCAAATGCATATTAACTGAAGACTGCAGCAAATCAATTAAGGATTCATAGGAAAAAAGTTAGGTACCCACCTGCCGTAAGCAAGGAAAAAGAATGTAAACCCCAAGAGCTCTGGCAGCTGCAGCTTTTACCAAGGGATTTTCACTATGATTTAGTCCAAGTAACAGGGTTATACAAAGAATCTGACGATCATTCTGCAAAGGCATATTGGAACATAAATGTATACTGCAACAATTATCACACATTTAAAATGAACTTTTCATATACTCCAAAAAGTGCAATTCCCATGGAACTTACATTAAGAAATATGTGATATTGTAAGAATACTGGCGTTATTCACATTAAAGGGCAACTGTACTGCCCCAAACAAGCCCCCTCCCCTAATAGTATCCAGGATGTGGACCTAATCCCTTAGGTCCACACCCCTGGATATGCTCTAGATGCCATATTGTTCTATTTAAGTCCAAGTCATAGTGAAAGTCTAGCCTGTCCCCTTTACTTTCTGGGACCTTTTCCTGCATTGGCCAATAGGAAGACCTGCTTCTGAGCGTGCGTTTCCACTGACATAGTGACCTATTTAATAAAACGTGAAACATTCTGCTCATGCTTATAATCTGCAGCAAACAACCAAATGTCATTAGATTTTTTTCTAACTGTAGTATACCAGTAAAAAGTAACATCTGATTGGATGCTGTAGATTAAGAAAACAAGCAAAATATGCTTAAGTGCGGAACTGTAAGAGGGGGCAGGACTAGACCATAACTACAAGCTGGACTTTTACAGAATTGCGTTGGGCATCCTAGCTTTTATGTCCTCATTCTGGGTACCAATAAGTAAGGGAGGGACATTTGAGGGCCCATAGAAGACTATCAGGGTTATTCAATAAAAGTTCTTATCTTTAAAATGGTGACAATTTTGTCCCAACCAATCAGATCTTATTTAACATTTGAAAGCTTACATCTGATTGGTTGGGGCAAAATTAGCACCATTTTTAACGATAAGAACTTTTATTGAATAACCCCTTAAATTTCTCCTTTCATTTATTGAGAATATATGTGAAAAAGATTTTACTTACTGGCAAATTGCTGAAAGCCTCTGGCAGAACAGATGATAAGGCATCACAAGCACTTGTTTGAAGTGTAGGATGCTGATCATTTTGCAGCGATGTAGGCAGAGGACCATTAAGAATCATGCTCCAGAAAGTAACAGCCTATCGGGGGAAAAAATACAAGCACTCAACAGCCTATATAGTCGGTATCTATGCATTACCAGCAGTAATATCATAAAAAATACTGTGTATAATTTCTTACACAAAATAATCAAAATCCACTGAGGCTACCCCCTAGTAGTCTTTAATGCTTCCTTTAATTTATAATTTGTCATTCTGTACAAAAACAAAAATGTATCCAATCCGCAGACAAATCTTTCTTTTTGCACCTGCCTATGTTTATTTCCACTGAAAACTAATTAGTATAAGGTTTATTCTATAGCAAAACATGTGTCCAATGGTGTTTTGTATAGTTTGTGAGGTTAGCAATGCTAAGGTTAAGTGCCTAAGCCAATGGTATAAAAAAAAAACTTTGCCAGAGTTTCAACTAGTAAGAGAAAAAAACATGGATTTACAGAGTGTGTTTTCAAAAGTTTTGGGTATCCCTGGCCAAATCAAACAGCTATATTGTAATGTTTTCTAGCTTTCCTATGTGTTTGACCAAACTTGACACAATTATAATTTTCTTTGTTACTATGTCCATGTAACAAAAAAGAAATGTGTACATTAAAATTTGCAAACTATTTTTATGTACTGTTTTATTCTTTACCACTTTTCACTCACTAATTACCTAAATGCGTAATTTGTCAGGGGTGCCCAACATTTTGTATACTAAACCAATTTCCTTTCATTCTAACAGTTAAACTGAAAACCTTTATCTTCAAAAAATCCCTTACTAAATTTGTTAAAGAAATAGTCAGGATCCTCATGATGGCCGCGGTGGGCGGCGGAAACGCGTAGATGTTGGTGCAATTAAAAAAAAAAATTATAATATATATATATAAACTGATACAAAACGGACATATATAGGAAGGAGCAGCACTCAATTTCAAAAAAATCAGTTGTATTTCATATAATCAAAACATCCTCATAATTGCAACGTTTCGGGTTAACATTACCCTTCATCAGGCATGAGAACAAGAAAATGGACGGCCATTAGGGTCCAACCCATTTATACATTATAGACAGGACATGACATCATATGTAAATCAAGGACACCATTTTGGTATCCTAATACAGCATTAACTGTTTATATGCTCAGGTAAATATACTCTGTGTAGAGTCCCCAGGCCCAGGGACCTAAAAAGTCTATAGAAACAAATACAAGTTATAATCCCTATTCAGTCCATTGGGATATAGAGAGCCCAATCTTTTTATCCACCAAACTATAGTTCAAGGGTATGGATTCCAGTACCATAAATCTCATTTCAGTGGCTAAATGGCCCCTGTCTACATAATGTTTAGGCAGATGTATGTGTATGTCCGTTTTGTATCAGTTTTTCATACAGTAATTCTTCATAGGGTTTCACAATTGCTGCGTTGTATTTCATTCTAGTCAGTTTTAAAAACGCACACATGTAAAATGCATGAAAATGCATTTTGAAATTACACTCAACACAGTGTTTTTAAGTTGCTTTTTTGTCCATTCCTAATGTGAACGAGCCCTTATGGTTGACTGGGCACCCCTGCTTTAGACGGTTGCACAATTAATAGTACGGCAGATACAATCAAAACTCGAAAAGTACGGATTAAACTACACTAAAACTGGTGAAGTCCTGGAGGCAATCCTGTCCTTTAAGTTAGAGGACTTAAATATTATGGACACATCCAATGCCTAATCTTGCTCCAGGTTCATGTTACGGTCTCTCTACACCACATTTGTAAAATTTTGAGACTGGCCTTATTAGCTTCTGTTTGATAAACTGCAAGCAATTTGGGATGATTTTTTGAAAAATGGTTGGGGAGGTGGGGGAATTGACCAATATAAAAATCAACCAATATACTTACTTGACTTAAAGTAACTCTCAAGTGTTTGGGAACTGTTGAATCTGACTTTTGTTGTTGAACAATGCCCGTTCCAAGCTCTTCTAAAAGCTGTAAATAAAGACAATGTTAAAGCTTTAGCAGGCACAGAACAAAAAAAAGGGAATAGTGGTAACATGCTTACAGGTTTATTTAAAGGGCATGTCCACCCCCAAGAACAACTTTTCAGCAATGGTTCCCTTTCCACTCTCCCTCCCGAACCGCCGTTTTAGTTTTTCCCAAAACTGCTACTTTCCCCCATTCTCACATGCAGTACATTTGCGGCCAGGCTTTCAATCATTGCCGCGCATGTGAGATCATTCTAACAAATCTCGCGTAAGATGAGCGGCGAGCGGCTCTGCATTATGAATATTCATAGACCACCTCCCGACGTCATGATGAGGAAGTGAATACCCACGAGTGGATGTCAGGCTGGGATCTTGCGCATTGCCGGTGTGTGGGCGTGCGGGCCTGCCTGTTTGTCTGTCTGCATGTCTGTCTGGAGCCCGTAACTGGCTAGTAATGAAATAATAATGAAATCTATTTTAAAGGGTATGTCCACCTGTAAAACAAATTTTTAACATGCTGCTCCCCCATGTCCCCAGCCCCAACCGCATAAATTTTTTTTCAGAAAGCCCCCCAAACTCTTACTTACCTACCTCGTTCCTCCGCCGCACTGCCGGCCCTCTGCTTGCGAGAATGCAAGCAGGGGCGGGCCGGCAGTCGCGTCTGTGATTGCTGAGCGGCAGCCAATCACGGACGCGCTGCCTGTCATTCAGTGCAGCGGAGGAAAGAGGAGAGGTAAGTAAGAGTTTGGGGAGCTTTTTGAAAAAAAAATGTATGCAGTTGGGGCTGGGGGACATGGGGAGGCAGCATGTTGGGGTTTAAAGCTAGGGGGAGGGATGTAGAACGGGAGGGAGAGGGGGGAGAGAGGGAGGAGGGAGGGGGAAGCTGCATACGCATGGCAAATATCTACCGGAGGCAAGATAGCAGGCAGAGCCCTGCTATCCTCCTGGTGGTTAGTTTTAGGACTTTGGGGGGGGGGGGGGGTCTACAGGAGAACCCAATGGAGCTGGATGTGAGGTAAGGATTAAACTACACTACATGGTGGGGCCAGTAGTTGGGGGGATTACATTTTGTGGTGTGGACATGCCCTTTAAATGTATAAATAATATTTAAAATATTAAAATATTATTAGTTAAATTGCTGAGAAAAATCTAATTTATTTAAAAAGAAATAGCAATTCATTAACAATATATTGATTAAATAAAAAAGGATACATTTATGATTTATAAATAGTTTTTTAATTAAAAATATATATTTATGTATAAAAAATCAATTGTGCAACAGTCTTATTTTCTGTATTGATATTAAAAAAATAAAATAAAATGAAATATTACATAAATGTGTTTTTTTTTTCCAACCCTCCTTTTTTTGGGAGGGGGTAAACAAATTGGAATACACATTATAAACCTAAACAATGAGTGCTTTATCAGTTCTGATAAAGCATTGACAAGCACACCCTGTTGACCTGTGGCTCAACCTTTGTTTTTTATTATTAGAGTAAAGGTTCGTGTACACACGTGCGATCGCGGGTCCCGTCCCACGAGGTGTAGGAACGAGCTTTGCGGCCGATAATCGACCTGTTTGTAGGCCCTTTATCGCCCAAAACGGACAGTTGTTCAGAGATCCGCCTGGTTGGTCAAGGAACAATCCCACAAACACACACACACACACACACACACACACACAATCTCGATCTCACAGACACACGCAGACAATCGCTATCACACACACAATCTCTATCTCACAGACACACATACAATCTCTATCCCACACACACACAATCTCTATCTCACACACAAACACACACACACATACAATCTATCTCACAGACACACACACATACAATTCTCTATCTCACAGACACACACAGATAAACACTCAATAGACTATTCCATAGGTTTCATGCATTTTCAGAAAGGAGGACTTGTGTATATCATAAACAAACATTAGTTAATGCATTTAGAAATAGTTTATTTTAAAGTTTTCAGACCTGTTGGATTGCTTTTACTGCTGCTCTGCACACTGTCCACCAAACTACACACTGTTCTATGCAGAGATCATGATTACAGCCATCTGATTGGTTCCAATATTATGTCTGGATCTCATTGGCAGATCATGAATAAGGGTGGGCTGATCATTGATTGGTTGCTGGGATAATGCTTTCCTATTGGAGGATGTGCTGTGTAGGTCGGACAAAGCAGTTCTCGTTTATAATTTTATGCATGATGTCACTAGATTGGAGGGAGGAGTGGAGTCTTCCTGATTCAGTGAGAAATGAGCCAGCAGGCATGCTGTAAACCTCTCAGAGGAAAGGTTAGAGGCGGAAACCATTTGGCTCCTCTCTGTCTCCTAGTGCTTGCTTTCTCCAACTTCAATTCAGCCATCCTAGGAAACTACACTGCTTACAGCAAAAATGTGAGTGCTATTCTACACAGGGCGAATTGTCCTATGTATGGTGGGTTTATAGTTTTGGGGGCAGACATGCCCTTTAATAAAAGTACATATCGTTAAAAATGGTGCTAATTTTGCCCTAACCAATCAAATGTTAGCTTTCAAATGTTAAAAAATATCTGATTGGTTGGGGAAAAATTAGCACCATTTTTAATGATGTTACAGGGAGATTTAATAAAATTTCTTATTATTTAAAATGGTGCTAATTTAGCCACAACCAATCAGATCTTATTTAACATTTGAAAGCTAAAATCTGATTGGTTGGGGCAATATTAGCTCCATTTTAAACGATAACCCTGTTAGTTTTTAAAACAATTCACTCAATTTTACTGTAAATATAAGAATAGTCCCACCTTTGCACCATGCAGTTGGATGGAAGCATCTGTCTCTTGCATGCACTTGCAGGCCACCTCACCAAGCTCCAGTAAATAGCTTTGTGCAATATTAAAATAACCTTTTACAAGGCAAGCTAAAACCTGGAAAACAGAAAAAAAAATTAAATGTGATTATTCAAAAAAGAAACCTCATAAATTAAGTGTTTTCTTCTTTAATATAATGTACCTGCAATGCTTCTAGCCGGACTGGAGAAGGTTCAAACATTACTGTGGTAGTAGAACTAACTTCACTGTCCGAAAAAGGGTCCTCTCTTGGATGAATAGCTAGTTTAATGCAAAGTTGTATAAGCCAGCAAGGCTCAGCATGTGACTGCTCAGAATGAAATTCATTTTCCCCTTCTAGCAATGGTTCTTTTTTACAGTATTCAGAGTCACTTGGAGTAGCAGAACCACTGTTTGCAAGGGAGTATACTGGTTGTTTTAGAAGAAGCTGCACCTCCGGTAAAGGAGTTTGAGCGGACACAACAGCACCTAATAATGTAAGGCTAGAAACACGAACATTGACATCTGAGGATAAAAATTGAGAGATTCAACATGAAACAATTATATACAAGCAGCACTCACTGGGGATGCCAAGAAACTCTATCAAGGTAGCAATTTATGTAATGGTGGCAACATTTGCAATAAAGATAAAATGTGAATGACAGAGTAAATTATATTATCCCTAACTAACAACTGCGTCTCTCCTTTATTACATACTGTCATTTTCTATATTTTCCAAAGTGTGTCACAGACCCAGACACAGTTGCACATACTCAGAGAATTCTTCAGTCCCCCTCCCTTACTGAAACTTGAAAAAGATCTATCAGATTGAAACATATGTATGAGACAGCTATTAAAGCACCTTTACAGTTATGTCTAAACATGGGGTCCTTAAGTCGTGTTTTCTTCTCCAATTTGGTTTAAAATTAAAACCAGGGTGTCTAATTAAGTCACAGAGGACATTGATACTCTACAGTGCCAATTCAAGTGATTAGGAGTGATGGGGGTTGGAGGATGTATACTTTAAATCAGGCATAGGCAGTCAGTAGATCTCCAATTGTTTGAAACCCACAAATACCAGCATTCCATGGCTAGAATGTGCATGAAGGGGAATGCTGGATGCTGTAGTTTTCAAACATCTGAGATCTACTGGTTGCCTATCCCTGCTTAATATTATTAAAAAAGTCCAACCTTTTCACCCTCCTTTTGACCCTACCTAACATTGTTGCTTTACATTAAACCAAGTCTCCTTTTCATCATTGATAAAAAAAAAAAACCTCTATTGGCAGGTATTAGATTAGAATGTATTGCTTTTACTCACCACTTCCTGTTTTAGAGCACACACGTGAGAAACACAGGCACGCTCTTATTATACAAACAGCTGCTTTCTCCTGCTTTAAAAGATGGTCCATTAGAAAAAGCAAACCGTGGCAAGATCAATACATTTTAATTTAGTACTGGTCAAAACCTTGGCAAAAAAATAAAACATATAAAACAAAAACACAAGAATTATAAGATAATGGATATTGCATTACCCTGGCGTTCCCTGACCTGTACAGCACAAGACTGCAGAACACCTCAGTGTTGTACTATTACTAGTAAGGTCATTACACATTATACAATAATAATATAATGAAGAGGTAGAAATGACACCTTTATTGCGAATATATGGTTTTATTTGGTTCCACACTCTTGTGAGCAGTCCAGGTTTCAGTCTGTGATAAGGTGTATTTAATACTAAATTTCCTAGGCACTGGAAAAAGAAGAATAAATAGAAAAATAATAAGAATAAAGAATCACTTCTTCTCATCTGTAAACTGTCCACTCTACAGCCCCTGCCTAACAGCATAACTTCTGAGATCCATCCTAACAAATTTCAAAAGTGTTCTAGTAGAAAGAGCTTTAGTTTTTCTGGCCAGAGCAGGATTATCCTCAAGGCAAGTACTTAGGGCCCAGTAGACATCAGGGGGCCCAGCTTCAGTACTACAACCCATAAAATACAAGGGGTGTCCAGAAGTAAACTTGGGTGCATATATTTACCCTCTTAGTTAGGCACAGAGGGTTACTACTGTATATAGTTACAGCCAACATTTTCAAAGGTGTACCTAACTTTAAGAACTATAAGACTCTGAAACTATAAGGAAAGCAGTCCTTGTGACCAGTGGCATAACTACCAGACCGCGATTGGTTTTAAACTGCTGCCGGTTTAGTACCAGCCTTTTAAAACAGCCACACGTAGTTTTACTGCAACAGCTGACCACAGTGCCGATAGGGGGCCCCTGCAGTTTTGCTGATGCTTGTGACTGTATGAGAGGGGAGCAACCTCTTCCTCCCACAGATACAACCTCCCCAGGCAGCTGATGTAAATAAAGCAGGAGTGGGAGCAAATTATACTTTTGCTGGGAGGGCCCTGGGGATTTCTATTAATGCCACTATGGACTATACAGTTGCAACTGCGATGTCTACTGCTCCCTCTACTAAAAGTTTTTCTGATCTGTCTAGCTGTTTCTCAGAAACCAGAGAAAAAATCTGAGCCTTCACTTTATACCTTTTCCTACACTTAAAATAAAAACTACATTTTCCCTCTAATTTTACCATCCACAAAAATAATCAATGTTTATTTTGTGCATTGTTAATACAACAGATATAAACTTACATTTGTTAAAATGCCCATAAAATACATACCTTAACGATTTGTGTTAGTGTTTGTGCAGAAGACTCCGCTACTATTGCTAAAAGCAGACATCTGTGGAGCTCTCGGATGCTTGAAGCAAGAGTAACAGAAAGAGGAGTAAATGCGCTCTTATGATCACTGGCATCATCAGCAACTGATAGAAACTGTTTTGAACCATCTAAAATGGCAGACAGAACCTGCAGAGCACATGCACGTGTCTAAAAAAGGAAAAGATTAAACGAGCAGTTTAAACTCCTATTTATATGTAAATTGGCAGAACATTTTTAAAACCAGATAAGACAGACTTTTGGAATAACTGATCATACAGTCTCATGAAAAAAGTACTCTACTAAACCAAGAAAACTTTTTTTTATTTTACATGATACCTTTGGAGAACTGTCTTTAAGTACGATAGTCATCAAAGACACAGACTGTGGACTGCCAATACCAGAAATATCAGGAACAAAGGCTGACCAGTAGCCATACAGAACTTTTTTCTCAATGGATTTTATTGTAGATAGAAAGCACAATAAAGCACTTTGGCGAACTTTAGCTTGGAAAGATCTTAAAGGACAAACAAAATATATGTTAAGTAATTTTTTAAAAAAAAGGAGAACTATGGTCTAATACACATTTATACTAGTAGCCCAGAAACATCTGATTTATATATACTGTTAGCTTGCAAAGTTATTCCTGACCTAAGATATGAACTTTCTTATACAATCTTGGTTAAAGATCTGTCAGTGTATAGGGCCAGAAGCTTGTCCAATTATGAAGAGATGGAAGTGGCCTCATTTTATTTATCTATTACACAATGCTGTATAGGGCAAAGTTTGGTCACATTTTATGGCTAAAGGTGAAAGCCTAAAGCAAATCTATTTGGAGGGAAAAAAAAACACACACACAAATGGTTAGGCTGGGTACACAAGGGGAGATATTTGTCCTGGCCGACAATTTGGTATTAGACAGCAGTCGGCCAGACCAAGAACCAAAATTTACAAAAGTAGCCATGACCAACAGTTCGCCACGACTGTCCCATAGGGAACTACACAATCGTCTGTGATTTTCCGACATACCTTACAGCCCATTCTTCTGATCTGGAGATCAGTCATGAGCTCCACCAGCTACATCATACAATATTTATAGCCGACCGAATATATTTACAGTAATATCGGTCAGAAGCTTTGTTTGGTGTGTAGCCAGCCCAGGGAAGACTGGTCTTATTAACATATTTTTTTTACTATTACTTCCTTTGTTTATAACTTTAAAAATCCTATGAACAAAACACAATTTGTGATTTTAATATAGAAAGAAAAATATTAATTCCTAACCTTATTTTGTTCTGCAAGCTACTTTCTGTGTCAGAATATTCAGAGTCACTGCTGCTCATCTTTTTGTATCTTTGAGCTTGTGGAAACATTTGTTCCTTTATTGGTCCTTGGTGAGACTTGAAAAAATGTTTCTGAGGGCCTAAGTAGGAACTATATTGCACCTCTCCATCACAGAGTGTCATTTTTTGCAAGTCTTGATTTGTTGATAAGACCAGTTGATTTTTCACTTCTTCTCTGGGTTCTTCTCCCTGGTGCCCTTTTCTTTGTTTGCAACCTTTTTTTTTCTTTTTACTCTGAGTGAGGAACAATTAATTTAAGTGCATAGCAATACTTAAGGCTGGTACACATGATCACTATTTTGGCCCAATCACCAATGTGGATAATTTATTCAATTTGGCAAAAAGAACCACGGTAACATTTGTAAGTTCTCTGTCAGTTCAAACAATTGGACATGTGTGGAAATCACAGTCAAACCTGAAGTCTACAATGGACCACAATATTGACACCAGCAAATAATTTCTGACGGTCAGACTAATGAATGGCTTATCTTTTTCTGTCTGCAGGAATATCGGGCAGTTTCGGGCAGGAATTATCTGCTGGTGCTTACCAGGCATAACATAGATGGTTAAAAAAAAGCAACTCAAACTACCTCTGGTATGTTTTAGCTTTATATAAAGTAAACAAAGACATATGTGCCAATAGCAATACAATATTGTCACTAAACAACCTTTGAATATATTTTAGCATACTGAAATTAGGACATACACAGTGCCCTCATGTGGATATCGATCAGAAGAAAGTTCAAATAACATATATCAGAAACTGTACAGCCAAATAGAGGAACTATTTCATTAAAGCAATACCCCAGTCATTGGCTTTAACAATTACCCGATGTGTCTAGGCAAACTCAGTAAGCACTGAGTGTCATCACTGACAAAAAACAATTCCCAAGTTGGCTTCTCCTCAAGAAATGGGGAACAGGAACTAGTAACATTTTCTTGGAATTGCAGAGTTGTATCTCTGAGTGGTAACCTATGTTTTAATCATTAGGAAGTACAAGTAACTTGCAAAAAATTCTGCAGAAAGTACATCCTTGTAGCTCAAGAAATACTGAATGGCCACTTGCATTTTCGCAATCACTCTGTCCCTTTCATTTATGTCAGTACCATATAAAGATGTATTGCTAATTTATGAAGATAAGTAAATGATATAGAAAAAAAAATAGAGATTTAAGGGTTGAAACTAATAATACTTACACATGAGGGTTGTGTCAGAGCTCCCTCTGATTGATCCATTTTTTTAGCTGATCTCTCATCATACTGAGCCAGTGGAGTTGGATAAAGAACTGCAGGCATTTCTATATTAAGTCCAGGTAACGCATGAAACATATATTTCTTTAAAATTACAAACAAAACATTTTATTTTTAGATTCAAAACCACAGAAGGTGAACACATTAGTATTATGAAATGACAAATCTCACAGCTAAATTACTCGCTAATCAAGAAATTCATCAAGGTCTTTGAGGAATAGAGTAGGGATGTCAGGGATGTCATACTATAGAATACACGTGAATTTATCACTTGTAAAGGTGGTAAACAGTTGGAAGACCGCTTTATTACAAAATTATTACACATTATAGACTAATCATTTAAATGTAAGCTGTATGCAAAGGTGAGGGAATGTATTGCTCGAATATAAATTACCCTTTTAGAAATTGTGTCTATTCCGTATTCACTAGGGTACATGGTAACAGTTAAATAATTTTTTCAAAAATGTTTTTTTAAAAATGAATTTTACCTTAAGTACAGCAAGAAGTGAGCCAAGCTGACCTGTTTCAGTCAGCTTCATTTTGCCTCCATTTAGGAGAGACTGTATTCCTCGTAAAGCATTCTGTAACAGCTGCAAAGAAGTTCCATAGAATTTTGCTATTATTCCAATCCAACACTCATCACAAAATAGTATATAAATACCAAAGTAGTCAAATACACAACCTGGATCTTCCACGTTAAAGGACAACTGGGTTAAAAAAAATCCTTAAAAATAAACCTTTAAAATCCTTTCTCCCCAGAACACCCATATATTGTAAGATTCTTCTCTAGTATATTTAATTTACGTACATGTGAGAAAGATTCTGTAACTAAGAATGCTTCCATGTTGTTGCCAATACAAACCCACAGCCCATAAACTCACCAAACAGCCACGCCCCCTGACCCCAGTATTCACGGTCTCTATGCGTTCTATACAGATGTCTACACACCAATATAAATAAACTTCAGGGTAACAAACAGCTTTCAAAGTCTTATCAGGGACTTCCATTTTGGTGTGGAGACATCCGTAGGACATTTTCTTTATTATTCTGCTCCTAGAAAAAGATAAAGCTTTTAAATGTACCTGGATTCTCCACTTATGCAGTGGTGGAGCACCTGGTAAGGCGCCAGTTTTAGAAATACATAGTTCAGAAGGTCACAAGTTTGAATCACCAGACATATCCTTTTTTCCCATTATGCCCCTAGTAAAAGATAAAGATTCTACATGTACCAGCATCCTATATAGCATTTCTGTTAGGCAAGAGCAGTGTTTCTCAACTTTTATCTGTGGGGAACCCTTGAAAAAAATTCCCTGCAGGGTATGGGCCTTTACCAGTGTTTCTCAACCTTTTTATCCTTATGAAAGCTTTGAAAAAATGTAAACACATAATTCCTACACTTATAAAACATTGATAAATATATAGAAAAATATATCTGTATTCATCACAATGGCAGATTATTTATTTGTCTATATCTTGAGGACCCCCATGCAACCTCTCAGGGACACCTAGGGGTCCCCAGACCCCTGGTTGAGAAACACTGGGTTAGAGGCAAGAGCTCTAGTTTTAGAAAGAGTAAATGTAAATGATGCAGGTTCAGTTCCCCAGACTTACTTTTGTTGATTAGCTGCCTGATGTGACCAAATTGACACCCATGGATTCCGCTGAGAAATCCTGTGTGGTAACCTATAGGTAGACCTTGGCCTTAGGCTTTGGTGATTAATTGGGCTGAAAAATCTTGTGTCCCAGTCCAAAAGGACACTTCAGCTTCATGACAACCCTTTGAAAGGGGGGGGTTGCATGGCAACAAAAAAAATGATAAAAACAAGGCCCACCATACACATGAAACTGCCATTGCATATTGCCCAACAGTTTCCATTGCAAACTTTAGTTAATATGAGATGACACACTTGAAGTAAAGGGAGACGATACCAACAGAAATATTTTCCATCCGTACCAACCAATGCCAATGATGGTTATTTATTGGCATAGTGGTTGGTCGTTTTTGCCCTACATACCAACAGTATTTGTTGAACATTGGCAAGGTTTAGGAGTACCTTAAGAGTTTAAAGGGTAACTGTGATAAAAACACAAAGGGCTTTCAAATAAAACCCCTTTATATTATCTTTAAAATGATCCCTCAGCAAGGCTTCTACTTGCAAATTCCATAAAGATTCAAAACGATGTCTGACTAGAAGGAAGGGAGACCTAGGGAGTGATGTCAAAGAGTGCTCCTATAGCCCTTTTGTGTGTATGGTATTTAGTTGCTTTGCAGAAAGATAAATCCAAACTTCCATGTGGTAGTAGCACACCCAACCCTGTTCTTTAATTGTAGTACTTCTGCCTTTGATACCAAGCACTGAATGAGAAGCCTCTTGCCCCCTTGTTTAAAGTCAGTTGGAGGGGGAAAGTGGAAGCCTGTTCTACTAATGCAAAGTGAGGAAAACAACCTTTCCCAATGAAATCCAACCTAGCAGTCCAGTCAAGAAAAATTACCCAAAGAAATTAATTAGGACCTTTCATAGGTCAAAAGACTTTACATTTTTTGATCCTAAATTAAACTAAAACTCCTATGTTTTACAATATGCACTAGCACACAGTAAATATATCAATAAAGATGCCATCAGCTTACCTTTAAGGTTAATAGCATAAGGGTTAAGTTTATGATCATAAAAATGAAAAGCCTTCCAACCACATCAGCACAGATACTGTTTGTACAAATTTTTTGGTCAAATCAGTAACACTAGATGCATTTGTAATTTTGCCTAACGAGTGCACCCACAGTTCCCTTTTGTATAAAGATGTGTGCGCTTAAAAAAATATCATTTTTGCAAATGCAAAAAAATGCTTTTGCATTTCATAGTAAAGTACCTATGTTAATATTTTGTGTTAACTAGTTAAACCTGCATATGAAGGTTTGGCATATCATGTGTTTGTGCATAAAACCATAGTTTAGAGGGAATTATGACAATTTGCAAACTGCAATAATCCACCCATTCACATAAATCGGGCATTAATCGTTGCATCTTTTTTTAGTTTTAATTCATGTTAATACTATTCACAGAATTGTTTTTCATGTTGAATATGGAGTTTGTTCTGTAGCTCTGAAATCTATCCCTTACACCTAACTGTATTTCCTATCATTTTTAGCTAGAGAGATTCAATTAAAGTTCTTATCGTTTAAAATGGTGCTAATTTTGCCATAACCAATTAGATGTAAGCTTTCAAATGGAAAATAAGATCTGATTGGTTGGATCAAAATTAGCACCACTTTAAACAATAAGAACTTTTATTGAATCTCCCTGAATAAATGCAAAACTGCGAAAACATTTACAAGTAACACAAATAACAATACGCTTGGATTATAATAGTACAAACATTCAAGTCAGATTTCTTAATGTTATGTTAAGTAATAAGGAGAATCAAGGGTATGTTTGAAAATAGGAGTGAAAGCTCAAGGGAGACAATTTTGTAAGAACAAAAATAACTTACTGTACAGATTGTGATTTCATCCACAATATTACTATTGGGCGCCTGAAGAACAGTAAGAAAGGCTTTAAAACATATCATTCTGTATGGCTCATCTAAGGAAGGTTGGCCAGGAACACTAATGGAGGAAAACACACTAATTACTAATATAATTAATATCTTTGGTTTAACAAAGAAGTCTAGTTTCTAGGGGAATGTAAAGGACAACTAAACTTTTTTTTTGGTTAAAGCTTTATAAACCAATTGCTATGGTAAACATTTTATTATAAACACATCAATTAAAGGATTTGTATCTTAGGACATTTTTTTTGAAACTATAATTCTTCCCAATTATCATTGTACAATTTTCTTGTTCCTTAGTATCATAAACTATTCTGTTTTTTTTGCTGTAGCTGGAATGGTGACAGTTGGTACTTGAAATGCATGGTGGGAAATTCCCTCTCCCAATACTGCCTCATAGGGATTACTGAGCATGCTTGCCCTCACAGAGAGTCAGATAGTCTGGCAGGGGACTGCGGGAGTGTGCTTGAGCAAAACAAGTACTGGATTGAAGTCATGCAGCAACACAAACACATATGAGTAAGTGCTGCTTACATGTATTCATTTAGAAATTGAAATGAGGCAAAGTAGTTTTTTTCAGTGTACAATTACTTTAAATAGATACTAGCATCAGAAAACCTTATGGCAAAGTATACTTTGTTTATAAGGTAAGCATGAGTTTTCCTTTAATTTATGTTAATGTAGTTTTTAAAATAATGTTATTGCTAAACGATTTAACAGTTTGGTCTACATTCTGATAACTCATCATGCAAGGCATAAACACTGCAAAATGGGTAAAGATGTTTACAATAATTAAAAAATCTACTAGACAGAAAAATAGGAATACACTTTAGGCTAGTTTTCATTAACATTCTCAGTTTAGATTAAAATATTTGGGGGGAAAATATCCAATACTCATTTTTTTTGCTAGTAAATGTTAAGAGATATAAACCATACCCTATGTAAGAGAACAAACCCTCCATATTTTGGATTTTAAAAATACTAGTACATACCTTAAAGGGCTACTAAACTCAATTTTTTCAATACTGTTACATTCAAAACTTTATTTCTTTTGGAGATAACATATCCTAATCCTTCCTCCCATAGTTACCTTTAAAGCCAAATAGAAGATGTAAATGCTAGCGCTCATACTGCTCTTACCATAATTTAGTAATTCTGGCCATACTTTTACTAGACATTAGATAGATTTCATGCTCAATCATCAAACAAAAATTCCCCATTCAAGCCCATTCATTTTGTGTCAGCATAGCAATAACCATTGATCTTTACCATCTATTTAGTCTACTTAGCTATCCCTTGTAACTATAATGTATGAACAGTATTATAAAAGTTTATAATGTATGAACCAAAGCCTGTCACCATATATGAATGGTATCTGTAACAGAGAATTGATTGAAGGATTGAGTATATACTGTACCAGTCCTAACACAGGTGTGCATGTGCCAATGTTACAAACAGAGGAGAAACTAAAGCTGTCAGACTTTTGACTAGTGCTAGCATTGACAACTCCTCAACCCCTTTAAAGTTCAATATAGAAGGAAAGACCAGGGTATCCTACCTAACCAAGGAATAAGACTGCTTATTCCTACCTCCCTATAAATAATAGAACACCCGGGGGACACTGGAACTTACCTTACCGCCGCTCCACTTGCAGTTCCTTCTGCACTGACAGCCGCGCTGTCCAACCAAGCACCTATCTTTGGCGCATGTGCGCCAATACAAAAAAGATACAAAAGTAACTGCGAGTGGAACGGCAGTAAGGTAAGTTCGGTGCTCTATTATTCACAAGGAGGTGGGAATAAGCGTTCTCATCTCCCTGTGAATAATAGAAACATATGGAATGTAGTTAAAAATACCAGTTTAGTGTTCCTTTAAGGTTAAAATATAGCCACATTGGTTCTTAAAATGTAGAAAATCTGAACTTCAGCTATAACTGTTTATTTCTACATTTTTATTTACATGACACAACAAATAGAAGTGTGCAAACAGTATCATTGTTGGAGAGTTGAGCCTTACCTAAGGCACAAATTGGCCATACAGTGTATAGCTGCCCTCCATAACTCTGCGTCTGGCTGATTACAATCACTCAGCTGCACCAAGATTCCACTGGGACCCAACATTTCCTGCAGATACTAAAAAAAAAAAAAAAAGTTAGTTATTTCTGCGTTGGGACAGTTTTTTTTCCACTCGTGTAAAACAAAACATATATATACAGCTGTGTGAGTTGTCTGGTGTAAAAGAATAAATCATTGTTGATTGAACTGCTTTTGGTGTGCTGTACCTTTTTCTGTCTGTTTATAGAATTAGGATTTGCGGTATCCCGGTATAGGCACCCCCTACTCTTATGGAATACATACACAATCATATATAGCAGCACTTACCGGACATAAATAAAACCTAACTTTTAGGATAATGCAACACACCCCTACAACACCTTATATACTCAGCCCCCTGTAAACACACCCAAAATGCACAGCTGAAGATAAAGTAAATTACACAACATTTAAAAAATAATAAGTCTGATAAAAAATAGTAATAGGTGTTTCTTAATAAAAACATTCAGCATAAATAATCACAGATCGCAATAATCACAAGGAGAGCAATACCCAAACAACGAAACAGCCTGTGCTTAAACAGTTTTCAGATCAAACAGAACCTTCATGCATTATTGCAAGTATCAATCTTAGCAGAGACACATAATTTGCCAATCATAAGAGACAATATAGGCTCCACTGTATATAATACATGCAATAATATATGAAGGTTCTGTTTGATCTGAAAACTTATGATTATTGCGATCTGTGATTATTTATGCTGAATGTTTTTATCAAGATACACTATTGCTATTTTTTATCAGACTTATTTATTTTTAAATTAATTTTTTTTTAAATGTTGTGTAATTTATATTATCTCCAGCTGTGCATTTGGGGTGTGCTCACAGGGGGGTGGGTATATAAGGGGTTGTAGAGGTGTGTTGCATTATCCTGACGACAGCCCACTGAGGGCAGAAACAGGTTTGTACAATAAGTTGTGTTTTATTTAATCCCGTGAGTGCTGCTATGTATGATTCTGTTTTACAGTATTTACTCTACTACAAATTGCACTAGGTACAATGATGAGATAAATTATTTCATCACTAGAAAAACAAAACAAATAAAATGGACCAGAATTTAAGCAGGCATCAATGTGCAGTAAAATTAAAAAACAAAAAAAAAGCAAAAAGCATGTGTATATTGTAAGACATAGCATATCCCTAATTGTGTAATAAAATATATACTTGGTGACTGGCTTTGTGTTTTTATATGGATACGGAACCCCGCAGCTATTTAAATTATAGTAATTTATATTATACCTTGTATAAAAGCATTTTGTTTTCAATTACCTGAAGGGAAAAAATGTAAAAGCCTTAAAGACCAAACATAACAAAGACATGTCGGGGGGCTTCAGGAACAAATAGAGCGTGACCCAACTGGCTTTAACTTTGATCTTGCATGACTGAACTAAAAGCACACTTACTGAAAAATGGCAATGTCTGCCCCAAAGCAACTTTTGGAGGGCACAAAAAAGTTGCATACTGCTGTTCCCAATATACCTCTATATAGGTTAGATATGTAAATTAATTGTTGGTAAAAAAAAGAGCATATATTAAGATTTTTCTGCTTTTTATTTTTGTTTTGTTTGTTATGATAGCTGTGCAGTTCTGTATTTTATTTAGGCTAAAAATTAATTTTCAAACCCCTCATGTTTTTCTATGCATGTGAAGAAGAAGTGTGTAAACCGTTAATATAACTATATCTAAATACTTGAGAGAGTGTTTTTTGGGAAATAAGAGAAATACAAAGAATACAGCTGTGTGAATAGTATGAGTATAAAAATACGGTAAAGAGAAAGTAGAAAAAGAGACAGAGCCAAAGGAAGAAGAGGAACTGTCAAAGAAAACAATTTATTTAGAGGAAGTGGAAAGGGGAGAAAAAATGTTTTAAAAAATTGTGGAATAGGCCTCAAGGAATGGGTAGAAAAGATAAACAAAGAAAAATGTGCAGCTGGGTCTGGGCTTTTTTCTCTGCACACTACATACAAACGTCATTGCGTGCCCCCCCCCCCATCAAAAATTCCATTATCGTATTAAAGTAGAATGAAAGACATGACCACATTAGCATGCAATTACGGTCTCCGGAACAGAGAAAACACACTCAGGATATTTCATTCATTTGGTGTTATACTTAAGCCAATTGTCTAAGAACATAAAGACATACAGATACCGATAGGATGTATGTGTCAAATAAATGTACTTACTTAAACTATAAGCTCTTCAGCACAGGGCCTGATGTGAATGTATACATGTAATTGTTAAGCGCTACGTGAGATGTTGGCGCTATATAAATCCACAATAATAATAACTAGATTCTCAAACGGAGTGCCTGCAGATATTTGAAAACCACAACTCCCAGCATTCACTGTCTTCCCTCTCTTGCTGAGGATTGCTGGGAGTAGAGGTTTTTAAAACCTCTGGAAGCACCCCATTTGAAAATCCCTGAACTAGATAACCCCTTCAACCAGATTTTTATTGAATAAGTGTGTAGAGCTCTAGAATTCATGAAAGAAAAGTTTATTAACTGTGGGCTGTGTTTATTTAGTTTTATACTCCTTGCAAGTTTGTTATTCTCAGGTAGATTTTTAAAAATAGCTAGATGTGATATATCTGACCTGTTTAATGAAACAAAAATCTGTAGATTGGAGTTTAGGGAGATTTCAAATGTTTTTTCTCCATTAAAAAAAGAGGAGAAAACTGAATAATAACAAGCAAATTTTAGTTTAAAACATGAAATCAATTACCTTAATTACATGACCCCAAGCTGTAAAAAAAAAAAAAAAAAACATTTAATGGAAATGCTCATAAAATATTTACCTTTTGGCATTTTGAACCATTGTTGTAAACTAAAGCAGCTAAAGCATGTAGAATATCTCCATGAGTCCATGAGCTACATTGTTTTAAAGCAGAAATGGAAAAAGCTAGAAGGAAATCCAAATTCTGTTCATCCACAATAATCTGTCAAAGAGACATCATCAATAAAGTTAGTTAACACTAAACGTGTTTGGGTGTGTGTGTGTGTGTGTGTGTGTGTGTGTGTGTATGTGGTGGTGGGGTGTGTTGTTGTGTGTGGGTGTGTGTGTGTGTGTGTGTGTGTGTGTGTGTGTGTGTGTGTGTGTGTGTGTGTGTGTGTGTGTGTGTGTGTGTGTGTGTGTGTGTGTGTGTGTATATATATATTTATTTATTTTTATCTTGACTTTTAAATGATTTATCTTTTGACTTTTCAAATAATATTTTTTATCTTTCTAAAACATTTATTATGACAGGGTATAACAAACATTAAAGGGCATGTCCACCCCCAAAACTCAAATTTAACCCCATACTGGCCCCACTCTGTAGTGTACAAATATTCTTACCTTACATCCCAGCTCCTTATGGTTGCCATGCTGTGCCCCTCCAAAGTCCAGGAAAGTGTAGTGTAGAAGGTCTGGGTGACTCATCCTGTGCCTGTCTCAGCCTCAACCTCTACAAGGTTGAGGCATGCGCAGGAGAGTCCTCCCCCCCTCCCTCTTCCTCCTGTTTTTTTCTCCCTCCCCCTAGTGTAAAATCCCCATTATATATTATATATATTGATCCCCCAGCCCCAACCGCCGTAACAGAATTCATAGAGAGTGCCCCGATAGTTACTTACCTTCCCTCTAACCTCCGGCGTTCTGAGCAGCCGGAAGCCGCGTCCCTGATTGGCTGCCTCTCAGCCAATGAGGGACGCGGCTGCCGGTCCTGCCCCTGCTTGCATTTCCGTGCAAGCAGAGGGCCTGGAGACTGCCGCGGAGGATAGAGGGAAGGTAAATACATATCGGGGCACTTTCTAAGAATTTTATTATGGCGGTTGGGGCTGGGGGATCAATATGTATAATATATAAAAAGTTTAAAAAAGGGGTGGACATGCCCTTTAAAAATAGCAAAAATATCAACAAAAATTCAGCTTGCTTTTAGGAGTTCTACATCATCTAAATAATTAGAAAAATTAAAGGATAGGTATGCTGTAAAATAAAGTTTAGTTGGAATCTGCAGCTTTAAAAAAAAAAAAAACTGTTGGCATTTTTCCCCCCTATGCCCCTCCAGAGCCTACCTTTCCAGCTTCAAAGTAGGGGGGGAATGCAGTTTAAAGCTGCAGTTTTCAACTAAACTTAACTTTATTATACAGCATATTTATCCTTTAAAGGACAACAATATAAAAAAAAAAAACATTTCCCCCATTACATGTCCACACTTCCAGCATCTGAAATCCCTTACTCACATTTACAACCGTGCTGCTCTCCCTTAGATATCACACGGCAAAAATGAGTGCTAAAAGTCTGCCTCCTAGACGGCCCAGGGCCATCGTTAACATATCACTAGCCATTGGCTGGTAGGAATGTCTGTTACAACCTCTCTCCTCCTCCTCTGCCAGTCAAACAAACTTGAACTGTTCGGTTGCTAGGATGTACAGCCTACATAATCAAGCTGATCAAGGATGGGTGGAGGAGTGTTTTCTCGCATGCTAGCTTTGAGTGACAGTTAGAGGCAGACCGAATTGTTACACCCCCTTCACAGTGTGGCTAATTCAAGGCAGAGAGAAGCTCGAAATCAGGAAAAAATTGTATGGGGAGGGCTACATACCTTTACTCTTTTGAAAGCAGTTTTAAAAAAATGCTAAATGGTTTTAGGGAACAAGGAGAGGTAATTAAAATGGTCTCAGGGTTTGGGGGTGGGGGAGGCAAGTATAGATTTTCATTCTGGGGATGGACAGGTCCTTTAAAGGGTATCTCCACTGATAAAAGTCACCTGGGTTAAAAGGCTAGATATGTGTAAGGTGGAAATGTACCTGCAGTATCCTGGTGTTTTTGAGCAGTAGTTTAGAAGAAATCCAATCCTGAACGCTGTGGATAGTGCAGGTCCACCCGCTTCCAATGACTGCCTGCCTGGGAAATGTCAGATGCGCGTGTTCCCTTAGTGCATACGCAGAATGTGTGAGGATCCGTCGGGACTGCTTTTTGTGTGATCCGACACACACAGACACAAATGGAGGAATAATCCCATGACCATCACAGCAGCTTGCTGAGTTGACTAATTAAATCAGGTACCATATATACTCGAGTATAAGCCGAGATTTCATGCTTTAAAATTAGCCTGAAAGCCTAACCTCGGCTTATACTTGGGTCAAGTCCTAATTTAGACCCAAATGTTGCAATTGCGGATTGTATGTGCTGTGTTAAAAAAAACCTTCACCTGCATATAAAGTTACAGGAGCTGATCTGCCTTTACATTCCTTCCTGCTTCCTGTAGTCTGGCTGCTGGACTCACTCAGCACTGTCACTACACATCTGGATTCTGTAAATCTGATGGGTCTTCTCAGTTTGGGGCAAAATGACTGGGTGACACTTTACTATATGGGGGTCAGAGGAGTGCCCTCTACTATATGGGGGTCAGAATGCCCTTTACTATATGGGCTTTAGAGGGCCCTTTACTATATGGGGGTCAGAATGCCCTTTACTATATGGGGGTCAGAGTGCCCTTTACTATATGGGGGTCAGAGTGCCCTTTACTATATGGGGGTCAGTGCCCTTTACTATATGGGGGTCAGAGTGCCCTTACATATGGGGGTCAGTGCCCTTTACTATATGGGGGTCAGAGTGCCCTTTACTATTGGGTCAGAGTGCTTTACTATATGGGGGTCAGAGTGCCCTTTACTATATGGGGGTCAGAATGCCCTTTACTATATGGGGGTCAGAGTGCCCTTTACTATAAGGGGGTTAGAAGAATTTTTAAATGATGGTAAGCTTAATTAAAAGTTTATTAAACCTTGCCACTCCACATGCTTAGACACTACAACTCCCAGCAACCAAAGCATGCTGGGAGTTGTAGTTTCCAAACATCTGGAGTGACAAGGAATTGGGGGTTACTGGTACTGGATTTGGCTATTACTATATGGGATTAATGTATAGGAATTGTACTGTCCATTTAAAGGGCAACTTAAGCCACAAAACAATACAGAAGAATCAGAAGGCAGTAGTGGTCATAATTTCTACCCTAGGCTTATACTCGAGTCAATCAGTTTTTACAAATTCTTCAAGTAAAAATAGGTATCTCGACTCTGATCGACTTTTACTCGAGTATATACGGTACTACCTTTTTCTGTCTTTCCAACCACCCCTCTGAGTTAGACACAAAAAAATCTTTAATAAAACAACATAAATTCCCCCTGCCTTTGTTACAGTATTGTGGAAAGAGGGTTTTAACTTTTTCTCCCCTTTCTCTCTCTGCATGATCAGCTGTAAAAAAAAAAAAAAAAACTTAGAGAGTCAGGGAGGAAAGGATTTCTTTACTTCAACCAAGTGGGTGTGTCTGCTACCATGATGATACAAATTGAGTGGCAGCACTCCCAGCATAGGGGAAGACACACCCCCAGGAGCTACCACAACTTTCCCATGCTGCTGCAAACAAACAAACAAAGGGGAATTCTGGGGGGGGAAAAGTAGGAGGAGGGTTGGAGGATGGAAACCCCCCCAAAAATGCTTTTTCCTCAGTGGAGATACCCTTTAAAATAGAAATTAAAATTTCCTGCTGCTTCACTTCTCAGGTGCTTGCTTACATAAATTGTTACAGCTGTGAGTGAGCTCTTTGTTTCAAAAAAGTATCCAGTTCGCCCTGAGATTTACAGCAGCATCAAGAGCATATGTATCAAAATTAACCATACATTTGCAGTAGGTGATTGTCGAAACTGGGTTTAGATACAGCACCCACTCTTGTCTGGGCAACCCAGACAGTGATGGAGCTTAGTGAGCAAGAAAAATGGACATTCAGAAGTAGCAAAAAGTTGTGGATATCCAACAGGTAAGTTAAGAAGGTGCACTCCCTGAAACCTGTGCCATATCAGGTGAATATTCAATCCATATCAAAAAAGCAGGGGGGCACACTTGAAGATAAATCACAAATTTTCATTTATTTAAGTGCTCAACATGCAGGTACACAACGTTTCGGGGGGTCCAACCCCCTTCCTCAGGTTGGACCCACCGAAACGTTGTGTACCTGCATGTTGAGCACTTAAATAAATGAAAATTTGTGATTTATCTTCAAGTGTGCCCCCCTGCTTTTTTGATATACATTCAGAAGTAGATATACTCCACAAAATCCCAACTTTTTTATCTTGCGGCAGAGACATGAAAGAAGGGGCTACATGCAGCACAGCCAGCCTAGATGGTCTCTCTCAAAATAGTAATGTTATGTCATGACAGGTGACATGTTAGTATGGTCTAATCGTGACAGAAACTTGTGGAGCACATGAGTGGATCTCTGGCAGGTTTTCGGGGGGGGGGGGTTCTGTCAGTGGAGGTGCTGGTTAGACTTGAAAGGGGTCTACTGTTTTCTTTAATCTTTGTGTATCGTGACTTTTAGGAAAGCAAGCATAATGCCTGTAGCATTATGCTTTTATACGGTTACTAAACTCTTTGGTGACTTCTAATATCTTTATAATTTACAGTAGAAAACACTCACAATCATTGGGCACACCACTCCTCCTGGGATCATCCTGCTGCTGGCTGTATTACTTTTCAGTCCATAAGGTATACTATCAAGTAAAATTTCTGAAAAAAGCAAGTTGTTTTTTTTTCACAAATGGGTGAGTAAATGTTTTGCATTTTTTAAAGATTGGAGAGTCCGTTTGCACTTTTTTTACTTGATGGTATAATTTACAGTAGGGGAAACATTATCCACTATATAATAATGTTAGGAAATAGAGGATGCTATATATACAGTGCATTAAAAAAAGTAGCTACAACTGTCTCTAGAAGAATTCCATTTTAAGAAAGTTATTGGAATTACTTTACTTTTTTATATAACTAACATTTATTTCACATTCTGCAAATAATTTTATTTACTTTCAGTTAAGCTAAGTTATAGGGTATCTTCACCCCCAAATCTTAAATTTCTATGTAATGTACGAGGCCCCCCCCTCAAACCTAAACGCTAGAGTTATAACTTTAAAAAATGTCTAGAAACATACATACCCAACCTTCGTTCCCTCCGCCACTGCCTACATCTGGGAACAGAAGAGCAGAACAGGCCAAACTGCCAGGTGCATCTGTAATTGGTTGAGTTAGGCAAAATCAGATGCAACTGCTGGTTGTTAAAGGAAACGAGGTAGGATAAGTCTATTTCTTGGCAGATTTTTAACCCTAGCGTTTAGGGTTGGGGTACCCTACATTATATAAAGATTCATTACTGCAGCGCCAAGGGATCCAGAGGGAGGTGTAGAGCTTCTCTGCACATGCCAGGGTTGTCCAAGAGGACAAGGAAGAGGCAGGCACCATATTACACACAGAGAGGCTCCTACTCTTCACTTTTCTGGACTTTCATTAGACAATGCTTGTGAAGGTTCTCATTCATCCAGGTCGTGGTATACCTGTTGTATTCAATTAGATCATCTGGACTTGAAGTTTAGTTCTTGAAGACGTTTCGCTAGTCATCCGACTGGCTTTCTCAATTCAGAATGACTTGTACAAGAATCTTTGGCAATTATGTACCCTGGAAAATCCCAATTAGCATATCACAGCCAAGTGTTAAGGGCGTGATTGGATAGTGGCTAAGAGGTGTTATAGGAACGCCCAGAGTAAGGTGTCAAAACAGCATTGTACATGGCAGACAGTTGGTGTCGAACCCCCCCACCTCTATTTAGGCTTGGTTTCTTTATTTTCACATAAATGGCCTCCTTAACACCTCTCTTAAACCAGTCACATTCCTTTGCCAATATGTTAACATTACAATCTTCCAAAGGTATGTCCTTTATCCTTAAGATGCAGGTACAAGGCTGAGTCCTGACCCGAGGAATTGGCTCTTCTGTGCTGGGCCATACGTTGATACAGTTGCTGTTTGGTCTCCCCCACATACAAATCAGAGCATTCTTCACTGCACTGCGTATATGATGTCGCTTTTCTTGTGTTTCGGTATTGGGTCTTTCGGATGTACCAATTGCTGCCTCAGTGTCATGGTTGCCAACCTATTTTTAAAAAATGTATGGACAAGGTGGCAAAAATTCTTGGACACCCATGATTTTTCACGGACAGGGGGTGGGGCTAGTAGCGTACCCAAGCCACTCCCCCTTTTAATGATTATCCTACAGAAAAATGACTTAAATGACTGAGTTAAAGGGTATCAGACACTTGTTTTGAACAGGAGAGCGGACAGAAACTGGGTTTTGAACAGGAGTGAGAACAGACACTGGGTTTTGAATAGGAGGGTTGACAGACATTGGGTTTTGAACAGAAGGACTGACAGACACTGGGTTTTGAACAGGAGAGCTGACAGACACTGGTTATTGAACAGGAGGACTGAGAGACACTGGTTATTGAACTGGAGAACTGACAGACACTAGTTTTTGAACATGAGGACTGACACACTGGTTATTGAACAGGAGGACTGACAGACACCGGGTTTTTAACAGGAGTGTTTACAGGCACCGGGTTTTGAACAGGAGAGCTGACAGACACTGGTTATTGAACAGGAGGAATGAGAGACACTGGTTATTGAACTGGAGGACAGACACTATTTTTCGAACATGAGGACTGACACTGGTTATTGAACAGGAGGACTGACAGACACTGGTTATTGAACAGGATGACTGACAGACACTGGTTATTGAACAGAAGGACTGACAGACACTGGTTATTGATCAGGATGACTAACAGACACTGGTTATTGAACAGGAGGGCTGACAGATACTGGTTTTGAACAGGAGGGCTGACAGACACTGGTTTTGAACAGGAGGGCTGACAGACACTGGTTTTGAACAGGAGTGCTGACAGACACTGGTTTTGAACAGGAGGGCTGAGACACTGGTTTTGAACAGGAGTGCTGACAGACACTGGTTTTGAACAGGAGGGCTGAGACACTGGTTTTGAACAGGAGGGCTGAGACGCTGGTTTTGAACAGGAGGGCTGACAGACACTGGCTGGAGGGCAGATTTACTGATTCTGTTTAACCTTATACTTTATAGACTGGTGCTGGATAGTATCATACAGTATAAATCTTTAGTTGGCCGGTAGATGGGCATTATATTTATTATATACCAGAAATGGACCAATTCCAGGCGTGGCAGTTACATCTGGAATATAGTTTTTTACATATTTTTTTTCTATTGAGGTCTATGGAACTGACTATTTATTAATTTCCCCCCACAACCCTGTCCTATACAGCAGTGTGCAACTGCAAACATCTGCCAGCTATTTTGTCCATACCATTTCAACTTAGTAAGAGAAGCATATTCTTTTTTACACTGGTAACAGAGCACATTTACACTATGCAGTTTACATACACAGAACCACTCCATGTCACATGCCATTGCATTGCAGCACAGCACTACATTCCCCAGCACCAGCACAGCAGCCAACTGTTGCAAGACTACATTTCCCAAAATGCATCAGGGCAGGTGTTCTGTGCAGCTCAACCACCTTAGTTGTGGTGTTGCCTCTTGAGTCCTGCCTGTCCCCTCAGTTAAGTTAACTCACGCTTTAGGAAGCAGAAGTGGCTTCTCTGGTATGGTAGGTCCTTGCTGCTGAAAAAAAAACAGCAGGTCCCCGTCCGGACCCCTGGAAGTTGAGACCAGGGGTCCGGACGGGGATCTCTCTCTGTCTCCATGAGGTCTCAAAACAGCTCCGCCCCCAAACACCCGGGAACAAATAAAGGAACAGGGAATGTATGTAGGGGAGGATTTATCGGCTTTCCTTCTTTCTGCTGCTAGTGCAGGGAGTCACAGCTACCTGGTTCGTTCCTCGGCTATTTAAAGCTACAGTACCGACAGAAAACTCTTGGTTTTTAATGGACAGCCATTAAAAATCTCGGACTTTACGGACAGACTCTATTTTATGTCCATATTTACGGACTGTCCGTGAATTTACAGACGGTTGGCAACCCTGCTCAGTGTGTTGTTCGGCTTAAAGCAGACAGGGATACAGTGTTTTTTGAAAATTCTTCTTAATTTCTCGGAGACCCCTGCTACATATGGGATGGCCATGTTCTTTCTCCTGTCTTGCTTTTCTCCTTCACTGTTGGTATACGCTTTCACAGGACACATCAATGCGGTAGACCAAAACATCAAATTTACAAGGGAAGAGGTACAAAACAACAAACTGGCTTTCTTGGACTGCTTGGTAGAAGTTAAGGAAAATGGTAAACTGGAAGTAGAGGTTTAAAGAAATCCAACACACACAGATCAGTATTTGATGTTTGACTCCCACCACCCTTTAGATCACAAGCTGGGTGTCATGAGAACCCTGCAACACAGAGCTGAGAACATCCCCACTAGCACAGAGGCGAAGGCTAAAGAAATGAAACATCTCAGAGGAGCCCTTAAACCTGTGGATATCCAGACTAGGCCTTTGTCAAAAGAAGTAGGAGGAAAGAAAAGAACACGAATACCAACAGTGAAGAAGAAAAGTAAGACAGGAGAAAGAACATGGTCATCCTATATGTAGCAGGGGTCTCGGAGAAATTAAGAAGAATTTTCAAAAAACACCGTATCCCTGTCTGCTTTGAACCGAACAACACACTGAGGCAGCAATTGGTACATCCAAAAGACCCAATACCGAAACACAAAAAAATATATATCATATCATATACGCAGTGCAGTGCAGTGCAGTGAAGAATGCTCTGATTTGTATGTGGGGGAGACCAAACAGCAACTGCATCAACGTATGGCCCAGCACAGAAGAGCCAATTCCTCGGGTCAGGACTCAGCAATGTACCTGCATCTTAAGGATAAAGGACATACCTTTGAAGATTGTAATGTTAACATATTGGCAAAGGAATGTGACTGGTTCAAGAGAGGTGTTAAGGAGGCCATTTATGTGAAAATAAAGAAACCAAGCCTAAATAGAGGTGGGGGGGCTCGACACCAACTGTCTGCCATGTACAATGCTGTTTGGACACCTTACTCTGGGCGTTCCTATAACACCTCTTAGCCACTATCCAATCACACCCTTAATACTTGGCTGTGATATGCTAATTGGGATTTTCCAGGGTACATAATTGCCAAAGATTCTTGTACAAGTCATTCTGAATTGAGAAAGCCAGTCGGATGACTAGCGAAACGTCTTCAAGAACTAAACTTCAAGTCCAGTTGATCTAATTGAATACAACAGATATTCATTAGACAATGTTAACACTACACAATGGGTCCAGCAATGGGGCAAATTTTAGTTTGGGGGTGGACATGCCCTTTAAGTATAGTATATACATATCCCCCTACCTTCCCTTTGGATTTTCCTTACTTTAAAATTTGCTTCTGTCAGTATCTAACAAGTTGTTTTCGGCCTTCTATATATACTTTAATTCACATACTTTTACAGAATAAAAAAAAAAAAAGATAAATTTACCTGAAGTCTATTGAGTAAATAGTGGATCAACTGGCAAACTTTAGTGACAAGGTGCTCCTGGTTAAACTGAACTAGACAGCAAGCTTGAACAAGTATAGCACAAACATCCTGAAAAATAAATGAATCAGGGGGAAAAAAGCTTACATTCGGCATCAAAAGTAGGAAACAGGATTAAAAAAAAAACAGGAAACTGTACCATGGTCACGATACAATTTGTTTTATTTACCAATATGTGACGACCAACAGGAAAAAATTAAAAACTGATTCCTCCTCCACTGCCCTTACTTTGATGAGTGTAGAAAAACTAAGAGGAAAACTATTGGTGAATTCTACTGGGTGGTACACTACAAATTCCTGTCTTTCCTTCCACGGGTCTCCAAAGTGTGACATACCCAAGCTATGAAAGGTGGAAGGCAAAAAAAAAAGGCAGCTAAGGGATCAGTCATTGGTTGTGATGTCATCTGTTACATTCATGACTGACAGCTGCTAAATAAAAGAGCATGGAAATGGAAAGAGATAAAAATAACATCAGGCAGCATTTAAAGGAATAGTTCACTTGAAAACTGTATTGTTCAAATCAATTGTATTGATTGAAGACAGGGAGGCGCTATGCCTTACCTTCCGTTCTTCAATAAATAACTCAGGAGCCAGGGACGAAGATAGCAGAAACTTACATTCCGCCCAAGCCACCACAGCAGCACTGAAAATTCCTGACCAATTCCTGGTTCTAATCAACTAGTGCGCATGCGCACTATAGTTTATTACAACCAGGATGCGGTTGGAACCTGTGGTGGATCACGCAAAAGTTTCTGCTATCTTTGCCCGAGATTTTGATTAAAGAACGGAAGGTAAGGCATAGCTCCTTAACCTCCGGTCTTCAACCAGTACATTAAAGGAATAGTTCCCTTTTCAAGTGAAATATTCCTTTAAGGTAGACTAACAAGTGTAAAATTCGTTTTTTTAAATTGCCCATTAGTTTTAACTATAATTCATCCCAACTATCACTAACGTTTTTTTTGTTGAGCTGCCCCCTATTTCATTAGATATCCAATCTGAAACATCTTACATTTTAGCATTTCTGTAAGCAGTTTTGGTGTAGCTTAAATGGTTTGACAGTTGGTGTGCTGTGTACTTAATGCAGTATTTAGTATGCAGTTAATGCAGTTGGTATGTGAGAAAATAGTCAGGTCAGTGGTCAGAGCCTCAGCAAAAAAGTATTGTATTGAAGGCATGCAGCAACACACACCTCAGAGTAAGTGCTACTTACATGAATTTATTTATAGATTAAAGGGCATGTCCACCCTTTATAGAAACTTTTAGTATAGTCCATGTTCCCCCAGCCCTAATCGCTATAATTATATTCTCATAAAGCCCCCCGATCATTACTTACCTTACCTCTCTCCTTCGCCGCAATGCCCTGGCCCTCTGCTTGCACGGAACTGCAAGCAGGGGGTGGGACCGGCAGCCGCATCTGTGATTGGCTGAGAGGCAGCCAATCACGGACACGGCTGCTCAGAACAGCGAAGGAGAGAGGCAAGCTAAGTAATGATCGGGGAACTTTCTGAGAATATAATTATAGCGGTTGGGGCTGGGGGAACATGGACTATAATATACATAAAGGGATTTATGCTAGAGGGAGGGAGACCAAAGCGGGTGGGAGAGGGAGGGAGGGGGAGAAGGGCTGCAGTGCGTAGCTGCAGTGAGAAGTAACTTATTATATAGATCACTTTAGGCAGTTGTAGTCATGAATCATACTAAACTTCCCCTCTTCCCCCCCCCCAGCTAAAACTCAGGGGGTCTATGTGGAACGAACGTACAGGTCTGAGAATAGACCCAGGCAACCCAAGACCCCAAACAGTATCCAGATTAACATGCCAGGTTCATACATTAGTATTTACCACAGCAAGTTCCAGATTTACAGTTGCTATGGGGTTAGGACTAGGATACAGGACACAGGGTACTGATTAGCCTTATAGATTAAGGAGAGGTTGGGGTTAAAGGAACTAAAAGCTCCCCACAGTGTATAAAATGTAATAGAGCCTTTATATAACAGCCTCGTGTTATTATAATAGCATTGCCCAAATAATCTAACATATAAACACATTTTCCCCCTCCCACGTCACGATGACAGGCTCCTCCCCAAGCTCATAAAAAAAAGTTCTCTCCAGCCCCTTACCTTTGTCTTTTTCTCTCCTGTCTCGCGACAGGCAACAACATCCACATCAGCTCCCCCTGCTCTACACTGGAGGTCTCATCCTCTCTCCCTCTAGTGAAGGTCTTCCCCCCACGCGTGCGTCTGGGCAAGGCAGGAAGCCGCCATTCAGCCGTGGCAGGCCAATATTCTCTCGCGAGCGCGAGATAATGACGTCACCACGCTCCCATGTGCCGCGTCACAACCCAGAAGTACGGGAAATTTAAAATATCGGCAGCCTCGTGTTCCAGCCGCTGTTTGTGCCTGGACACGTGGATTGTGCTGGGAAAGGGCTGTAGAAGCAGAGACTGCTTTACATCTGTGAGTCCTGTCTCAGACACCCTCTCTCTGCTCCATTTATATGCAGCAATCAGATTGAAACATGGGAATCATCTACTTATCACTCTCTTTTTTTCTAAACAGTGCTGCATTATGTCTACTCACAAGAGGAAAAGATCAGACTCCAGGATTTAAAGAGAGAGCATCCCTTATTCATCTGTTATGATGGTTAATCATGGTTATATCTGTTTCAGATCATCCAGGGATGAAGACAGACATCGGTCTAAGGAGTGTGCTACTTGTGACAACTTGGCCATGAGAGAATACAAGCTTTAAGTCTGCATGTCAGACAAATGAGATAAAGAATCATCAGAACAGCTTCTGTCTACTGTGAAAGATCCTTAAAATCCTTTTCATCTTCTATGCTAGCCCAGCTGTCAGCTATGATTAAATCTAATCCTCCAGAAGGGCCATATCCATCTATGCCCCTCTCTCCTAATCTACCAGTGCAAACTGCTCAACTTGAACCAGGTGAAACCACTGACAATGAAGAAGACCCAATGCCTTCTGACAATCTTCCTGAGCCCTCCCTCACTGATGAGGCTTTGGGTCAGTTGATTAAACTCATGAGAAAATCCTTTAGAATTGAAGAACCTGCAATGCCAAGTACTTCAGATCTAATGTTTACCTCCAAAAAGGATGATTCAACCTCCTTTCATGTGCATGAGCACATTAAGGAGATCATCCAGCAGCAATGGGAAATACCAGATAGGAGGTTTTCTATGTCTCAAAACTTCGGGAATACATATCCCATCTCTCAGGTAAACTCCGCCCTCTGGGACAATCCTCCCAAGGTGGACATCCCAGTGAATAAAGCCTCCAGATTATCTTCCTTGGTATTTTTTGAATTAGGATGTTCTTCTAAAGTAGTTTCGACCCTTCTGAGAGCTAGAAGAAGTTCTACCATAAATAGGTATGATAAAATTTGGAGTGTTTTTCATTCTTGGGCCCATAATTTGGGATTGGATCCGATGCAAGTTTCAATTCCTCAGATATTGGAATTCCTCCAAGAGGGCCTTGATAGAGGATTATCCTTAAATACCATCAAATTGCAAATGTTGGCAATCTCTGCTATCAGAGGGGAAACTCTCTATGCAGAATCTTTAATCAAAAAGTTCCTCCAAGGAGTTGTTAGAATTAAACCTCCAAAAAAGAATAGATGTCCTCAATGGGATCCAACAGTAGTATTAAAGTCTCTAACTCTTCCACCATTTGAGCCTCTAACCGAAGCATCCTTACTGAATTTATCATATAAGGAGCTCATTCCACAAGAGCCATGGCGGCATCGTGGGCAGCAGAAGCAGGGGCAACAGCTGAGGAAATCTGTAAAGCAGCCAAATGGGCGACGCCTAATACTTTCATTAGGCATTATAAGCTGGATTTAAGAAGTTCTAAGAGGGAGGGACCAGCCTGTCAATCAATTAAAGAGGGGATTAACCCATTGCATAACCACTGCCGTGTAAGGACCAGGGAAATATAAAATAAACCTAAAAATATGCTTTCAAAGATACTAAGTATACACAAGGTAAAAAATGGTATATGTTTCCTGCATTAGATAACCAATATAATGTATTATAATTGACCGTTGTATTTAAATGGGAAGTTCAGTCCAAATACATACTTTTTTATGAAAAAAGAGCAGTATTTTTCCATCCAAATGACCTTAACCTGCCCATTGAGCATTTTGTCTGTGTATAAATAAATACAACCGAAATACTGATTTCCTAATAGAGACCGGTATGGTCTTGCCCTTGACCTAGCGCGCTCAGTAGTGATCTGAGCATGTTTGACCCATCCAACAGCCAATCAGTAGAAATCACTGTTAGAAGCATTCCAAGGTAGTGTGCATTCTGGGAAGGACAGTTACAGAACCTGAAATGTCAGCTCCCTAATGTCAACAGCAGGGAATAGCAAGGGGTATAAATTCAACTGATTTTTAAATATGGAAGAGAATATGTAGAAAAACTAGGTATGCATAATATAAACTAAGCATTTTAAAAATAATGATCTTTTCCACTGAACTTCCCTTTTAATGAAAAGCTAGACAGATTAAATCCACACCCAGTGACTTAACTAGGAGTCACTGGGCCCCCAGCAAAACTATGATGCCTGCTGCTTCATCTTTAGTGGTATTCTGGGGAGCATGTGTCTGAAATAAAGAATTAGAAAACACCAAGGGGACCGACAACAAAGGGTGTCACTCAGATCGAGATCCACACAGAATTGCAGTAACGTCATCAACTATCGACCAAAAGACTATGCTGGCCTCCCATGCCTAGCCAAGTTAAGATATTTGACGCTTTCCACCAATAACACCACCCGTGTAGCTGCTTTGCAGGTTAAGTGTGGCCTTAGAGACGGCGAAACACTCACCTCTCCTCGGATCCCATCTGCTCCCTGAGTGTAATCTTCGGAAATGAGTTGGTCCAGGAGGAGGTTGATCTCAGTGCGAAAAGTTTCTGAATCTGAAGGCCGAAGACTGTGCAATTTACTAAGGTAGCGCTGGAAGTCTACAGGAGAGTATTCCTGGTTGTACTGGGGCTGCAATCGCAAGGAAGAAGACGCGAAAGACTTGGCATGCTGCGGTCCGATTGAGTCTGCTATGGGAGCGGCCATGTTTCTGCTTATTCGCTTGTAGCTATAGCTACCAAGGGTCACTTCCGCAAAGGGCTGGCAGAGTGGTCATGGGAATGCGGTTGACGTTTATTTTAGCAAGAAGGTTAGCACGATGGCTGTTAGAAAGCCGGTTGTTTCCTGTCTCTTTTGCCCCGCCTACAATGCCTGTAGCTGATAGACAAGGGATGCTACAAATTCTCTATAACCGTGATGTCGGACCTTCGAGATGTTTAAAAACTATAACTCGCAGCATGCCTTTTTGGTAACCAAGGCATGCTGGGAGTTGTAGTTTCCAAACCATCTGGAGTGGCAAGGTTCGACATCACAGCAATGAGTATGACTATATGAAGCTTCGGTATCTGGTTCTATAAATAGGGACATGTAAGATAAAGGGGAGATGAGGAACCAAACTGGAGGAGGGATTTTTATTCTGTTTTATGTGGGTGCTGAGGATTAGGGTTCTGTTGGCTAAATTTGGGTGCACGTGATCTTTCTCAGTACCTGTCTCTGGTACATGTAAACTGCCAAATGGTTTTCCAACTCTCTGACCTTCCTATCCCTTGTTTTTGTTAGTTCTTGGGGTTTTACTTTTTAAAAGGGCACAGCTTGGTAAACAGCTGTCAATCACCAACTCCAAGCCCCTCACCCTTTACACACTACATGTAAAAACTATTCATTCTATAAAAATTATTTCTCTTTCACTGAATGGCTAATTGATTGTTAAACAGCATATCCCCTCAAAAAAATAAACTTAAGCTAACAATGTAGATTACACCCCCCACCCAGGTTTCGCATTCCAATCTTATGCCAAAAATGCTCCTAAACTTCCTTACCTGACTTGGTCCCAGATCGCCTGACAGCCATGACAAGGAAGTGGGGCGGCTGTCAGCGCAAAAGCCCACTGCTCCTGTATTTGCTTGAAACAAGAGCAGGGGGCAGCACCTAGACGGCGAAAGTCTGGGACAGGTAAGAAAGTTCAAGAGCATCTTTGGCATAAGTTAGTAATGCAAAACCTAGGTTTGGGGGATAATCAACATTTTTAGCTTAAAGGGAATGTCCACCCAAAAAATAAACTTTTCATATGTTGCTTCTATACTAGCACCAACCTGAAACGCCATGTTAGTTTTTTAAAAAACAAACTAGTTTCCCCGATATTTAGCGCGATACACAGCAAGCCTGCACTTCCGTTTGAAAATATCTCTCCAGCGACGTTCAGTGACACCGGCGCTGGTGCGTAAAAAAAAACTAAATCCCATTCCCTCCTCTCGCGCGTAGTCTGCAACGCGCGAGCCAATCAGAAACCGGCAATCTCGAAGCAGCTGGATCAACAGAGCAGAGAGCCGCGGAAAGTAGGTAAGTGAAGCTAAGTGAAGTGAAGCAGAGCCGAGCAGAAACTGTTTCATAAGAGCTGCAGCAGCGTGTGACTAAAGGATCTTCCGTACACAATCCAGTAAGGCTGCCGATTGGTTGTCTCCACAAAAAGGGCGGGATCAAGGGGTCAGTAATTTGAACAATGCCACTTCCGCTGTTATCGCCGAAATGATTAAACGGACATGCGCGAGAACATAAAAAGAACACAGGCGAGGTGACGTAAACTGCCTGTGTGAATCGCTGATCTGCTCCATGCTGCAGGATTTTACAAGCAATATATGTGAGTAACTTTTGAACTGCTGGACCGATTTTCAAGCTGTAAAGCTTGTTTTTAATCATTTATTTGGACCTAAAACATATAAAAAGATAGTTTTGGGGGTGGACTGTCCCTTTAAGTTTTTTGTTTAGTGGACTTGCCCTTTAAGATTAGGAAAATGCTGGGCATATATATATAAATAAAACAGTGTATAGAAGTTTAGGTGTGGATAACCTTTTCTTACAGGATTGTTATAGTTTAGGGGTGTGTATAACCTCTTAGATGTATTTAGCAGGTCATTCTTCTGTCTCAGAATGTGGTGGCAGCCTATCATTTTGAGATATATATATATAAAATATATCAGTATTTAGATATATTTTAGTGTGCGCTGTGTATTTATGTTCACTACCCCTCCTTTTCCATTCTTAGTTTGACTTTTCGGTTAGTTAGAGTACATTTAACAATAACTGATAGTAGACAAACTGCTTATACTAAAGTATAGGGGGCTGCTTATACTAAAGTATAGGGGGCTGATATAAAGTTTTGGTCATGCCCAACAGTTGGATCCATCAGCTGCTGGGTCTTTTATTTTTTGTATACACACGACAGATTAAAGGGAATGTCCACCCCTCCACAGACAAAGCCTTACCTGCTTTAAAACCCCCGATAAGCAGGACTACGTTAACTTGAAAACTTCCGATTCCGCTCCCAGACACAGATTTTATACTCACATGTTCCTCCTCGCTCCACCGCTGTGTCTCTCCACTTCCGGGTAAGGCAGTCAGTGTCGGCAGTGACAGTGACGTCACGGCCAATCACTGACTGCCATTCCTGGAACAGTCTCCACTGCGGTTGCGCAAGAACACAAAAAGAACACAGCAGCCACAGTGGAGACTGAGTGAGCAGTCCGGAAGTGGCGGTGGAGCAAGGAGCATGTGAGTATAACAACTCTGTCTGGGAGCTAAATTGGAAGTTTTCAAGTTAACGAAGTCCTGCTTATCGGGGGTTTTAAAGCGGGTAAGGCTTTGTGTGTGGAGGGGTGACATTCCCTTTAAAGTCTGAATCCGTGCACACGTGCAATTGCGAGGGGCCGACCCGAGACGCAAGATGTGTATGAGCTCCTGTTCTGCCTGACAATCCATGTATGCCGAAAAAGATGTTCGGTCAGGGGTCGTTGCCCGATCCACCGGATCAACGAGCCTCGATCAAACGTCCTTCTGAGCCTTAAGAAACTTACCTCCTGACGTATGTGTAACATTCAGTAATCCATTTATCCCAATCACTATGTTATTAAAATTCACTCACAAACGAATGGACCAGGACAGGGAATGTTAAGAGGTAAAACTGACAGGCTTTTTAGATATTCGATAGATTTGAGGATCGAACCATGGAATCTATCTAATTTAAGTTTATCTAATAACAAGTGCATGGCCTGAATTACATACAGAGCTTCTTTACACCATTTTATTTATAACACCATTAAATTGATGGGAATTGCTCTCGTGAGAAATTTTTGAAGATATTTACATTTTTGTGTGTGATATGGCAGCAGCGTCACCAGGTCCCCTGTGCTTCCTGCTCTGAAACCACGTGGAAGTCAATCTGCCCTGTGTCTCCTCCACCCACTCGAAGGTGTTGTGGCCCCGCCCACTCGAGGGTGCAGTGGGCCACTCAGACACACACACACACCCCTACAAAAAACTATGTGAAAACTAAGAGTGAGAACTCTGCATGAAAAGGCTATTTTCACATAGTGGGAGAGTAGGGCTGTAGATTCCCTTACCTTCTCTGTGGGGATCTTCATACAGCAGGGAGGGACTTCCTGTTTTTATTTTGAACATATGCATAACCTCCAACACTCTCATTTAAATACTGTACGTACACTAATGAGAAATGCATTGACTTCACTTCATTTTTGCAGCTCTATACTGATAACTATTAAAGGGGAAACGTTAAAGAATATGCAAATACATTAAAGGGTATGTCCACCCCTTGTAAAAAAAAAATCAATATTAGGCAGAACCCCCGATAACCTAGTTTCAATTTTGTTAAAATGTAATAATTCTGCTTCCAGCAAGAGAAATCATACATACAAGCTCCTCAATCCACCATCACGACTCTCTTCCACTTCCAGGTAAGGCAGTCTCGGCCAATCACTGACTGCCATTCCCAGACGAGCCTCCACTGCAGCTGCTTGGGAACATAAAAAGAACAGAGCAGCTGGAGTGGAGAGACAGTAAGCGGCAGTGGATAGCGATCTTTTAAGTAAAATTTCTCTGGCTGGGAGCAGAATTATTACATTTTAACAAAACGGGAACTAGGTTTGGGGGGGGGGGGGGGGGGTCCTGCCCAATATTTATTTTTATAAGGGGTAAACATTCCCTTTAAAGAAGCCAGGAGTGGATGACTAGTAGATAAGTTTTACTCTGGAATCCAGGCATTCTATTATTCACAGGAAGGTAGGAAGAAGCAATCATACCTCCCTGTAAATAATAGATGCAGCTGGAAGCTAGATAAAAGTCCAGTATCACTTTTAGTTCTGATAAGTATAAATGCTATTCAGCCTTACTCCCCAAGCCATGGACACTGGGCATGTGCAAAACCCACTGGGTACAAGAGAATGGCAGCCCCATCTTCACTCTCATTGGCCCAATGTCACTGTGAATAGGTGCATTATGTGCCTTGCACTTTGTTTCTAGACCAAGTTTTTTTTTTTTTTTTTGTTAACCTATAATCAACAGGATCAACAATTGATTGTACCTGAAATGTGTTGATCTGTAATATGGGTTACCTTACTGCAAAACTGTGCTTTGTATGGTCAGGGTCGCTTTCTTGTATGAAGTGGACATAAGAGAGGCCATTTCTTAGGGTTGTTTTGTAAAGGCTAAAGAAAATTGAATACTATATTTTCAGGTGATAGCAAGCATAACATTCCCAGACCCATTTATTTTTCATTTGAATATTGGCTGCAAAATGTAAAAGTATGTTAGAATGTGAAAATGCTTCATTTCTGAATGTATTTGTTCCCAGCTTCTGCTTTAATAGAAAGGCTAAAATGTGCCAGTTCTCAAAAAAAAAAAAAAAAGTCATGTTTGATGTAGATTGGTTTTATTTTCTTCCCACTTAAAGGCCATTAGAAAGCATTTACAATTTCCCCCAATGCATTACAACAAAAAACGGAGGGGGGAAAAAAAAAAAAAGAAAAAAAAAAGCAGTAACAAAATAAAGCCGCCTTCTCTCCAGGCAACTAAACAGAAGTTAATTTTTACTGCAACATATACACATTATAGTATACAGTCCATGCAGCTGCTCAGCCATGTTAGAGGGGATCCTGGCTTCAGCCATCAGTGCATTACAGTCCACCATAATTTTTTTCTGCTTCTAGCCAGATTTAAAGAGGAGAATCGCAACTTGGCCCAAGTAAAAATAAATGAAGTGCTTTGTTTCGTGTGTTACATAGCTGCCAAAATTTCTTCCAACGATGCAATGCCAAGTTGGATTGTACTTCTTATCGAATTCCTAAAATAAAGTTAAAGCCACTGGTTAAGTAATTTGCAAATAATCATGTCAGGTTTTAAGCAAAGAATGTTTAACATTGAAGTGTTATTCACTTCACTACAGAACACAACTGTATCATGCCGTTACTACATTATACAGAGTTATGATTTGAAAACATACCTTCTTGATATAGGCTGCAATGTCTTTCTCAATGTTGTACTTCTCCATAGCCTGTGTGGCACAGTCAACAGCATCTTGCTGCATGTCCTCAGACATATCAGCATTCTTGATAACAGCCTTTCTGTCAGACATAATGTCCCTACGATACAAAACAATTCTTAAAAGCCATTTTCATTAGCACATTTTCACAGGTCAACATACAATAATTTGTTGCAATTGGTCAAGTTAATTTAGAACTAAATAGCAAAGCTTGGACACCTGTCAAATAATTAAGAAAAATTTCAGTGTTATCCATCTCTACTCATACTCCTAGTTACCTACCAAAAATGCAATATTAATAGTTTGACTTGTTTACCAGGGATGCCCAACTGGTGGCCCTACAAGAGGTTTGAAAAAACTACAACTTAAAGCATTTTTCTGGCTGCAGTTGGGGGGGGGGGTGTATAGTAGGTTGCCATTTTCAAGCAATTGGAAGGCAGCGGGTTGGACTTTTTTCCCCATTATTTTTGCTTTCTTATCACAACAACTAATTATATATATCTCGAGATAGAAGTGTGTATGCCCCACACTTCTAGGAGATTTGCAAAACAAGTGTTTATTCTTCAGTTTCCTTTAGATAGACAAATATTAAATGTGTATAATAAAAGGTAGAAAAAAAAATTCAAGAAAAAAGATAAGGGCCAAATATGTCTGTTATAGTTATCCCATATTAAAGAAAGAGCAAACTGCATAGCGTTTCGGTACACGGCCCGATTGCCAAAAGAAAAAAAAAATGCAACCACAAGTCAAGTGTGCATAAACAACTAAATCATGTCACACAATTCAACAAGTCACAGTGCGATATCCTTACATTACCTTATCAATGAAACCATCAACATTATTTTGATATGTACTGGTGTATTTATTTGACCACCATAGCAACAATGTCAAATGTGAACCTACTGGTGTGAAGACCATTACCTCTGATTGGCCCATCAATGTATTACACTGTGGCTTTCAGTCACTGAATGAAAAAATGGTAGCAGGGATACCTAGGACTGCAAGTAGCCTACTCATATGGAAGTTCCTACTTGTGCAGAGTGTTCCTATGGCTATTCTAATAAAATGAAAACATTGGGGGGTTCCAACCTACATTTCTCCACCTGTTGAACTGCAAAATGAGAGAATATGAACACAACATTCTATTTACTACAAGCCAAAGAGACAAGCGGGGGGGAGGGGGGGCTTAACTAGAGTCCCAGTCCGTAACCTGTCAAGAAATAAACGAGGTGAAAGCAGCATCTGGATGGTGTGTGTGCCCTGTACTCATCACATCGACTGGGGGGGCTTGGGAAATGCAGAGAAATAAACAAACCCGCGGGGAGCGGTTCTGGGGAAACATCAACAAAATGCAACACACCTGTCAATGGAATAAAACAAGGAATCCCATTAAGCACATGCTGGAACAACAGCAATGAAGGTTAGCCCCTCAGTAGGTAGGTCATGCCAACAACCATCCGACACCTCTCTACCTCCACACCGCAGTACCATGGAGGACACGCTCGCTTTCCACATTTCTCCGTGCGTGGAACCACCCCCACCTCTGCCGTATCAATAACCGCCCAACCAAGGCTTATTCTACTCAACACGTTCCCGAGCCGGAGATAAAATACGATGTGACACTACATAGCACTTACCGGTCACAGTGTTAAAAAAGAGGGAATAAGGAATAAACTGGTATCTTTGCTTCCCTCAGCCAAGCTGTCCTTCCTGTCTAGATTAGCTCGGTCTCTCACTACCCCCTCTGAAATAGCGCCACCTCCCGGTGCAGCAGCTAAACCTACCTCGTTTGCTATTGGCCCAGACTGCGCCTCCCCTCGACATTGCGGGCATTCTCCCCTCGCGCTTCTCCTCCTACATCTTATTTCATCCCACAATGCCGCGAGAAATGTGCACAGGTTCTCGAATCTAAAAAAGAGTGGCAAACGACTTACAAGAAATACAACAAATCCCTGCGAATGATCACCTGGTCTAACTGTAAATTATTTGTGTTTGCTGACCCGACTGTATTCATATGGTTTCAGTTTAGTTGTCCTAAACTTTTTCTTTCTTTTTTTACCTTGTGATGTTATGTGAGTCTGAGACCCCCTGCTGCATCGCCCAGGAAAGTGCACCCAGGGGGTTTACTGAGCAGCACAGTGCACAAATCTCCATGCATAAGTCATCCTAAAGCTAGGTACACACGATGCAATAATTCAGCCCGACCGACATTTTAGTGTTTAGGTCGGTCAAGCCGAATTATTGTTTGGCGGCTTTTTGCGGACCGGTCGTTCGTACAAATCGGACGAAAGAACAATCAGACATGTCGGAAAAACACAATTGATTGTGCAATCCTCTATGGACCTAACTGTTGGATGCGGCTGCCTTCCTCCTGGCCGACCGGTTGAAAACCTCGAATGGCCAGTCAGGAGGAAAGATTGTAAAGTGTGTACCTAACTTTAGGGCAGGGCCACACTAGGTGCACTGCGTTGTGCTGCGATCTGCTTTTTAAAACGCATGTGATCACCATTTGCATGCAATTGCATGTGCACCGATAGAGCAAGATTTTGGAATCGCATAGCAAGTACGGGCCGACATGCACTTTCGTGTGTGTTTCAGGCACGTAAGTGCACGTTGTAGTGTGGTGTCACCCTTAGGCTGAGGCCTCACTGTAGCACGCTCCCATGTGCATGGAAGCGCAAACCCTCGCGATTACCCAAAAAATACGGATCGCATGCGCTTTGATTTACAGATCGCACATGCAGCGCCCACTAGCACACCAGTGTGGGCTGGCCCTCACTGTTTACAAATGATATTAATCATACAGTGACCTGATGTGCCAATTCGGCATTTGATCCAACAATGTCAAACTGATGGTAATGTTGGGTGCATCACTGATTTACCTGCCAACATTCTTGCAATGTTTCCCTGTTGGATCATAGTTTGCGATTGACAATACATCTGTATTGTTGGTCACAAAATGATCTGGACAGGTGATTGTCGTAGCGTTAGACGTTGAAAAAGTGGATATTAAAAAGGACTTTGCTTCATCCTAATCAATAATTAATAAGTAAATAAGGTAAGGAACACTTGTATTTAATTGCATAACTTTAATCCAGTACTTGCTTGACTAGCTTTTAGCAGAGTTTCCAGATGTTTTGCTGCTAGGAACACACTACATGCAGCATTTTTCTAAAGGCATTGCTAGACGGGGTTAGGTCCTAAGGGGGTGGGGAGTGGGCATTCCAGGCAGTGGCGACTCCAGCTCCTGAGTTTTTGGGGGGCACAACATGGGCACAAAGGCTAATAAACACATGAAAAAAATACCAATAATCTATGACAGTATAATTTAATTTATTATTCTTTTTTTTATTTATTTTTTTTTATATTTAATTTATTTTTCAATTATAAATTCCTAAGTTTTTTTTAACTAGATTGTAAGCTCTTCAGGGCAGGGACCTCCTTTCCTCTTGTGACAAAGCTCTAGCACTTCTATTTAAATAAGTTATATATTTATTTACTGAACTATCTATGTATTTGTTCCCCCTGTATGACTTTACATACAAGTATAGCTTTATAAATAAACTACATACATACAAGTTTTTAATCATAAATAAAACCCTCATTTAATAAATGAATATCTCTAATTAATCATCCATGCTCCATTTCAACTTACCCTCCACCCTTTCTCCAAAATTAATATTTATTCTGGCAGTCTGGAAGTGGGACCTACTGCTACCGAAATATGTCTGCAAAAATTGACTGCAGCTGAGAGACTCTGTCCATCCTCCTATGTATCCGGTGGGCAAGCGGAGCGGCAAGCGCAAGAGGAGCAGACAGATAAAGAGCGAGCATGGAATGTGGAATGATGTCACGCTTCAAGACCGTGCACTGGCAGCCGCATGTAACTGATCAAGACAGTTGGGAAGGGGGGGCACTTTGGGGGCCACAGCATCTGTGAACTGCGGCACGTGTCTCAGTGTAGCGCCATCACTGGTTAGGGGGGCGGGGTTGCCAGGGCCAGTGTTTGGACAGGATTTCAGCCCTGGCTGCGAGACTCTGGATTTTTCCCTGCAGTTGGGACAATCCTGCCCAAAAAGGGACGCCTGGCAACCTTGTTGCACACAGTACCAATCTTTAAAAGATGACGGGCAGAATCTGTAACATGTGACTATACAGTCACAAGTGTTCTCCCTATATCAAAGGTGTTCTCCTTATATCAACTGTTAAGTAGGGCTCGTGAGTAGGCTAAAAAAGTTAAACTAGATGGACATATGTCTTCAACCTTAAAGGGCATCTATAGTGAAAAAACACATTGCCCCATTGCAAAGTTAAATTCATGTACTCTGTGCTGCCTTTATCCTACCTCTGTCAGTGACTTTGTTTTTCCATGGTGTCAGATCTGTGTTCAGCACTCCCCCCTTTCCCCTCCCCTCTGTTACCACCTCCGTGTCTCAACTCCAGCTAACTGACAAGCTTATAATGTGCAGTAGGAGTTAAAAGTTCAACATTCTGAAAAACACACCCACGCACAGTGGCCAATAGAAAGCAAGCTGTCCTGGAGACATGGAAGAGAAGGTACAGTGACTACTGCAATATGATATCTTTTTGTGATCCATCATCAATCAGTGAAATCTATGAAGAAGGGGGGTCAAGTGCAGCTTTATCTCTGCAGTCAAAGCTACATTGCTGTCCAGGCTGTCCAATCTGTCCCACTCTTCCAGCATCGTGTGTTCCGCAGGAGAATCTGAAAGTCATTGAGGTTCTCTCTGTTATCATTGGCTGCTTATCACGGTTCTAAATATAAAATAAGCCTCTGCAAAAGAAAGTAAAAAACAAAGAAGGCATACTTTAAAGGGTAAGTCCAGCCCTAAAATGAAAACTTACATACAGGTAAATCACTCCCCAAAACCCTAAACGGTAATAGTTTGAAATCTGAAATATATAAGTCTAACCTGAAATCCTGCACAATGTTGTTTCCCCTTTTTCTGCTTCCTGGTTCTTGCAGTTAGTAACTGTCAGTTATGGATTTGGCAGTTGACATCACAGCCAGTGACAATGTTAATCCCCTGTCTGCCTCTTCTGAGCATGCCCAGGCTCAGTAAATGCTCAGTACAGGTTTCTAAATTGCTCAGTTTCCATGAGGCATCCAGAAGCATAGCAGGCATACAGTAATGAATTCATAGGACAAAGTATGATATATCAACATATTTTAAAGAGGCCATTCTTTCCAAAATATGTTATTATGAGGGTGGAGTTGTCCTTTAAGGTGGCAGGAGAATGTGGGCATCTCTAATATTAGTAGAGTAGTAGCGTGCTGAGCTACTGTCAATGAAATCCCCTTTAGAAAACCCCTCCTTTGTGTTTCAGCAAATTCAAGCAAATCACTCAAAATATTGAAAGAGGTTTGCGTTTTTCTGATTGACCAGTCGACAATATTGAGTGGTTTATCTTAAAAACAAAGATTGGGCCAGACCGAATTTTTTTCATCAACCTCATCTTTAAAACCCCAAGAAATCTTTGGCATCCCAAGGTGGGGGAAAGCAAAACATCTGCCTGTGTATGGGTACCTAATGAGCCTGCCCCTAAGTTCCTTTCAATCTATTATCTTTTTGTTGGGGAATGTTGAAAAATATACATTTTTAAAATTTTCTATGCAAATTTCTCCCAAGTGTTGTTAAAGGGACAGTTCAGTGGAAATTGTCAATATTATTTAAATTGTTAGTTTGTGTAATGCCTTCTTAGTTATTCTACATATTCTCTCCCATTCTGAAAAATCAGTTGATTTCATACCCTTTGCTGTTCCCTGCTGTTGACATTAGTGAGCTGACATTTCAGGTTCTAACAGTCCTTCTTCTTCCCAGGATGCACCACTTCCTTCGACTGTTCCTAACAATAATTTCTAGTGATTGTCTGTTGGATGGGTCAAAGATGCTCAGATCTCTACTGAGCAACTGAATCAACCCAGGCTCTGGGTCAAGGTCAAGACCATAGCGGTCTATTAGGGGTCCTGCAGGTGCAACAGGAATCAGTATTTCTGTTGCATTTATTTATACACAGACAAAAAGATGAATTGGCACATTAAGGTCATTGGGAAGAAAAAATACTGCTCTTTTTTTCTGAAAGCATATGTATTTGCACTGAACTTCCCCTTTAATGCTGAATTTTACACTTTAAAGTGTAAATTTGCAATCAAATGTGAATATAATTACCGTATATACTCGAATATAAGCCAAGGTTTTTACCTTCCATGCAGCCGCAAACTGGAGCAGTAAGGAGAGACGTCGTAAGTGTGCATGTAGGTGTGAGTGTCCACAGAAGCACGTCGCCACGTAAGTTATGGGCCTCTTCTCAGCATGTAACTTCTCAGCACACAGGTGGATTTTTTTTTACTTCTTTTGTTTTGTTGAACCTTGCCACTCCAGATGTTAGAAACTACAACTCCCAGCAACGAAGGCATGCTGGGAGTTGTAGTTTCCAAACATCTGAAGTGCCAAGGAATTGGGGGTTACTGGATATTGGCCCAATCACTAATTACATGTTTGTAGTATTGGTCATAATTTCTACCCTCAGCTTATAATTGCGTCAATTAGTTTTACTCGTTTATCAGGTAAAAATAAGGACCTTGGCTTATACTCGGGTTGGCTTATATTCAAATATATAAGGTAATGTAGAGTAAAATTAGACTGTACTGACATTTTTATTAAAACGTATTTTTTTGGGAGTACAATGCAGTAAAAAAAGGAAACTGTGGCACATTTATGGCATATGAGCCAAGGGGGTACTGTGTTTGGTGGTAGAGGACTTTGAATTGAGTGCACATCTCGGCCCGTGTGTACCCAGTGTTACAGAGGCTTCTCTTCACCAATGGTAGGGCATAGATACCACAATTTACATTATAATGTGGGTGTTCTATAGGGTAAATTAAATATATTAAAAATATTCAGCTAAAAGACAACTACACTGTACAAACGTACTTTTTAAAAATGAAGGATTATTCCTACCTTTCAATATTACCGGTATTTCACTGAGGGGTGACAGAACATACAGTTTTTATCTGCAATGTTAGTGTCTTGGCCTTTCCTGTATTAAAGACAATGATAAAGTGGATGTTCTATGAAGGTAAATTAAGTATATTTTTTAAAAATGGGTTTTTTTTTCAGTTTAAGCACAGCTACACTGTAAAAATGAACTTTTTAAAATGAAAGGTACCTATGGCAGGAAGGTAAGATTAATTATTCCTACCTCCAAATCTCATTTAATCTGCTAGGCTAATGTCCTCGGCTTTCCTGTATTAAAGATTGTTTGTACATGAACAAATTGCCATTCGGCACGTCCGTTCATCGTGCAGTCGAGGTTTTGTGTGCGATACACAGCTTAAAGGACAACTCCACCCCCATAAGAACATCTTTTAGAAAGAATGGCCTCTTTAAAATAGATTGATATATCATACTTTGTCCTATGAATTCATTACTGTATGCTTCTGGATGCCTCATGGAAACCGAGCAATTTAGAAACCTGTACTGAGCATTTACAGAGCCTGGGCATGCTCAGAATAGGCAGACAGGGGATTAGCATTCAATCATTGGCTGTGATGTCAACTGTCAAATCCATAACTGACAGTTGCTAACTGGAAGAACCAGGAAGCAGAAACGGGCAACATGGTATTGGGCAGGATTTCAGGTTAGACTTATATATTTCGGATTTCAAACTATTACTGTTTAGGGTTTTGGGGGGTGATGTACCTGTATGTGAGTTTTCATTTCAGGGCTGGACTTGTCCTTTAAGGGTCACTCAGCTCAAAATACTTTAAATTGATCATTCCCATCTCCCTTGCTACCTAAAGGGGAAGTTCAGTGCAAATACAAATGCTTTTCAGAAAAAAGAGCAGTATTTTTTCATCCCAATGACCTTAATCTGCCCATTCAGCATTTTGTCTGTGTATAAATAAATGCAACAGAAATACTGACTTCCTGTTTGCAGGACCCCTAGTAGAGACCGCTATGGTCTTGACCATGACCCAGCGCCTGGGTTGATTCAGTTGCTCAATAGAGATCTGAGCATGTTTGACCCATCCAACAGCCAATCAGCAGAAATTATTGTTAGGAACATTCCAAGGAAGTGGTGCATCCTGGGAAGAAGAAGGAACCTGAAATGTCAGCTCATGTCAACAGCAGGGAACAGCAAAGTGTATGAAATCAACTGATATTTCAAAATGGTAGTTGCATTTATTTATACACAGACAAAATGCTCAATGGGCAGAATAAGGTCATTGGGATGAAAAAATACTGCTCTTTTTCTGAAAAGCATATGTATTTGCACTGAACTTCCTCTTTATAACTGATTGGAAATGGTGAAATATCATGACCAGTCATGCAATCTTCTATGGACTTCATGATCAGTCATACTGAATGATTGTAAGTGGCTACATTTGGCACGATCCATGATGTTAAGGCCCAGCTGAATTCATTGGATTCATTGACTTGCATTTTGTAATTGTATGTGTTGGTTGTGTGGTTTTACGTGTTTGTGCTGTTTTGTGTGCATTTCATACAGTGACAGTTGGGATTTTATATAGATATAGAAATGACAGGAATTTGATTCTTTCAAGACAAATTATTTAGTTCTGGTAAATATCCATGCAAAACAGAGATACTTTTGCTATTTATGTTCAGCCCTAAATCATGGTAATAGGGCAAGTGCGATACCCAGAGGGTACAGGAGGAGGAGGAGCAAAGATGACAGCCGCCATGGGACATCTTTAAAAACATGTTTCTTTGCTATCATTGGGCTAATATCACTTTGTTTCTAACCCAAGTTGTTTTTCCACTTTAGTTGCACTCTAATACTGGAACCAGTATTTGCAAGCCTCCAATGTTTTATAAAGCATATCAGAAAACTTCTTTAGTACAAATGCCACCCATCGTAAAGACCAAACATGCATCTATATGTACAGGCATAGAAATAAACAGTACAATATTGTTTTTACAATAATGAGATTTCCACATGTAACAAAGAATAGAAAATATTTGCATTTTGAGGTAGTATATACATTTGCGTTTCAGCCAACAAAGCAGTTTCAGTCAAAAAATTAACCTATTCTTTACTGCATTAAAGGGCATGTCCACCCCAAAATTTAACTTTTGATATGTGGTAGGGCATGCTCCCCCAGCCCCAACCGCATTAATATAATTGTTAGAAAGTCCCCCGATTCTTACTTACCTGCCCTCTCTCCCCTGCTGCAGTGTTCAGGCCCTCTGCTTGCATGGAATTGAAAGCAGGGGGCGGGACCGGCAGCCACGTCCGTGATTGGCTGAGAGGCAGGGAGGGCTGCACTGAGCATGCCTCAACCTTGATGAGGTTGAGGAAGTCTCAGGCACAGCATGAGTCACACACTGCTCCTACACAGCAGTTTCCTGGACTTTGGAGGGGCACAGCAGGGGAACTATTTTGAGCAGGAATGTAAGGTAAGGATTGTTTTAAACTACTTGATGTGGCCAGTAAGGGGTTAAATTTTAGTTTTGGGGGTGGACATGCCCTTTAATTAAAGAACTGGAGGTAAAGGAGCTATGCCTTACCTCCCGTTCTTCAGTTAATTTAGGAGCCAGGACCAATTTAAGGAAATTTACCTGTCGCACGATCCACAGCCGGCTCCACTGAAAGGTCCAGACCGCTTCCGGCTTCAGTTTTATTATAGCGTGCTATAGTTATACCAAAAGCAGAAGCCCCCATTGAAGCTCCCTTGAAAATCCTGGACTTGACCCTGAACATATACTGCTATACATGATGGTCGATGTTCCTACTAATCAGGTCAATTGAGGAAACCATTTGGATAACGGGTGAAAAACCATTTGTATTTGTATAATTTGAAATTACACCACTTTTGCTAGAGATACTAGTAATGTGGAAATTACAGTATAATAAGAAGGTTGAGTTTTTAGAGATTTTTAGAGAATTGTACTGGCTTCATAGTCATGCAGTCATATATATTTGTGTCTCTGAAAGCAGCTGTTTGGACACCTGATGGTTCATCACAAACACCTTCATATTAATTACCATATATACTCAAGTATAAACTGACCTAAGCATAAACCAAGGTACCTAATTTTACCTGAAAAAAGGAGTAAAAGTGATTGACTCAAGTATAAACCGATGGTAGAAAATATGACCACTACTGTCTTCTGATTCTGTATTGTTTTGAGGCTTTAGTTGCCCTTTGAATGCACAGCAGAATTCCCATACAGTAGTCCCATACAGTAATAGCCAAATCCAGTATGACTATTACTGTATGGGACTACTGTATGGGAATTCTGCTGTCCATTTAAAGGACAACTAAAGCCTCAAAACAATACAGAATCAGAAGGCTATCTTTAACAATAGATACCATCCTACTGGTTCTGTATTTTTTTTTAGTTAGTTGCCCTTGTAGAGTAAATCCCACACAGTAACCAACCCCCAATTCCTTGCTACTCCAGATGTTTGGAAACTACAACTCCCAGTATGCTTTAGTTGCTGTAAGTTGTAGTTTCCAAACATTTGTAGTGGCCACCTCACTGCCACCAATGTAGACCACTCCAAAAAATATAAAGAAGGGCTGTCGAGCCTCCAAAACTTGCAAATAGGGTTAAAACCGCCTTTATTTATGCATATAACAAATCAACCTTTTTGGGAAGTGAGAGGCATCGAGTGGTGATGTCATCTGTAAGCACAGAGGATGCTGAGTAAGCGGCCGCCTGATTACTTTGAAGGTAAGTGGTTGACTTGAGTATAAACCATGGCTCGGATTTCAGGCTATTTTTAAAGCTGAAAAAAAACAACCTCAGCTAAAATTTAATATATATTTGTAGCTGAGGCTGTGGGCATTTCACCTACCTTAACCTGCAGTGCTGTTGTGTGGAAATCCTCTTCTGAAGGTAAGGGAAAACTTCCCTCTGCTGACAGTCCTCAGTGCGTTCTATTTAGTTAAAGATGTCAAACCCCAAGGACTGTCAGTGGCCATGATAGAAAGAAAGGTTTTTGCTGATCATAAGATTGGCAATATAATTTAAAGTAGTTGCTTGATAAAACAAGAATGTTTGTGATAGACATTTTTAAACGTCAAGAGAATCTTCCCAAAATTATGGTATAGTGTTCAGTAATGGACACCGCGCACAATTAAAAAAATCGAAAAAAGAATTCATCAGCCACTTGTTTATCGGGGATCTCGGGTGAAATTGCCCGTGTGTAGACATAAAAGAACAAAGTTCCTAGAGAAAGGTAAAAGACCAAGCTAGTACTTGGATGGCAAGGCACCCTGCCTTCTATCTGGATACAGAAATAATAAAGGACAAATTCAAGCCAGTAAACATTATACATTAATATACATGTTTCATGTATATAACATATATCTTGATAAAAGTGCAAATAGTATAAAAACACGTAATAAAGTGCAGTAAAGACAAGCAAATATCATGCTTATATGATCCCATATTCATAGAACAATCCATACAGCTGGAATTATTTGACAAAAGGATCAATAACTTTGGTGCCACCCCTCCATCTCCTGATAATAAAATTTTTTAATGTGACAATGTTTTATGTTAACAAAAAATCTTGAGGGATAGAACTGTTCAACTATTTAATGAAAAAAAAATGACAAAAGGCAACCACCAGGAGTGCCCAACCTAACGTATGCTAGGGGCCGCATGTCACACGCTCGCCCTATGTCCTACTGGACATGTGAACGTACCTTAAGAGCTAGGGCACCCCACCGTGCTTTAATGCGCGATCCAATCGTTTGCCTTTTAATAAGTGCACACTAGTGTTGGCTAATTGGTTTGGCCACACTAGGTGTGCTGCGTTGAGTGGTGATCCGCTTTTGGGAGTGCATAGGATCACCTTTTTTGCACAATCGATCCCATAGCGCGCATGTTTCGATGCATTGTAGTGTGGCCTCAGCCTAATACTCTCTTTCAAAGAACTGTGCACAAGAATATATTGCAACCGTATAAACCCTTTTATTGTCAAAGAACATAACATGATTTCAAACCACAAGACCTACCCCATATATAGTGTTAACAAGAAACACCTGAACCAATTAATTACCCAAAAGTGTAACCATGGTTATGTACACAAACTTTTTTTACATCAACACAAGCAGTGAATATACATTTGATGTTATATCCCATGCTATTCATCTTAATAAATACAAAAAAGTTAATTTTCCTGAATTGTGTCTTTATCTGTGTCCAGGATAATGGACTTTTATTTATTTACATGGACAGATACTTGATTGCGACAAATACTTATTATAGTAAATTTATGCACCGTATTTCAGAATAATAGGAGCGGATGAATGTGTGTTGGTTTACTTAATTTTGACTAATACTCTCTTTGTCAAAGCAACCTTGGGTACACGTGTCTCTTACAAGTGTCTGCTAGTCTCTAAAAGTTCCAAAACCCTGCATTTTTTTCAATGCCATTTTGTTGTAGATTTTTTTTGCATTGTAAGGGCAACTTTTAATTTATTCATTTTCCAGACAGATGGGCTCACATTATCTTCCTGTACATTAATGCATAGTGAATTCTATGATTTGAGCTGCCTAGGACCTAATGCAACAAATATGCCTCAAACCATACTATTTCCACCAATATGCGGTATGACTGCATCCAGGAACTCCTGGTTAAATGTTTTTGGTTTACTACAAATAAATAATGGAAAGAGGCAGTTTATTCACAATTTATGGTGTTTTAATATTAGTGCTGATAACAGGACACATTTTGGGAGGCACTGCCCATTTCCTCAGCACTCCGGTTTCCCCCACAATCAAGACAAACTGTGTCAAATAAATGTGATTAGATTGTAAGTTCTTGAGAGCAGGGCATGATGTGAATGATAATTTAATATAGGTTAGCATGACTTTAAGACAGGTTTTATGGCAGTTATCAGAAGTGAACATCGCAGCCCATAAAACCTATTTAATATAGCTTTTGCGCTACTTTTCTGCAAAAGTTGAACACCAGCTGGTGTAATATTTCTGCAGACATGTTCTTATTTACTGAGACCCGCATATGCGGTGTTAAATCAACGTACACATCGCTGCTCCCTGTAAATGAGCCTGTTAAGACTTTGAATTGCTTCTTCCTAATGGTTGACTTGTTCACTTTGCAGTCAGTGGTGGTAGAAGCTAAACTTAGGTCAGATATTCTAATTTTGGGGTTATTAAAGTCTACTTTTAGCATTTTATGTTTTACTTTTGGGCTGGTGTTGTATATCCTTTAGAAGTTTTAATTTCTTTAAAATCTTCAATTGTAGGTATTATTCATTTATAACATTTGATAGCATATGGTTTGCCAATTATTAAAATGCCTTGTAGACTCATGCATTTACAGTATAGCCTTCCTTTGAAAGGTTTCACAGAGCATTTTTATCTAGGTATGGAAATTCCACACATTTCAGTGGGAAAGCTCCATTTTATGTACAAATGTCAGGGGCAAGTGCAGGATTTCCATGTCCTCCTTTAAAGGCCACTTCCGTGTTAAAGTATATATCTTCATTATATTTTCCTTGCCTATAGACATTTTGCTGCTTGAATAATGCTCTCCTTTTTTTCATATCTAAAGTGACAAAGGAGTACTATGACCATATAAAAGTATAAACAGGGAGATACAATCGCCAGCTTTTTCCTGTAAAATGAGTGTAAAAGCCAAAGCAATACCGGGTAGCATGGGTTTAATGCTCGTTTTGCGGGGGCTGCAACATTTCCAAATCTTTTTGGAAGTAGCGCAGCTTTTATGATCCAATAAAACGTTAAGATATTGCGCCTCTATTTTGCGCAATATCAAACATTCTTTTCTTGCAAGTGATCAGTCTCCGCTATTTACCTGTGCACACTCCCGCAATACAATTTACGTCACTCAGTGACGTGCGCAACGTTATTGAATCACGGGATTGTGCATGGGTAAGTAGCAGTGCTGAGCGCCTCTACTGTTTATTGTATCTCCCCAATAGTATCTTAAAATTAAGAAAAATCTATACTTTATTACAGGTGCAAACCTCAATTTAATAAAAACAGCAGGCAGCACAGTGGCTCAGCACTGAATGTCTGTGTTCGAATATATAAATAATAAGCTCATCAGAGCAGGCTCTTGTGTAAATGGATTAAATCATTGTAATATGTAGAGCTGGTATATAAAAAATAAGATCCATACATATACTGTACATTCTTTTCTTGTCCCTGTACACATAACTATTGTTTATGCTCAGTGGACAGTAGCTGTACTAAAAGGGTTAATTGATGTTACATGATAGTTTGGTGCACTCAAAAGAAAAAGGGGCAGGGGCAGTTCCTCGTTATTTTAATAAACCACTCAATATTGTTTTGAGCAGTTTGATTTAATTTTCAGAATCACTGAAGATATCGATGCTGTGTATGGGGGCCTTAACACTTACTTTTCAAATATATATCTTGGCTTCCATTGTTGTAATCCCCCTTGCAGACTGACACCCCATGCAATTTCTGATGCTTTAATGTGCCAGGACTACAGGTCACAACAAACCAGCAGAAAGAGGGGATTTGGGGTACCTGTAAACGGTCTAAAACTTTTGAAAGCAGGTAAAGAAGGCAGGCACAGTAAGCTGCAAAGATATATTTTACAGTATACAATATTAATATCTTTTTTTTAAATTTTGAATAATTTAGTACAGGCAAAATGTGTTTTAAGCTGAACATCTTTAGAATATTTACCTTTTTTTTAAAAAAGATCTTTCAAATACATCTCTGTGTCAAACATGCTGTTTAGTATATGTCAGATACTTTCAGAATGAAAACAAAAATACAAGGGATATAGGCATTTTGTTTTTATATACAGTATTAGTGAAAGTAAGAAAGAATGCAGCATGTTACAATACAGCTAATGGCAAGACAAGGCATAGAGTGGTCCTTTTGTTAACATTTGCTATTGTCATGGTTTATAAAAAAAAATATTAATGTAATGAATAGTGTTGACTAAAATATTACTAAGTAATTCTGATTGTTGCACATTTGGATTTTCTATATATACATAGATGCATACACATATATACATATAAACCACTAATTCCCACAAACCCACATTGTGGTTTAGCAGCTTTTAACATCCTTGGCTCAAAAACAGCTCCTCTTCATTTTAGAGCAGTGCTCTTATAGGTCATGAAGGCCAGATAACCATCCTTTATTTATACACACAATTTTTCTCAGCCTTTGCTAAAAAATTTATAATAAATTAAGCCACCAAGTATTGCGAGTTCCAAGATAATGATGATTGACAGCAAAAGCTTGTTGGTGACAATCCTAGAAAACAACCAGTGACAAGATTACATTATTTTAGTGAATTTTTTATTAAACAGTTACTGTACATTATATTACTATTAGAGAAGCATGACGAGTAATAGTAAAAATAAAATTTCTTAATAAATCCAAATCTTTAAGGTGACTATACACTACTGAGATATTAGACATTCGACTTCAGACGAATATCTAATTTAATATATCTTAAGTGCAGGTGCAGTTTCTCACCTTGCGACTTTCCCGCAAAGGTCCTGTCTGGCTCATTCATTTAGCAAGAATTTCTCAAACGACGGGGATCAGTCGGAATAAGATGAGTTCTAATGTATGGGTGCCTTTAGTGTTTCACATCTGCACTCATTCAACTAATATTGTTTTTCAGGTGCTACCAAATCCAAATCTAGAGAGGACACAGGCACTAATATTCAGTATTATTCTTTAAGCAAAGGTTTGACACTTGATTGTCTCTATTATTTTCCAGATGAAGATACTTTATTTAACTGTATCTACGCCCAACATAAAGAGCATACTATCAGGGAGATTCAATAAAAGTTCTTATTGTTAATTGTGCTAGTTTTGCCCCAACCAATCAGCTTTTAAATGTTAAATAAGATCTGACTGGTTAGGGCAAAATTAGCACCATTTTTAATAATAAGAACTTTTACTAAATCTTCCTGTGTGTTTGTTAAATAATGGCTTTAGTTTGGTTATGTTTAAATGAAAGGTTCTCATATTTTAACTTTTCCTGCAGACGTTCCTGTGACGTCCCTCACAATTGCACAGCCCGATAAATTTACAGCCTACATTACAAGTGTAACATAGATAGTAAAGTGGTAGCTGCCCTGGGAATCTTAAAAGGGCATGTACAGTGAAAAAATAACTTTAGCTATAAATGTAAATTTAGGTTATTATTTCCCAAATATGCCCCTGAAAGGACTTACCTGACCCGGTCCCTCACCACTCCTTCTCTACTCTGGGGCATAATATAACTAGGTACACATTTTAGACAAATATTGTTTCGATTGATCATTAGATGATTGCTTTAAATTGCATTAATCTAATGATCCCCATACAGACAGCCTGAGGTGAGGAAAATGTCTGTAGCTCTTACAGGACAGATCCCTTAACAATGTCGGCAGATGCCTCCACATGATAGATTGCCATCCAAAACAGGTGTCAACGACTGCTATCAAGAGTGTTTACAGGGCTTTATTACAGGGGTAATTCTTTTTATTTAAATATTAGGTTAACATTTTAAAAGAGGACTATGCTAAAAAAATTCTATAATCTTATGGAAAAGCAAGTTCCCCGTTCTGACATCTATCTTATCAAATGTACCTCAGACATAGTGGTAGGATTGATTTTTCTACCCCCAATATCATTTTGTTTGGAAGCAACAGCACGCACAGTTTTTATCTACCAGGTGTCCTAGGCCTTACTGTATTTAAAGGCATGTCCACCCATAAAAAATAAATTTGACATATAGATTAAGCATCCCCGCAAACCTACGTTCTGTTTTACTTCCCTAAAGATGGCCAAGAACATATTTACAAGACCCAGTCCCTCGCCGCTTTGCTGCTGACAGCAGCACTGCTCCCAAGTCACAGCTGTCAGTCGAAGGTACGCCGGTGACATCACGGCAAATAGCTGACAGCTTAACCAGGAAGTGTCTCACTGCTCCTGTTCTTGCTCAAAATGGGCAGCACCTAGGCGGCAAGGGACCGGGTCTTTTAAGTATGTTCCTGGACATTTTTGGGGAACATAAATAAAGCAGAACTTAGGTTTGGGGGGGGAATGCTAAATCTATATGTACAGTTTATTTGTGGACAAAAGCCAAGAAAAAGCAGAAAGAAGCAGTTTTTTTACCACTTAACTTACCAAGCTCCATAGGGAAGCTATAAAAGTAAGTAACCTCAGGGACAAATGCAGGATTTTCAAGAAAAGGATTTCTGAAAGGGTTATTATGGGCAGCAATGAGCACATTGCACCACCATTTTAGCCACACCCACACCACATTTAAAGGCCACTCCAGTATTGTATTTCAAATTTATATTTTCCATATTTTCCTAGCCCCTATATTTTTGCTTCTTGAATAATATTCCCATTTATTTTAAAATATAAGTCACTAAGGAAGTCCATGGCCATATTAATGTATGAATTTTTTTGAAGATTACAGTAAACATTGAAGAAAATGCAAAAAAAATGCTAAAAACAAGTTTATCCCGTGTGTCTGCTTTGTTTTGGTGTTCCCATAGATTAGTGCGATTCTGACACACACACGGACCAAAAGTCGTGCACGTATGCGGATAAAAATTGGACAAAATAGATTCGAAACGCAAATTATATAGTGGGAAGCGATTCTTGTGATTTTTATTAAACTTTAAAATACATTGCGATTCGCAAAAGGCATGCAAAATGGAAAAAGCAACACACATAGTGGGACCTAACCCTCAATCCTTGTTCCTTTCTGGAGTCCAGTTTATGCTAATACTGGTACCAGGACAATAAGCATAAGGATGAAGTGTTTCCATTTGTGCTACTGTGTATCCTCTATCACTAGTCCCTCATGTGCGGTTTCAGTTTTACTCTTTAAGGGGGGAATAAAGAGTAAAGGGGGGATACTGTGTCAGGAATGTGTGATGGTAATTTATGGATTTAAATTATGGTTGAAGTAGTACCAGTATAGGCCACTCAAACTTAAAGTCATCCTTCTATCCTGTACATTTCAGAAAAATGAAAAAATATCATCTATATATTAAAAGGCTGTGTAGTAGTTCATTAGACATGTAGGAACGCCTATTAAAAACACATGCAGCATAGCTGAATAAATGTAATTTAATTGCAATCACAGTACAGCCCTACTAATTAAATGTATTTAGTGTGTCCCTAATAGAACAAATTATGTTTTTGATGTGAGTTTTTTAATACAGGTACAGCAAACGGGGATTATTGATGAGTACAGCATATTGGGATTAGCATCTGACCACAGTGACAGGCCCTCTCCACCCCCTTCGACCCCCACCTCCCCAATCACCTCTGCGATCCCCACCTCTTCCATTCACCTCTGGTCCAGAATGAATCACAGAGCAGAATTTTGAGTCTCCCGCTCACCCTGCACACTCGCGATTGTGGAAGAGAGTGGGAGGGTGTCTATTCTGTCCTGCACCTTTCAATACAACTGCACAATTAAATGTTTTGGCAAGTGCCCCTATGTGCGAACACCCATGGCACGGAGCCCAGAAGGAGTTCCTGTTTCTCCAATGGTCTGCTCCCTTGTATAAAATAGGAAAACCTGTGTCAGTTACACATGAGCATGTATATTTTGTCTGCATCTGGTTACCATTGATCGCAAAATGAATTGCCAACCGCAATATACTTTAAAGACATGAGAAAGAATCAACATTTGAACGTCGAATCTATCTCCTGTTGTTACAGTGTATGGAAAGCATTACACCTTTATAAATAAAGCAGCATGGGCATGACAATCACCAAGGATACATTACTTTTTTGCTAAAACATGCCTGAAAAAAGTTTAAAAAATCTATGCTTATTTGAAAAAAAATGTACATTTCAAATTAAAAAATCAGGTAAATCAGACACATTAGCAAAACTAACTTTCATGATCTTACTTACTTTCGAGACATAGACCTCAGGATCTTCCTGCTTTTACTTAGGTTTTCACCTGTGTGTACAAGCTGAAAATGCAAAAAGGAGCCATCAATATGAAAAAAAAAAAAGATGTTTGACTGTCAATTGGAAACACAAACACCCGAACATATCATGGCAATACCGGACTTAGCATGCTTGCACATTCAAATTAAAAAATAAAATAGAACAATCCATGAGTACAAAAGGTCTCAATACATAATTATACCTTTTGTATTAATTTGAAAAACAAATCAATAGATGTACTTAGCTGTATGCACAATTAATAAAGCACATATTAGGTTTCATATGTATTTAAGGCTGGGTACACACGGAGGAACTTTATGTCCGAGCAAGCGATCGGGTACGGACAAATGTCCGTCGGTCGCGGCCGAATTTGCGAACGATCGATCTTGCGTTCCCATAGGGAATCGCACGATCGATCTGAATTTTCCGAAACGAGCGAACGATGTCGGTTGTGGCCTCCCACCCCACACCAGCTGATATTTTCATCTGATTGACCGAAAGTGCCGTGAATTGGTCGGTCGGCCGGTGTGTGCCTAAGTTTGAGGATGTTCCCCAAGGATTCATTAAAGGAATTTTTTCACAAACTCTGGTGTGCTAATCTGCTGATAGGTAGATAGAGGGTTGCAGCAATTAGTCCAAACACCCACTGGCACCCCTTCCCCCCTATAATCGGTACTTTTGTTCAGACAACACTGCTATCAGCAGCGATACCCCTAAACAACAGCAGTAGAAGTTACACATAGAGTGTGACAGACTGCAGAAGAAAATGGACTGGATTGTCGGGGCTGCATTCTGATGTTTTCCAGGTATAACTTACAACTTGTAGAATACAAATTAACCTAAAGGGTTAGTAATGACCAACTCACCCGCCCTTTTGTCCGTTCCAGCTTTTCTCTCTGCTCACCCAACTCCTCTATTATATCTGTACCAATAGCATCGGTTTCAGCTGCTATACGATGGGATCTAGCAATACTATCTGTAGCTCGATTTAAGCTCTCCGTGCCTTGAAGAAGAAGGGCCCTCTGGGAGTCCAATTGTCCCTTTAAATTAAGAAAAATGCTTTACTTTTATGTGTTACATCCCATGTCACATTTCTATTGCATACTTTTTTTTCTTCTAAGCTATGTGTCCTATTTCCTCTTTCTGCCCCCCCACACTTTTTACTCCAACTTCAATTATTATTTACTCCTATTTTACTTATTCCTTTCGATTATATTATCTCTATAATCTCTTTGTTTCTAAGTTTTCTTAAATATCTAATTTTTTTGTTCCATTCAGCTCTAAAGTTGGGTACACACTTTAAAGATCTTTAAAAGATGAAAGAAAAAAAATCTTTAACGCTGGGTACACAAGGGACGACATTTGTGCAAAAGTAGCCGTGGCCAGGATTTTACAAGCATACCTGATCACCCGTTGGTACCCACACTATAAAATATTTTCGCCTGACTGACTGATAGAAGGTAATTTCATCAGCCAAAATTATTGTATGGGGTGTACCCAGCCTAACATTCTGTCTTTCAGAATACACACACAGTTATAAGTGTTCTCACTATATAAAATATAGGGAGAACATTTGGGACTGACACATTTACCTTTGCCGACTTCAATACAAGGGGCTGACTGTGGGCAAGGGAAATTTTTGGGTAGTTCCGAGCAATCCAGAACAATAGTCAGCCTCGGGGATGCTCGTAACTGCGGTACAAACGATAAAGGATCTGACTGAATTGCCCCCTTTATCATTAAAGTGTGCACCGAGCTTAAAGGAGATGTACACTGGAAAATTAGTTTTTTCTAAATTGCCTATTACTGGAAACTATAATTCTTCCCAACTATCACTGTACCATTTATTTGTTGATTTGTCCTATATATCTTTTGATATCCAACCAGAGCCAATTTACATTTCAGATGATAATCAAATGTCTCAGTATCAATATTGGGAAATTCACTCTCCCAATGCTGCCTCAAAGGATTATTGAGCATGCTTGCCCTCACAAAGTCAAAGTCTGGCAGGGGGCTGGGGGACTGAGCTTGAGCAAAACAAGTACTGAATTGAAGTCATGCAGCAACACACACACACATCAGAGTAAGTGCTGCTTACATGCATTCATTTATAGATTGAAATGAGGCAAAATCATTTTTTCAGTGTACAATTCCTTTAAAGTTACAAACTTACCTCTCGATGTTCCAATAACCACCTTGCCCTATCAATTTGCAAACTTTCATAATTAAAACCTGATCTGGCCAGGCAGGTAAAACTTCTGATCCACTCGACATTACAATCAATTCGACATTCATTACGGATTGTCTACACGGTGTACAGCCGAGGAAGTGTATGGACTGCTTAACATCAACCTCCCCTCATCCAAGCTTAACCCCTTTACCCTAAATAATTATTATTTGCTACCTTGCCTTCTATTCTTTTCACCATTTTTAAATATCAGCTACCATTCTTCCTACTACCTTAGCCATGCTATTTTTTAATTATAATTTTGCATGCTTTTTACTCTTTGTCTATGCCATTATCTGTACTGTTTATTTTCAGTTTTTCTTCTCCCGGAAATACTATGTAGGACCTTTTAAGTTCCCCCTTTGCATAACCATGAATTTTATTAAAATAGGATACCCACACCATTCTCATTTTCCAAAGTGTACATTCTTCTTTCTTTAGATCCATCTTCAAGGGCATTATATTTTGCTTCCATCTGAAGTTTAACCAGATCTCTCCTGTAGACTCTTAACTTGCTCATTTTTTGGTGACGAAAAGTTGGTGGGGCAGATTTTAGTTCATATTCCATTTCACTTAGCTGAAAAAGAAAGTTATTTTATCTTCTGAACAAATACAAAACAACAGGACTGGTTCTAGCCATTTTGGTTCTCTAAGCAAGTCTCCCCTGGTGCTCATTAGTTTTTCAGTAGATTGGAAAACTCAAACACGTTTCTTGTAGTCCCAGCCTGTATACAAACAGGGAGGCTACAAGAAACTAGATAGACAACAGCTTATTGCTCTATGGCTGATGAAGATATATGTGTTTCAAAAGAAAAAAAAAATTGAATGGTGCCCTCCACCCTCTCAGTGCCCTAGCAGTTTTCCTAGGTTGCTTATGCCTAGAAATGATCCTGCAAGACAATATGGTCTAAAAGATGAGTAAAGGAAAGAAAACTATGCAATTCTACAATGATGATATGGTGCAAAACAAGAAAATATAAGATCTGTTCCACAGATCTTCCACAGTACTGTCTTCAACTATCTTAAAACTATAAATATTTTATTATTAATATTAAAACTGTAGAACCTTAAAGGAATAGTTCACAGAAAAAGTGAACTATTCCTGAAATGCATTGATTGAAGTACGGGAGGTAAAGGAGCTATGGCTTACCTTCAGTACTTCAATGAATTTTACAGGAGCCTGGAACGAAGGTGAGTATATTTACCTTACTTGCCATCCACTGCCGGCTGCAGTGACAGGTCCCAACCGCTTCCTGATCCAATTTAAATATAGTGCGCATGCACGCTTATGCGTGCTATAGTTATAGTTACCCTTTAAAAGGTCTACTAAACCATGTCCATAAACTGACGCCATGTCCAATCTTTAATACTATAAATCTATGGGAGGTAGGAGCAAGTTTCTTTATTATGCTTAATTTTATTTTGCTTTAACTAAAATTAGAACTAAACCCAATATATACACCATATATCTGAAGAAAAAAAAAAAACATTCTCAGCAAAAACTCTAATGGAACGTAAGATACAACTTCAGTAAATAGCTTCTTCCTTTTTTTGGGGGGCTGTTACAAGAACAGCCTCCTAAAGTTTATTATACTATTAGTATTTGAAATGTATTTTTTCGGTGACAAGATAATACAGAAACTTTACAATAGTCCTTTTATGAAATCTAAGCTCCTTTAAAACCTAGGTTTAAAAAGATTTGGTCAATCTTTTGCAACTTGTGCTTTCCGGGGTTTTTTTTTTTAAAAACGTGTTGAAAATAAATGACTGTATATTAGAAATATAAGCAAGGGTCGGTTTTGAATATATTTTAAAAGATACCCATTGCAATTTAGAACAAGTGCCAATTTATAGACAACTCAGACAGCTGAGAAGCTGCACATATAAACAACATTTCCTCCCTATCAGGGTTTTTTAATTTATATATTTTTGTTATTATCAATAAAACACAATTATGCAAACTGTGAAAACTGGCCTTCAATAGACTTAAAGGGTAACTGTTTTCTTTTAAAAGAACTCTCTTATAACTTTCAAACAAACCAAGGGTGATGTCTCTCGCTTCTCTGGTTCTTAAGTTATAGGCTTTTAAAATTATGTAGTGGCATTGTGGCTACGATCCTACCTCTCTAACAGAACCTACTCTGTGTCATATAATAATAAAACATCCTGTCTAGTTCCTCTTAATGTTGGGGTTCCGCAGGGCTCTGTTCTTGGACCCCTACTGTTCTCCCTCTATACTAGTACCCTGGGAGAAGTCATCAGCTCATTTGGTTTTAACTACCATCTGTACACCGATGATACGCAAATATATTTTCCCACCCCCTCGCTTTGTCCTGACAACCAATCACGCATCTCCGACTGTCTCCTCGTGGATGGCACACCGATGCCTCAAACTAAACCTGATTAAAACCAAATCATTTTCCCACCTAAACATGGTCCTAGTCCACCTTTTTCCATTTCTGTGGACACAACACCCCTATTTACCCTATTCAGTCGGCACGTTGCTTGGGGGTTATTATTGATTCTGTACTCTCCTTTTCCAATCACATTAACTATGTTGCTAAAACCGGTCGCTTTTTTCTTCGTAACATTGCCTCCTGCTTACCATCTTTCTCCGCTTCAGTCCATACTTAACTCTGTCGCACCCATTGTCTCGCTCTCTATTAAATCTCTGTGCTGCACATCTACCTGGCTCCCCATTAAACAACGCATTATCTACAAAATCCTTCTCTTAACATTTAAATCTCTTCGCTCTGCTGCATCTCTAGCGTCCCCATATGTCCCTGCCCGTACCCTCCGCTCATCACAGAACCATCTCTTATACAGACCCCCACTCACACTGCCTCCTCTCGCCTTAAAACTTTTTCTCTTCTGGCTCGCGTCCTCTGGAATTCTATTCCCCTCTCTCTACGTCAAGAAAGCTCAATAAACAAGTTTAAATCTAACCTCTCATCCTATCTCTGAGCACAGCACAGCATAGGACTGTTGACACTGCACCAGTTATTACTTTAGCACTTCCACCCTTTCCTATGTATCTGTATGTTACCCACCTAATTAGATTGTAAGCTTAAAGGGCATCTATAGTGAAAAAAACACATTGCCCCTTTGCAAAGTTAAATTCATGTACTCTGTGCTGCCTTAATCCTATCTCTGTCAGTGACTCTGTTTAACCAAGGGTTTAGATCTGTGTGCAGCACTCCCCCCTTCCCCCTCCCCTCTGTTACCTCCTCCATGTCTCAACTCCGGTTAACCGACAAGTTTATCATGTGCAGTAGGAGTTAAAAGTTCAACATCCTGAAAAACACACCCACGCACAGTGGCCAATAGAAAGCAAGCTGTTCTGGAGACACGGAAGGAGCTCCGTACAGTTTACAATCTCTCACTTTGTGACCCATCATCAATCAGTGAAAGCTATTGATTAAGAAGGGGGTCAAGTGCAGCCTTATATCTACCATCAAAGCTACCTCTCTCTCCCTCTTATCTCTATGTTTATTACAGATCAGGGAGGGGGGATCACGTCACAGGGATTTGATTGACAGTCCAAGTAGGAGTAGAGGAATGCAATCACGTATTCTTCTAACTGGTGTATCTCAGGACAGAGAGGGAATCTGAAAAAAGTGAAGACACTCTAGGGGTTGAGGGGAATTATAGAACACATGGAAAGAAAGAAAAAAGTTCATTTTCCGACTATAGATGCCCTTTAACGGGGCAGGGACCTCTTTCCTCATGTTACATGTTTCAAGCACTTGTATATTTCATGATGCTCTTACTTATTTATGTATTTATCTACTGTCCCCCTTGCACAACTTTTTGTATTCTATATTGTACAGCGCTGCATCCCCTAGTGGCGCTATATAAATAAACATATACATACATACATACATACAATTACACTCAGACAGTCAGGATAAACAAGGAAGTGTGTGACAGTCACATGATGTGCTGTGTAAGAAGCCCCACCCCTCAAAAAAACAACAACAATATTTTCTGAAGCTAAAGACAGTTACAGCAGTAGGACAACTGGGCATGCTCAGTGCCTGTGGCAGCAGGGGCAGAGTAATGTAACTGATGAGGTCACAAATCACAGTGCTAGCTGGAAACACCACAATTTATACTGCTATTAAGTTTGCATAGATTGCAGCTAGAAGAATAATCATGGAGTCGTTTTAAAGCTAGGAATGTGGACTTTTTAATACATGGCACATATATGTATGTATTATATAGTGACACTTGGGGACGCATCGGTGTATTGGAAATATACTTTGTGTATAAAGACCACAGTTACCCTTTAAGGTCCATACACACGTGCAATCACATGTCTGACCCGGCGGATCATCAACGAGACCCAGCCAATACATAACCCGCACTGTACATTTGTTTGAAATAATATAATCTTCACCTGTGGAGTTGGACCTGTTTATATCAGGATTATGTATCAGTCAAAAACCATTTTAATCCCAGGTTGGTATTCAAACCTTTTTGTCTTAAGGTATCCAAAGTATATATCCAATACATTTCCATTCTAAGAAGTGTTTTGTTCAGTTCCCACCTCTTTTAGGTGCTGCTATATGATCATGTATCAAATGTTTGGCTTCTAAGAAATGTATGAAGGTGTCCCACCAACACCGAAACACCACTTGTTACAATAAAAACACATTGCTTCAAGATTGGTGTGTGCTATAGACTTAGTTTCATTAACAATGAATAATAGTCAACCAAACCAGTTGTTTGGAACACACTCGTGTGTTGCAGGCCGGCCCCGTGATCACCCATGTGTACAAAGCTTTAGTTTAGATTCTGGAGCAAGGGCATATCAACTGTCCCTGTGACCCGGTGGGGGTAGGTACACTACTGATATAGATCATCAGGAACAAAGACATTTTCTTTTGAAACAAAGTAGTCTATTCTTGTTTTGGAAGATTTAAAGCTGGGTACACACGATGAGATATTTCGGTCCAATCGACCGATAGTTCAGTGTATCGGTCGATCGGACCGAAATGATTGCATTCGAATGTGCCCATGTCCGATCGACAGTTCGTCCAAATCGGACGAAAGGACGATCGGACAGGGTGGAAAACCTCGTCCGATCGTGCGGTCCTCTATGGACCGCACGATCGGTCGCGGTGACTATCGGACGCGGCTGCTTTTGCCGCGACCAACAGTCCTTCCTCCTGGCCAACCGTTCGAAAGTACCGAACGGTCGGTCAGGAGGAAAAATCGCTAGGTGTGTACCTAGCTTAAGGGACTTTCATCTGGGAAATGTAACAGATGTTTGAAACGAAGTAGTCTATTCTTGTTTTGGAAGATTTAAGGGACTTTCATCTGGGAAATGTAACAGATGTTCAGTTTCTTGGTAAACACTGTGTACTACTACCTTTACAGACTTACATAAATTGTCTCTAATCCCAAGGCACCACTGAGCCAAACATAAATACATTAGAGTGTGTAGTTTGAGAAAAAGAAACACAGGCCCTAAAATGGTACCTTTAATAAGTAAAAATCACAAAAAACATGGTCTAAATCTGCTGCATGTAGTGCATTTTTTTTGCACAAAATCTCTACCAAGTATGAACAAAGCCTAACCAGTTTGAGGACTTCACAAAAGAAATTAGTACAAAATAATTAATGCTGAGATTTGGCAATCTCTTCTCTTATTTATGGGTTTTGTTACCATTTCATTTGCTTCCTTCTGCTTTTCATCAAATTCTCTGAGAATTTTTTTCTTTTCCTCTGTAAAAGAGTAAAAATAACTTTAGATTTCAGTAAAAAAAAAAAAAATAATGGCTGTGTTTTTATTTTTCATAGAAAATTTTTTACCAGAAAACTGTGAAATTGTATGTACAAATCCTATAAACAAGACATTAGCCTTTCAACTGTAGTTGTAGTGTGTCAACACTTTAAAAAATGTAATGGTATTTCAGCTATCATTTGCAATAATATAAAATCAGATAAATCCATGGCCATTTCTCCTGCAAACACTGTTTCCTCAGCTTTTTTGAACACTATGCCTAGGATTAAGGGCTTGTTTACACTAGGGTACATTTTGTTATGATGTCAAGCGTTGACAAAACGCTGTGCTAATGGAAGTAAACGGTACCCTTCACACCTAGAACGCAGGGGAACATCACAATTGCGATATTCCCTGCAGCGACATAGGACCCTAGTGTAAACATAGCCTTTGTGCAAAAGGCTGATGACATGCATTCCTGCCCAGATTTGATGTTGTAGGATTCAAAATAAATGTTGGTTGCAAATTACACACTGTATGTACCTTGAAGTTTTGCTTTGCCTGGTGTGCACCTACCTGGTGTGAAACTTTATTCTTACAAAAGGTTTTATTATTGCAAGGTAGAGTCCAAAAAGAAAAGTATAGTATTTGAGGTTGAATAAAGACCTGCCTAACTGTTGATCCAGGGAAAGGCAAAAAAAACCCACCAAAAAATTTCTTCCTGACTTGGAAATTTCCCTGGATCAATACCAGTAACTTGCAACATTCCCTGTTTGCACAAACTCATCCAGCTTTTTTTTTTTTTTTTAAACTGTCCAATGAACCTGCCATCACAACGTCCACTGGAAGACAGTTCCATAGCTTTACCATTCTTACAGTGAAAAACCCTTTCCAAACTTATGCCTAAACCTTTTTTCTTCAAGTCTTAAGGGATGTCCACGTGTCCTCTGACATGCTCTATTGGTGAACAATGCCCCAGATAGTTTATTATATGTCCTGTATGTATTTATACACAGTAATCATATCCCCACGCAAGCGCCTTTTCTCTAGCGTACATAATTGTAACTTATCCAGCCTCTCTTCGTAATTAAAGGGCATGTCCACTCCCAAAATTATAATCCCCCCCACTACTGGCCCCACCATGTAGTGTAGCTTAATCCTTACCTCAAATACCAGCTCCATCTGGTTCTCCTGTAGTCCCCCCCCAAAGTCCCAAAAACGCCCACCAGGAGGATAGCAGAGTCCATATAGGACTCTGCCTCCTACCTGGCCTCTGGGAGAAGTTGGCATGTGTACTGCAGCCTTCTCCCCTCTCTCCCCTCTCCTCTCCCTCCCTCTTAGGATTCCCTCCCCCTAGTGTAAATCCCTTTTGCTATATCAATCCCCCTGTCCCCCAGCCCCAACCGCTATGTTTATTTTATTAGAAAGCTCCCCAAACTTTACTTACCTCCCATCTTTCCTCCGCTGCACTGAATGACCGGCAGCCGCGTCCGTGATTGGCTGCCGCTCAGCCAATCCAGACGCGACTGCCGGTCCCGCCCCTCTGCTTGCATTTTCTCGCAAGCAGGGACCGGCAGCGCGGCGGAGGAAAGAGGGGAGGTAAGTAGAGTTTGGGGAACTTTCTAATAAATAAATATAGCGGTTGGGGCTGGGGGGACAGGGGGATTGATATAACAAAAATTATTTTTAAGGGTGGACATACACTTTAAGCTCCCCTAATCCCCTTATTTATTTAGTTGCCCTTCTCTGAACCCTTTCCTTTCAAACATGTCCTTTTTGTACACAGGATTCCACAATTGCACTGCATATTTCAAAATGTAAAGAGGGAGAATAACATTTTCCTCCCTTGAATCCATACCTCTCTTTAAACAGACATACCATGTGGCTCTGGCTGTTGCTGCCTAGCACTGCTTGCTTCCTTTAAGTTTGTTATCCAACAAAACTCCAAGATCCTTTTCCAACAGGGATTCACTTAACACAGAGCCATTTATAGTGTAAGCAGCACAAGGATTTTTAAGTCCAAAATGCATCACCTTACATTTCTCAACATTAAATATCATCTGCCACTTAGCAGCCCAATGTGACAATCTATCTAAATCCCCCTGTAACAATTGCACATTCCCTGAAGTGGACAAATTTGTGTCATCAGCAAACACAGAAACATTGCTGACAATACCCACTTCCAAATCATTAATAAACAGATTAAATAGAAGTGGCCCTAACACAGAACCCTGTGGCACCACACTTAACACTTTAGTCCACATTGATGAAGCCTCCATTAACAACTACTCTCTGCATCCTATTCATTAACCAATTGACAGAAACTGATGTCGCATCTAATGTAAATAGAGCAAATTAAATATGCCATAACAAGAGGTTTGTGACTGGGAATTATACTTAGACTATGGGTGTGACCAATCCTATATACTAAACGAAGGATGTAATTATACACAGATGCAGCGCACCTGCGTGCACACACCAAAACCGCCCAAAGCCTGTCTTTGCACACCACAACCTCTGCCCCCAATTTCCATTCTTGGATTTTTGATTCTTTCGAGAATCGGAGGTTTAATGGTAAATGTGTAATATGATGTTACATTTCAACAGGTTAAGAAAAATAGTTTTTCTGAATAGCGACCATAAAAATATTGATTAAAATGATGCATTGATTGTCTTTCTAATTGAATCCTTCACAAGAGAAAATTTAACTAAAGCAGACAGTACACCCATTACTTCTTTTCCTCACTCCATTACAATGGAGGGAGGAGCACTTGTATACTCATGGAGTGAGAGGTTATAAACTTGCATGGGTTTTAGGCTTTTAATGTTCACAAAAAATAATATTAACGAGTCATAGAGGAATTTATTTCTGACTTCAGTGGCTGGGTAAGGGAATACGTACATTTGTGATATCCTAAATAAATCTAAATGGATTCTATAATTCCAGTTAGTTGTTTTACTCAACTGCTAAACTTAAAAGTACAATTCATCGGATACAGCAGAATTATCCCTTTATCATTAAAGTTTGTACCCAGCTTAAGGGAAACACTAACTAGCTGCTTTGGTTTAATAGGGAAATTAGGCGAAAATTGGATTTTTGACACATTTACATAATTTTCTTCCATTAAACCCCCCTTAAAAGGGTATGTCCACCCCCAACAAAAAATTCACTATCAACAGAACCCCCCAAAAACCTAGACCTCACAAGGTCTAAAGGGTTTAAATCTGCTTCTAAAAATACTTACCAGCCCTCGTTCTCTTGGCTGCCTTCTTTTTGCACAGTAGCATGTGTTCAATGAAATCCTCCCAACCGTCCCCCCCCCCCAAGTTTCATAGACCTGCAGAATTACATATTATTTCTTCTATTTGCACAGATAAGGGATTCAATTTACTGCTATTTAGGGGTTAGAAAATTCATACAGTTGAACTTACATTTTAGCTCTGCTTTAACATGCTGCTTTAACATGCTGCATTCTGTGAGGTAAGGAGAAAAATATTTTTGCACACCTGACCCAACTAAAGGTTAGTAATGAAACATATTCAGGGTTATTCAATAAAATTTCTTATTGTTAGAAATGCTGCTAATTTTTCCCCAACCAATCAGATGTCAGCTTTTAAATGTTAAATAAGATCTAATTGGTTAGGGCAAAATGATCACCATTTTTAATGATAAGAACTTTTATTGTAACCCCCCCCCCCCCGACTATGTTTAACAAACATTTAAAGTGTCTTCAGCTTTCAAAGTACTTTTATGTTGCGAATATACATTAACTCCATCACATGCTGATTGGTAAAGCTGATATTCGAACTGCATGTTAATACACATCCCTGTTAATGGCAGCAGCAGACAATCTCCAGCTATGTAAGCAAACATTATTTAATTGGTATTCGTCATTATATATATAGGTTAACAAGTTAAAGACCTTATACATTCCTTGATTTAAAAATGATTACACAGCTACCAGAAAATGATCTGCTACTCATAGTTCAGTTTAATAATTGCATAGTATGATTCTATGACCAACATTTACAGAATAGAATCCCCACAGGTCAAATTACAACTGTCATGCTTACAAACAATTCACCTCCATAGCACTCCTGCAGTTTCTGTGGGGTTTCTTGTAGTTTCCCATACAGATCTTTGTATAGTTCATGGATCTTCTCAAACTGCTCAGATGACATATTAGATACAGAATGATTTGCTTAACTGATCGCTTCCGGTTTAGATGCTTTATTTGTTGCTTTATTTACGAATAAGTGTTTTTCTTAGTCTTCCCTCCCAGCTTACCTGCACTGTGCACACAGTACAGTCAGGAAGTAGCATTTATTCTGCTGCTGCGGCGTGCCTCTGAAAACTCTCTCACCCACAGTCAGAGGCTTACATTACTGGATGAAAACGACCGGAAATTCCGCCCAAATTCACTTCCGGCTTTTTGTTTTTTTTTGCTCTGGAGAAGCCCGGGGATTAAAGGGACATTGCGGGAATTGAATGAATGTGTCGGGACACAGTGAAAGTCACTGTAAAACGGAACAATCCCGGATAAACCGGGACGGTTGGGACCTATGCTTAAAGGCAACTAACATCAAGAGGGAAGACACTGAACCGGAAGAGATTGTGGGTTTAAGGACTCATTGTGCCAGACATGTCATCTGAGCAGTATGACAACCTCAATGGTCTTTTTAAAGAGCTGAATGCGAAGCCTCAGGAGATTTCCCAGAGGATGCAGAACTGTGGTGGAGGTGAATGATAATTGTAGTTAGTGCTTTCTATATGTAAAATGAAAATATGTTAGGAGACAAATTGTGATTGGCAGGCTAGAGAATGGCTGGCTGTAGTTTAATTCCGTTTTAACCTTGATATTGTGTTCATTGAATCCTCGTTTTGATAACTAACTGGTAAAGGTAAAGCTAGTTTATGGATTAAAGGAGAAGTAAAGACAAAATTCTGCTCACCCTTCCCTTTCTCACAGAACAGAAAGGACAACTATCCCCCCCCCAAAAAACCTTTCTGACATTAAAGGTGCCAAACCTTGTACTGATTCTGATGTTTTTATTTATTATTAATACTTCAGGGTTTATATTACAGAGTTGATATTTGGTAATACCTGTGTTTCTAAATTGAGGTTTTTTTTTGTTTCATCTTTTTTTTTTTGCTGAATCAATTCGTAGAATTATATTGATTTGTAGGATGTAAATAATGCTTCTGCATAACGTGTTGCAGGGTGGCAAAGTATTGCATGTTTTTTGTTTGCGTAAAGAAATCTAACTTACTATTTAAAAGGTAACTATACTTTAAAAATTACCTTTTTAGAAATGAAACGTACGTGGGACATGGAGGTAGGATTGATTATTCCCACCTCCCAAAATTGTTGCGTTGAGTTCCTATAGCATTTACAGTTTTAATCTGCCACTCAGAAAGTCTGGTAGAAGCAGTTTTCTTCGTGCTGCCACTCCTCATAGAAATGATATTGAGAGGTAGAAAGTACCAGTCCTAACTCCCTGCCCCAGGTACTTTGAACTATTTAGGAAAAAGGTTTATACACCCTGTAGTTAAATGAACCCTCGATTATGTCTCTAGGTGCAACTTGTCAGAAGTTATGGTACTAAAAGCAGCTTGTAGTCATGTGACCGGCACTCTGCCCTGCCTTCATAGCTCTCTCCATGCCCCCTTAGCTCTTTATAATTTTTTCAGCTATATTATTTAATATTTACTTTCAGTTGCTTTGTTTGTAAACTTTAGGCAGAAGCAGTTTGACATGTTGCATTTGGGGGCGGGTAACCATTTAATCATTTGTCATAGATCAATGGTGCTGCTGATATAACGTCTCTCTCAGTATAAGCAGGAAGCACCACTCCCAAAGCTTACCTGCGATGTTCTCCCTGCTGGATAATGATTTACATTCTACGTTATTTCTGTATTCTTTGAATATTGTAGTCAACATTAAAGTTCTTCAACTGGGCTTCTTTCCTTCCTGGTGGGTACACACATGCCAATCCCTCGTCCCGATGAAGGACTGACTGACACGGCAAATGTAGCAGCATCTGCCAGTTTGCTGCAACTGAGCATGCGGTCCATAGAGGGACGCACGATTGGTCATGGTTTTCTGACACATTCAAACGTTTGTTCGCCTGATTCTGACGAACGTATGATCGGATGTCGGTAGCTGCTGGCTGAAGAAGCCATCTATATTTCGACCCGAACAATACACTGAAATGTAGGTCGGCCTGAATTATTATATGGTGTGTACCCAGTTTTAGCTGTAGCATCCTTATCTTAGTTGTAGCTTAAATTCTAGACAGGCCTTGAAACCCTCAATTAAAGGGTATGTCCACCCTAAAAAAAAATTTTTAATATATGATTGCCCCTGTCCCCCCAGCCCCAACCGCTATATTTATTCTTTTAGAAATTGCCCCAAACTTTACTTACCTCCCCTCTTTCCTCCGCCGCGCTGCCGGCCCTCTGCTTGCAAGAAAATGCAAGCAGAGGGGCGGGACCGGCAGTCGCGTCTGTGATTGGCTGAGCGGCAGCTAATCACGGACGGGGTTGCCGGTCATTCAGTGCGGCGGAGGAAAGAGGGGAGGTAAGTAAAGTTTCGGGAGCTTTCTAAAAGAATAAATATAGAGGTTGGGGCTGGGGGGACAGGGGCAATCATATAACTAAAGGGTTTTAAGCTAGGGGGAGGGAATTCTGAGAGGGAGGGGGAGGGAGGGGGAGAAGGGCTGCAGTACGCATGCCAAACTTCTCCCGGAGGCCAGGTAGGAGGCAGAGTCCTATATGGACTCTGCTATCCTCCTGGTGGGCAGTTTTTGGGACTTTGGGGGGGGACTACAGGAGAACCTTATGGAGCTGGGATGTGAGGTAAGGATTAAACTACACTACATGATGGGGCCAGTAGTTGGGGGGATTATAGTTTTGGGGATGGACATGCCCTTTAAAACAGATGGTTTTGTTTTAGTTCTTAGATAAGTACATTTATATAATCTCTATAATGGAAGTAGCCACACTCAAGCTCACTATTTCTTATAAGCCCAGGTGCATTCCAAGGAAATATTCATATGCCTAGTGCTACCATAAATCCATAAACATTCAACATAAGATAGGTGCACTCCAGAGATTGAATCAAAGCTGATTAACTGTCCTGTAAATATGTCCAGCACAGCACCCACCAGCCTGTAAATATGTCCACCGCAGCACCCACCGGCCTGTAAATATGTCCAGCACAGCACCCACCGGCCTGTAAATATGTCCACCGCAGCAACCACCGGCCTGTAAATATGTCCAGCGCAGCACCCACCGACCTTTAAAATGTGTACAGCGCAGCACCCACCGACCTTTAAAATGTGTCCAGCGCAGCACCCACCGACCTTTAAAATGTGTCCAGCGCTGCACCCACCGACCTTTAAAATGTGTCCAGCGCAGCACCCACGACCTTTTAAATGTGTCCAGCACAGCACCCACCGACCTTTTAAATGTGTCCAGCACAGCACCCACCGACCTTTTAAATGTGTCCAGCACAGCACCCACCGACCTTTTAAATGTGTCCAGCGCAGCACCCACCGACCTTTTAAATGTGTCCAGCGCAGCACCCACCAACCTTTAAAATGTGTCCAGATATCTCGAGGCTGCAGGGAGAAACGGGGGCATTCGCAGTGGTGCCAAGCGGGGCACACGCGGATGCAGGTTAGGGTTTATTACATTAGATTAGTCTATTAGATTGGTCTCTAGTTGCACTATAAAATGCCTAGAGTGTGTGTCACATTGTGGGCTTCAGCTCATAAAAGGCGAGTACTGATAGAATAGTTGATGAATTTTGAAGTTACTACTTAAAATCATTGAGCCAAGTTATTGAAATAAATGCTTTCATTTATCCATGAAAAAGGGCAGAATTATATTTGAAATAAAGCATGTTAGCAATTTGGAAGTACACTAGGTTTTATTTTATGTGTGTATTTAACAGCAAAGCACATTTTCAAAAAGTCTTACATGTAATAAATAAAAAATGATGTATTTTTTAATGATGCTTGAAAATTGAAAATGCAGGATTGACTCACTTTTTGCTTGAGGTAGAAGTTAAGATGAAACTAAATTTTCCTAGTGTAACAACATCCTTCGTGTTTAGTGTTGCATATTGCATGTACTGAATACGCTTTTGTGAGGTTTGTTCTCAAGTAACACAGTGAAGCCTAGACATTCTGTATCTACTACACTTTCTTCGTCTGTACTCCCAGTCATCTTGTTAAGGCATGCTGTCAGATCAGCTTTGTAGGTTCCACATATTTATCTTTTATTTTTTTTTTTAATTTTAAATATTTTTCTTAGTAATGCTAAGCATGGATGGAATCTGTGACATATTTTTTATACTTTGCCTGAGTGAAATCGGTTAAAGGAGATTAGTAATTGTGGTCCCTTTTCATTTGCTCTACTGCAAAGGGAATTGGTTGTTTTTCATTATTTCTGCTATTATGTTTTAATTATTGTACATTGGTGTTTTATATTTGCTTCCCTTTTTTTCCTGTGTAATGCAATCACATGTTTTTGGTACAGGCGGGATGCAACAGCAAACACAAGGGTTTCCTATGATATCTGTGATGCAGCCAAGCATGCAAAATATGATGGGAATTGGATTTCAGCCACAGATTTCACATGGCAACATGGCTATGCAGGTACTAATCTCTAACAAAAATAACTGACTTAATTTCTATATTAATGTCACTTTCTGCATATTGTTCAGTCTTAACTTATATTTCTAACATCTACTAATAACGAAAGCAGACTATAATCATAGTCTTTTGACTTGTTTACATAACTGCCTACTTGTTGTCTAGTTATGAATGATTATAATGACTACAATATTTTCTCAACGTGGGTTATTACCTGCATTACCACTAATGTATCTGTTGCATGTTTGTTACTGTGAAGAGATGTGTACAGATTCAGCATTAGGCCTATGAAATAGACTCTTTAAAAATTTTTTTTTTTTTTTTTTAATATGTTTAAACATTTATATTGTTATGCATGGCTTTTGTAATATGCATCAATAAATATAACCCTTTCTTCTCTTTAACCTCAGTTCAATGGAAACTTCTTAGAGCAGTTGTAGGTTAAATGCTCCTAAGATAAGTTAAATGGGCTTGGCCCATTAAGAATTATTGTGTTATGTGCTCCATAATTGTGGAATGCTAAGTGCAAAACAAACAGCTGTGGTTGCTAAATGTATCAGTTCTTAAAGGGCATGTCCACCCCCAAAACTATAATTTCACCCTCTTCTGGCCCCACTGTGTAGTGCATAAAAATCCTTACTTTACATCCCTGCTTCAAATGTTTCTCCTGTAATGTCCCTACAAAGTCCCCAGAACTGGTCACCAGGAGCAGTGCAGCACAGCAAAGATGAGTGCTAAAAGCCTGCCTCCTAGAGGGCCCAGGGCTCTGGTTAACATATTACTTGCCATTGGCTGGTGGTAATGTCTGTTAGAACCTCCTCCTCTGCCATTCAAACAAACTTTAAATGTCCTGTTGCTAGGATACAGCATACATAATCAAGCTGATCAAGGGTGGGTGGAGGCAGTGGCATAGCTACAGACCTATGGGCCCTGATGCAGAATTTAGACGAGGGCCCCGCTACCCCACTGCCAACACAAATCAACACCATGTATACCCATGGTACAGCTCTGCCTCCAACAATCAGCTATAATCCTAAAATGCTATGCACATAGACACTCTAAAATGCTTGCTAAACTGGCACTGGTTGCCACATAGACACTGGAAAAATCCTTGGCAATTGGAACTAGCAAATTTGTTGGCACACAGAGATTTGGTAGAATGGTTGGCACAAAGAAGCTTGTCTAACCAGTTTTAGACTAGGCATATGACCATACCAACCTTTGAGATATGTATATACAGATACATATACACTGTCCCACACACTACTGGGGAATATGGTGGGAGAACCTGGGCAATGTTACTGTCTGTCTATCTTTATATCACTATCTGTCTTTCTATCTATCTCTCTATCATATGTCTGTCTGTCTCTATCTGTAATTCTGTCTATCTATTATCTATCTATCTGTCTCTCTCTATCTATCAATGTATTTGTCTATCTATCTCTCTATCAATCTGTCTGTCTGTTTATCCATTATCTCTGTTTGTCTATCTGTCTGTCTATCTATCTATCTACACAGAATGGAAATAATATGCTTTAAAAGTTGTAATTGCACTCTCAGTATGTGACTTTTGTTAAATCAATATTACCTGCTCTGCAGTCAGGGCAGGGCTAGGGAACCAAGTTGTACTTTCCAAGGCAAGCCTGCTATTAAAAAGATGCTGGATGATTTTGAAATTCCTTACTCCCTCCTTCTTCCTATGTTGAACTCTACGGCTCCAATAGATGTGACCCGTCTACAATACATTGTGATCTCACACAGCGGACCTTTAATTAGCTGATGGGGAGGTCCAGAGGGGAGTATTCAGACTGTTCTCTCTCTCCCTCTGTCTGCCACACCCCCCAGGTTCCCACTGCTGTTTCTGAGATCGGCCACAAATTACAGTCACGGAAATACACTTTTTTAAGTCAATGGGCAGTCCAGCCCTGCCTTTGACTGTTACGGGCCCTGTCATAAGTCATAAGGACCCGGGCGCAAATGCGACTTTTGCAACCCTGGTTCCTACGCCAGTGGGTGGAGCAATGTTCTCTCGCCTTCTAGCTTTGAGTGACAGTTAGAGGCAGACAGAATTGTTATGCCCCCTTCACAGCATGACTAATTGAAGCATGGCTAAAATCAGGAAAAAAAATGTATGGGGAGGGCTGCATACTTTTACTCTTTTTAAAGCATTTTTTTTTTTTTTTTAAATGCATTGAGGCAATAGTTTAATTCTTTATATTTATTTTGCAAATGAGAGATATATAGATGATATATTTAAAGAAGCAATATTGTTAAATTACATTATCCCTACTTAATTATGGTTGTCAATTACTGATCATTATTAGTACCATTAGTAACATCACCAGCACTTGGGGTCTGCCTTCTAATTTAAGATTGGAGCATGCCCACTGCATCATGAACTGCCTCATAAGCCCCACCCCCAAACTTCTGAATCGTTTTTAAAGCTAGCCACAAGCCTGAAAACAAACTTTTTTTTCCCACTTAGGTGTCCATAGAGGAATGGTTGCAGGTCTGTAAATAGTTTCAGAAAAGATTGATTTTTGGGGGTGGGGCTTCTTCCACAGAACATCATGTGACTGTCACAGCAACTCAGACAGACCAAGAATTGTAACTTTACAAGCCTACAAGAAAGCACTTGTATGGAGACCACAATTACCCTTTAAATTAATGAACATGATGTTCATATACTGTATGGTACTTTTACACCGCATCGTATGCCCATTGACCAGAAGTCAACATAAACAAAAGAACCAAAATAAAATAACCATAAACCAAGAGGGCATATACAAAACTTAAAGGGGAAGTGTGGTCTCCACACATTGAATTAAAAGGTTCCTACCTTTAAAATGAGCCATAAACCACCTCTCCACGTGCTGTACAGCCCATGATATGAAGAAATACATGATCAGAAAGTTAGAGAGTGGGAGGCAGCTATATGCAATTTCAGGGGCTGCTCCTACTTGCAGTCGGCAAGGACAGAAATATGATATTCATATGATCGCAAGCATTGAAAAATGATCAGAATTGGATTAGGTCCTTCAGCAAACCTATATAAAGAGGTGCAAACGCTGTGGAGTCAGAAGTCATTGCAGTTGATGGCAGAAGAAAGAAGAGGTTGACAACATGGGCTCCGTTGAAGCCACCTGTGCCGACTGGCGGCCGCAATGACATGGTCTGGTATTGGCGACTTCAACAGAGTTTGTGTCACCGGCTGAGAAGAAAGAAGACTTCGGATCAAGATGCCGGCAACATCAGCTCTGTTGATGTGGCTAGCTCTGGAGGTGTCCCTGGCGCCCACAGGGACACTGCCCGGTGTTAGCCACATCAGTGGAGTTTGGTGTCGGCGGATGGAAGAAAGAAGACACTCCCAGGGCTCTTCTAAGAGCCAATGGGGGGTCCTGTTTCGAGCTGCAGGACCCCCAACACAAAGGCAATTGTCAGTGCCGGGGAGGGGGGGGTCCCGGTATGGGCTGCGGGACCCCTTAAGCCCCAAAAGTCCCTTGTCAGGGCCGCAAGGGCACTGTAAATGCTGGGGAGGGGGTCCCGGTTCAAGCTGCGGGACCATTTAAGCCCCAAAGGGCCCTTGTCAGGGCCTGGGAGGGGAATTCCTGGTTCGAGCTGCAGGACCCCCTAAGCCCCAATGGTCCCTTGTCAGGGCCGCAAAGGCTCCCCAGCGGGCCCCTCCCCGGCCACCCTGTGAGCGTGCGGGGTGGGTTTACACCCAGCTGCACCCCTCTGGTGAGTGCAACCACCCACGGCGGGGTGGGCGTACACCCCCACCTCTCTCTGGCGGTTGCCTCTGCCATTTTCACCAACTTAAAGTTGGCGAATTGAAACGGCTGAGGTTAAAACCAGAACACAGTTACCGCCGCTTTTATAAATAGAACCGAGCGGTAACTGATGCGATGATATCGCGGTGTTAACTTTCCGCTGTCATTTATGCCCTTTTATAAATCATGGTGATAGCGATTTTGATAAAAATAGCGGGAGAAACGGCGGCGGAAAGTTAGCGCCACTTTTTAAATATGCCCCTTAATAATTTAAAAGGGAATCCTGGAGACTGTTAAGGGCTAAATGCACATACTGGCTGTTCTTTGAACAGTATGCCAATGAGGCTGATATTTCAGATAACTTTTTGTTTTTATGATCGGGCAGGGATCAGGCCTGACTTGCAGACATGACTACTCTTTCCCAACCTTTTTGTTTGTTGCAAAATTGGCCCTAATTCTAATATAATCTTCTTTTTATAATAAATTGAGTGCAGTTTTACATTTCTCTGACCCTCAGGGGGACCCAGGAAACGCAGGGGTTAAGCACCTTTCTCCAGGAGCGGACACTTTAATTTGGAAGGAAGTGAGGCTCCGGTGCTCCTCCCCTCAGGTATATACCTCCTAGCACCGGAAGTCTCCTCCAGTTTTAAAGTGTCCGCTTCAGGAGAAGGACCCTGCAGAAGACAAGATTACCTTAACAGGAGCCGGTGGTTTCCAGGCCCCACCAGCTCCCCACGTGGGACTTGAGTGCTCAGCAGCGGCCTCAGCTACTCGCGAGTGTCCCTCGGGACTAAAATGGGCAGATCTCCCCCCTCTGCTGGGCAGTTAACCAGCGGTCATCCGCCGGAACTGCTAGGCGGCTGTGTAGGAGTGGGCTGGCTGGCGGTGGCAGGACTTCCTCCTTCTCTCTCGCGGGCTCATCGGGGGCAGGACTTCCGGATGGATAATAAACAGGACGAAGTCTTCTATAACACCTTCGAAACACATGGTTTTCCTGGGGATGTTATTCGACACAGACAGCCACAAGATCATTCTTCCTCAGGACAACATTCCCTCACTAAAGAGTCTGGCCTTTCAGGCTCAGACAAACAAACAACTCTCAATTCGACAGGCGATGCGTCTGGTGGAGAAGATGGTATCATCAGTGGAAGCAGTTCCGTATGCCCTTTTCCATCTACGTCCCCTCCAGAGGTACCTTCTTCGCTGTTGGGACAAATCCCAACAGTCCCTAGACTTCCAGATTCATCTCCCGCGGCCGGTGCGGATCTCTCTGACCTGGTGGACCTTGGACCACAACTTGGCGGTGGGCAAACCTTTGTGCCTTCCCTCATGGATGGTGGTGACGACGGACACCAGTCTCCTAGGATGGGGAGCGGTATGCGGTTCTCGGAAGGCCCAAGGCCTTTGGACCAAGAAAGAATCCCACCTGCCAATCAACGTCTTGGAGTTACGAGCGATATTTCTTGCTCTGTCTCACTGGACAGACCTTCTGAGGGGCACAAATGTCCGGATACAGTCTGACAATGCCACGGCGGTGGCATACATAAATCATCAAGGAGGAACAAGAAACGACTTGGCGATGGCAGAATCACACCAAATTCTGACTTGGGCAGAAAGTTACATTCCAGCCCTATCGGCAATATACATCCCTGGTGTTCTCAATACGGAAGCAGACTTCCTAAGTCGAGTCACAGTGATGGGGGACTCCAGACATCGACCTGATGGCCTCCCGAGGCAATCGCAAGGTTCCGATCTTTGGCGCCAAAACAAGAGATCCTCTGGCGGTCCTCAAAGATGCTCTGGTGGTTCCTTGGCAATTCCGCCTAGCCTACATATTTCCACCAACGGCTAGCATACCCAGGATCCTGAAAAAGATAAAGAAGGAAAGAGTTCCAGTAATCTTCTTCACTCCACGATGGCCAAGGAAGGGCTTTGGTTTTCAGATCTGCTGTCAATGTCAGTCGGAGAACCATGGTCACTCCCGCTACGACCAGACTTGCTTTCGTAAGGTCCTTTTCGTCACCCGAATCTTCAACGTCTCCATTTAACGGAGTGGCGGTTGAGTCCGCCATCCTGAGAAGACGAGGGGTGCCGGCATCAGCAATACCTACTATGCTGGCGACTAGAAAACCTTCATCATCTAAGGTGTATTATAGGATCTGGCAATGGTATGTGACGTGGAGCTCATCCAGAGGCTTTCCTCCGGCTAGGTTTGTCCTATCTAGGATCCTTAGTTTTCTTCAGAAGGGATTTGACGGTGGTCTTTCTCTGAGTGCTCTCAAGGGTCAGGTTTTGGCTCTTTCTATATACTTTCATCGGAGACTTGCGTGTAGAAAGGATATCCAGACTTTTTTACAGGGAGTAGCTTATTTGCGTCCTCCGGTTCGTATCCCAGTCCAACCCTGGGATCTGTCCTTAGTACTCAGGGCGCTTAAAAAGCCTCCTTTCGAGCCTTTATGAGCTATTCCTTTATCGCTTCTCTCTTAGAAGATATGGTCAAAAGAAAAACCGTCTTCCATCAGACGAGCTTCGGAACTAGCCGCTTTGTCCGTGGACCCCTCGTGTCTGACGATTCATTCAGATAAGGCAATTCTTAGGCCTCATGCATCTTTCCTACCGAAGGTGGTCTCGTCTTTCCATATCAATCAGGAAATCATAGTTCCAACCTTCTTTCCGAATCTGTCCTCTTCCAAGGAGCGCAGTTTGCATTATCTTGACGTAGTGAGTGCTCTGAGAGTCTACATTGCTCGGACTGAAGGCATCCGTTCCACTCAGGCTTTGTTCATTCTCCTGGCGGGGCCCAGCTGGGGGTCCAGGGCTTCCCCACAAACTCTGGCGAGATTGATTCGATCTACTATTGTCCGCTGTTACGTGGCAGTTGGAGCCGTTCCTCCCTTGTGGGTTACGACTCACTCTACCAGGGCGGTAGGAGCCTCTTGGGCGGCTCGTCATGGTGCCTCGGTGGACCAGATTTGACGGGCGGCAACTTGGTCTTCCATACATACCTTTATCAAATTTTAATGGCGCCAAGTTTTTGCAGAGAAGGATACAGCGTTGGGTGGCTCTATCCTGACAACTGCAGAAGCCTAGCTCTTTGAGTTTTTTTCCCCCCCTTATATTTTGGGACTTTTGGACGTCCCCTGCGTTTCCTGGGTCCCCCTGAGGCTGTCAGAGAAAAGGGGATTTTTATGTTTACTCACCTGTAAAATCCTTTTCTCTAAAGCCGTAAGGGGGACCCAGGTACTTCCCTCCCTGTTGGTTGAAATGGTTGTATTTAGCTTGTTGCCTGTTAATTTTCTTTTTTCGTTCTCTACATTTCTTACTTCTGTTTTTTTGCTTATGCTCCCTCTTTGGGACCAACTGGAGGAGGCTTCCGGTGCTAGGAGGTATATACCTGAGGGGAGGAGCACCGGAGCCTCACTTCCTTCCAAATTAAAGTGTCCGCTCCTGGAGAAAGGTGCTTAACCCCTGCGTTTCCTGGGTCCCCCTTACGGCTTTAGAGAAAAGGATTTTACAGGTGAGTAAACCTAAAAATCCCCTTTTTCCTTTCAATGTTTTTTTAAATTACTTTAAATATTGGTGGCTCATCCCTCCATTAGAAAATACATTGAAAATAAGTTGACACAGGCATTAAATGTAATTCCTACAGAGGGAAAGTGCAATTTACCCTCTGTAGGAGGGTTCAGGCAGTTTTGAGTGTGCTTCATCCAGAAAAATAGGGGGAGGGATTTTTTTGTATAATTTTTATTCAGTCCTTACATTCTATTTTTCCGTTTAGGCGTTAAGTCTGGAAAAAGATGTTTTAGCCTTATATGGATGGTAAATAAATAAATACATTTTTTACCACTTTAGCAGGGGTGTCAAACTCAATCACATAAGGCGCCAAAATCAAAAAGACAGACAAAGTGGTTGGACAAATTTTTTTTAAAAAGCTTAGTTTAGGTCTCGTCCACACTACACACATTTTTCCTGTTTCCGGATAGAAATGTGAATTGCGGTATGTTTTTGTAATGGATCAGATTGACCTGGTCGGTCTAAAAAAAACCCAAAAAAACGCACAGCTACTCGCATTTCTCTTCAGCAATTGACACTTTTTTAATTAAAAGTATAGGGAAAACAGACAGCTAGTAGAAATATACATCTATCCATTTGTGTAAGTTGCTTGTATCGTATATACTAAGATACTGTATGCGCAATTGGATCTAAACTAAGCACAAATAGTAGTAAGTTTTGGATGCGGTATAGCCACATGGGGTCACAAAAACGGCCAGACGAGCCGATTTCGGCCCATGGGCTTTGTGTTTGCCACATGTGACTTAATGGAGAACTAAAAGTATATTATTATACGTTCATGGCATTCATTATGTAATCTTTAACAAGGCTATTAAATATGAACAAAATTTCCAGTTCTAAACCCACACTATCCTTTTTGCAGCAACGTTGTAAGGGGTTAACATTGCATTTGCAGATGTTTTTAGATTTAAATCTACACAAACAATGCATTTTTAAATGAGGTCAAAAACTGTGTAAGTTGAATGCACATTTTTGTACATGATAAAATTTAGGACATACTGTAAACACATGCAAAGCATAGGACAGAAATCAGAGGAATTATGACTGTTATTGTATAACCCTGTTAGTATATACATCTGCAGAAATGGACATCCTGTAATACTAAAGGTAATTTACAATAAACATGGTCCAAGGCATCATAACTTGGGGTTTAGTTTTTCAAGCAACAATAGCACTTTTTTATGTCCATTTAAAGGGCAACTATACTAAAAAAAAATAACTTATCTTCATTTTAATCTATCAATAAATATGTGCATGTAGCACTTATTTTGTGTTGTGTGTATTGCTGAATGCCTTCAGTCCAGTACTTGTTTTGCTCAGGCTCGGTATCCCCATCCCCCTTTCTCTTTTATCCACTCCCCCCTACCTTCTGACACAACTTTTTTTATGAGGGCAAGCATGCTTAGTAACCATTATGAGGCAGCACTGGGAGAGGGAATTTCCCACATACCAACTGCATACAGCATACCAACTGTCAAAACTCTCCCAACATTCCAGCTATAGCAAAACTGCTCACAGCATTAGAGTTTATGATAATTAGGCACTTGATTGACAGCTGAAATGCGAGATGCTTCAGATTATCTAAAGATATAGATAAACAAAAAAATGGTGAAGTGGTGGTTGGGAAGAATTATTATTCCCAGTAATGGTCAATTTAAAATAACATGTTTCTTTTTAGTATAGATGCCCTTAAATATGTCTCTTGTTTCTATATAGTATTTACTGACTTTGATTTTATCATATCGCAGCACGGTGGCTCATTGATTAGCAACGATGCCTTGCAGCGCTGAAGTCCTGAGTTCGATTCCACCCTGGGACACATCTGCAAGGAATTTGTTTGTTCTCCCCATGCTTGCGTGGGTCTCCTCTGGGTACTCCAGTTTCCCCCACAATCATAAAGACATACTGATAGGTTGTATGTGTCAAATAAATGTGCTTGGTTTGTAAGCTCTTCGGGGAAGGGCCTGATGTGAATGTATACATGTAATTGTAAAGCACTCCGGATGATGTTGGCACTATATAAATCCATAATAATATATGAATTTTGCAAAATTTACAGGGAGGAATGCCAATTGGACCTATGCAAGGTACAGCAACATCTTTCATGGGGCAATCTTCTTTCCTTGGAATGCATCGTCCAGCACCACAGTTTTCATTGGAAATGCAAAAGCAATTTGCAGAAGAGCAAAAGTAAGAAGAGTAAAAGTAAATTTTTTTTAGTGAGCAGTTAATGTTATAGTTAGACCCCAAAAAAATTGTACATTTTTATTTCTACCTAAACAATAATAAACACTAATTTGTTGGTTTTTTTTACAGAATGAATATATTTTATTTATCCGTGCAGATTTCCTTTTCCTAAGGAAAAGTTATGTTATAAAAACAAAAATAATAATATATATATATATATATATATATAAAAATAAGAGTGAACAGAAAAATTCTCTGTTTATGGATAAAACTTTCTAGAGCATAATCTTTCAGTGTTTATACCTGGGGTATAAATGATCAGGCAGCGTTAAAGGGGAACTGTGGTCTCCAAACAAGTTAAACGTAAATGAAAGGCCAGTTTTCTAACTTTAAAACGAGCCATCAACCACCTCTCTATGTGCTCCACAGCCCAAGATATACAGAAATGACTGACCAGAAAGTTAATGGGTGGGAGGCTGACTTGTGACATTCCTGAGGCTTCTCCTGCACAGTGCCGCCAGCGAGCGCAGCCTCAGACTCTGAGTGTGTGAGGGAGACAGGAAATCCCTCCCCCTTTCTGCTGTGTGAAGTCCTGACAGAGAAGGTAAGGGAATCTACAGCCCTTCTCTTTCACTGTGTGAAAACAGCCTTTTCAGGCAGAGTTTTACTCTGCCTGAAAAGGCTGATTCCACAGAGTTTTCTGTAGGGGGTGTGTGTGTCTGTGTAACCCACGGCACCCGCGAGTGGGCGGGGCCACATGGGCTGTAAGATAATGGGCCATGGAGGGCCTGCAACTTGAGGGACCATTGGGTCCATGAGTGGGAGGGACCAGGGGGGCTGCAAAGGGGAGGAGGAGACACAGGACAGGTTGACTGACTGTTTCGAAGCAGGAAGTGCAGGGGACCTGGTGATGCTGCTGCCATATCACACACAAAATATCTTCAAAACTATGCAAAATAAACAATGGAAATAAATTGCAAAAATTCTCAGGGGAGCAATTCCTATCAATTTACCTCAGGTCATTTTTGGACCACAGTTCCCCTTTAACCTGGCTGTAGATTTTAAATCTCATTTGAAATCCATTTTCTGTTTATAGACAGAACCTTCCATATTCTTATGAAAGGAGATATACCTTCTACCGTTTTGCATATTGGTCGATCTTACCAAAATGTTGGTCGATTAATCATTTCCACCTCTTTATGTACTTTGGGTCCCTATATCTCAACAGAAAATATTTTATTTTGTTTTGTACATTGCTAGTCAGTCATGCTTTAGCACTAAATGTATCAATGAGAAATCTGAATATTCTTTGATTTACATTTCAAAACTGATTAATTACCAGCATACCTCCCAGGCTGTCAGATTTACAGAGTTTACAATTGCATATCTGGGTTTTCTTATTGTGGGGGAGACTACCCAGTAAGTGAATTAGGTGCTGAAATTGTCTTTATAATTTCTGTTAATCTGGCAACCAGAGTACAAAGAATGGTGAATGCTGGTTCATTTCCTGAGCTACCATTAAAATTATTTCCCATTATCCCCCATTTGGAACTGCCAGAAAATGTGATTGCATAAGGTAACAACCCACAATCATTTGCCTGGTAATGTGATCCACCTGCTGTCTTCAATAGAAGTGCATGAGTATGAAGAGGAGGACACACTCCTGGGTGGCTCTTAGTTAAGTAATTGTAATGCTATTTTAGGGTTAGCTTTTTTTAAGTCAGTTAACTCTAAAATATAATGCTTCTTAATTCAACCTATGCTTGATTGTTACTTTTTCCCACCCAAAAGGAAGAGATTTGAACAGCAGCAAAAAATGTTAGAAGAAGAAAGAAAACGGAGACAGTTTGAAGAACAAAAACAGAAATTAAAGATGCTTAGTAGTGTAAAGGTCAAGGTAAGCCAAAAAAGTACTATTGTGTATGAGAGGAAAACATAAGAAAAAATTTGCAATGGTTAGTGTTATGAACGCCAGTTCGCTGGGCACGTGATCTTACCAATCAATCGGTACTCGCTGCCACCACTTTAAGTTACGGCCTTAAAGACGCCCCAAAAACACTCTTGACTCTCACTGACTATGCACTACCCTGTCCTAGCAGCTAAATGGTTAACACTACACCATTCACTCCAGCAACTAACTGGTTAATTAGCATCAGTCCTTCACAAGCAGTCACAGAGTTAATTAGCATTTACACTGCCAAACACTCATCCACATATAAACTTATCAGACGCTAACTGAGTTCTTTTAGAGCATCAAAGACAAAACTTATTACATTTTAGATTTAATATTCCAAAAGGTGGACAGTGCATATAATACAAAAATAAAAGAAAATGGTGTTATGATAAAATGACATACAGGTACAACAGTTATATAAAATAAAAAGGATAAAAATATTCACAGACCCTACTCACTAGAAGAAGTCCTGTATCCCGGGGCGGGAAGAAACATTGGGTCCGTACACATGGTTTTAGCATGTCCCCTCAGTATGAACAAAGTTATAGGGGCTACAAGGATCTTTAAACTCCTTGTTGAACAACCCCCATCCTATAGGCTATTGCATGAGGTGGGAGTGTCTAGGAATGTCCAGATTTACGACTAGCCAAAAGCATTCATTCCCCCTCAGTTAGGCAGATTCCATATAAATGCAGATATGTACATTGTATTGGGTTATTGACCATATATTCCTCTCCTGTATTAATTATCAGTTCCTCCAATACCAAACATGACCTGTGTGTAATCCATATTTCCCAAGATATTAATAACCTGCCTTGGCAAGGGAATAAGGGCTCCATGTTGGGTATCATATTAATGGGCATACTTTCCCATTCACCCGTATAATATTGGTTTCTGTCTTACATATTCCAATACCGAAATATATTTATTTTCCAGGTATGGTTGTCCTTAAAATAACCTCTTAGTACCCACCAGACCCCTAGCTGAAGAGAATTCCAGATACAAGGTTCGACCCCACATTGTCTGGAAAAGGAGATCTGGTTCCATGCTTCACTAATTGTAATATAAACAATAGGACTGTTCCAGGGTGGAATGGTATTTTTATTGGTCCTTTGCAAGAACTAATACCAATTGTTAACCCATTCTTGCCAAGTCACTACAAACTTTCCTGACAGTTAGATAGAAAGGTTGATGGAAAGGTAAGGGGTTTAATTTTACATTTTGAGCCAGTTTCCAAAAATTAGAAATAGTGCAGGTCCTGCAAAAATGTTAGCTGGTGTTAAAAAGTCCCACAAAAATCAAACCTATCTTTTTACATTGTTTTTGCATCCGCTTCATGGTAAAGTTTTGCAAACCTACTATACTATCCCAAACCCGATATTAAAGACAAGCTAACCTGTACAGTGATCGGTGTTGTTTTAAGACCTTTGTAGAGCACTGTGTCTCTCAGTGCATCATCCTGTCAGTGTCCTTAAATAATCATTAAAGGGAAAGTTCACCCCCCCAAAACTGCAATAGTTAGAAAGTATATAGTATATATACCCCCCCCCCCCCCTAGACCCATAGAGCTGTAGAGACTGCTTGTCCTAATGGCAAACAACCTATCTCTAGGGGAATTGAGTAATAAATCCCATTCTGAGAAATTGCATACAGCCTTGTACGACTTTAATCTGTCAGATGACAGTAGACCAGTAAAAAAACGTGATTGATTACTGTAGGCAAATGTTTGCATTTTTTTGTTTGTTTGTTAATTAAATAGACCAATCCTTTAAAACACAGCTGATATTCTTTATTATTTATATATTATATAATCTATAAATGTGAAAAAAGTTCAAAACTTAGTTATTCTTTTTTTCCCCAGACTGGTGAAAAAAGCAGAGATGATGCACTCGAAGCTATTAAAGGAAATTTAGATTTTTTTTCAAGAGATGCAAAAATGCACCCCACTCCTGTGCTACATACCAAGACAACAGGTATTAAAGGATTTTGTATGGCCAAACAAATTGGTGACCTTTTTAAAAGAACACAGCTTGAAGCAACATATTCCAGGAAATCCCCCCTCTTACTTCATTTCTGACATTGGTTTAGGTGTGGTTCTGATTAAATTTATTTAAATTTAAGGCTAGGTACACATAAGCAGATATTTCAGAGCAACTAACAGATATTTCTGTGCTCTGCACAGAACTTTGAGGAATTTTTACAGGCCCCACCGGCCAATGTCAGTCGTCCTTTTGTCCATATTGGATGAAATGCTGGACATTACCTGTGTCCAACCATTTGACCACCTTGTAGTCATGTGTCCAGCCTTTGTCTGCATTAATAGACTTCCCTTCTCTTTTTTTATTTCTGTTCAGGTACTTCTGGTTTTCCCCAGCGTTAAAGGGCATATTTATTGAAAACATTTTTTAAATTTACTATTACTGGTGTCTATAATTCTTCCCAACCACCACTGTATTATTTTATTGTTGATCTGTTCTCTACTTATTTTAAATATCCAATCGGAACCATCTTACATTTCTGCTCTCTATGAAGTTCCTTATTATCATAAACTCTATGAGCAGTTTTTATGTAGAAGGAACAAGAGTTTTGACAGTTGATATGCTGTGTGTAGTTTTGGCATTTGGTATGTTAGAAATTTCCTCTCCCTGTGCTGACTCATTACTGAGCCCTCATAAAAGGGGCTGGTCAGATGGGAAGTGGTTAAAAGAGGGAGGGGAGATACTGAGCCTGATCTATACGTACTGAATTGAAGGCATGCATTGACACACACCTCATCGTAAGTGCTACTTACATTTATTTATTGATACTGTAGATTATGATGAGGGAAAAAAAATTTCAGTATAGTTGCACTTGAAGGGGAACTGTGGTCCAAAAATGACTTTAGGTAAATTGATAGGAATTGCTCCCCTGAGAATTTTTGCAATTTATTTCCATTGTTTATTTTGCATAGTTTTGAAGATATTTACATTTTTTTGTGTGATATGGCAGCAGCATCACCAGGTCCCCTGCACTTCCTGCTTTGAAATGGCCAGTCAATCTGTCCTGTGTCTCCTCCCCTTTTGCAGCCCCCCATGGCCCATTATCTTACAGCCCCGTGTGGCCCCGCCCACTCGTGGGTGCCTAAGCCCCACCCACTCGCTTGTGCCGTGTGTTACTCAGACACACACACCCCTCCCTACAGAAAACTCTGTGGAAACAGCCTTTTCAGGCAGAGTGAGAACTCTGCCTGAAAAGGCTGTTTTCACACAGTGAAAGAGAAGGGCTGTAGATTCCCTTACCTTCTTTGTCAGGACTTGACACAGCAGAGAGGAGGAGGGATTTCACACACTGAGGGAATCTGAGGCTGTGCTCGCCGGCGGCACTGTGCAGGAGAAGCCTCAGGAATGTCACAAGTCGGCCTCCCACCCATTAACTTTTTGGTCAGCCATTTCTGTATATCTTGGGCTGTGGAGCACGTAGAGAGGTGGTTGATGGCTCGTTTTAAAGTTAGAAAACTGGCCTTTCATTTAAGCTTAACTTGTTTGGGGACCACAGTTCCCCTTTAAAGTCTTAACTGAGAATGCTTCTCCCCTGGGGCAGAGGGAAGGAGCAGAGGTCAGGTAATGTCACTCAACCAACAGGAAATTTGAACATTCATCACAATATAATTTGTCAGAGGCTCCAGCACCAGATGTGATCCAGGACTTATTTTAAAGGAAAGACTGCAGGTTTTTATTTAATCCTAACTGACTTGGATCCACAGTTGCCCTTTAATTGATATATGAGTGAGAAGCAGCATTTTTTTGCTGCAACTGCCTGAGGTGATTGTGGAGACTGGTTTTCTATACAGTACTTACTGTATCTATTTCACTGTGATAAAATGGCCAAAAAAGTTTTTGCAGGAAACTAGCTCCAAAAATGTATATCCAAATGGGTAGGTGCTATCTGGATAGAATTAGATTGTACTAAAGCTCAAAAAAGATCAGATGCAAGAAAAGAAGGACCCAGATGCACTCGCTAATATAGAAAAATAAAGATCCTTTATTACCACTGGGATATATCTTAAACAGTAGCTAAGGAAGCAGGAAAAGGGACCCTGAAAAATCCCGGTGGTTGGTTGTATAGTTGATTGGCAAATTGCATTATATGACTGTGAGAGCTGATAGTCATGGGGGAATTCTGAGCTAGTGCACAGCAGTGTGTATGTAGTTTGTATTTGTGTGTAGCTGTGTATACAAATGTGTGTAGCGTTGTATGTATGTCTGGGATAGAGTGCATATGTGTGTAGCAGAATATGTATGTAAATGTGTAGTAATGTATATATGTGAGTGAATGTGTGTAGCAGTCAATTTAAGTGTGCTGCATGTGTGTGTATAGTAGTGTATTGTGTGTAGCAATGTACAACAACAAATAACATTTGTAAAGTGCTTTTTTCCCGTAGGACTCAAAGCTCTGTAAGTATGGCTCAGACCAATAATTGGTTGATTGGTAAATTGTGGTATAGAGGAAGAACTCTATAAATCCAGAAATGCCAGGCTGAGTATATAAAACACTGGCGAATACACATGTGCAATCATCCAGTATATTTTATTTATGCAGAACTATCATTCGATGCGCCCATACATGGTCTGATATTATGGGCTCTCTCTACTATAGAGGAGGGAGTAGGCTTAGGAAATTTTCTGTCTTGCATGAAAGGTCCTGATACTGATGGCAGTAGTTTGTCATCTTCTGGGCCTATCCATACACATTATGGTATTCAGCAAATTCTGTTGGATCAGTCGTCAGTGTCACAGCTCTGACTTTCAAATACACTAATGATAATGAAGTGTAAATGTTAAATGAGTGTTTCTTAGTATGGAAAGTAAAATAAATGGTAAAATGAATATTAAAATATTGAAATATAATTTTTTTTTAACGAAAGTAAAAGTGATATCTGCATTGGCTAGCTGTGATGATAATCACGGTGTGTAGAAAATATAACATTATGTGATGTATATAATGATGCCTTACAGCACTAAATTCCAGAGGTTTAAATACTCCCATGGACACAAATCTGCAAGGAGTTTTATATGTTTTCCCTGTGCTTGCATGAGTTTCCTCTGGGTACTCCGGTTTCCCCCATAATCCTCATAAATAAAATTCATACATATATAAAAGAATGTTTAGATGTATTTGAACTTCCTACTGTGCTTGTTGGGTGGTAACACATTCAAGAATCTCCCCCCCTGAAAATCCTGCGCTTGCCCCTGCCACCGCCTGTACCTAATGTGCTAAAATGTTCTTGTGCTACTCCCACCCACTAATAGTAATGCACGGGGATATTTCTGATACATTTTTAAAATTAAGTAAAAAATGTCCTTTAATTCAGGATTAAACCAGTTCAAAGACTACATAAGTGTTCTAAAAATGTGTTTTTACATTTCTTTTACTAGGTGGAATTTTTCAAGCACCAAACACCTTGAAGCCAATCTTACCACCCTGGATTTCTAATGATAAACTTGTCCCAGGTATCATATTTTTGCTAAACATATACATGTTAACAAAAAGATTTTACATCCTGAAACTCACACCCAAATTATGAGACCAGACATAAGCAACATGTAAAAATAAAAGCACAAATTTTAATTCAACTACATTTGTTGCATTACGCACAATTTTATTTTTTCCCCAAAGGTCCATACAGACTGTAGAATGAACGTCTGTATTGGTAGGTCTATGGGCAGTAGTTTGGTTGGGGTCATTTATGATCCGATCATCACCAATGCCTGAGTCGAAAGCAGTGGCTTTCTGATCAAAGCGACTAATAATATATTCATAAATATTCACTCAGGTCATAAACACACATAATGCAGGAAACTCAACTGATACTTTATGAATACTTTTCCTTTTAGATTTCTACAAAAACATTTTAGAAACAACAATGACTGCAACTGGAATAGATACAACCAAGTTGTACCCCATATTAATGTCTTCAGGTCTTCCCAGAGAGGCACTGGGGCAGATATGGGCATTAGCTAATCGCACAGTGCCTGGAAAACTCGCAAAGGAAGAACTTTACACAGTATTGGCAATGATTGCTGTTGCACAGGTACATTTTTATTTTATTGGAGCCTACATACTTTGCTTTTAATTAAAGTGCTATACAATATCTTTAGCTATTTTATAACATGGTCCTTTACCATAAAAGGCATAAAAGACAGATCAATACATCTCGATATAGACGGATATCAATAATTAGGGCATTATTCCTCTACTCCTTTATTATTCTCTGGTATTAATGGTAAATATATATAGGAAAAATTATTACCAAACTTTAAAGGACAACAATATCAAAAAAAATAACATCACCCCCATTACTGTCCACACCTCCAGCACTAATTACATTTACATTACAACCATGCTGCACTCCTCCCTTTCCCTTAGATATCACACAGCAAAGATGAGTGATAAAAGCCCGCCTCCTAGATGGCCCAGGTCCATGGTTAACATAACACTTGTCATTGGCTGTTACAACCTCTCTCCTCCTCCTCCTCTGCCAGTCAAACAAATTGAAATGTCCTGTTGCTAGATACAGCCTACATAACCAAGCTGATCAAGGGTGGGTGGAGGAGTGTTTTCTCTGTCACCCCAGTGGCAGCACTTCACCAGACTGGGATATCCCTGGCTCACAGGAAACGCACGGTTTAAAAGTCCCTCCCACCTTCCACACCTTGTCTTTTTGCGTTTCCTGTGGCTAGGAAAGCATGGTGCAGTGCTGACACTCAGGGCTTACCTGCCATTATGATGTTTCCCAGAGCAGTTCTCCCTCTCTCTCTGCTTCTGATGCCCTCCAATCTAGTTGCAACGAGTTTGCCATGGAGGGGCCTTGTGACCGGGCAGTGTAGTAGTGTTTGGACTCTGGGTCCATTCCTCTGGCAGCAGGTGACTGGATTTGGTATTTGGCGCGCTAAAAAGCGGGCGCGCGCGCGGCTCCTATATCTTCTGCTCTATCTGCCGGCCGGGTAAGGTTCATGCCTGTTCGTGTGCACACGCATAGCTGGCCAGGACATGCCTGTAGGACCCGGCGCGCCTCGGAGTTTCCGGATTGGACGGCCGCCGGTGACGTCATTCTCGCGTCTCGCTGTTCTTCCGGTTTCGGACCCGGAAGAGTCTGTGTGCCGCGCGGACAGGTTTTTTTCTGCTGTCTCCAGCAAATATCTTATCTAGCATAAAAAATTGCTAGCTGTTTGGTCTGCTGTATTCCTCTTTCCAGCTGTGATCTTTCATGTGAGTACCTTTTGGCCTTTTGGTCTGTGTACTGTGGCTGGCTTCTCCTCGCCCTTTTTTTGGGGAGCTAAAGAATATTAATCTATTATTCTTTTCCTGCATAGATTCTTCTATTAATGGAGTCTAAGTCAGTGAGTGATGGTCACCAACAGTGTGGAACTAGGTAAGCCCCAGGTAGGTTGTCCTAAAACCTAAAAGGTTTTAAATCTCGCTTTTTTATTTCTTTTTTGCCCTTTTTAGTGCCTCAGCCTCAGAAAAGTCACCCAAGTCTAAAAGCTCGTCCTCGAAAAGGAGGAGGAAGTGCTTCAATTACCAGAGAAGATTACTATGGATAAATTAATGGGTTTAATAAAGACGGCTGTTTCTGAGTCCGTGAAAGATAGTAAAAAGAAGAAGGCTAAGACTAGGCACCAGTTGGATGTTTCTGACTCAGAGCAGTCGCAAGGGGTAAACTCGGGATCATCAGAGGATCAAGATTTTGACTCTGAAGAAGAGGATGAGGAGGCGGAATCCACTTTTGATCCAAGTATAGTAGCCCCGTTAATTAAAGCTATTCGAGAAACGTTTTCTCTAACATTGGAAGAACCAGTGGCGGCCTCGGTGGACAAGTACTTTCCTTCTATGCAAAAGAACTCTGTATTTTTTCCAGTGCATAAATCCTTAAGACAAGTTATTTCCTCAGAATGGAAAAAAGTAGAGAAAAGAGTAGTTCTTGGTAACCGTTTTTTTAAGAAATACCCTTTTCAGGTGGATGATGCAGAATCTTGGGAGACGCGGCGGTGGTAAGATTAGCTAGAAGAACCATTTTACCTGTGGAGGACGCCGCTACCTTCAAAGATCCTATGGATAGGAAGGTTGATTCCAATCTGAAGAAATCCTATATAGCTGCAGGGGCAGCTTGTAAACCTTCAATGGCAATAACTTCTACCTCTAGAGCCTTAAAAGTTTGGTTAGGGGACCTTCAACATGCTATTGATTCGAATGTGAAGAGGTCTAAACTTTCTGGAATGGTCCAGGAATGTATTTTTGCTACAGACTTTATTTAAGAAGCTTCTTAGGGGGAGAAAGGAAGGAAGGGGAGAGAGGGGGGAGGGGGGGGGGGGGGGGGGGGGGGGGGGGGGGGGAGGGAAGGGAGAGGGGGGGAGGTGGGGATTTAGTAAAACTTTCAGCCAGGTCCATGGCTCTATCATGGGCAGCCAGAAGGGCGCTTTGGTTAAAAAACTGGTCAGCAGATGTCAATTCAAAATCTAACCTTTGCCAGCTTCCATATGATTGGAAAGATGCTGTTTGGGGAGAAATTGGATGATCTCATAAAACGTTCTTCGGGAGGTAAGAGTATATTTCTTCCCAGGAAGAAGGTTTAAGAATGTTCGTGGGGACCCTTTTCCCAAAAAGGGCGAGAGAGGTTTTTTCGCCCCTCCAAGCAAAACAAAGAGCAGAGATCCTTTCGCCTCAAACTGGAGAGGAAGACAGGGAATCACAGTCACGAGAAATCAGCGGGCTCATTCCCAGGTGCTTCTAATCAGCAATGACGAAGAGCAGGTTCCACTGCTGTGCATAGGAGGCAGGTTAAACATTTTGCACAGAGGTGGGCCAATGTCGTTTCGATTCTTGGGTAGTGTCTTCTATCGAAAAGGGTACAAAATAGAGTTTATAAGTGCCTCGTTTTCATCATTTATCCGAAAGAGAATCTCGGGTACTCAAAGAAAGAAATCATTTTCCCATTATATAAATCAGTTGTTTACTCTGATGCAGTCCAGGAAGTCCCAAAGAGAGAAAGAGGGAGGAAGGCTATTCCCGCTTTTTATGGTTCCAAATCCTCAAAAATTAAGACCGGTGTTAAACCTCAAAAAGTAAAAATTTTAAGACTCATAAAGTTCAAATAGGAATCATTACAAACGATAGTTCAAGCAATAGACAAGGACGTATGGTTTGGTAACGATAATTTGAAAGACGCTTATTTTCACGTTCCTATACCCAAGATCATTGGAGATTTCTAAGGTTCATTGCCAATGGATTCACCTAGAGTTCAAGTGTCTACCCTTTGGCCTAAATCTCCCCAAGGGTATTACGAAGATCCTAGTGTCCTTGGTAGCGAGATAAAAAAAAGGGAATTCGAATTTTTCATTACCTAGACGACATCTTTTGGTAGCAGAATCCAAAGAAATCAGCGCGTCTATCATACCGTATATACTCGAGTTAAGCCTCAAAATTAGAAAAGAGGATTGACCCGTATAAGCCAGGGCTGGGGGGACAGTATGCCATGCAGACACCCACATTACCTTTTACTATAGGTGGTGGGAAACTACAACTCCCAGCATCCAAGCTGCTGGGAGTTGTAGTTTCCAAACATCTACAGTGGAAAGGTATTAGGGTGGGGGACAGTATGCCATACAGTACCCTAATACCTTTCCACTGTAGAGTTTGGAAACTACAACTCCCAGCATGCTTGGTTGCTGGGGTTGTAGTTTCCAACCACCTATAGTAAAAAGAAAATGTGGTGTCTGCATGGCATACTGTCCCCCCACCCTCCCCCCAGTACCCCCAGCCCTCCCCCAGTCCCCCCCCCAGCTCACTTACCCGTACCTGGTCTTCAGTCTTCCTCTCTCTGCAATCCAAAAGCACTGCGAGTCCGGCCGGCAGTTCCCATTACTGCTTCGCGGCTGCGCGATGACGTCATCCCGCCAGCGTGCGTGATGACGCATCGCGCAACCCGCAAGAACTACTGGAACTGCCGCCGGACTCGCGGCTGCCTCTGGATTGAAGGTAAGTTGTTACTGACTCGAGTATAAGCCGAGTCAAGGTTTTTAGGTTAATTTTTAAACCTAAAAACCTCGGCTTATACTCGAGTATATCCGGTATGTCCGAGGTAATAAACATCCTTTCAAGTTCTGTTGGGTTCTAAACAAGGAGAAAAGCCATTTAACTCCTCCGCAAAACATGTTATTTTTGGGGCCTCTCTTTTCAACAGCAAACATTTAATTTTATTGCCAGAAGACAAGATAGAGTCGAAACTCTGAAAGTGACAAACTTTTTAAAAACAAAAAGATTACGTGAGGCAGTGTATGGTCATTTTAGTGTCAATGACCTCTTGTATTCTTGGGTGGATGGGCAAGATGGAATATGAGAAATTACAAACCATCTGTTGTCATCAGTCAAAGATCCTCAGCTCAATCTCTCAAAATTGATCATAATCCCAGAAAGGTGTAGACGATCATCACGGTGGTGGACAAATCCGGAAAATCTTCAAAAAGCAAGATTAATAAGAGAACCAGCAAGAATAGAGATCAGTACAGATGCATCCGAAATAGGATGGGGAGCACATTGTCAAGCAGAGTTTGCTCAAGGAACTTGGAAGTTCAGAGGTAAGCAGACGTCAAACATTTTAGAACTAAAAGCGGTGGGGAAAGTGATTCATTTCTTCGCCCAGCAAGTTCTGGGAAAACATTTAAGAATTATTTCGGACAATGCTACAGTGGTAGCTTACATAAGAAAGCAAGGAGGAACAAAAAGCAAGTTTCTATTGAGAGAGGTAGCTCCCATTCTCGATTGGGCAGAGAAAAACTTAAAAAGTATTTCGGCAGTACATTTGCCCGGCCCTCAAAACGAGTTAGCAGACTTCTTAAGCAGAAAATCCGTTCATCCAGGAGAATGGAGTCTTCACGACGATATATTTCATACTATTTGCAGAAGGTGGGGGACTCCTATGGTAGACCTTATGGCCACAGAGACCAACTCAAAATGTCAGAAATTCTTTTCAAGAGTTCCGAACTATCAGGCATCAGGGACGGATGCTCTTGTTCAGGATTGGTCAAAAGGTATCTTGTATATCTTCCCTCTGATTCCGATGATCTGGAAGGTTCTCCAAAAGATAAAAAGGGAAGGGGCATTGGTCATAGTGATTATTCCCTTTTGGCCAAGGATACCTTTGTTTCCACTCCTAAATTTCTTGACTTCGGAGAAACCTTGGAAAATCCCGATATTTCCAGGGTGGTTGAGCCAGGGACCAGTGAAATATCAGGAGAACGACAGTCTGAATTTGATGGCTTGGAAGTTGAAAGGAGTAGGTTGGCGGCGCTAGGCTTGCAAGATCAAGAAGTACAGATGCTCTTGAAATCCAGGAAGAACTCCACTTCAAAGCAGTACTATAGAGTCTGGGACCAGTTTTTGAAATTTTCCAAGGAGTTGAATCCCCTAAGATCTAGTTCTTCTTTAATTGTGAAGTTTCTTTTTGCAGGTTACAAATTAGGGTTAAGTAACAGTACCTTGAAAGGGCAAGTATCCGCTCTCTGCAATTCTAGACTATCCTTGGGCCACGGATAAACTAATCTCTCGGTTCTTTAAAGCTCTAATTAGGGTAAAACCTCCTTCAAAGTCAACATGTCCAGTCTGGAATCTTCCAACTGTACTAAAAGCCTCGACTATGTCACCATTTGAGCCTATAGAACAAAGCTCGGACTGGATTCTAACACTCAAAACTGTTCGGCTGGTTGCTATCACGTCTGCGTGCAGAGTGTCGGAGTTGGCAGCATTTTCATCGAAAGAGCCAGACACTACTGTTTTTCATAGCAGAGTTAGGATTAAACCTGCTTTTGGCTTCCTGCCAAAGGTGGTTTCTCCATTTCATTTAGAAATGGAAATCAATTTGCCAGTTTTCTGTCCAAATCCCAAGACGGAAAAAGAACAGAAACTTCATTCCTTGGATTTAGTAAGAATTTTGACCTACTACTTAAGAAGAACGGAGTCATGGGGGAAGTCGGACAGGCTCTTTTTAATCCCTAGAGGATTCAGGAGAGGGGAAGCTCCATCAAAAAGAACCTTAGCTTCTTGGCTCACTCAAGCCATTGCAAAGGCTTATCAAATAAGAGGCGAGGCAGTTCCAGTTGGGTTAAAAGCTCACTCAACCAAAGCAGTTTCTAACTCGTGGGCTCTCGATTCGAAAGTTTCGTTAGAGAAAATTTGTGAAGCAGCTAAGTGGTCATCATGGAAGACCTTTGTACGACATTACCGCCTAGATGTTTCAACAACCGACAAGACCAAGTTCGGTCGGAGGGTGTTGGAAGCTGTAATTCAACAGTAAAAAAAAAAAGTAGGTTTTATTTCCCTCCCTAGGTTTAGCTTGGTTATGTCCCAGTCTGGGAAGTGCTGCCACTGGGGTGACAGAGAAAACACGAAATTGTTACAACATACCGTAATTTCTGTTTCTTGTCACCTTCCGTGGCAGCATTCACCAGGGGATTTCCCTCCCTTTATTTCTGTGATTAATGATTAATATTTTTATGATTGTTTCCTATGACAGCTTTATAATAAAGACAAGGTGTGGATGGTGGGAGGGACTTTTAAACCGTGCGTTTCCTGTGAGCCAGGGATATCCCAGTCTGGTGAATGCTGCCATGGAAGGTGACAAGAAACAGAAATTACGGTATGTTGTAAACAATTTCGTGTTTTCTCGCATTATAGCTTTGAGTGACAGTTAGAGGCAGACAAAATTGTTACGCCCCCTTCACAGCATGGCTAATTGAAGGCAGAGAGAGGCTCGAAATCAGGGGAGAAAAATGTATGGGGAGGGCTGCATACCTTTACTCTTACAATCCAGTCCAATCATTTCTTTATGGTATTCAACTGCTAGTTTTACCACATAATATTTTGTAGTTTTTGTAGTCTGTTCCACCAAAATTCTACTGGTGTCCTACCCCCAGCAGATTCACACACAAATTGTATATCTGAAAATGCCAGACTATAGCTGGCTATACACCGCATTGATATGTCGATTGATGGTCATTGTACATTAAACTGCCTACAGTTATCTAATGTTTGTACAAGCCTTTGGACCAGCCATAACCCTAAATGCAAAGTAATACTCCATTTGTTTTGTTTTTTTGTATACAGAGAGGAGGACCTGCAGTCAGTTTGGATGTTCTGAGCCAAATTCCATCTGCCCCTCTTCCAGTTTTAACTGGTTTTCCAGTGGCTCTGCCACCCCCACAAAATCAACTTCATATGATGTCTCCAGCACCTGTTTTATCTATTTCTACCAAACCACAACCTAGTGTAATGAGTACAGCTCCACATGTCGAGACCAATGTACTTAACACTTTCATGCCTTCTTTTCCTTCTCCTAAGGTAAGACCAACTTTGGTTATATACATTGCACATTACAGGAGCAATTATAGTAAGCTTTAATACCTCCTTTTTATTAATAGTACCTAGGGTGAGGACCTAAACTGCTAGGCCCTTGCCCAGGAGTTTACTATTGGTAAGTTTTGTTATACGTAATTTTTGTGATCAGCAATCTGGTCTAGCTTCTCCTCCTTCAGTTAGGCACCTGACTAATGGAAAGACGTGCTCTGCAAGAAGCCCATCTTCCCATTTGCCGTAGCAAATGGGAGTAGCAGACAGAAAGAGAGGGTAGAGCCAGATGAGATTAATAAATGCAACATCATGGGAAGTATTAAAGCTTACCTATGGTAGACCCAGGGTTAAGGACCTAATGGTTTAAGTACTCACACTGGATACTATTGATAGCAGCAAAAAAAAAGGGGTGTTTAGGGCATTATAATTGCTCTTGAAAGGGGAAATAAAGTCACAAGACAACATTGCCCCAATGCAAAAAGCACCTTCAGAAAGCTGTGTCTCACTTTTCACAATATATATGCTACTACTTGGCAAACTTATCCAGAAACACGGCTTATTATACCATTGGTACACTGAAGATACCTAACTATATCTATCCTTCAAACCTAACATAGCAGGCACATCTACAACCATAAATGCCTACTTAGCAGAGCTACAATAGTGGATGAGTGACAATTGTCCTTAAACTAAATGCTTACAAAACCAAAGTCCTTGTAATCTGAGGCCAGCATCTGGCAGCACGACCTGCAACCATCATCATTAAGGATAGGAGGTACGTATCTGCATAGCTCTAAGCATGTGCACAGCCCAATGCTATAATTGATGGTGATTTAAACTTCAGAACTCATATCTCTGCTGTTGTGAAATCATCACACTTTTACCTAAGGAAAAACACTGGAAGAATTAAGCATCTCATCCCCCTAGATGATCTTCCAACACTAATTTATGCCTTCATCACATCATTGCTGGACTACTGTAATGCCCTCTACACATGCCCCCCAATAAAGGACCGCCTACAGCTAGTGCAGAAAGGAAATACATAAAAATAAAATATAGTATTTTTATATGTAAATAACATAAAAAATAAAAAAAAGGAAAAAATATATATAAAGAGATATTACACTATAATAACAAGCTGGCCAGCTACAGGTAAAGATACAATATATAGAACAATGGTTAAAAAGTAAGAAACATAAGCATACTAGGATAAACTGTTGCAACCTGTAGCAAAAAGCAACAAAACCGCACCTATAGGCCAAGACACAGTACATGTGTGTATCACTATCCAGACAGCATCCGATGGGTCAAATATCCTGTATAAGTAAAATGAGAACGCAGTGACGTGAGAATGTCACAGCAGTGACGTTGTCTTAGTGATGTAATATCCCGGGGACCGGTTGGAGTTGTGAGACTTTTGGGCTGGGGCTCCTGCTAACGGCTACTGAGATGGACGCAAGTTCGGGGAAAACTCCATTTTGGGTGAACATCTCCAGATCGCTTCAGGGGATTCCAAGAGCGTGCAATGCCACGGACATAAGTGTCTAAATCCGGGGGATTGAAGCAACTGATGCTACTGTCATACCGTCACCAGTGTAGCGGTGAAGTATAATTACATTTGTTTATTGTCAACTCCTGTCATCCCAACAGTTAGGTGTGCGCACACCGACGGGACTTGAGTTACCTCCTACCTATTTTTAATTATACAGGATATTTGACCCATCGGATACTCTGCTGTCTGGATTGTGATTCTCAGATGTACTGTGTCTTGGCCTATAGCTGCTGTTTTGTTGCTTTTTGCTACAGGTTGCAACAGTTTATCCTAGTATGCTTATGTTTATTACTTTTTAACCATTGTTCTATATATTGTATCTTTACCTGTACCCCGTTGTTAAAGGGGAAATTGATATGGTACGCTTTAAAGTGTATCACATCAACTACCCCTTTAAGGCGTATCACACCAATATTCCCTTTATGGCGTATCACACCAACTTCCCCTTTAATGCAAAGTTCATAAACTACCCCTTCAACACGTATCACACCAACTTCCTTTTAGCAGGTATCACATGAACTTCCCCTTTGGCGCGTATCGCATCAAGTTCCCCTTTGGCAAGTATTGCATCAACTTCCCCTTTAGAGTGTATTGCATCAACTTCCAATTTCCCCTTAAGCGCACATCGCATCAACTTCCCCTTTAACCCGCATCGCATCAACTTCCCTTTTAATGCGCATCGCATTAACTTCCCCTTTAACAGTGGGGTAGAACATTTCGCATTAATTTATTTTTTACTGTAATTTATCAAATTGAATTATTGACACACAATGTCCCCCAGAAAACACAATTCAGATGCCACATAACATTTATGCTTGCAAAAACGACAAATGGAAAAGAAATGTGAGTTAAAAGAGTGTGTAAGTGGCCTTTAATACTGGGGTTTCAGTAGTTTGTGGGGAAAAGAGCCACAAGTTCATGGCTGTCGGCACCCTGCAATGGTAAACTAGACAATTGCTTAGCTGCCTTCTCTGAACTCCGCACCAGATTGCTGCAAACTGTGATCTCCACGAGCAGCTGCCTGCTCAACAGCCGCGGCAGCTGGTCCGGCCCCCTGCTAGCAGTTCTGGCAAGTAGGGAGCTGGATCAGATCGACGCTGGTGTGAAGGGCTGTAAGTACTGTTTGGATTCTTTCTTTAACAAGGCAATACAGCGGTTGGGGGTAGGAAGGGATACAATACAGCATATCAAAAAAAAGGGTGGAGATGCCCTTTAAAGGGCAACTATAGTGAGAAAATAGTTTTTTTTAAATTTCTTCTAATGTATCCTAAAAGTCAGCCCACCAACCCAGGTACCTTTAGTTTCTTAAATTCTTCATAGTCCCCGAGATATAAGCCTTTGAATATCGGCTGTGATTTGTAGGAGCTGCTACACCTCATCTGTCACTCAAAGGCACACACCCACACAATCCAAGCTCCCATGCAGTACTGTCACACACTCTCTCACCCACACTTATGTACCATGTGCAACATATAGTCAATGCTGTAGTGCTAAACACAATCAATAAACCATTAACACAGTAATATGAGCATAACACACTATAAAACAGCCCCTCCCCCCCAAAAAATCTTATATACATACAAAACCAGTGACTCAAATGGAAACTAATACAGTATATATAATACAGTAATACAGACTATACCAAACAAGACACACATTGCAATCTATGAATATATAGACTAAGGGGGGTGAGGCCACACTGCAACGCACAGGAATCGCGCACAAAATCGCGAGCGTTATCGCACGCGATTGTGTGCGCGATTCTTGCGCGTTTCGCGCTCGCGTTCGCGTTTTGCGCGTGCGTTTTCGCCTTTTCACGTTATGGAAACGCATGCGTTAACGCACCAAAAATGGTGAACGCATGCGTTACCATAACGCGAACGGACGCGCAATCGCATGCGCATCGGAAATCGCGTGAATTTTTGCGTTCCCGCGATTTCCATTTTAGCGAAAATCGCGGGCGCAAACGCGAGCGCGAAACGCGGGCGCAAACGCGCGAAAAACGCGCTAGTGTGGCCTAGCCCTTATGCTACAAGAGGTGTTTGGTCAACAAAATTTTCTTTTTGCCAGCATGTTTGTTTTCACCACTTTTTGTATAAAAAAATATTGTGTTTCAATCCACTGTATATTTTTACCGTTAAAAAAGATTGTGGTCATAAAAATATGTTTTGGTGCTACAGTTTTGTTTCTGCCTAATTTCTTTTGGTCAACTAAATATAGTTTTCTAACCAAAACATTTGTTGACTAAATGTATTTTGTTACCACCAAATTTCTTTTGGTCTACTAAATAGCATTTTCTCACCAAAATGTTGTTGTTGTTTTTAAAAAAAAAATTGTTTTGTTACCAGAGAACTTCTTTTGGTCAGCAACATATATTGTTGTCACTGAAGTGTTTTTTTTTGTTGCAAAATGATCTTAGAACAAACGGCATCCCATAATTATGTAATTTAAACACAGAGCGAGGGTAAAGAGAAAAAAAAGGTAGGCAGCAGAGACAAGTAATCGGATCACAGAAAATAAGGTGATCACAAATAAACATAGGAACAATTATCATACTGTAGAGTTTTAGTATATTGAGGTTACTGTATATTAATCCGTGTAAATGTTAAAACATAAAATATGCTAATTGGAGTTAATATTACCATGATTAGATTATTATATTTATATTATAACATAATAATGAGCATTTGATGTGCCTAATTGAATATTTTTTGTCAAAGCAATGTCACTTTTTTAAACTGATTTTATTTTCTATTTTTTATGCAATTGTTTTTTTACTGTACAAATAAAAATAATAAAACTATGTCTGAAAATCATGTCAGAGCCCGAGAAACCTTTTTTTGCATTGAAGGGACTGCCTCCAAATAGAGTTAAAGGGGAAGCACCACTTTTTTGGCCTGACTGATCATGCAGGCCATTAGAAGTTCACACAATAGGCTGTGTTTTACCATCAGGTGTGATTGTTCATATCGAGCAATGTTTCTGAAAAATCACAGCCGATCACCTGAAACTAAATACCTTTGCCTCTGTGTTTCCTGATTTAGTGTTTTTTTAATGTAAGTGCATTTACAGGGCATGTCCAGCAGCAAAACTAAAATTTAACCCACTACTGGCCCCACTGTGTAGTGTTCCAGACAACCCACCCTGCCACTTCATGCTTCCAGGCAGGGAAGGAGAAGGGGCATGATGAGGGGGCATGGTGAGGGGGCAGGGCTTGCGTGATATGAGGTGGGGAGGTGGAGTTAGGGCGTGGTGTTGGGTGGTCTGTGGGTGTGGCAGTTTCAGCACTCCTCTCCGTTGCGGGAGTTTGTGGTGGTCTCACGGGAGTTTGTGGTGGTCTCGCGGGAGGGGTGGGATACCTGGTATTCAAAAATCCTTACCTTACACCTTAGCTCCTTATTGTTCTCCTACAATGCCTATACAAATTTCAGAAAAGTGAAAAGAAGGAGCTGTCTGTGAGTCATCTGCTACTTCCTTGTCCACCTAGAGGACTCTGGCATGCTCAGGGGAGCACTCCCCCTCCCTCCGCATCCCACTGCTCCTGTTCTTTTCTGTAGTGTGGGGACTACAGTTCACCTTTAACTGATTTTGATTTCAATATTTTTTTTTTGTAAGAGTGAGAGCTAGGCCACACTAATACACTATCTGATCCAATTGCGTTCTAAAAAGAGCATACTAGTGTGGCCCAATTGTGTTGGCCAGACTAGTGCGCTGTGCATGAATTGCATTAATTGGAGCAATCAGAACTTTTTCGCACAATCACATGTGCCCCGATTGCGCAACACTGCCTGTTGCTGGTGCGCTTGTAAGCGCTATAATGTGTGCTCAGCCTGAGAGTCTTGGAGCTCTTCATCACCTAAACAAGGGCAGCGATGTTTGATGCTTCAATAAAAAGTAATTGTATTTTTAATTTCATTTTTTTTTTAAACCTACATCATCACTTCATCCGTTTCAACCACCTATTAGTGACCATAACGTGGGCTACATACTAATGCTGACCATACCCTTTTAGGATTTTAGTTTTGATGTTTATTTGTTGAATCTATCTAATGTCTTAAAATAGCATTTTCACCCTAGTGGCATTCCCATAACAAATCTGCCTGGCTATTCTTTTGCAAAAATTGAGCTATTGTGGTGGATATAATAACTTTTTTATGGTATGGAAATAAACAACTATTGTTTTTGACCTACTCCTCAATTTCAGGAACTGCTGTCAGGTCTTTGATCTATTGATTCAAGTATATTAGTAGCAGCTCTGGCCCAGCTCTTACCCGTCCAATGAGATTTTTCCTTCTCAGGTAACAAAGTGTGCTTGAGGGGTTGGCGCAACTTACTCCCTTCACAGTATGGATAATTGGTCTATACTTTTTTGATCTATTGACCTTTTTAGGGCAGACAATAATAGGGTTGATCATCTGCAATCTGTGGCCTACTGTAGGTCTCTGCAATGTTTGTATAAATACACACATGCACACACCCTTAGGGTAAATGGAAAATGCTCAGGAAAAATACATGTTTGCATCTGCAGCATTTCATTTTGCACAGAGCCTATATAAAATCACATTGTTTATAGACTGGATTCTGTCTAGTACTCTCTCAAATACACCCTCTTGCACTCTCTCTAGTAGTACCACAGTAAGTCATGCCAGATAAAGAGGGCATTAGTTAAGGGCTCGTTCACACTACATCAGTTTGTATCCATTTTTCAAACGCAGGTGCGTTTAAAAAAATGGACAGACAGTAAGGGTGAGGCCACACTGCAACGCACAGGAATCGCGCACAAAATCGCGAGCGTTATCGCACGCGATTGTGTGCGCGATTCTTGCGCGTTTCGCGCTCGCGTTCGCGTTTTGCGCGTGCGTTTTCGCCTTTTCACGTTATGGAAACGCATGCGTTAACGCACCAAAAATGGTGAACGCATGCGTTACCATAACGCGAACGGACGCGCAATCGCATGCGCATCGGAAATCGCGGGAATTTTTGCGTTCCCGCGATTTCCATTTTAGCGAAAATCGCGGGCGCAAACGCGAGCGCGAAACGCGGGCGCAAACGCGCGAAAAACGCGCTAGTGTGGCCTAGCCCTAAAACCCCACAGGATTTCATAATATTGTTCACATCTGCTGCGTTATAATCCGTTCAGTTCCAGTCCGTTTAAAAAACTCACTGCATGCAGCATTTCTGTCCGTGACCCATCAGATTTACAGCATCCAGATGAGCAGAGACAGTGCTGAGTGAGTCCAGCAGCCAGAGTACAGGAAGCAGGAAGGAATGTAAAGGCAGATCAGCTCCTGTTACTTTCTATGCAGGTGAAAGATTTTTAACACTACGCCACCTACTGGTTACTATCCGCAATTGCAGCATTTGGATCTAAATTAGGACTTGATCCGAGTACAAGCCGAGGTTAGGTTTTCAGGCTAATTTTAAAGCCTGAAAATCTCGACTTATATTCGAGTATAAACGGTATTTAATAAACGGTTATATTGGTACTTTCTTTCTAGCAATGTGTTTTTGTCCTAAAATGTACAAAGATTAAGAACTACCTTTGCTTCATAATCTATTAAACTACTGTTTCTTTGTTTAGTTTGCATGCAAGAATAGGTAAAACATTTTTTTCTGCAGGAGAAGGCTTTGCTGACTTCAAATCATCTAATGTTGAAGGTTTGCCAGAATTTAAAACTTCAGACGCTATATCAACACTTGAACTTTCATCAACTAAGGCAACTTTTCTGACACCATCTCCTATTATTCCAGTTACAAATACATCAAGAGGACATTTTAAACCATTAGTAAATGTTTCAGAAATTGATCCTTTCTCACCTACAGTTGTTTCTGGAACATTTAATCCGTTACCCATGCCTATTTCCAATCCTTCAGTTAAACTTGCAGCATCGCATGTTCATCCTGTTTCAAATGTGCCTCTGCCAGCCTTGACCACAGAGATGTCTTCTTCTCTTTCAAATGAATTTGGAGATTTTGCACTTTATGACACAAGTACTGGTGCTGCTTCTGCTGGTTCACAGAATGACTTTGCTGATTTCATGGCTTTTAACAGTGACACTGGCAATTTAGAACAGGATTTTGAAGATAAATTTAAAACTTTTAATCTAGAACAAAGTATATCTGCCATACAAACACCAAATATTGCCCAAACTAAGCTCCATACTACACCGTCTTCTAATATTTATGATATTCCCAAGCCATTTGGTTTGGAAAACCCAAGTTTTATAATGACCAAAGAAGGATACAGCATTACAGTAAAACAATGCATTTGTAGTTCCAAATGCTGAAAAGTCCTTTATTACGAAACCATTTCTGAAAATCATTTGTGGATAGATTGCTGCCTCAAACAAAACAAGAGGACTCTGCATCTATTAAGTCTCTTGATCTACCTTCCATTGGTGGTAGCAGCTTTGGTAAAGAGGATTCAGAAGATGCACTGTCTGTTAACTTTGATGTAAAGCTGTCTGATATGGAGGGAAATATGAAACATGGATTTTCTGATGGCTATCTGGATTTGCAGACAGTTGGTGGCCAACAATTCACTTCATCAGGTAAGCCTTTAGTTAGATATGTTCATGAGTGTTCTAGAAAAAGCTGCCTATTACTATACAAATTTTATTGTAAGTGCGTTTTAAATACTTTAAAGGGAAACTATACCCAGAATGACAGCTTAAAAATCTATAATCTACTGTGAGGTAGGAGATACTACTTACATGTTGTAGTTAAAGATGGTTATGCTGGCAGTTTTATCATTTAAATAACTACTATGCTTTAGACATACCTGGCCATACACTACAAATTTACTTCTTGTCGTTCAAGCAATTTACCAACAACCACCTGGTCCGATCATTTTACAATTGTAATATTGATCGTAATTACAATCATAAACATGATCCAGCCAGCTTAAAATTAGCAGTGATTTTGAAATGGAAATTAATAAATGTTCAAATGAATAGGTAAATCTAATCAATCCAAAAAAAATTGTTTTGGAGTGGAGAATGTAGTATTTTTGCATTTGAGAAATTCTGTGTGTTGATTTTTACCACTGATGCATGTGCTTTTTAAACCTTTACTTGTCTTTTAGATGTGGATGATTTTAAAGGAGTGAATAGTAACCTGGAAAATATTGATTGGTTGGAAAAGGACATTGTACTAACGCAACCCAGAAAGCAGTCAGAATTCATCACAGGCTCTGACAACTCTGGTAGTTTTGATTCTGCTTTGCAAGAGAGGGGATCTTCTTTTGGCAGCAATGCATCAACTTTATCAAAGATAAATGTCTTTTCAAGTGACAGTTCTTTTCAAGAAGCTAAGCATAGTTCAGGTGTTAAAAAGTCGACAGAAGAATTGAATGAAGACTTTTTCGGACTGAAAATCGAAGATGTTTCTGCAGTTATTCCAGATTCAGATTCTAGAAACTATGAAAACTCTTCTATGTGCATGGCTACAGAGGACAAAAATGCTAATGATTTTGGGGAATTCCAAAGAGAAAAGCCAAAAATAAGTAAATTTGACTTTTTAATAGCCACTTCGCAAGGAAAGGTGAAGTCAAGTGAAGAAATGATTAAAAACGAACTTGCAACCTTTGACCTCTGTGCTCAAGGTGAGCTTGGTTATGGATGTCTAATTGTTCCTTGTGTAATTTTTGAATGGGCTAGTTAGTAAAACCTTTTTCACTTAAACTGCCAAAAAACAGCAAAACTTATTAGGTATAAGAATGTAGATATCATTCCCAATCTTCTTGGTCCCAGAGCAAAGGGGTTGTGTCTTTATGTATGCATAATGCATGCCTTGCCTTCATGCAAGCCTAAATGCACAGTTTGATGAGGTTACTTTAACTATTTAGGCCAAGACCACACTAGCAACTCACAGAAATGTGGAATTGCAATGCCGTGCATTCCCGATGTGATTTTCCAAATATTTTAGTTTTGAAGCGCATGCGATCTGTGCCAAACATGGTGATCACACATTACAGCATTGTGCAAATAGAGGGACCTGTCACATTTGAATCCACTGGCATGCAACTCTCACCCGCTATCAGATCGCAAAACACGTTCCAAAGTGCGTAAGAATCATGCCAATGTGGCCTAGGTCTAAAGTAGAAGTAAAACTAAAATATAAATCAGACGAGTGTGGTATTAAATCACTACTAATTAACTGAAATTGGCAGCATATTGAAGAAATTCTCTCTAATTCTACAAGTCTTTGGCATTACCTGATTTTTGGAGCCCTTATTTCTAGTGAGTAACTATTGTTTTTCTAAGTGCTCAATCTTGAATACAGGGAGATAATGGGCAGGCCGCCTAGTAGTTACTTACCAAACAGCTCTGGCAGTGGGGAGAAAGCATTAAACATACTGTGCTGCTGATTTCAGAGTTAAGACATATGTATGTATCCATTATAGTATTTATTTAGGCTTTTTACATTTTATCTTTATTTTTCCTTTAAGCAATTACCTAAAATAATTACTTCTCTGTGCTCCAGGTGGTATAGGAAACCAATTGAATTTCTACTTCTTTTTTCCACTATAGATATCATTCTTCATCCTCCTGGTTCTAGAGGGTGTATCTTCATACATATGCAGTTCCCCTCAATATTCATTTGCTATCCTGTAGCAAGAATTCTACCTGTCCTTGGCAATGTGAAAACATACACATTGTGTAGCGTGAGCCACTGCATTGGGATTAGGAAGAAGTAGTAAAGGTTGGAGGGAGGCTTGATTATATCAGAATAGCATTATCACAGTGAAACAAGTTTATCATGTTTTTTGTAATTTACAAATGGTTTTAGTACACCTTAACAAACAATTTCTAGTTCATAGGACATTCTCAGAACAGATTTTCCAACTGTTAGGAGTCTGGCATCACCATTTTTTGATTAAAGGGGAAGTTCAGCGCAAATGCATGTACTTTTCAGAAAAAAGAGCAGTATTTTTCATCCCATGACCTTAATCTGCCAATTCAGCATTTTGTCTGTGTATAAATAAATCCAACCGAAAATACTGACTCCTGTTTGCGGACCCCTAGTAGAGACCGTTATGGTCTTGCCCTTGACCCAGCGCCTGGGTTGATTCAGTTGCTCAGTAGAGATCTGAGCATCTTTGACCCATCCAACAACAGTAATTACTGTTGGAACTTCCAAGGAAGTGGTGCATTCTGGGAAGAAAAGGACCGTTAGAACCTGAAATGTCAGCTCACTAAAGTCAACAGCAAAGAACAGTAAAGGGTATGAAATCAACCGATTTTTCAAAATGGAGAGAATATGTAGAATAATTAAGAAAGCATTACACAAAATAACAATTTAACAAATATTAAGTGTTAAGTTGTTTTTATGTTGTTAATACACATATGCATTTCCCCAATGAAGATCCCTAATTTTCTAGATCTGTGTGGGGGTGTAACTTTTATCTGAAATACAGTACATATACATCTTATTCTTTAGATTTACGGTTGATAGTAAGGAACAATGCAAGCCCCTCCTTTAATCATTTGGGCAGGGACAATGTTTTGAAAGCAGCAATAACTTTATAATGAGGTTCAGATCAGTTGTTTAGTCACTTGCTTTTTATGCATTTAGGTTCCCATAAGAGAAGTTTAAGTCTGGCGACAAAACATCAATCATTGTGCGGTTTCACCTGGTCCCGAGAAGCTTCGAGATCGTTCCAATACACTAAGTGAAAAGCCATGTTTGCCTGTCATCAGAGACAAGTACAAAGATCTACAGGGGAGGTAGAGGTAAGTAAAAAAGATCTACCTAGTATTACTCGGTATAAGCCGACTCGAGGTAAGCGAGGTACCCATTTTTGCCTCCAAAATTAGAAAAACATGATTGACTCGAGTATAGCCGAGGGTATACAGTAACCCTAATACCTTTCCACTGTAGATGTTTGGAAACTACAACTCCCAGCTGCTTGGTTGCTGGGAGTTGTAGTTTCCAACCACCTATAGTAGAAAGGTATTGGGGGTTACTGTATGGCATACTGTCCCCACCCTAATACTTTTCCACTGTAGATGTTTGGAAACTACAACTCCCAGCATGCTTTGGTGGGAGTTGTAGTTTCCAACCACCTATAGTAGAAGGTAATGTGGGTGTCTGCATGGCATACTGTCCCCCCAGCCCTCCCCCAGTCCCCCCCCCAGCTCACTTACTGTACCTGGTCTTCAGTCTTCCTCTCTCTGCCGGCTGCCGCAATCCAATAGCAGCCGCGAGTCAGGCCGGCAGTTCCCAGTACTGCTTCGCGGCTGCGCGATGACGTCATCCCGCCAGCGTGAAGAACTACTGGGAACTGCCGGCCATGGTAAGCCAAAAACCTTGGCTTATACTCGAGTATATACGGTATTCCTGAAATATTTACAAATTGATAAGATGTTGTTTAAACTAAAGGTTAAATATTGAAATTTAGATCTTGAAACATGAGAATGCATCAACCAAGTACTTTGATGACTGCCTTGTTCTTTTTACATTTTTATGAAGATATCCCCTTTGTTGAAATCACTTACTCACATTAACAACCGTGCTGCCCTCCCTTAGATATCACATAGCAAAAATGAGTGCTAAAAGCCCGCCAGCCCTGGCTAACATGTCACTTGTCATTGTCTGCTGGGAATGTCTTGTTACAACCTCTCTCCTCCGACTCTGCCAGTCAAACAAACTTGAAATGTCCTGTTGCTAGGATACAGTCTACCTGATCATGGTGGGTGGAGGAGTGTTTCTTGTGTGCTAAATTTGAGTGACGGTTAGAGGCAGACACAATTGTTACGCCCACCCTTCACAGCATGGCTAATTGAAGGCAGAGAGACTCGAAATCGGGGGGGGGGGAATGTATGGGGAGGACTGCATACCTTTAGGGCTAGGCCACACTATCGCGTTTGTCATACGATTGCGCATGCATTTTTTTCTGATCATTGAAATCGCAGAAACGCACCAAAAATGTTTCCGCCCACAATGTGATTTGCGTTCCGCATTTTTAATCGCAATTGCATGCGTTTTTCTATATCTAACGGAAAACCGCAAACGCGTGTGTTTGCATTTGCGCCGCAAGGGGAGGCCGTGCCCTTATTCTTTTTAAAGCAATTTTTAAAAAATGCATTGAAGCAATGCAATTATCCTTTATGGGAGGAGGGGGGTCAGGAGCAAGTAGATTGGAACTCATCACAGAGCATCATGGGAGTTTACTTTCCCCCTCTTGTTTCTATATGGCCGTTGTGCTCCTCTTTGACTTAATATCTTTTTTTACATGGGTAAATTATCCACTGTATAGTACATCAGTGTCTATTTTAATAATAGGAGCAATGGAGGTTTATAATCTTATAAGAGTCTCTGTTATGCAACTTAGTGAATACTATAAAACTCTATACTATACTATAAAATGGTGCTACCATTGCTTCCATCACCATTTGCTGTCAACAAAAAGAAATATATTCTGTTTTTCACTAATTGTGCCCATTGTTTTATTGCTTTTTTCCACTCCTTTGCAAAATTAAAAGAGCATGCAGAGAAGTCTGACAAATGCATGCTCTCTTGAGGTTCTGAACGAGCGAAAAAGATCAGTTAAAACTATCGGGGAAAAGTATTCCACCAATGCTCCCATCATATTCAGATTACCCATTCACTCGCACAGCCTCTACCTGCCTGCCTGACTGCACTGTGAAGGTGAAAACCTTCCTAAAACATTTATATTGTAAAGCAATAAAGAAAACTACCGTAACCCTTTTAATATTCATTACAGAAAGTGTCCTAGAACAGGAATGAATCCTCTGTAAGTCAAACTGCCAGTGCTTGGTTAGTGCTTGGAAAGTTTATTTTATTGTATCCCATACCCAAAATGCCTATTTCTATTTCTTTGCTCTAGGAAAGTGAACGATATGTATATGAATGGCAGAGATGTCTTGAAAGTGCACTTCAGGTTTGTACATTATATTCTTATACATTGTTTTTATGATTGATTAATTTTGGTCAAAAACAGATTTATACTTTCCTCTTTCATTAGCACTGGGAAGTAAATATCTGGAGAATTGCTTTTTCTTAATGTATATTTAAGCTCCTCTCTGAGATAAGGGAGAGCTACTTATTGACTTTGCACAGGTAACTTTGGTTAGGAATCATTTAGTAAGGGAAGTGATACATAATTGTATTCAACAGTTTCTATTCGTAAAATCTATTTTAGCCGAAAGCCGTAGGTTGCTTACAAATACTAAGTTAATTTGGGGAAAAACAGACTGTTCAGTAACAAGTTACTACAGAGTATTAAGTCATCTGCTAAAGTGACTAATTTGATTCAGATTTTAACCTGAGAATAAAGGACATTTATATTATTTGTATACTTTTTTTACTAATCTGATTGTCATGTATTCTTCTGGTTCTGGCCCGTGTGGTGACATTATTTTTCATTGTAGTCATATGTGAATTTTCCATGTGCTTGCTATAATAGAAGACATTACAGTCCTTAATATTTAAACTGGTCTTATTGATACCACTAAAGTTTCCACAGCTTTTGCTATTTAACTCAGTGAGAATGAAACTGATACTATGACATGGGAGGTGGTAGATTGGCAAGAAGTACTAGAAGAAAGTAGGTCAGCCAACTACTTCATGATATCCTCTCTTTCTTGATGATTGTTGGTCTCTACTTGTGGATGCAATGTGTGAAAATTTTAGAACATAAGAACATTTGAAATCGGATGGTAACAGATATTCACTGTTCATAAAACAGCACTTTTTATTATTTAAAAAAAAAAAGATTTTATTTAGTGATCCATACAGCATACTTGGTCAATTATTTTGATTGTAATGTTAAAATTTCAGAACCTATGCAGACCATAACATTATAACATGGAAAGCTGTTTTTGTGGTAAGCTAAATTCCCTAACAGCTGTACTCTATGATGACAGGCTGACATTTTTTTGTATTTTTATCTGAACTGTGGCATGGAGCATGCAAGCACAGCAGAGGTTATTATTGATCTTTTTTGGTGTATTTATATAAAAACAGTAGCAAAGAAATGCATAGATCAAAGCTTTCATTCATTTTCTTTTTATAATAAAACAGTCCCTTACAGTGTTTATATAAGGATAGAAAGTCACAGAGGAGTGCTTTTATACAGTTTATTTTATCCTGAGGGGACTTAATATCCCTATATTATAATGTTATGGGGCACATTATTTCTTATCATAAGTTGAGTGTTAGACTTTGTTCTGCATGTGTGTGCCTTTAAATATTAAAAAACTGCCCTTCTCCAGGGCCCAATGGCTTCACAGTTATGTATTATCATAAATTTTATAAACTATTACACCCCCATATGGTAAATTACTTCAATGCAATCCTATTAGGGACTGAGAAGTTTACCTCCAATAAACTCCGATAAGACATATATATCGGTGATCCCGAAAACAGATAAGGACACCACCCTATGTTCAAATTACAGACCAATATCACTAATTAATACGGATATCAAAAAAATGTATTCCCAAAATACTTGCCCTTAGGCTCAATAATATTCTGCCACGCCTGATTCATCAGGATCAATCATGATTTATTCTAAATAGTCAGACCACAGATATTATAAGGAGATCATTGAATCTATTGCACATAGCTAACACGCAGAAAATACCATCTTTGTATTTGTCTCTTGATGTCGAAAAGGCTTTAGACAGGGTCGCATGGCCTTATCTCCTGGCGATCCTGTCGAAGTTCAAAATAAAGGGGAACTACGCGAGGGGGGTGATGGCATTATATACTACACCAAATGTTACACAAAGGGGATTTCATTCAGAAAGCATCCCCATTCTAAATGAAACTAGACAAGGGTGCCCCCTTTCCCCGCTACTGTTCACTTTGTGTATTGAACCTCTGGCTGCAAGTGTTTGAGCAAATCCAGATATTTACAGGATCAATGTGGGGGGAGAGAATTATAAAATAGCACTCTTTGCAGACGATACTCTCGCCATTGACTAGGTCCCTGACATCTTTGCAGAATTTATATGATCTGTTGGAGAGATTTGGCAAGGTATCGGCTTTAACTTAAATCCCAATAAAACTGTAGCTTACCCCCTCCCCCTGTCAAACACCACTATAAAATTAATATCTATAAATTTATATGTTTAAATGGGCAAAGGACTCCTTTAGATATCTGGGTACCTCTCTCACGAGTAAGACGGAGATGGTATATAATCACAATTATCCTCCCCTTATCCAGACTCTAAATAAAGATCTAGATGAATTGCGATCATACAAAATCTCCCTCTGGGGTAGGGTAGAGGCAGTAAAAATGTCTATTGTCCCTAGATTACACTCTCACAAAAACCCAACCACCTGATGGAAATTCAAAAAATGATTTCTAGATTTGTCTGGCAAAACAAGACCCCTAGAATTAGAAGACAATATCTAGCACGCTCTAGGAGTCAAGGCGGATGGGGATTCCCAATAATTAAGCATTATTATCGTGCAGCAAGAATAGCTCAAACCCTGAGCTGGGAAGTAGGTCCACAGTCTGCGAGGTGGGTCCAGATTGAACAGACGCATTCCTCCCCATTCTCATTGAGTGGTTTAATATGGACTGCAAGGACTGTCAGACCTGATGGTCTTTGGAAGACTAACCCTTATATTTTCAACACTCTGGATGTCAGGAAACACTGCCCCAAACCCAATATGCCAGATTGTTCTGAATTGGGTAAAATTTGTAGCAATATATATTTTATATATATATATATATAATTTATGGTACGAAAGGCAACCACTGTCGGCAATGGATTAGTGGGAGAAATATTTAGGGTCCACTCTGAAGATGAGCAATGGACAAAAGCACTGGAAAATTGCTTGAGTGATGTAGTGGTTAAAGAAAAAACATTCAAAATACTTAGAGTGGTACAAAACACCAACAAGGCTAAATAAAATATATCCTTCAGTACCACCTGTGTGTTTCAGAGGATGTGTGGGAAGAGCAGATAGTCTCCACTGTTGCTGAACTTGCCCAAAAGTACAGAGTGTTTGGCAGGACTTGTTGTCTCAAGCACTACGATTTCCTATATCACTTAACCCATGGGAGGCACTTTTCAATCTTCCTGTAAAAGACTCAATTCACCAAAACAGTATGTTTGTAAGAAATGTGTGTATGGCAGTAAGGTGCTCATTGGCAGCGCACTGGAAAGGGGTGTGTCCTTCAATGAATGAGATAATTAATAAAATCTGGTACATATATAAAAACGAACATCTTACTGCTATAATAAATGATAATTTATTGAGATTTTATGTAAATTGAAAACCCTGGACTAAAATAATGCAAATCGCAATATAACATCTGAATTATACTGTGAAAAATAGTGAGAGAGGAGATTACCACTCAGATCCTCAGATTACTTTCAATAGCACTCTTTCCTTCCTTTTGTCTCTTATCTATCTTCCCATCCCCTTTTTTTTCTTTCTGTAGCAGTAAGTAATACGTATAACACAATTTGTAGAGCAAATTGAAAAAGTGTATTAAGTTTATTAAGAGTTTTATGTAAAAAATGCTGAGATACAGAAGCAGTTGGTTAACAGTAAAGAAAAAAAAGGGGGGATACAAGGCAATATGACATACATTGTATTATATGCTAAAGTTTTATAAGAAAAGGACAAACCACTGTAAAAGAAAAAACAAAAACACTTTTGTAAATATCTGTTGTTACAATTGTTACAATAAATAAAAAAAATATTAAACTAAATAAAAAACTGCTCTTGGTGAGTCTAGGGGGTGGATGTACCCAGAGCTGCAGCGCTCTTTAACAGAAATAAAGTCTTGCTGAACGTTTCAATATCGGTTAGCACAAATTTAACCCATTCATTGTGCCTGCTACGCTGGTATCGCAACAAATTCAAAATGCGATTTGTGCTACTTATAGCGAGACTTTCTAAATGTTGCACTGTGGGTGCTGCAAATTGCAGATTGAATCCCGGAAGTAAGAATTACCCAAAGAATTTGCAGTTCTGGGTAAATCTCTCTGTAAATGTCTCTTGCTACTGTAAAGTAATAAAACCAACCAACATTTTAGTGTCCGTTCTCCCCCATAGATTATTGCACAGTTAACTGATCACAGCTTATAGCCAATGCACACAGTGTTCTCCCCAGAATTTTTTTCCAGCTGGGTGGCATGAAAAAGTAGCCGGGTGGGGGGCCCTGCTAAAAGATGCTAGGGAGAACACTAAATGCACAGAAAGCAAAGTATGCATGCCTTTCTTATGAGTCATAGCGGAGTCATTTTTATGAGGGAATATTCCACTGTTGCTCCCTTCATAACTTTAGCCACTTTTATATCAATACAATATTTTGTTAAGATCCAAACTCATTAAGCATTTGACTCAAATTTTTCTGTTCTAAATTGTTTATATGCACTTTCGCAATGTTAAAGAAAAACTGCATTCACCTACCTGGCTATTTCAATCTGTTTGTGAGATACAGATAGATTCAATACCCTCCAAATATCAACAAATTGTGGATTCCCAACAGGTAGGTTTTAAGGTGCACTCCCTGAAGCCTGTGCCACATCAGGTAAGTATCAAGTCAATATAGGAAAGGCAGGGAGGCACACTCAAAATGGAATTTAACAGCAAACTTTCATTTATTGAGTGCTCAACATGCAAGTCAGGTACACAACGTTTTGGGGGGTCCAACCCCCTTCCTCAGATTCCATTTTGAGTGTGCCTCCCTGCCTTTCCTATATTGACTCAATACCCTCCAACACTCACCTTAAAATAGGTACACTGATGAAAAATGCATTGCACAGAGGTGTGTTTTCACTTCTATATTCCACTTACAGCTATGCACCATGTTGTTTCTCTAAAGCTAGGGCCACACTGCATGCCTTAATGTTTAATTCTGAATTACAGCTTAGGTCACCCTAAGTGATCCACGTGCACACTAGAGCAAAACAAAGTCGCTAAATGTTGTTTTTTTTACAGGAAGCAAACATATAGAATGCTAAAATGATTATTTATTCCTGTATGTTTAGACTGTTTTGCACTAGAAGCCCATGACATCAGTACCCAATAAAATGTAGAAAGTAATACAAATATTTAATAATGCATTTCTTTGCATTAATCTCTGCTACTGTCAAAGGACTATTTGGATGAGAAAACAAAGCTAGGAATGGTAGGAATGTGTTTTGAATGCCTTTTTTGAGATTTTAAGAGCAATGTTTACTAAATCTGCCATACATACATCACTATCTGTCTGTCTATTGCAGCTGCACATTTTTTAACAACTTTGAAAGCCTAAAGCAAGGATCCTCAAACTATGGCTCTCCAGATGTTTGAAAATTTTCCTCCAAAGATTCCCCCTGTCCCCCCAGCCCCAACCGCTATGTTAATATTATTAGAAAATGCCCCAAACTTTACTTAGCTCCCCTCTTGCCTCTGCCGCGCTGCCAGGCCCTCTTCTTGCGAGTAAATGCAAGCAGAGGGGCGGGGCTGCAGCTCAGCCAATCACGGACGCGGTTGCCGGGAGTTCAGTGCGGCGGAGGCAAGAGGGAAGGTAAGTAATGTTTCGGGCATTTTCTAATAATATTAACATAGCGGTTGGGGCTGGGGGGTCAGGGGGAATCTTTGGATAAAAGGGAATTACACTAGGGGGAGGGAGTCCTAATCGGGAGGGAGAGGGAGGGGGAGAAGGGCTGCAGTACGCATGCCAAACTTCTCCCAGAGGCCAGGTAAGCGGCAGAGTCCTATATGGACTCTTCTATCCTCCTGGTGGGCAGTTTTTGGCACTTTGGGGGGGGACTACAGGAGAACCTTATGGAGCTGGGATGTGAGGTAAGTATTAAACTACACTACATGATGGGGCCAGTAGTGGGTGGGATTATAGTTTTGGGGGTGGACATGCCCTTTCAACTTACAGCATTCCTTAACTACAGAGTGAAGTAGGGAATACTGGAAGCTGTAATGAAAAAGATCTAAAAGTTATCTCGATTCTGATTTGACTGTTCAGACTGTCCAAACATCAGCCTTAAATCAGATTTAGACTATAAATACGTGGTCAAAATCGAATTCAAAATGATCAGATTTAGATATGGCTTGTTCACACATATGTGTGAACAAGCCATAGGCTTGGCTTGATAAAGGGTTGCTTGATAAAGGTCCCAGACTTGGACCGAAACGTTGCCTTTTCTTTGCACAATTAAAACACATTGAATAGACCCCTTGAGTGCACCTTTTTTGGATATCGGATTGTTTATTGAATTTTTGGGTAGCACCAGGGGCATTGAAAGGTTAGAGTGGAGTGTGCCCTGATTTCCGTTCTATTTACTATATATATATATATATATATATATATATACATTTAATATATATATATATATATATATATATATATATATATATATATATATATATATATATATATACACATACATATACACATATACATATATACATATATACATACATACATACATATACACACACACATACATACATATACACACACACATACACAGGTGGCACTTTTTCCCTTTAAATAAGAAACTTTTTCATGCCAAACTTTTTTCTAGCTTACGTTTCTAGAGAAAATGCAGATTGGCAGGTTAAAGGGTAAAGGTGGGTATACACTATAACAATCTGTTAACGATGACAGACAGAATCTGCAAGATAGGAGAACATTTGTGACTGCCATAATCTCTACGATCGCGACCGACTTCCTATACCTACAGGGAGCCGACCATGAATGAGGGAAATTTTTCATCCTAAGCAACCCTTTCTGACGCAGAACATTCGTCAGCATCAGAAATGATCGTTTTGGCCATACACACAAAGCTTAAAGGGTCACTATACTCACTCAAACAATTTTGTATTATATGATTAATGTGATTAATCAGATCATTATATTTGGGGTTATATTAAAAATTATTTAACATGTTTTGGGAGATCCTAGTAAGAGGTCACTGGAGGGACACAAATTAGCATACCTGGTTTGAGTGACAAGTCTTTCCTTGTACATGCTGTTATTTAAAATGAAGATTTCTGAGAATCTACAGCTCGGATTTGAAATCTGAAAAAAAAGTATTGTAGTAGTGGACCATTACACTATCTAAAGGTAGTTAATTACATTTTTGGAAGTATAGATACCCTTTAACTGTGATCTCCATACAAGTGTCCTCAGGGCTGAGAGGCAGCCAATCACAGACGCGGCTGACGTCACTGGAAACACCGCGGGAGAGTAAGCTCTGTAAGTACGGATCTGGGGTTTTTTTTTCAAGAAATATTGTGGTTACCTACCTTACCCCCAAAGGATTTCACTCTAGGTGCAAAGGTGCAACTATGGCTGAGGAAGGATCTGGATGGTAGTGGGGGGGAGACTGCGCATGTCACAGCCTTGTTGAGGAAAAGAAATCAGCAAGGACCGGATGCCTCACTGACAGCTTGGAGTCTTCAGTTAGCTGGACTTTGAAAAGGCATAAAAATATGAGCCGTGTCTAGACTGACACTATAAGTACCATCATTAAACCGTGACCTAAATGGGCATGGGCACTCACACTGCAATAATGGTTATACAAGTGCACAAGTTGTCGATATCTCTTACCCGGCTTTTAGCGTCCTGTAAGGGAGACTTACCTGCAGTTGTTCTTTAGACCAAGTTCGCTGGAGTAAAGTTTGTTTAACGGTGGAGTCTGTCTTATGTGAGTCCCCTGCTCGGCGTTCAATGCCTCGAGCGGAAGGTGGTTGGACCCGTTTGGTTTGGGGAATGGCAGCCTAGCGACGGTGTTTGCGGCTGTGCAATAACCCCATGCGAGTCCTTACTAACGGACTGAATATGCTGCTGGTCTGAACAGCTGAATCGAGTATGCTGTTGTACACATCTACCCAAGTCCTGTGAACGCCTCATAAGTATCTACACTGCTGGATCGGGGATATATCCTCTTTGGAACTCTGTGGAGACTTCACTCAGCTTGTGACTATCCGGTGGGGTGAGACAGGGCTAGGCACAGCCTGTTTTTTTGGTGCCTTATCCTTCTTAGAAACGCTTATTTTGCACATATATTTTACATTTATATTAGTGTTTTTCATTTATCAGTGTGACTTAGGGACATACATATTTTTCTATTTAGGAGGACTTTAAACTCTCCTTAGGATACCATACACATATGCTGATCTAATTATTTTGGTGCATACTGAGTGGTGATTCATATTTGGCAACTGTTTACTTGGATAATATTGAAATATACAGTCCAAGAGCATTTCAGCTCACTGCTGTTGGCTGTCTGCCAGACAATCAATAGGTAACTACCTGAGGAAGGGACAAGGTGGTCCCGAAACATTGAATGTTGTTTGTAAAATAACCCTTGAATCACTATTATAGTGTGCTCCTCTATATTTGTTCGTGTTGGAGTTACTTGCATAATATCATTGTACATGCTAGGAATTGCGTTAATCTGTTTTTAATTTTTTTTTTGGACTTTTAAGCTCAATTTAACACATTCTGCTGTAGTTGTGAGGCATATCTAGGAGTCCAGTAATAAGCACCTGTCTTTTATGGAAAAATTGCTGTAACCTAGTTTGCTTGTGTTGGACAGCTGTGCATTTTAATTTTGGTTTAAATATTAAAGAATAACTTAAGCTGGGTACACACAGTTACAATAAAGCCCTTATACTGCCGGATCTGAATGTATTGGGGCTTTGTAAGTGTGTAGCTCATTTTTCAAATGAGCGCGTGGCTGCTGAATGTTTCTGTCGGCCTCGCGGTCATATAGGATCTAAAACTTCCCTCAGCCGCGGTAGTTGTTTCCCTGTAGGGGAGACTTCCGCGATCGTGGTAAACATGCAGTCCCAAGTGTTCTCCCTATGCTGTGTATAGGGAGAACGCCTGGGACTGTGTGTACCCTGATCTTTGAAAAATAGCAGACAGGATCTTGCAGATCCTGGCTATCATCTTTCAAACATCTTTGCTGTGTGTACCCAGCTTAAAGGACATCTATAGTGGGAAAATTAAAGGGTATCTCCACTCGTTTTTATAAGTTTTGTGAATCCAGTTCTATTGAAAAAAGGAGGTAAAGGAGCTGTGCCTTACCTTCCGTTCTTCAATAGAACACAAGGAGCCAGGAGACAAGGTAAGAACTTACCCGCTCGCTCGCTCCCCGGCGTTGGTCTGACAGACCATAGATCGCGCATGCGCATAGAAGACAAGGTCCGTCGGGACCTGTCAGACTACGCGCCGGGGGAGCGAGCAAGCGGGTAAGTTTCTTACCTTGTCTCCTGGCTCCTGTGTGTTCTATTGAAGAACGGAAGGTAAGGCACAGCTCTTTTACCTCCCGTTCTTTAATAGAACTGGATTCACTAAACTTATAAAAACGAGTGGAGATACCCTTTAACTTTTTTTTTCTTTCTTTCCATGAGTCCTATAGTTCCCCCCCAACCCCCCTAGTGTCATCACTTTGTTCAGTTTCCCTCTGTGTCCTGAGATACACAAGTTAGAAGAATACTGATTGCATTCCTCTACTTGTAATGTCAATCAATTCCCTGCTGAAGTCCCTCCCTCCTCCCTGCTCTGTTACAAACATAGAGATCTGAGCATTAGCAGGGGGAGAGAGGTAGCTTTGATGGCAGAGAGAAGGCTGCACCTGATAGACTTCACTGATTGATGATGGGTCACAAAGAGAGAACAGCAGTACACGAGAAATCTGTGTCTCCAGGACAGCTTGTTTTCTATTGGCCACTGTACGTGGGTGTGTTTTTCAGGATGTTGAACTTTTAACTCCTACTGCACATGATAAGCTTGTCGGCAAGCCGGTGTTTAGACATGGAGGAGGTAACAGAGGGGAGGGGGGGAGTGCTGACAGAGACATCTGACACCATGGAAAAACAAAGTCACTGACAGAGGTAGGATAAAAGAGCACAGAGTACATGAATTTAACTTTGCAATGGGCCAATGTGTTTTTTTCACTATAGATGTCCTTTAAGAGCTAAAATATAAATACCGTATATATTCGAGTATAAACCGACCCGAGTATAAACCGAGGTACCTATTTTTACCTGAAAAAAGTAGTAAAAATGATTGACTCGAGTATAAACCGAGGGAAGAAAATATGAACACTAATGTTCAATATTTGGTACCAGAAAATAGCAAAATGCAGTTACCATCTATTCCATGGCACTCCAGATGTTTGTAAACTACAACTCCCAGCATGTTTGGTTGCTGGGAGTTGTAGTTTCTAAACATCTGGAGTGGCAAGCTCACATAATAAAATAATGCAGTTTCACATGATAATTAAATGCCTTATTCACAGTGCCCCAACTAACCCCAACCCCCACCCCTCCACTGTACAGATTTATGGTACTAGCCCCACCCCTACACCCTCCATACATACCGAAGATCTTCCTTACTGTAGTGAGCTGAAGAGGGTGACAGGCTCTGCAGGTTTGTATGTGAGTTGGCACTAACAGGGTATGTGGAGCAGAGGCTCCCCCAGCTGCTGAACCCGATCTAGTCCCATCATGTGGAACATCTCCTCCAACATACTCCTTCCAGTCTGACACATTTTCATGCTGGGCACGGTGGACTCTGAGAGAGCGGACCGAGCTGACAGGTTACCATAATGGACCTATGGACACCCCTCCGGTCATCGGCAACAAGCAATATGTGGTACCCAAACACTGGCAGTTTCGGAGATCGAGAGAGCTATGAGGGCTCTTCCATCCTCCCTCTACGTCCAGTGCATGCAGAGGCGCTGCGTAAGCGTGACATACGTAACTTACGTCCCCGACGTGCCTCTCTGACTGCTCGGGTTTCCTCACTGCACTCTCTGCCGAACGCTCTGCGAACACTGCCGAATGCTCTGCTACAATAAACAGTCAGGAGTGGCTGCGTAAGTGGGAGTACGTAACTTACGTCCCGACGTGCCCACAGTGCACCTCTGACTGCTCCGGGTTTCCTCACTGCACGCTCTGCCGAACGCTCTGCTACGGTAGGCTGCTTCTTGGTATGACACCGAGTATAAACCGAGGTCAGGTTTTAAAGGTATTTTTAAAACCTAAAAATCTCGGTTTATACTCGAGTATATACGGTAAACCTGTGTTCTAAAATAAGTTAAAATTCTAACTAGCAGATAGCTGTATCTTCTTTTTTTATGAAGAAAATATCTGTTTATTTCAACATCTATTTTAACAAGTTGCCCAAGCTCTGTGAATTCTCTAGTTCTCACTTGCTTTTTCCCCTCTCCTAGAGCTGTCCGCAACTGCTAGGTGACCTCCTGCTAGGTATCTGCTAGGTGACCTCCTGCTAGATGACCTGTAATCAAGACTGAGCAGTCAGGAAATGAATGGTTATTCAATACAAAGTGGTACGACACAAATCAGGGGTAAAAGTTGAAGCTATCTACAGTACCAGTTAGGCATTATTGAACACGTTTAGGTTAATTTCCATTTTAGCTTTAATTCTCATTTAAAGATTCTTATATTGTTTTACATTAATGACTTTTTACAAATATCTGTTTTAGATTATTGCTAAAGCTAATGACACTCTTAATGGAATAAGCAGTTCATCTGTGTGCACAGAAGTTATACAGTCTGCACAAGGAATGGAATATCTGTTAGGTATGGCTTCAGATTTGTTTCTTATCTTGATTTTCTTTAACTAAGAAAAAATGACTCTCCAGCACTAGTAAATAAATTTACATTTGACATAAAGTGCTCTTTTCCCTATTTTTTGCTTTGTTTGTTATTAAATCGGGGATAATACACCCCTAACAGTGTAATATAAGGATATAATCCACCCCTTCCACTGATGCCTATGGGGCCAAACTGTAAATAATAATCTTATAATCGGCGCGCTACTACGTAGTAGCGCGCCGATTATAACTTTCCGGAACTGCCTTACCCTCTTCTCTCCCCTTGCCTCACTTCCTCCACCTCCGTTTACTTTCCCCTTTAGGTTTACCGTGTTCGCATTGTGCATCACTGAGTTACGCGGCTTCCGCACCACTGTGTATGGCGCGGCTCCACCTTTTCCTTTTACAATGTGAACAAACGTAAACCTGAAGGGGAAAGTAAATGGAGCTGGGGTAAGTGAGACAGGGGGAGTGGAGAGGGCAAGGCAAAGTTATTCCTATTCCTCCTCCCCATCCTTGCACAGGGGCCTGGATGGTTTTCAAATGAGGGGGTGGATTATACTAAATAATACACCCCCTACTGTAAAATATTTGGATATTAGAAGTCACCTTGGAGTTCCGCGCCCTGTATAAAAGGCACTCGGACTGCGGCCTCGTGCTTTTATATGGTCACGGAACTCCTCGGTGACTTCTAATATCCCTATAATTTACAGTAGGGGGTACATTATTCACTATATAAATCACTGAGGGGTTTCCTGACCATGTACAGGGCAGGAAAACTCCAAGGCGACCTTGTATCTTAAAGTGCCCTTACACTACGTAAGACATTAGACAGATGTCCAATCTCTCATAAGATAAATGTCCAATCTAACTAGAACCACCTAGGCCGTTCTTTCATACAATCAATTTGAGATATACAAAACCACAAAATACAGTGCTCAAATCCCCTTACAAGCAGTATTGAACCCACATGTAAAGCACCTATTAGTGCTATATATAGATCAACTGACTTACACTGTCAGTAAATTGACCCAGGTGCAGGCAAGCCCCGGGTCCTTCGCTCAATCAGGAAACGCTCCTTCTTCCTAATACATATAGGTTCAAAATTGCACACAAACCCCCACAGGGTTAAACTTACCCACGTGGGTCTGTGGCCCGGGTGCGGCACGCCCCGGACCCGTTGCTTTAGGTCCTCTGTAATGCTCAACAAATACCAATATGGGATACGGCGCACACCGGAAAATAGGACACTTGGACTCTGCAATCCAACATGCTTTATTCAGAACAGTGCCATAACAAACGAAGAATTCCCATAGCCTTACGCGTTCGAGCGTACCCTCCGCTCTTACTCATAGGCTGGAAAGTTCTGAATAAAGCGGGTTGGATTGCAGAGTCCAAGTGTCCTATTTTCCGGTGTGCGCCGTATCCATATTGGTATTTGTTAATCAATTTGAGATCACAAAATGAATGGGTCAGATAGGAACATCTCAAGATAAAAAAAAACGCTGCTTGTAAAATGTGGTCTTTAGATATTAGATATCTCAAATCCATCTAATGTCTGCCTAGTGTATGGCCAGCTTTATACTGGTTAGTTTTTTTATACATAAGGCGAGTTTTAAAATCTTAAATGTGTGTGTATATGTCATTTTTTTGTGTGAGTATGTGTATGACTTGTAGGAAAGGCAACCGGGTCTCTCACTACTGCCCAAATGGTACCATTGCGTACATTACAATACAGTAATACGGAGGAATGTTAACACTGTGGTTGCTTGATATTATTTAAATCTGTTAACCAGGTGTGTGCACTTGGTTTATTTACACAAACATTTTGCAATTCCTTGGCAGTTAAGGGAGAATGACTTCAGTTAAAAAAAAAAAACACAGACCAAATAATTTGTTCGTTTTAAAATAAATACCTGCAGGGTAATGCATCACTCCTGTTTTGGAGTTTAAGTCACGCTAACCGATGTTATATCGGTTAGTGTGACTTAAACTCCTTCCTTGCGGCGGCTGCATGGCTAACGCGAAAGTTAACCTTGCAGCTGCCGCAAGCGATGTTATATGCTGAAATCGGCATTTTATTCCTGCACTTTAAACGCCAACTAATAGCTGGTGTTAAAAGTGCCGGAATAGAAAAGCGCCAGGTAGCAATGTTCCGAGCGCTACATATATAACATCGCCGGGCTCTTTGCACCGGGTTTGCCGATAGCGGCACTCGGTGATCGTCCTGCTTATGTTTTATAATAAACAATATGCCTCTTTACAATACAATATAAGTCAACTGAGTTTCCTGCCATGTGTAAAAGCACTTGTACTTTTATGTGGTCAAGGAACTCCTTGGTTATTTTATATCCTTATATTACACTGGGGCATATTATCCCTTATATCAACTGGCACCTTGGGAGTGATCCTAGCCACGCAGTTGACAATGATCAAATCCTCTATTAGTGTTTGTTATTAGAACAATTGTGTAATTTGTTATGACTCTTTAAAATGGAAAAAGGAAAAGGTGGTGTACCGTGTTAGCCAGTCAAAATGTTTACAGGTAACCCTTTTGAAATAAAAAAAATAACAAGTGGTATAACGGAGCATTTTAGTTCCTTTTGATAATCAGCTTGAAAAAGGAACTAGAATGTTCTGAAAGCTTGCTATGATTATCTTAGTTAGCCAATAAAGGTTATTTTTTTTATTTCAAAAGGGTTACCTGTAAACATAAATGGAAAAAGTAGCTATATTGGATGTGCTAAATTTGCCTTTTTTAGTATTTGATAATATAATCACTAAAGCTTTATTAAACCTGTATCTCACAATGTTTTTCTTTCAAATATTATCCAGGAGTGGTTGAAGTATACAGAGTAACTAAAAGAGTAGAACTGGGTATTAAGGCTACTGCGGTATGCAGTGAGAAACTGCAGCTCTTACTAAAGGAAATTGACAAACTGTGGAACAATCTGATTGGATTCATGTCACTGGCTTCATTAATGGTAAGCCTTCCTTACAAAATGGGCCTATAAGGACACTATTAAATGTGAAAAATTCACCCTTGAATGTAGAATAAAACACCATATTTCTACCCCACCAATACTTTGTCTGTGCAGAACAGCATATTAAAGGGGAACTGTGGTCCAAAAATGACTTTAGGTAAATTGATAGGAATTGCTCCCCAGAGAATTTTTTCAATATATTTCCATTGTTTATTTTGCATAGTTTTGAAGATATTTACATTTTTGTGTGTGATATGGCAGCAGCATCACCAGGTCCCCTGCACTTCCTGCTTCCTGCTCTGAAACAGTCAGTCAATCTGTCCTGTGTCTCATCCTCCCCTTTGCAGCCCCCTGGTCCCTCCCACTCATGGACCCATGGTCCCTCCAGTTGCAGGCCCCCATGGCCTATTATCTTACAGCCCCATGTGGCCCCGCCCACTTGCGGGTGTTGTGGCCCCGCCCACTCGAGGGTGCCTAATCCTCACCCACTCGCGGGTGTTATGGGTTACTCAGACCCCCCCTAACAGAAAACTCTGTGGAAACAGCCTTTTCAGGCAGAGTGAGAACTCTTCCTGAAAAAGCCTTTTTCACATAGTGAGAGAAAAGGGCTGTAGTTTCCCTTACCTTCTCTGCAGCTTCAGGTCCTTCACACAGCAGAGAGGAGGAGGGTCTTCCTGTCTCCCTCACACACTGAGGGAGTCTGAGGCTGTGCTCGCCAGCGGCACTGTGCAGGAGAAGCCTTAGGAATGTCCCAAGTGGCCTTTTATTTATGCTTAACTTGTTTGGAGACCACAGTTCCCCTTTAATGAAGATTTCAGCAAGCAGCTTTACTTTATTTTTGCCTGGTGATTTCCTAGATACTTTACTATTTATTTGCATGCATGGCAATGTATTGGATCTATAGGATTAACTTCTCCTATAAATCCTTAGGTGATTTCTTAAAAAAGCATTCTTAATCTTGGTACAGATATTAAATATTCTTTTCAAAGACCTAATGAGCGCTTTTATTGGCCATGTTTATAGCTACGGCTAGGCCACATTAGTGCATGTGGGTGGCACATTGTGTGCGCTGCATCTCATTTTCGAAACACGTGATCACCATTTTTTGTGAATCTAATGTGGTCCAATTCTGGGCTATTACCAAAAACGCAGCGTGAATGGACGTTAACGTGCATGAATCACTAACTAATGCATACACGTTGCTGTCTGATACAGTGTACATTACCTAATGACAGCATAAGCTTTCTTTTGTAGAGAGTGACTGTTTTAGAGTAGGTGGCTAACGTAACTAAAGATAGCTATGTTATCCATGTTTTGTTTTGTTTTGTTTTTGACAGCCTGATGAAAGTGCTCTTGACTTTTCCTCCTGCATGCTCCGACCAGGGATAAAAAATGCCCAAGAGCTGGCATGTGGAGTATGCCTGTTAAATGTAGATTCACGCAGTAAGGTATGTACAAAATACTATTGATTATACTTTCCATATATAATTTAAAGTTTTTTTGGAATCCATATGCATATATGGCTACAGCAAAAAAAAAAACAGACGTGCAAGAAAACTGTTGTACTTGGCCAGAATACAAGAGAATATGATACTTGGAAGCTGTGCTTATGCAGTCAAACAGACTCACATATATAGGTATTCAGTGGTATTTAGTTAGATCAACTGGATTTGAAGTTTAGTTCTTGAAGACGCTAGTCATCCGACTGGCTTTTTCAATTCAGAATGACTTGTACAAGAATCTGTTTGCAAATAAATTTATTACCATCATTTATTGCCAACAGATTCTTGTACAAGTCATTTCTTAATTGAGAAAGCCAGTCGGATGACTAGCGTAACGTCTTCAAGAAGTAAACTTCAAGTGCAGTTGATCTAACTGAATACCATAGATATCCTTCGTTACTCAACAATGCTTCTTCTAATGCTTGTTTTTATATCATCTGTATAGTATATTACTAGAGCATCTTTAAAATTTCAATTAAGCTGGTTACAAATGGGTAGCTTTTTGTAAATCTCTTCAGAGATTTTTTTTTGGTATTGTATAATTTGGTCATACTCATGATTCTCCAGATTGGAATGATTGACGGCCTCTGTTGCACATCTAACTCTGTAAGAGTACATTTGTGTATATGGCCTTGTTTAAAAAGCATCTATGCTGTTTTGTTTTTTTTTTTTAATGGGAGAGTGTATTTCCCTGGGCAGCCTATTCCTACGTCTCTGAGAAAGAGACTTTCCAATTTTAAAAGTGGAGGGTTCTATTGTGCATTGAGTCAACTCTTATCTGCCTTGATCATGATGCCACAACCTGCTCCACTCTATATTATGTAGGTGCAACTGTATCCTTTGTAATACCCATTTTAAGATGCCAATGCCATGCATAGAAAACAAGAAGACTTCTTAAAGGGAAACTTTGCTGAAATAAGACCGAAGCCTATATGAACAGCCTTTTTCTTACCTTTCCAATGCTCCCATTTGCGTGCCTCAGTCTGCAACCGTTGGTGAAATAATGTGGTGGGACTGCCCCTCAAAGCACCTCCCACAAGGCAGCCCTGTTACTGCTTCCCCACTGCACCGGTGATTAAGAATGCGGTGCACACATGACAACTAGCCCGAAAATGTAGAAGTCAGTGTTGACTCCAGGAGCTCTGCCCATAATGCAAACCAGCCAATCGCGGCTGTGCAGAGCCGGAACGCAAATCCTAACTCTCCTAAGGTATAAACTGGAACATTGCCGGAATGAAGACCAGTCAGTTGTTGGTTCCGGTTTGTATATTGCTGTAACAGTAAATCACGAGGTGAAGTCCCTGCAGTGCTGTGTCAGTGACTGGGACAGAACTTTATCATTGAACTGTCTGTTCACTCTGCAATCACCTCACTCAGCTGCCTCTACCTGCATGGAGACTCAGGACATGGATGATCTGTATAGGATTTCCTGTATAAGGAGATTGAGGTATACCTGTTGGTGCGTGTGGGAGTAGTGCCTATCACAGTGTGGGAGTAGTGCCAGTTGGTATGAATGAAAGTAGTGCATGTAGGTGTGGCTGTCGGTATGTGTTGGAGTGGCACCTGTCGGTGTGCATGGGAGTACTGCCTGTTGGTGTGCGTAGAAGTAATGCCAGTCCGTGTGTATGGGTGTGCCTGTTGATGTGTGTGGGGGACAGTGCCTGTCGGTGTGCGTGGGAGTAGTGCATGTGTGTGGGTGTGGAGGTAGTGCCTGTCGGTGTGTATGGGAGTAGTGCCAGTCGGTTTGTGTGGGAGTAGTGCCACATTTTGGCTTCTGCTACATTAAAAACCAGACCGGAACATCCTGCAAGTTGTATTCCGGATCACTAAAAACAGAAACATTAAAGCTGACTGCAATTTTTGGTTTTTATATAGTGATCCATAATGTAACTTGCAGGGTGTTCTGCTGATCTATATTTTCATTCAGACATCCTCAGCATTGGGAACCCAAAAGCAGGTAGGATTTTTGGGTACACTTGTGCAGAAGAGTGTCGGGTCTCTTCTGCACATTGCCCTGGGTGCAGGGATAAGCAAAGGGTGACAGTGCACTGGTATTATTGCAAGGGATATGGGGAAAGGGTAGGAATGGGTAACTGGGTGTGCTGGAAATGGGTGGCTGGTAGCACATAAGGGGCAGTGAATTAGATAGAACCGGGCACATGCCCTGGGTGTAATGACTGGTGCCCCAAGCATCGCCATGGCTGAACAAACAAAGCCGCATCCCAAACAAAAAAAAACACTCACTGCTTTGTGTGAATCTGTGTGTGTTTGGTCCACGACTTCATTTTTTTTACCAGCTGCACATGTCCATCTGGAAGTTGTGTTACTTTTAGAGGGTACGTCACTGGTGCCCAGAACCCCCCTTTTCAGCTTGCTCAGTAAAAAGTTGGAGTTTGCTTTTCCATATCTACTGGTGCAGGTACCTGTACCATAGTGTTACATTGTTATATAAATTGTTACATCAATTGTTAAAATGTTAATAGAGCCACAGTGAACAACTGTATCTTTTTTTCTAACTATAGTATAATGAAACAGCTTTCTTAGAAGTAAGCCACCTAGGCAAAGAGCTGGGGCGCCTATGTTAAACAAGGGTGCCCAGTGTTCTCCCTACATCTCCCTGTCAGCTTTTACTTGCTGTGTTAGATCTGCTCTCCTTGTTCTGCTGTAATTTGTAACATTGTAGTGAGTAGAGAACCTGGACTCCACATACTCTACTTGGAAACAATGTTGCAAATGAATTGAAAGTAAAGGAAATAGGGGGGAGGATGAGCTCAGCTAAAATAACTAATGAGACCAGTTTAAAAATGCCAAGTAAAAGCTGCTGCGGACTTTATAACAGTGGCCCCTGTGACTAGCAGCCATGAGATCCCTAACCCTGCCTATTTCTTCCTTCCATTCAACTCTCCAATTAGAACTTAGTGTAGGTGAGGAGTGAACAATTCAATGGAGGAGACATGGAAAGCAGGTACATACAGTATATCACGTCAATGCTGGCAGCTGAAAGGGTTAAAGGTAATACTGTGCTGGTACTGAAAATATTAATAGCAATACTGTAGAAAAATGCTGGCACTGAAGGGCTAATGGCAATACTCTGGGGGAAGTGCTGGCACTAAAAGTGTTAATCCAATACTCTTGGAGGGATAGGCCACACTACTGCACTTTTAAAACGATGGGATTGCGATCTGATGACGCTATGGCAACAAGATGGGTAGAAACGACCCTGTATATGAATAACATTGCCCACAAAATTGCCCTTATGTGACCAAAACCACTGGCTTATAACATGCAATACAGCCCCATAGAGCCATGAATCTGCATCTTGCACTGATGAGATCTAACAAGACACTGCAGGTCAGATGAATGGCTCTGTACTTTAGTTTAGCTTTAGTGCATGTTATAAGCCAGTAGTTCTGATCACGTTTTAGCCTAAAGTGAAATTTTCCATATCTCCGATATTACTCTGGGAAAACCTGGGAGTGTATTGGTTAAAGCTGGGTACACACCTTCCAATACTTTGTCCAGACCGACTGTTTGGCACTTACGACCGGTTGGCCAGGATAAAGGACTGTCGGTTGCGACAAAAGTTCAGCCGTGGATTTCAGACACATCTGATCACTCTTTCTTCCAGTTTGAATGAAAAAACTGTTGGATGCTGGTCGCGTCCAACATTGCACGTGTTTTCGGCCCAGTCGACCAATATTGTATAATTTGCATATTGCATTGTGTGTACACAGCTTAACTGGTGTTAATCATGGCATGTAGAAAAATAATATAATAATAATAAATAATCCGTGTGAGAGGGAATGTTCAGTATGTATGCAAGTATGTATGTTCAGTGTCTGTGAGTGTGTACGTTCAGTATTAGAATATTTAGTTTCTGAGAGAGTGAATTTTCACTGCGTGGTAAGGTAATTACTGCGAAAGAAGGGTTTGGGGGGGAGATTAGTGTGGGTTTAAAAGTTCATTCTGGTGGTGTCTATACCCCTTAAGTCATTGGCTGCTATGTTATTGGCACATCCATGACTGACAGCTGCTAACGGGAAGAACCAGGAAGAAGCAGGAGTATTAACAGAATATCAGGCAGCATTTCAGGTTAGACTTACATCTCTCAGATTTTTAACTATTGCAGTTTTGGGGTTTGGGTGGTTATTTACTTGTATAAATGTTTTCATTTGAGGGCAAACCCTCATTCCGGCAGCCAAAACAGAGTTCCCAGGGTTCAGACCCCTGTTCCGCCTGCCAGAACATGAGTTCCCAGGGTGTAGACGTAAATTTTATGCAAATTGTTAAAGTGATGTAATTCTGCAAACTTTCAATAGTTGGCGCTGTTATTTTTTGGTTCCGGTTCTGGCGACTTTTCCCGCTATTATTCCTGAGGGAAAACACACTTCCTCGGTAAGTCAGCTAGGGGCGATCGGGGGGGCAACATTCAATTGCTCCTCTTGACCGATGTGGGGATCATGAGATTTAAACCCATTTCTTCCTGAGTGTTCCATTAACAAATAGGATTTTTTTCTAAGTCTTTCCTAAAAATGGGGGCAGAAATCAATATTAGGTGATCATGATCACCTAATTATTGATCTTTGCCATTTACTGAGAAATCACAGATTTCGACACAGAAAACGGTCATTTATTCCCATATTCCAACTTTGTTATTATTCCCATTAAAGAAAGATCTGATGATTATCTTTGGGAATGATTTAAAAAAAAATTGTATGTGTGTTTCACTTTTATTTTTTTTAATTGAACACACCCTTTTTTTTCTCTCAATAAAAGCATTATTAGTGAAAAAATTGGTTGTCTCCAAGATGCCCAAAGTCTCTGGGGAATCTCCAAAGTAAACGCAAATATAATTCCTCCGATTTCAAGGGAAACTAAGCCTCTATTAGTACACATAATAAAAAGAGACTAAATTATCCTAAAAATTCAATATGGTCTGAGGCCACACTGCAGTGTGCCACAGCGGACCAGATGTTGCACAATTGGAGCGCATGCGATTGCACACAAAAAATGCATGCAATACAAATAATGGATGACTGCACAGTGCACCTAGTGTGGCCACAATTGGCCAGCACTAGTTTGCACTTTTTAACACGCAATCGGATTGCGTGTTAAAATACTTTGATGTGGTCTAGCCCTAAAAAAAACTATTTGACGCTCTAATATTTTATAACCAATAGGGACTTTAGAAAGTAAAATCAATTGTTTGAATCCAAAGAGTGACCTTATTGTACACTTTTGAGTGAGTATCCTATATAATCAAACCCTTAGTGCTGCGTCCGGACCTCTGTGTGTGTGTGTGTGTGTGTGTGTGTCCCTTTGGCAGACTTCTGCGCATATGCGGACCTCTGCACATTCGCAAACTAGACTCGACAATCCCCAAGGCAAGTCCTCCTGCTCCCTCACATCTAGTAACTTTCCCTCCCGCCAGTGGCACGAGAACGAGCTGCTGTTACCTCAACAGTGCCGACCTATCCCAATACCCTTGTTGTACCACTGTGTGTGCTTCCTCAATTTTCAGCAAAGAGCTGGGCAGGGGTTAGACGGAGACGGCAAGCAGCCAGGTTTGGATCCATGAGTATGAAGCTGTGTCCCTTGAAGCTGGGGTGTGTGTATGTGTGTGTCTGTATGTGTGTTGGTATGCATGTGTGTGTGTATGCATGTGTGTCTGTCTGCAGGCATGTGAGTGTTTTCATGTGTATGTGTATGTTTGTGTGTCTCTATATAGATGTGTATATGGATGAATGTGTGTGTTTGCATGAAACATGTTAATGTCACAAGCTTACTGTACCAGGCTTAATTGTCTAGTTCAGTGGCGTAACAATAGGGCCCACAATGGTGGGGGGAAACACCAATAAGCTGTATCTATGTCACACCTCCCCCCTTCACATGTTAATTTTTGGGGGGGAGCTGTTTGGCAATATACACATTAGAAACAGGTTTCTCTCATTAGCTAGATGTTCTTATGTGATAATATCCTAACATAACCTGACACAGGCAGTTATTGGGTAGAACACACCCCTTCCCTCTTTAAAAAGGTAGTAGTTGACTGAGAAAACACACAAACCCCTCCCTCCCTCCTTCCTTCTTTCCTTCCTTCTTTCTTTCCTCACAAGGCTATTGCTCAGGCAGCACTGTTCACTAGTTTACTTCCTGGTTTGGTCACATCTACCCTTACTTAGCCACTCCCACAGAAGCACACAAACTTGATGGTTGTGATGTTTGGGGTCAAGGCAAAAGACTTCCTGAAACTAAAGTATGGGCTGAGGGCCTCCCTTAACAAACATGGCAACGCCCCCAATCTTTTTTTATTTTGTATCATTGGATTACCAAACATGCATTGAGTGGCACAATAAAGACAGCAGAAACAACTATGGAAGTTAAAGACTCAATAACATGTCCAATTTCATTTAGGTTTCCTCACCAAAGTTCCCCTTTAAATGTAAGCAGGTGTATAAGGGTAGTTTAATAAAACACAGGAAACCTTACTGTTTCACAGAAAAATACCATATTTTCCTCCTGCACTGTTTGTAACTACAGCAGGAGTCATTACCATTATCATTTACCTAAAATGATGGAGGAGTACAAAAAGGCAGGTTGGAACTTTCTGTGCATTATTAGTTAGCACTAAATACTGCAAACCTGCTGTAATTCTTCATTCACAAATCTCTTGAGCAGCCCTTCTCCCTAATATCTAAAAAATAGTTTTTCTTCATTGAACTTACGGGCAGGTTACCCAAGTGGTTAATTCACAGCACTGGAAAAGTGAGAAGAATAGGATAAATAAATTCACTAAATTCAAATGTGTATCTATAAAGTGAGAAACTTGCCGAATTAAACAATTTCTCCAAAATCCAAAAAGAGAAGAGATACAGACATCTGTTTGTAATTATACAATTCATGCAACAAAACAATCTATGCGCATAGAAGACCAGGTCCGTCGGGACCTGTCAGACCAAGCGCCGGGGGAGCGAGCGAGCGGGTAAGTTCTTACCTTCTCTCCTGGCTCCTGTGTGTTCTATTGAAGAACGGAAGGTAAGGCACAGCTCCTTTACCTCCCGTTCTTCAATAGAAATGGATTCTGAAAACTTACCAAAACCAGTGGAGATACCCTTTAAAGGGTATGTCCACTCAAAAATTAACTTGCTTTCTATCTGTTTTACTGAAGAACAGGAGGTAAATGCACTATTTCTTACCTCCCGTTCTTCAGTAAATCTTGCAGGAGAACTTACCGGGATCATTCCTGAAGAACGGGAGGTAAGAAATAGTGCATTTACCTCCTGTTCTTCAGTAAAACAGATAGAAAGCAAGTTAATTTTTGAGTGGACATACCCTTTAAGTTTCACCTTATTTATATTTTGTGCATTGCATGTATAAGGTTTTTGCTTTTGACTTTTCTTCACAATTTCTTTTCCCTTTTAAATATGGAATTTAAAATGTCCATACTAGTGTTGAGAATATATTGTAATAGACTAACGTTCATAAAAAAAACAAAAAAAACCTGACATTTTAGCAGTTTAAAGGACCCCAGAGGTGTAAAATACCGTGCCAGAAAACCAACGAGCTGCCATTTAGGGTTTTGCAGCTTCCCTTCTTCCCAGGATGCTTATTTACTTGAAATGTTCCCATGTTTGCTGTTGTACGGGTCAAACCTGCTCAGATAACTACTAAGCAATTTGAATTTAAGGGTGGACTATAACAGAACATATTAGGAGTCCTGCATACAGCATGTTAAATAATTGGAAGCATTTGTAAATCCATAGAGAAATTGATGAATAGACAGGATAAAGGGCAACTAAAGCCTTTAACAACAAGAACAAAAAACGGAGCACCACTACAGTTTTAAATAGATATACATATTGGGCTACCTGTGTATCTAACCCACATATGAGGGGAGGAGCATATGGGTATGTATGAAAGTATATCAAGATAAAAGAACCCATATATAAATCGCTCACTCACACAGGTGGTAAAGTGCCTAAAATACCTTTATTACCTTTATGGAGTAATAAAGGTATTTTAGACACTTTACCACCTGTGTGAGTGAGCGATTTGTATATGGGTTCCTTTTTTTCTTTTATCCCAACTGAAGACTTTAAACAGCATTGAATTAGAAGACAGACTTAAAAACATTAATTTTATGTAACCTTTCATTTTACTGTGGCTTTTGAGGGATTATATTAACATGTTGGTGTTGTCTTTTTCCCAGCATTCCAGACTCAGTAGAAGTGGCCAACAAGTGCACATGTGCTGAAGTCTGCTGGAATAGCTAAAGGTGTACTGGAAAGCAATAAATATATTTGCACTGACAGTTACCTAATATAATGTAGATAGGTAAAAGCCATGTACTGCAGTTTAATGCTCTTTAGTGAAATTGTATCTCATCCATTACTTATTACTTACTTACTTATGGTGGTATACAGATTTTGGTTGAGTTGTCCTTTAAAAAGATCTTAAATAACTCTACATAGATGACTACATAGAAATTGTTTTTGTATTAAAGTGAATGAATTTTATACAAACCAGCAAACCCTCGATTATTTTTAAGAATCGTTCAACCCTCCTCTCGCAACCTCTCCCCGGCGTATCCCCCTGCCACATCATACATCCTTCCACTGTGGAGTACGCCAGCTTCTCCAACGGTGCACGGACAATGGGAGGAGATTGATGGCGTGAATGCAGCAGTCATCCATATGAATTACACTTGGCTTTTAGTATATAGGAGGTTTACATAAGTCTTTTGATTTGTCTTTTTATTGTGGGGGAAACAGAATTGCCTTCCTCTGGCACTCCCTTTTTTGCCTTCCTCTGGATCAACAGTTAGGCAGGAAATGAGGATATTGCTAGATGGGTTGGACTGGATGGACATATGTCTTTATTTAACCTCAAATACTATAAACTAACAGGGAGATTCAATAAAAGTTCTTATCGTTTAAAATGGTGCTAATTTTGCCCCAACCAATCAGATTTTATTTAACATTTGAAAGCTAACATCTTATTGGTTGGGGCAAAATTAGCACCATTTTAAACGATAAGAACTTTTATTGAATAACCCTGTAAGTGCCCAGAGAGAACAAGCAAGCTCCATGCAGATGTGTTCAAGGAAGGATTCAAACCCAGGATATCAGCCCTGCAAGGCATTCGTGCAAACCACCTGAATTCTTTTTCTAATAGGTAGACAGATTTTACACATGTCAGTTCTCAACTAAATTACCAGTATAAATGTGTTGACTGGCTGAAAGGATTGCAAATATTTAAATAAGTTACCTTTAAGTGTAAACTGATGTACAGTAGATTTATTAACGGAAAAACACGAGTCTTGCCTAGTTGGCAAAAATCCATGTGAATGGATTAAGAAATGTTTTTCTTTATTCATTTAATTTAGCCATTTCATTTATAGAAACTGGAACATACTTGCTGCTAGTCTGAGATTTCTAAACTGAGCATTAAAGTAGAGCTGTGTGCATTTAATGGGCACCACTGTAGTGCCTGTTTTGTAGTGGTTCTGTATATATGTGTTGGGTACAGATTGTGATGCAGTAAAAAATGGGGAAAAAATCCTTTAATCAAACCAAGAAGAATTTAATTGCATGTTACATTTCCATATTTATTATTCTGGCTTTTCCGTTCCATATAACTTGGGTTGAACAAAGAATGGAAAAGCAGAAATCTGCTGAATCACACGCTGGATAAATTGTCTTGTGGTCAAATAACACCTCTAAACAATAATAAAATTGCATGCACTCTCCCATATCAGTCCGGCTGCCCTGGTGCTACCCCTTTATTTCAAAATCTTAATAAATATATAATTAGTTTAAGCTGATGCTGAACAGCTCCTTTATTACTGGCACTTAATTATTTTGCAAACACTTGTGACAATTAATGTTTTAAAAGCGCACATAATACATAATATTAATTCATTAGACACTTTAAAAGGCAGAATTTAAAGGGTATATTTATTCAAAAAAAAATAATCTAATTTTCAAAAATAGTACCTTTAGATACAGCAAGATTCCACTCCTCCAAAACTTTTTCCGGATTTTAAATCTGAGCTGTAGATTCTGAGAAATCTTTATTTGAAATCACAGCATTTACAGGGAAAGACCTGTCACTCCAGAAGCAGAAATTGTAATATGTGACCCATGCTTGACCTCTTTACCTGTCTGACAGTACACGTTCTGCAACATTTAAGAGAATCAGCAGAGAAAAAAAAAGGAGTGCGGAAGGGGGAGATGTGTAAGCAGAGCAGTGTCCATGGTAAGAACTTTAAAGTGTCGCAGACACTACAAGAAGGCAGTAAGTAAGGGAGGGTGGGGGGGATTAATAATAATTAATAACATTAATAATTTAATGACAAAGCAAGCACAGAAAAATATGTGAGTACCACCATTTTACTTCTCTCAAATTGTAATTCAGAATATGTAAAGTTGTGTTGAGTATAGTGACCCTTTAAAAAAAAAACACTAAATATCCTAAATGTCCTGAAACTTAAAAATTCCTGAAAACATATGAAATATCAATCACATAGAAGAAGAATTCACACATTTCCATAATTTTATTATTCTTATTTTTCTTCAAAAATTTCTCAAGTGGCCAAGACTTAAATATATATGTTTATCTTGTCATTTTAACCATTTTCAGAAAGAAGAGAAACCTGCACTGGAACTTCCTAGAAAAGTATGACGCATATAATGGCATTTCTTAAGTATAAATTATAAACACTTTTGTGTCCTGCCCATATAGCTAACTATTCTTTCTTCCCACTTTTCATTTATTTCTATCTTCACCTAAGGTTAGCGTGTGATAAATTTCCATTACTTTGATGTGTCCATATAATTGTGCGGAATTCTTTCTCAATGATTTATTTTTCTTAATTTCTTTGTGATCAAAATGTGTTTGTTTAACTCATTGGTGGACAAATTATATAACATTTGGAGCCAACCAGGCAGCATTAGGAGCCATTTTAGATTTAAGGGTAGCCAGTTCCATAGTCATCAATAGAAATCTAGCAAAAAGTTACGGGGCAAATCCTAGCCATTTAATATCAGGATATTGCCATTGTTTTGTTGCATGTATGGGCCCCTGTATTTCAGATTGCATTGCCTAACTGGCTCTTGGACTTTGTCCAGGCTTGTTTAAATATATTAGATAGGTTGCTAGTATGGTTATTATTATTTATTTTTTTTAATTTATAGGGTCTGCACAGTAGATCACAGTAGACTGAATTTAAACAGTCCTGTCCTGGGCATAGAACTCAGCGTGGTAGCTTTTTAAATTATTTGTATATGGTTTATAATGCATTTAACACACATAAGCTAGGTAAAGATGTACTATTGAAGGCATGAGCCGCAACGCATAACTGCCCAACGAATGTCTGTTATGGCCGACAATTGGTTCATGTATGGACGTTCGGTCTGGATCATCAATGATGCCTGACAAAAATGCCCATACACAAACTAATCTGAATGGTTTACTCTAAATTACACTCTGATTGGCCCGGCATGGTCTTTAGTTGGGCTTTGATTGGGTTACAGGGACCTGTATAAGAGAAGATGCTCTGATTGGCCTGGTGCAGTCACATGGTACACATTGAAACTAATCTAACAGGCCTTTAAACAATCAAACAACAAATAGAAAAATCGTGTAGTATTTAATGTTTAAAAATGAAATCGCTTTGATTGTCTCTCGACAATTACATGGCATGCATGCATTGTCGCTGCTCTAATAGGTCTCCATCCTGAAAAAGAAACCATATAGGACAGTTTAAATAATTAGAAACATTAAAACTTAAATTCTACTATTAGATGTTAAAAAGACACAAACAATATAAACAAAGAATATTAAAAGTAGCAAAACCATGATCTGCTGAAGGGGAGAAGAAATACAGGAAAGAGGGAAGGATGTAAAAAGGGACTCCCAAAACACTATCTCAAATTGACACTAAAAGAGATATCTAAGGCACTTGGTTATATATAAATGGGTGCTATATCATTCCCTAGACCAGATTGATTCAGGACATCGCTACATGTAGTTAGGAGCCCGGGCATCAATACAGATGCACGAGTTCCAGGGGCCATTAACTTCTCCACATAGCTAAGACAAATCTTGCCAGCTTTAATGCAAAAAAATTGCCCTGACCGTTTTGGCCAGATTACGGGGTCCCTCTACTGCTTCTAATTGATTTGTTTGCTAGCATGCAAACTCTTCTCCCAATCCTGTTTTAATGAACTAACATACTAAAATCTCTCTCTCTCATATATATGTATGTGCCTGTCTATATCACTCTATTTAGCTATCCAGTCAGCATTTGCAGCAACTCAGTGAACCTGTAATGTGGCTCTGCCTGTCGTACTCGACTTGCTTTGAAATCTAGAATATTGAAATGCTATGTTCCATATTTTCTTTTCTATAATAAACTGTTCCACACATTAATGCATATCTGGTTTTCTATCAGTCTCTCTGTTTAGCTAATCAGTCATTTATCTGTGTGTCTGTACTGGTAAGCCTTGTACACACATAAGACACCATGGGCAATGCTCGTGCTCATGCGGGCCGAACGTCTGTTTCTGACCACAAACGTTCCATTTATTAGTACTCCTTAAAGTATGGTTACTTGGATTTGATGCCTTTTTTATGTCATTATTACTTTTTATGTCATATTACCATATCCTTGTATTTGAGTGTTGATCCTTGTTTTTTGTTTTTTTTTGTAGGCATTTAACTCAAAAAATGATAACTTAAAGCTTTGCTATGGAGGACACCAATATCATGCCAGCTGTGCAAATTTTTGGATCAACTGTGTACAACCCAAACCGCCTGGTCTCCTCCTGCCAGACTTGTTATAGGAATATATAAGAAACCTACATGAAACTACAGAGACTGCTTATTTAAACGCTGTTTTACAAATCAAATCCACTGTCCTAAATCTTAAAGATATGTAATACTGGAACTTTTGCTGTCATCACTGACATTCCATGATCTGGTGTAATGTTATTTTATTGTAAATAATGAAAGTGCAATTAAATGGAATGCAGTTGAGGGCATGCATTTGTATGTTGGTAACTTGATCAGACAAAATTTGTTGCGACTTAATCCATTCTCATAAGTTATGTGATACAAAGGGTCTTCTGTAATTAGAGTTGCAAAACTGCTTGTGCTATTCATCTGTAACAATCAGATATTGCCTATCTGCAGTAGACCTGTAAAAGCTAACATGATTGGTTGTGGCAAAGTAATATCACAGGCAAGCATGGTACCTCTTACTAGATAAGCCACAAGATGTGCAAAATTTTGCTTGTGTGAAATTACCATCAGCCAATCAGATGATACATTTTTTACTCTATTACTGCAATTGGGAAACCGTTGATGATAACTGATTGGTTGATTAATAGCACCAAGTGATAATGGCCAAAAAAGTGGTTAACCCAAGCTAACTTGTGTAATAACCATAGCGTTCGTTTTTGCAGCACTTCTTTTGAATGGAAGCGTTACTCTGGCACTCTTCACCTTTTGGGTTCCCGCTTTGCAGTAAATCTCGCTAAGCGATTACTGCATCACGGGAACTCGGAATTAAGAGGAGCCCTAAGGGTAAGTATTGCGTCTCCCCCATCGTGCTTTGTGCAAAATATAGTGTGAATCTTTAAAAAGTAAATCATAGCATACTAGTTATCAGAGAATGCAGACATGCTTATTATTAAATCTTCACAAGACCTGTAGGAAATTCCAGTTGTAGTAATTAGGAGGCAGTTTTGTTGATATGGTATTTTTGATTCTAGTCTCTGGCAAAATGCTTGAAATGTATGTATTGCATAAGTCTCAGATGTTTTGAACTAATAGCATTATACTGGATTAGATTATTATCCATAGGTCCTTTCAATTACCGTAAATAAAAAAATCAGTAAATGAATATCTCGAAATTGCATCCAACCATTCCAGCCAGAGTCATCTCTTACTTTTCAAAGTGGAATGGCAATTTTATTAGCCCCTTTCTGTTTATGTTATGTTATCAACATATATGTTCCTCGGGAGTTACTGAAACGGGTGGTTTCATCATTTTAAAGGATCATCCCTGTTATGATAACTGCCTAACTGGTCACTTTTTATTGTTCAGTTCAACAAAGGACTGGACAATTATTTTAAAGTTGTCCACAGTATATGTGGTGTGTATGTGTGTGCTTTAGATGTTTGCCATATTTTATGAAAATGGATAAAGTTGATTTTCCATAATATTTTAAACGGATTAAGTCTGATTGTTATAAATTTTTATACTGAATTAAGAAATTATTTTGTAACTATTAATTAAGAAAGGGAAATACTTGACCGCATCTTGCTTTGTTGTGAAGGTTGATTGATAATCGGACATTCTAAAACATTGTATTGTTTTTTGCCATTGATTAAAATCTTTTAATGTTGATACTCAATTCTGCTATTTTAGTTTTACTTACAGTATTTACATGCTTCCACATGACATTTAATTTATTTAAACCCATTCAGGGTATACCGTACCCATCAAAAAACTTTTTTTATAATAAATATAATATTAATAATAATAAAATATAATAGCATTTTCTTATATAAAAAGAAACATTACATCTTGATTTCTATAAAAATAATTGAATGCAAACATGAACTGAAATGCTATATGTCCATAATTGCTAGGGTTTGTACAGTACATGATTCAGACCCAGGGGAGTTAAACCACACCCCAGTATTGCCTTGCTAGCTACCAATTGTAATCAGGGCTGCTCATAGAGGAACATTTGAGTGCACTCAAAACAGGTTCTGCCTTTTCTGCATTCACAGTAATGCATATAAAAATGTACAGAACTATAAGGTTTAGCATCTCTGTATGTTGAAAAAAATAGCAGCATTGGTGGATTCAGCATAGCTACACTCCACTTCATGCAACATCTTATTGCTGTACGGTGAGTTATGGGTAACAGATTATGTGGCAAACAATGTTACATTATTAACTGGTTATTGTTTTGAATTGTAAACTGTGAGTTTGTATATGATCTGAGAAGTTTATATTTTAAAGAACCCTATATCTTTCTGATGAGAAAATGTGACACAAACCATGTTACCTTTTGGTCTTTTGCACACACAGGAATTTTTCAATAAACAAACAAAATAAAATCTACACATGGTTGATTTAAAAGGGAATGTAAGATACAGTGTATTTGTCTAAGTACGTGTAATGTGCAAATTGTTTTCTGAAATCAAACCTCCATGCTGCACAAACTGCCCACGATTTCTTAGAAAATAAAAAGCTGCACAGAAGAAATGTTTGAAGGAACAGTGGGTAGAAATCTATCAAGCAGCTCAAACATTTGATTCCAGTTCTAGATTTTTGTTGTACTCAATATACATTATGTAAAAAAAAATAAAATCATAATTTATTAACACAAGCTGTAAAGTATTTCTAGTTGCTTGCTAGATGTTTAACTTGCTTCTCATCCACTTTCTCTTATGTACATATTTGCTTGAGCTCAAACACCAGTATTGTTAATTTCATCATTAATGCTGATTTACCGGGTAGATATTCCTTTAACGGATAAGTATACCATAAAATCAAGTTAAGTTTAGTTGGGAGCTGCAGCTTTAACAAAAATGTTGTCATTGGTTGTGTTTTCCTATGCCCCTCGAGAGCCTAGCTTTCCAGAATGGAAAGACCTGTTCATTCCGTGCGCATGCAACGTCATCTCGCTGCACCATGTGTGTGCTCGGCAAGATGACGTCACGTCATCAGGTACACACTGAACGAACGGGCCTTACCATTTGAGACTGAAAAAGCAGGAGGAAGCTGCAAATCTCGGAGGGGCGAAGCTAAACATTCAGCTAGGCACAATCAAGATGTCGGCAACTTGCAAGCTGGAAAGGTAGGCTCTGGAGGGACATAGGAGAAAAAAAACCTGACTTTTTTTGAAGCTGCAGCTCCCAACTAAACTTAACTTTTTTATATTTTATAGTATACTTATCCTTTAAATATATTTTATGAGTGTCCTGTATAAAAAGCATAGACTAATTTATCAAGTGAAATGAAGTTACCTAAATTTATCTTTAACAGGTAGATATATATGATTTGAATTGTATTTTAATGTGTGTTATTTTCAAGATCTGTTTCCAGTATTTGCATAGTGGATACCTGTGTTGCTGTTTTCTCTTGTTTAGTGTAACTTGTTTGAATTAATGTTTGATTATTTATGTTGAACTTGCATTGCTGTAATATTAGTGTCTGAATGCATATTTTCTCCCATTGTTATTGCATGTTATGAAATATTTGATGCCTTTTAATAAAAGGTTATACATCCCATTGCATGATTAATATAGTTTATGTGCAGTCACTGCAAAAGTTCCATATTTTTCGACTCCTTATAAGACTCTGGAGCAGGTTTCTATTTTGATATAGAATTATAGCTAAAAAGCTAGATCTAACATTCTTACCATGACTATTACTTCTTACGGTGACATTCTATCAATGGCACTAATTTGCTTGAGATTTTATGAAAATTATATACAAAGACGTTGTTGCAGCTAAATTAAACTCTTTCCTGATTTATAGCCCTGAAGAAACAAGGTACCGTATATACTCGAGTATAAACCGAGTTTTTCAGGCTGTAAAATCAGCTGGTTTTGTAGTTTCCAAACATCTTGAATGCTAAGTTTCTACCCTCGGTTTATACTCGAGTCAACAACTTTTATTAGATTTTTAGGTGAAATTTTGTGGGTCGGTTTATACTCGAGTATATACGGTATTATCTACCTATCTTTGGCGCATGCGCGCCAATACAAAAGATAGGCAAGCGATCAGGACAGCAAACCTGACCACTGAGAAGGATGCGTGAGTGGAGTACCGGTAAGGGAAGTCTTGCAGTGTTACCCAGGCGTAATATTATTCACAGAGAGGTGGTTATAAGCTTTCCCACCTCCTTATAAATAATAGATTTTCTCACCTCCCTGTGAATAATAGAAACTAATTTCATTTACTTAAAAATCACAGATTTTCCCTTTAATCTCTAATTATGTTCTGATAAAATGCTTTCATTTAAAGGATAACTGCTCAGAAAATCCATTCAAAAATCGATTATATATTAGAGGAAGGTCTGTGGGTTGCAGCAAAAGCAGCCGCATCTGATAGTCCACTCCACAGAGGATTGCACCATCGGCCATGGTTTTGCGACACAGATGAACAAATGGTCGGCTGCAGAAGCAAGAAAAACCCATTCCATAATTTTGCTCGACCGACTGAAACATTGAAGTGCTGGTCGGTCAGGCCGAATTATTGTATGGTGTCTGCCCTGCTTTAGTAAATACAGGCAGATCTCTGCTTGTAAATTGAATTGGGAGATAGAGCTAGTGATCCCCACTGAATTATAGAATCCACAACAGGCAAGCGCAGGATTTTCAAGGGGGATTCTGTAATGGATTCTCGCTTAATAAGCCCAGTAGGAAATTCATGACCAAATACATATACAGTATTCTATTTTATATGGATCATTTAAAAACATTTTCTCTGATTGCCATATTTATTATCACAGCCAATGCACATATACAACAGTAATAGTTAGCAGGATATTGGCCACCAAAAATCACTTCTAATAAAATTCAGTGATTAATGTTCTCATATAAATACAGAACACATAAAAACACAGCAAATATATGAACTATGTACAAAATGATTAGCTAAATTTCCAGCATAGATATCAGCATATAGTATGCAGAGTCTTTAGTTGATGGCACAAGAAGCGTCCTCAACTGTGGACCCACGTGATTCTGGGATCGGTTGCCTGCGAGTGAAGACGGCGGTGAGAGTGTCAGGCGTCTGGAGGTAGTGTGGACATCGGCGTAGGAAGTGCGATCATCAGTAGTCGTCCCCCCCCCCCCCATTGTGCGGAGCTCTTCGAGTGGTTCAGAAGTTGGGAGAGTCGGGAGCCTAATTGGGAGTACTGTTACTTAACTCACTCCATCTTTCCATCGGAGAGGGTCTCCGTTTGTCAGTGCAGATTTCGTCCCCAGTGTAGGGTGTGTGGGTCTGTGTCCTTGGCTGGTGTTGGTTTCCAGGGGCTGCAAAAACAGGTAGAACCTTGCCATTTTGTGGATATATACTAGACATGCTATATGCGGATATCTATGCTGGAAATTTAGCTCATCTTTTTGTACATCTATACTAATAAAAGGCAAAGCACTCACTCACTCACTCATCACTAATTCTCCAACTTGCCGTGGAGGCAGACGGCTTAAATTTGGCAGGCTCATTCATGACCATTACTTACAAAAGTTAAGCAGGTTTCGTTTCGAAAAGGCAAAGCCCTCACTCACTCACTCACTCATCACTAATTCTCCAACTTGCCGTGGAGGCAGACGGCTTAAATTTGGCAGGCTGATTCATTGCACCTTACTTACAAAAGTTAAGCATGTTTCGTTTCGAAAAGGCAAAGCCTCACTCACTCAACTCATCACTAATTCTCCAACTTGCCGCCCTCACTACCACTCACTCACTCATCACTTATTCTCCAACTTCGCCTCACTCATCACTAATTCTCCAACTTGCCGTGGAGGCAGACGGCTTAAATTTGGCAGGCTCATCATTGCACCTTACTTACAAAAGTTAAGCAGGTTTCGTTTCGAAAAGGCAAAGCCCTCACTCACTCACTCACCACTCATACTACCTCATCACTAATTCTCAAACTTGCCATGGAGGCAGACGGCTTAAATTTGGCAGGCTCATTCATTGCACCTTACTTACAAAAGTTAAGCAGGTTTCATTTCGAAAAAGCAAAGCCCTCACTCACTCACTCATCACTATTCTCCAACTTGCCATGGGGCAGACGGCTTAAATTTGGCAGGCTCATTCATTGCACCTTACTTACAAAGTAAGCAGGTTTCGTTTCGAAAAGGCAAAGCCCTCACTCACTCACTCACTCATCACAACTCATCACTAATTCTCCAACTTGCCATGGAGGCAGACCGCTTTAATTTGGCAGGCTCATTCATTGCACCTTATTACAAAAGTTAAGCAGGTTTCGTTTTGAAAAGGCAAAGCCTCACTCACTCACTCACTCACTCATCACTAACTCATCACTAATTCTCCAACTTGCCGTGGAGGCAGACGCTTAAATTTGGCAGGCTCATTCATTGCACCTTACTTACAAAAGTTAAGCAGGTTTCGTGTTTGAAAAGGCAAAGCCCTCACTCACTCATATCACTCATCACTAACTCATCACTAATTCTCCAACTTGCCGTGGAGGCAGACGGCTTAAATTTGGCAGGCTCATTCATTGCACCTTACTTACAAAAGTTAAGCAGGTTTCGTTTCGAAAAGGCAAAGCCCTCATCCACTCACTCACTCATCACTAATTCTCCAACTGCCGTGGAGGCAGACGGCTTAAATTTGGCAGGCTGATTCATTGCACCTTACTTACAAAAGTTAAGCATGTTTCGTTTCGAAAAGGCAAGCCCTCACTCACTCACTCACTCATCAACTAATCTCCAACTTGCCGCCCTCACTCACTCACTCACTCATCACTAATTCTCCAACTTGCCTCACTCATCACTAATTCTCCAACTTGCCGTGGAGGCAGACGGCTTAAATTTGGCAGGCTCATTCATTGCACCTTACTTACAAAAGTTAAGCAGGTTTCATTTCGAAAAGGCAAAGCCCTCACTCACTCACTCACTCACTCATCACTACCTCATCACTAATTCTCCAACTTGCCATGGAGGCAGACGGCTTAATTTGGCAGCTCATTCATTGCACCTTACTTACAAAAGTTAAGCAGGTTTCATTTCGAAAAGGCAAAGCCCTCACTCACTCACTCATCACTAATTCTCCAACTTGCCTCACTCATCACTAATTCTGCAACTTGCCGTGGAGGCAGACGGCTTACCGTAAATTTGGCAGGCTCATTCATTGCACCTTACTTACAAAAGTTAAGCAGGTTTTGTTTCAAAAAGGCAAAGCCCTCATTCACTCACTCACTCACTCACTCACTCACTCACTCATCACAACATCACTAATTCTCCAACTGCGTGGAGGCAGACGCTTAAATTTGCAGGCTCATTCATTGCCACCTTACTTACAAAAGTTAAGCAGGTTTCATTTCGAAAGGCAAAGCCCTCACTCACTCACTCACTCACTCATCTACTCATCACTAATTCTCCAACTTGCCGTGGAGGCAGACAGCTTAAATTTGGAAGGCTCATTCATTGCACCTTACTTACAAAAGTTAAGCAGGTTTCGTTTCGAAAAGGCAAAGCCCTCACTACATCCACTCATATCACTAAACTCATCACTAATTCTCAAACTTGCCATGGAGGCAGACGGCTTTAATTTGGCAGGCTCATTCATTGCACCTTATTTAAAAAGTTAAGCAGGTTTCGTTTTGAAAAGGCAAAGCCCTCACTCACTCACTCACTCACTCACTCATCACTAACTCATCACTAATTCTCCAACTTGCCGTGGAGGCAGACGCTTAAATTTGGCAGGCTCATTCATTGCACCTTACTTACAAAAGTTAAGCAGGTTTCATTTCGAAAAGGCAAAGCCCTCACTCACTCACTCACTCATCACAAATCATCACTAATTCTCCAACTTGCTGTGGAGGCAGATGGCTTAAATTTGGAAGGCTCATTCATTGCACCTTACTTACAAAAGTTAAGCAGGTTTCGTTTCGAAAAGGCAAAGCCCTCACTCACTCACTCACTCACTCACTCACTCTCACTAAATCACTAATTCTCAAACTTGCCATGGAGGCAGACGGCTTAATTTGGCAGCTCATTCATTTCACCTTATTTACAAAAGTTAAGCAGGTTTCGGTCGTGAAAGGCAAAGCCCTCATCACTCACTCACTCACTCATCACTAACTCATCACTAATTCTCCAATGCCGTGGAGGCAGACGGCTTAAACTTGGCAGGCTCATTCATTGCACCTTACTTACAAAAGTTAAGCAGGTTTCGTTTCGAAAAGGCAAGCCCTCACTCATTCACTCCATCATCACTAACTCATCACTAATTCTCCAACTTGCTGTGGAGGCAGACGGCTTAAATTTGGCAGGCTCATTCATTGCACCTTACTTAAAAAGTTAAGCAGGTTTCATTTCGAAAAGGCAAAGCCCTCACTCACTCATCACTAATTCTCCAACTTGCTCTCATCACTAATTCTCCAACTTGCGTGGAGGCAGATGGCTTAAATTTGGCAGGCTCATTCATTGCACCTATTACAAAAGTTAAGCAGGTTTCGTTCGAAAAGGCAAAGCCCTCACTCACTCAATCAATAATTCTCCAACTTGCCTACTCATCATAATTCCCAACTTGCCGTGGAGGTAGACGGCTTAAATTTGGCAGGCCATTCATTGCACCTTACTTACAAAAGTAAGCATGTTTGTTTCGAAAAGGCAAAGCCCTCACTCACTTCACTCACCTAATTCTCCAACTTGCCGTGGAGGCAGATGGCTTAAATTTGGCAGGCTCATTCATGCACCTTACTTACAAAAGTTAAGCAGGTTTTGTTTCGAAAAGGCAAAGCCCTCACTCACTCACTCACTCATCACTAATTCTCCAACTTGCCGTGGAGGCAGACAGCTTAAATTGGCAGGCTCATTCATTGCACCTTACTTACAAAAGTTAAGCAGGTTCGTTTCGAAAAGGCAAAGCCCTCACTCACTCACTCACTCATCACTAATTCTCCAACTTGCCGTGGAGGCAGACGGCTTAAATTTGGCAGGCTGATTCATTGCACCTTACTTACAAAAGTTAAGCATGTTTCGTTTCGAAAAGGCAAAGCCCTCACTCACTCACTCACTCATCACTAATTCTCCAACTTGCCGCCCTCACTCACTCACTCACTCATCACTAATTCTCCAACTGCCTCATCACATAATTCTCCATGCCGTGGAGGCAGACGGCTTAAATTTGGCAGGCTCATCATTGCACCTTACTACAAAAGTTAAGCAGGTTTCATTTCGAAAAGGCAAAGCCCCTACTCACTCACTCATCACTCATCACTACCTCTCACTAATTCTCCAACTTGCCATGGAGGCAGACGGCTTAAATTTGGCAGGCTCATTCATTGCACCTTACTTACAAAAGTTAAGCAGGTTTCATTTCGAAAAGGCAAAGCCCTCACTACTCACTCTACATAATTCTCCAACTTGCCTCATCATCACTAATTCTGCAACTTGCCGTGGAGGCAGACGGCTTAAATTTGGCAGGCTCATTCATTGCACCTTACTTACAAAAGTTAAGCAGGTTTTGTTTCAAAAAGGCAAAGCCCTCATTCACTCACTCACTCACTCACTCACTCACTCATCACTAACTCATCACTAATTCTCAACTTGCCGTGGAGGAGACGCTTAATTGGCAGGCTCATTCATTGCACCTACTTACAAAAGTAAGCAGGTTTCATTTCGAAAAGGCAAAGCCCTCACTCACTACTCCCTCACTCATCACAACTCATCACTAATTCTCCAACTTGCGTGGAGGCAGACAGCTTAAATTTGGAAGGCTCATTCATTGCACCTTACTTACAAGTTAAGCAGGTTTCGTTTCGAAAAGGCAAAGCCCTCACTCACTCACTCACTCATCACTAACTCATCACTAATTCTCAAACTTGCCATGGAGGCAGACGGCTTTAATTTGGCAGGCTCATTCATTGCACCTTATTTACAAAAGTTAAGCAGGTTTCGTTTTGAAAAGGCAAAGCCCTCACTCACTCACTCACTCACTCACTCATCACTAACTCATCACTAATTCTCCAACTTGCCATGGAGGCAGACGGCTTTAATTTGGCAGGCTCATCATTGCACCTTATTTACAAAAGTTAAGCAGGTTTCGTTTTGAAAAGGCAAAGCCCTCACTCACTACTCACTCACTCATCATAACTCATCACTAATTCTCCAACTTGCCGTGGAGGCAGACGGCTAAACTGGCAGGCTCATTCATTGCCCCTTACTTACAAAAGTTAAGCAGGGTTTGTTCGAAAAGGCAAAGCCCTCACTCATTCACTCACTCATCACTAACTCATCACTAATTCTCCAACTTGCCGTGGAGGCAGATGGCTTAAATTTGGCAGGCTCATTCATTGCACCTTACTTACAAAAGTTAAGCTGGTTTCATTTCGAAAGGCTAAGCCCTCACTCACTCATTACTAATTCTCCAACTTGCCTCATCTCACTAATTCTCCAACTTGCCGTGGGGCGATGGCTTAAATTTGGAGGCTCATTCATTGCACCTTACTTACAAAAGTTAAGCAGGTTTCGTTTCGAAAAGGCAAAGCCCTCACTCACTCACTACCTAACTAATCTCCAACTTGCCTCACTCATCACTAATTCTCCAACTTGCCGTGGAGGTAGACGGCTTAAATTTGGCAGGTCATTCATTGCACCTTACTTCAAAAGTTAAGCATGTTTTGTTTCGAAAAGGCAAAGCCCTCACTCACTCACTCACTCACCACTAATTCTCCCAACTGCCGTGGAGGCAGATGGCTTAAATTTGCAGGCTCATTCATGCACCTTACTTACAAAAGTTAAGCAGGTTGTTTTAGAAAGGCAAAGCCCTCACTCACTCACTCACTCATCACTAATTCTCCAACTTGCCGTGGAGGCAGACGCTTAAATTTGGCAGGCTCATTCATTGCACCTTACTTACAAAAGTTAAGCAGGTTTTGTTCGAAAAGGCAAAGCCCTCACTCATTCACTCACTCATCACAACTCATCACTAATTCTCCAAATTGCGTGGAGGCAGACGGCTTAAATTGGCAGGCTCATTCGCCCTACTTACAAAAGTTAAGCAGGTTCATTTCGAAAAGGCAAAGCCCTCACTCACTCATCACTAATTCTCCAACTTGCCTCACTCATCACTAATTCTCCAACTTGCCGTGAAGCAGATGGCTAAATTTGGCAGGCTCATTCATTGCACCTTACTTACAAAAGTAAGCAGGTTTCGTTTCGAAAAGCAAAGCCTCACTCATCACTCATCACTAATTCTCAACTTGCCTCACTCATCCTAATTCTCCAACTGCGCGTGGAGGTAGACGGCTTAAATTTGGCAGGCTCATTCATTGCACCTTACTTACAAAAGTTAAGCATGTTTTGTTTCGAAAAGGCAAAGCCCTCACTCACTCACTCACTCACTCACCCACTAATTCCCAACTTGCCGTGGAGGCAGATGGCTTAAATTTGTCAGGCTCATTCATTGCACCTTACTTACAAAAGTTAAGCAGGTTTGTTTCGAAAAGGCAAAGCCCTCACTCACTCACTCACTCATCACTAATTCCAACTTGCCGTGGAGGCAGACGGCTTAAATTTGGCAGGCTCATTCATTGCACCTTACTTACAAAAGTTAAGCAGGTTTCGTTTAGAAAGGCAAAGCCCTCAATCACTCACTCACTCACACTAATTCTCCAATTGCGTGGAGGCAGACGGCTTAAATTTGGCAGGCTCCTTCATGCACCTTACTTACAAAAGTTAAGCAGGTTTCATTTGAAAAGGCAAAGCCCTCACTCACTCATCACTCATCACTATTCTCCAACTTGCCGTGGAGGCAGACGGCTTAAATTTGGCAGGCTCATTCATTGCACCTTACTTACAAAAGTTAAGCAGGTTTCGTTTCGAAAAGGCAAAGCCCTCACTCACCATCACTCACTCATCACTAATTCTCCAACTTGCCATGGAGGCACACGGCTTAAATTTGGCAGGCTCATTCATTGGACCTTACTTACAAACAATTAAGCATGTTTCGTTTCGAAAAGGCAAAGCCCTCACTCACTCACTCACTCATCACTAAAACTCATCACAATTCTCCAACTGCCGTAGAGGCAGACGGCTTAAATTTGGCAGGCTCATTCATTGCACCTTACTTAAATAAGTTAAGCAGGTTGTTTCGAAAGGCAAAGCCCCACTCACTCACTCAATCACCCTAACTCATCACTAATTCTCAAACTGCCGTGGAGGCAGATGGCTTAAATTTGGCAGGCTCATTCATTGCACCTTTTACAAAGTTAAGCAGGTTTCATTTCGAAAGGCAAAGCCCTCACTCACTCACTCACTCCACTCATCACTAACATCATCACTAATTCTCCAACTTGCCGTGGAGGCAGACGGTTAAATTGGCAGGCTCAATCATTGCGCCTTTATACAAAGTTAAGCAGGTTTTATTTCGAAAAGGCAAAGCCCTCACTCAACTCACTCACTCATCACTCATCACTAACTCATCACTAATTCTCCAACTTGCCGTGGAGGCAGATGGCTAAATTTGGCAGGCTCATTCATTGCACCTTACTTACAAAAGTTTAAGCTGTTTGTTTGAAAAGGCAAAGCCCTCACCTCACTCACTCTCACTCCCTCACCACTAATTCTCCAACTTGCCGTTGAGGCAGATGGCTTAAATTTGGCAGGCTATTCATTGCACCTACTTACAAAAGTTAAGCAGTTTCGTTTCGAAAAGGCAAAGCCCTCACTCACTCACTCATCACTCATCACTAATTCTCCAACTTGCCGTGGAGGCAGACGGCTTAAATTTGGCAGGCTCATTCATTGCACCTTACTTACAAAAGTTAAGCATGTTTTGTTTCGAAAAGGCAATGCCCTCACTCACTTACCACTAATTCTCCAACTTGCCATGGAGGCAGACGGCTTAAATTTGGCAGACTCATTCATTGCACCTTACTTACAAAAGTTAAGCAGGTTTTGTTTCGATACTAATACAAGGCAAAGCCCTCACTCACTCACTCACTCATCACTAATTCTCCAACTTGCCGTGGAGGCACACGGCTTAAATTTGGCAGGCTCATTCATTGCACCTTACTTACAAAAGTTAAGCAGGTTTCGTTTCGAAATTCCACCTGTAACGGTGAGTATCTGACATTGCACCTGTAACGGTAAGTATCTGACATTGCACAGACTGGTTGGTCCAATTTCAACCAAATTTTGTATGCATATACTCCTTTACCAGTAAAAGGTTAACAAAACATTTTTTTTAGGGTGGGGGGGAATGGGGGGGGAATAGAATTTTGAATTCCTGCACACTAACGGCTGGACCGATTTTTACCAAAAATTCAGGGTGTGTGCGGGGACTGGCTGAGGTGTAAGGGGAAGGGTTTGGAGGGTGGACAGAGAGGAATAGTGGGGGGTATTAGGGGCGGAAGGGGAGGGGTGGTGGGGGTTATTTTCACCAAAATTTCATAGTTGAATAAAAAATATAATATTAAATTAAAGTTAATGAGTTGCATTATCGTAAAGATTATTGAATTGTCTTTCTTTAATATATCAAGTGCCGAGTGATTACAGCAATCTTGATACATTATTGCTTTCTTACTAAAAAGGTTATTTCAATACATCTCCGCTGCGAAGCGCGGGTATTTTGCTAGTTGTTCATATATTTGCTGTGTTTTTATGTGTTCTGTATTTATATGAGAACATTCCTATATCACTGAATTTTATTAATAGTGATTTTTGGTGGCCAATATCCTGCTACCTATTACTGTTGTACTTTATTGGAGGGCTTGTCCTTATTGTTTTTTGGCTGTGTGTGGGACCCACGCAGTTTTCTAGCAGGTAGCCATACTTGTTGTATTTATATTGCACAATACAGATATCACCTTCTATGTCACATTTATAACATACATGTGCTGTGTAAATTACTCACACAGCAGCAGTGGCGGCTTCCAACAACTGGTGAGGGATCCGTCTGTAGAAGGATTTTTGGTAAAGGTAAAAGTAAATGTAGCGGAAAATGTGTTGGGGGGGGTTAGGACTGAGGGCACGGCCACACTGCAACGCAAACGCAATAGCATGCGATTTCATGTGCGATTTTCATTGCGTTTGCGATTGCGATTTCTTCAATAAGTATAGGAAAACGCATGCGATTGCGATTAAAAATGCAGAACGCAAAACGCAATCGCACCGAAAAACGCGCGGTTTTTTTGCGTTGACGCGTTTTCAATGATTTTGGAAAATCGCAAGCGCAATCGCAAACGCAAGCGCAAACGCAAAAAAAAACGCAGCAGTGTGGCCTAGCCCTTAGGAATAATTCACTTAAAAAGTGAACTTTTTCTTTATAATGCATTTATTTGAAGACAGGGAGGTTGAGGAGCTATGCCTTACCTTCCGTTCTTCAATCAATGCCTTTGGAACCAGGATCGAAGATAGAAAAAGTGAACTATTCCTTTAAACAGTATGTAAAAGTACCCAGGGTGAGGAACTGCAGGGTCCTCACACCTGGGTTCGAGGTTTTTAACTTCTGAACTTACCTCTTAAACTTGCATTTCCCAGTGCGCTGTCCTTCACTTCCCACTTTCGTATGTGGACCAACAGGAAGACGCGCTGTTTATTGGTGTAGCCCGGGGAGTGAGAGGCAGAAAACCACTTGTCGGCTAAAGCAAGTTTAAAAGGTAAAGCAAGTTTAAAAGTGCAGGAGCTAGAAGCTTAAGACAAGGGTTAGAACCTAGCAGTTTAGATCCTCACCATGGGTACTTTCAAATGCAACACACTGCTGGGTTAATGTTGATACTGTACAGTTCTCTATGCTACTGTCAATATCAGCGCAGACTGGATACTTTTTTTAAACAAAAAAAATGCTGCTTATCATTCACAGCTTTAAGGAAGAACAAATAAGATTATTTGCAGATGATATGATTCTGTACCCTATTAATTACAGCCATGCAGTTGATAGACACATTTAGAATTTACTCACTATGAACTGTCAAAAATCAGTACTTTGTCCACTAGATGTTCCATGTACCACATTGCAGCCATTGCCATGTCAATTATTGGTGACCACATCATTCAGATACTTAGGCATGAAGATCCCATCGGTAGCCTCTCACTTTTATGAATTGAACATAATGCCTCTGTTGACCCTAGTTTAATCGAAACTACAAATCTGAAAAAATCTACAGATTGGCAGAATTAACCTTATAAAAATAACTAGCGTTGCCCATTTTTTCTAAAGATCCAGCCCAAACCTGCATCCAAAATTCAACACCTGCAGCTTTCTAACCTGACCCACAAATCTGGTTAACTTTGGGGTTCTAGGGCATATCTCACCCCCAATTAACATACCTTACAACATTTGAGGAGATATTGTTTTACAATAATGGGATATTGCAAAATATCCAAATTTGAGGGCAAATAATGTTGGTATTTACCCTAAAAAATAATTGAATGTGAGGTGCTGTACCCCATTGCTAAAGAGGAAGTTGATATGATGCGCTTTAAAGCGTATCACATCAACTTCCTCTTTAATGCGTATCACACCAACTGCCCTTTTAAGGCTCATCACACCAACTTCCCCTTTAAGGCATATCACATCAAATTTCCTTTTAAGGCGTTACACACCAACTTCCCCTTTAACGCATATCACACCAACTTTTCCTTTAACGCATATTGCATCAACTACCCCTTTAACACGTATCACACCAACTTACCCTTTAAGGCATATCACACCAACTTACCCTTTAAGGCATATCACACCAACTTCCTCTTTAACGCGTATTGCACCAACTTCCCCTTTAGCGAGTATCGCACCAGCTCCCTCTTTAGCGAGTATCGCATCAACTTCCCCTTTAGCGCATATCGCATCAACTTCCCCTTTTAATATGTATCGCATCAACTTCCTCTTTAGCACGAATCACGTCAACCTTCCCTTTAGCACGCATCGCATCAACTTCCCCTTTAACAGTCGGTTAAGGCATCTCACATTAATTTATTTTTTACTGCAATTGATCATTATTAACACACAATGTCCCACAGAAAACACAATTTGCTTGCAAAAATGACACATGGAAAGGAAAGGTGAGTGAAAAGAATGTTTATGTGGCCTTTAATACTGGGGTTTCAGTAGTTTGTGGGAAAAGAGACACAAGGTGTAAAATGGACCCCTTACAGTGCAGTTGTATTGCAGTGTTGCAGCTCCATCCCACATCACATTCACAGCTGTCATTGTCTTTCATGTCAAGTAAAACTACACATTTCCTTAGCTGCCTTCTCTGCACCATACATACTGCTGAAAACTATTGGTAACTGTCTGTCCAACCCCCAGTACACGAGACTTATCTTGGATTGGTCAGTTTACCTCTCAATCTTGACTCTGGGCAAACCACAAGTGAGAGGAGAAGACTGAGTGTGTGGTCACATGACATTGCTATCACATGGTCTGCTTCTCCTCATAATTAACAGCTCTATCCTCCTATCACAGCAACAACAGAACAAAATGAAGTAAAGCATTGTACTGCCCTGAACAATCTGTGACATTTGGAAGGTGTGCGATTAACTTAGGTGATTACTCGATTCACCAGCAGATGGCAGCACACAGTTTAATTAACTTTAAAAATTTCGGGAAAAGGGGGTACAGAGGCATTTTTAAAAGTTGTAAAGTAGCCTATACATTTGCCCAGGTGCATATACATAAGTGTACCAAGTCTCATGAAAATTGTCCCAGCCATTTGGAAGTTTTTCTGGAACATAAAAACATACATACATACTGTACATTGACTTTTATATATATAGATAAATGTGCCCAGACTTTATATATCATACAGTACTCCCTGACGTATGATATCAGGATTTCTGTGGTGTTCAGGAAGAACACAAATTAAACTTAACACCTTCCAACAGATCAAGGAAAATGGCAGACTAGCACTTCCAGATGTACAACTATACTACTTGGCTTCACAATATGCTATTCAGACAAACTATCTTAGAAACAATGTTGACACAATACCTCCCATGTGATTTTCTAGCCTTTTTAGGAGGCCAGGAACCGCTCTTCATACACAATTTTGGAAAGTGTGGAAAGCTATTCTTACAAGGCTGGGAATTCAGGGGCCATTCCATTTCACCCCATTGTGGAGGAACTGTGCATTCCCAGAGTTGTTGGTTTTTCATGGGGCTGAGGAGTGGAGCAGGATGGGGCTTACTAGGCTGGGCCAAATATTTCATGAAGATCAATTTCTTTAATTTGAACAATTACAATCAAGCTACAATCTATCAGTACAAATTATGTTTAGGTATCTGCAGCTTAGACATTGCTGCAGGGCCCAGTTTGGTACTCTGTCATTGTCACTAACTAAACTTCCTGTAATTGGCATTTTGCAAACCCAGGGACTACATGAGTTAACATCCAAAATGGTTACCTGCCTATTTTAACTATATATTGAAAACATCCTGTGTAAATGGACAAGGTATATTTCCACACTGGAACCTGGTGACTGGGACGAAATGGCAGGAGCCCACTGTCTTATCTCCCCTGCAGCCAATAATAGACTCATTCAATTGTATATTCTTCACCAATCATATACTGTATGCACCCTGACATTGGGTGAATAACTCCAGACCTGATAGCTGCGCTAAATGTGGGAATGCGGGAGCAAACATTTAGCAGCTAATGAGTCTCCCTCATTCTGGGGTGCAGTGCGGTGCTTTTTAACGGACTGGATTAACCCGGTCCGTTAAAAAAAAAAGTACTGCTGAATGCATTTCTGTCCAGAAATGGACACGTTTTAATTAAATATATAGCAAAAACGGACCAAAACGGGAAAGAAAACATGTATTGTCCATTGTGGTCCATTTTCTTCCGTTTTTAATGTGAACATAGCCTTATAAATGTTCTATTCTCTAGTGTAGCCCACCCCCAACTGCCAAGTTAGATTAGTAAAAAAAGCAGCAGAAACATACTTACGCTCCTTCGTACCCGCAGCTGTCTTCTTAGCCGTTTCCCCTTGTCTGTAATTGGCTGCCTCTCCTCCAATCACAGACGTGGCTGTCAGTCCGGCCCCTGTTTGCAACTTCCGGCAAACAGAGGGCCGGGAGGAGACAGCTGCATGAGTGAATGACTTTGCCTCATCTTAATCTGTAATTTAAGGGCATGTCCACCCCCAAAACAATAACTATAATATCAATAGATCAGCTACTTACATGCTGCATCACACTCTCCTTTTTACTAAAAGCTCTCTCGTAGCTGGGGATGTGCCTTGTACAGTTTCCCAAAACGAGCACTAGGAGGCTGAGAACGAGAAAAATGCTTCCGCCTTTTATCATTCTTCGTCGAGGTTTGCGCGTGCGCATTAACGCAATTCAGTGAAATCGTGCACTCTCCTCTCCTCACTCCCTCCCGGGTACGCGCGCTAAAGAAATCCCGACGAGATTTCAGACTGTCAGTGCTTAGCGTTCACTGACCAATCAGCGGCCGCCAATGTATTCCACCAATGAGAGCACTGTACCCGCCCAACAGTAGTAAAACCTGCCAGCCAATCAAAATTAAGTATTCACGATCTCCACACATGAAAACAAGAAAACAGTAAGAGTCTCTGCGAGACTTCGCAGAGAAAATGCGCGTTCACGCGCATGACTGACAGCGAGAGGGGAGCCGCGAGGTGAGGCAGGCCGCACATTTTGAAAGCTGAAAAACGGGTAAATGATCTTCTTTTTTGAAAAATGATATAGCATTTGGGGAGGGCTACTAATAATCTTGTCAATACATAAAAGTTGTTTTTGGGGGTGGACATGCCCTTTAATTAGATGTAAGAAGCAATTACTTTGAGGCATGTGTGTTGCTACATGCATTCAATATAGAAGGCTTGCTTCAGTTCAGTATCCCCCCTCCCTCTCTTAACCGACAACTCCTTTCCTCAGACAGCGGAAACTCCTATCATACTTACCAAGAGTTTCCTTTCCTGGCCATCCCCAGGGCAGCATAATAAAAACACATGGGTTCCCCTGCCATTGGACAGAAGTTTACACTTCCCTTAGTCTAGTTTCAAAGCCAATATATGGGAGGGATGCTGCCCTGGGGATGGCCAGGAAAGGAAACTCTTGGTAAGTATGATAGGAGTTTCCGCTTTCCTGACCATCCCCGGCAGCATAATAAAAACACATGGGTCAATCCCAAAACCCAAGCAATCATGGGGCTGGGAAAAAAACTATTGTCCACACACTGCAGAAAATTAATTTTTTTCATCAGAAACGGACTGCAATACTCTGCGTCCAAACAATGCCCTTGAGGCCAACTTAAGATTTAGTTTATAATGTTTAACAAAGGAATTGGGCGTTGCCCATGTAGCTGCAAGGCAAACAGCCTCTGTAGTGGCTCCCTCTTCTGCTGCCCAAGATGTCGCTATTCCCCTTGTAGAATGAGCTGTTATCCCTTGGGGAGGTGCCAGTTGTTGAGCTTCGTACGCCCTGTTGATCGCTCTAACGATCCATCTCCTTATTGTAGAGACCGTTGCTGCTGCTCCTTTTTTTGGACCTGAAGGTAACACAAACAGGTTGTCAGACCTCCTGATGTCTCGAGTTCTCTCTAAGTAGGCGAGAATACATTCCCGTACATCCAAATTCTTTAAGTCTGGATTAGACTCAAGATCTTCTGCCGAAAAGGCTGGGAGGATGATAGGCTCATTAATATGGAAGCTTGAAATGACTTTAGGCAAAAACCCTTCAGAATGATGCATGATAATTGCCTCTGGAAGAACGTTCATATTGGGCTCTTTAATTAAAAGGGCTGTTATTTCATTTGCCCTTCTTCCTGATGTTAACGCCACTAGTAACACAGTCTTCAGTGTTAGATCCCAGATAGAAACTAATTCTTTTGGCTCAAAAGGCGGTTTGATTAGCGATTTTAGCACAGTAGGTAAGTCCCATTGGGGCCACAAACGCTTTCTGGGTGGTCTAATACACCTCACCCCTTGCAGGAATCTCCTCACTAGCTCTTCTTGCAGAAGTTTCTTACCTAATGCTACTGACAAGGCTGATACTTGCACCTTCAATGTACTGAGGCTCAAGCCTGTATCCAAGCCCATCTGCAGAAAATCCAGTATTTGAGGAATTGATGGTTGCAAGAAGGGAACCTCATTTGATTGGACCCAAACCTTGAAGACTTTCCAGATGCTGGCATATCTAGATGAGGTGGATGGACCTCTTGCCTGCAACAGGGTTTGTACCACCTGACTAGAACAACCCTGACCACTCAACCTTCCCCGATCAATCTCCATGCTGTTAAACTGAGGATTTCCGGGTTCGGGTGAAGAAACAGACCCTGATAGAGCAAATCCTTCATGGGAGGGAGATGAATAGGGTCCGGCATGGCCAACCTCCTCAGTAGTGGATACCATGGCCTGCGTGGCCAATTCGGAATGATGGCTAATACTTGTATCTTGGATGATCGGATCTTTTTCAAAACTCTGAAAATTAGTGGTATTTGTGGGAAGATGTATGCCCTTAGATGATTCCAGTCTTGGTTGAGTGGATCTATTGCTCTCGTCCCTTTCTGTGGGTACCTTGAAAAAAATCTTGTCATCTTGGCATTCTGAGTTGTTGCCATTAGATCCCAATCTGGCATCCACCATCTGGCTGTTAATTCCTGAAACACCCGGTCGTTCAAGCTCCACTCTGTGTTGTCCAGCTGGCTCCTTGATAACACATCTGCCACCTGATTCTGGACCCCTGGTATGTGTAAGGCCGTGAGGTCTGACAGATTGGACTGCGCTAATCTTATAATTGGTGTCACCTCCTTCATCAAGGTATGGCTTCTCGTGCCTCCCTGATTCTTTATGTACGAGACTGCTGCCACATTGTCTGTCCTTATACACACTGGCATTGCCCGAATCAGGGGTAAGAAGGCCTTGAGGGCCTGATGAATCACCCACAGTTCTATCACAGGTGAGGGTAGATGGGACAGGTCTGTACTCCACTGTGCTTGAGCACACTCCTGACCTAAGTGGGCTCCCCAACCCTTCCCTGATGCATCCGTGAATATATGAATCCACTCGGGTTCTGCTAGGGGAGTCCCCACTCGGAGATTTACCTGCTCTTCCCACCAAGATAAATTTCTCTTGAAAATAGTGCTCAAGTGTATTTACACCAGTCTTGATGTATCTTGTCCCACCTGGCTAGGAAGTAACCCTGCAAGGGCTTTATCCTCCACTTTGGCCATCTTATGAGACCAATCGTTGCTGTTAGGGTGCCCAACACTCTCATTAGTTGTCTTGCTGACATTCTTTCGAGCTTCAAGACCTCCTGGACTAAAGAGGATATTTTCTCTATCCTTGCCGACAAAATACTAGACCCAGTTTTGTATCTATACTTGCTCCGGGGAAGATCAGCCTCTGAATTGGCAGAAGTTGGCTTTTTTCGAGATTAATTAGCCACCCAAAGCAACCAAGTGTCTCTAGTACCAGATCTCGTCTTTCGATGAGCTGGTGTTGATGACGAGCTATAATTAAAAGGTCGTCCAGGTAGTGGAAAATTTCCACTCCTGACTTCCTTAAATGAGCCACTACCACCACCAACATTTTTGTAAATGTCCGGGGGGATGTTGAGAGGCCAAAAGGAAGGCAAGTAAATTGGAAGTGCCTGCCCTCCAAGGTGAACCTTAGGAACCGTTGGTGCTCCTGAGCTACCTGAACATGGAGGTACGCGTCCTTCAGATCCACTGAACACATCCAATCTCCTTCCAATATAGCTCCTCGAATGGTCTGCAAAGTCTCCATTTTGAAGCTCTGACTCCTTATGAACCTGTTCAATCTTCTGAGATCCAGGATTGGCCTTAGATCCCCAGAAGATTTTGTTACTAAGAACAGCGTTGAGTAAAACCCTGTTTTTTCCTGTTCTTTTGGTACCTGGGCAATAGCCTTCTTGTCCAGGAGCTTCTGAATATAGGTCTGTAAAACCTCCAACTTTACCAGATCCTCTGGTTTGGGGTTCTGAACAAAAAAAAATTTTCTTGGGGTTCTCAGGAATTCTATCCTGTAACCCCTGTCGACTACTGCCTTCACCCAGGCATCCGTTGTCTTCTCTGCCCAAACCTCTTTGAATTTGAGCAATCTGGCCCCTACATGAAGGGTCTGGGACGGCCTCATTTCATAAGGACTTGGGGTCCTTGCCTGCCTTTGGGTTGGGCTGCTTCCCCCCAAAAAAACTAAACTGTCCCCCTTTCCAGGCGGCTGCTCTAGAAAATTCTCTTCCCGGTCTATAGCTTCTGCTATCCTCCCTTCTCCTTCCAGGAAATCTAGTCTTCTGGGTCCTAGGAAATTCACCCTGTCTTCTATTCCCCTGGGGAAGAAATGTGCTCTTGCCACCCGAAGACTTTGAAATGATCTCATCTAGAGCCTTTCCAAACAGTTTCGTGCCCTCATAGGGAAGCTGGCACAAAGAATTCTTTGATTGTGTATCCACATACCAAGCCTTAAGCCACAAGGCCCTCCTAGCAGAGACTGATATGCCAATACCTCTGGCCCCTAGTTTTATCAGATTCCCTGCTGCCTCAAATCCGAATGGTGAGGCCATTCTGAAGTCTGGAATTGCCACCAACAGGACCTTTCTCTCAATACCATTAATAATTGCATCCTCCAACCTTTCCACTAAGGTTGACATAGATTTCATCACTGAAATCATAGCTACTGCAATCTTGCAGGTAGCTCCTGAAGTTAAGAAAACCTTCTTCAACTCCGTCTCCAGCTTTTTCTCCATAGGGTGCTTTAGTGATGAAGCATCATCCAAAGGGAGAGCTGTTCTCTTTGAAAGCCGAGCTACTGGAGCATTGACTGCTGGAGGCTTATCCAACAGATCTGCAAAATCCTGCTGAAAGGGGTATAACTTATCGATCTTAGACTTTTCTCGAGACTCTCTGCCACTCAGAATTAATTATCCCTCTGACTTCCTCGTGCACTGGAAAGTAGGTTTTCTTTTTCCTATGGAACAACACAGACGATGTTGGTTGCTCCGCCTCCTCAATAGTTAATGTGTGTTTCACTAGTCTGATAAGACTTGATACCTGTCTGAAGTCAAACACACTTTCATCTTCCCCAGACTCTTCTGAGGACTCCCCCATTTCTAGGGTCTTAGCCTGTGGCTCCTTAGCCAGAAATGAGGTGGATGGGAGAGGCCTGTCATCTGTCTCTTTGACTGCTGCTTAGAGCGCTCAGAGTATCTGTCATCCAGTTGGGAAAAATTATAGAGAAAAAACTGTCTTATAGTAATGATTTTTTTCACAGAAAAAAATAATTAATATAAAAAATAGTTTCTCTGCATCCCCAGGCTCATCTCCACAGCCTCCAGTCTCATCTACATTTCTGTCTGGCCTCCCTTCCACCACCTCCATCTCTGTTCTCACCAATTTTTCTAATATTACAGAACATAGGGCCCTATTTATAAAAGATCGTTATCGAAAAAATAACGATCGCTATCGTAAAATAATGACCGTTATTTTCCGATAACGACGGTTACTTTCCGATAACGACCGTTATTTTCAGATAACGCCCGGTATTTTCCGATAACGACCGGTATTTTCCGATATCGGGAAATACCGGTCGTTATAGGAAAGTACCGGCGTTATCGGAAAATAACGGTCGTTATTTTACGATAGCAATCGTTATTTTTTCGATAACAATAACGATCTTTTATAAATAGGGCCCATAGACTTTTAAGCCTTCTCTCCATGGCCCGTCTCACCACCTTCCCCCTTGACCCCATTCCCTCCTTTCTCATTCCCCATCTCTCATCTTCCTTTACAGCAGCCCTTATGTCTCTTTTTAACTTTTCCTTATCCATGGTTACTTTTCCCTCCTCATTCAAACATGCTATTGTTTCCCCTATTCTCAAGAAACCTTCTCTGGATCCATCTGCTCTATCCAGTTACCGGCCTGTCTCTCTTCTCCTGTTTGCATCTAAACCGCTTGAACGATACGTTTATGCTGAGCTGGTTAATCACTTTTCTGTCAACTCCCTCTTTGATCACCTACAGTCTGGCTTCTGCCCCAACCACTCCACGGAATTGTCTCTTACCAAAGTTACTAACGATCTGCTTAATGCTAAATCTAAAGGCCACTATTCCCTACTTATTTTGCTTGACCTGTCTTCAGCCTTTGATACAGTGGATCACATCTTATCCTCCCTAGGTATCCAGGGTTCTTCACTCTCTTGGTTGCCCTCCTACCTCTCTGGTAGTGCTTTCTCAAGCACTTGTGGCTCCTCTCCGAAACATGTAGCACGCATGTTTCAGTGTTAAATAAAATTCTTGTTTCACACAGCTACAGTCCTGTGTTATTGCTACTACACTTTAATACTTGTTTATAACACTACTATCCACATCAATAACTCACCAATCCCCCCGACACCTTACTTCCGATGCCTGGGAGTAACCTTTGACTCTGAACTTTCCTTTAAACACCACATTAATACCCTGTCCAACTCCTGTCGGTTACAGCTCAAAAATATCTCAAGCATTCATCCCTTCACAGAATGCTACCAAAATTCTAGTTCATGCACTTATCATCTCTCGGCTGGACTACTGTAACACCCTCCTATGTGGTTTACCAAGAAACCAACTGGAACCCATTCATTTAATCCTTAACGCTGCTGCCAGGCTCATTCACCTCTCTTCCCACTTCTCACACGTTGCCCCTTTCTGTCAATCTCTCCACTGGTTTCCCATTGCCCAAAGGATCCAATTTAAGCCACTAACCTTATCCTTCAAGGCTCTTTCTAATACAGTCCCCCCATACATCTCCGATCGTTAATCAGATAACCCAAGGCGTAACCTCTGCTCTGCTAATGATCTTCTACTCTCATCCACTCTGATCACCTCTTCCACCACCCGTATACAGGACTGCCCCTCTGCTCTGGAACTCCCTTCTCGCTTTATACGTCACTCGCCATACTTACATATCTTCAAACGCAACCTATTCAGGCAAGCTTACAATCTGGACCTGGACACTTCTACACTTCCTTCTGCCAACTTAGTACAGCTGCTGATCTGCTTCACTTATATTTCATTCCCATCCTCTAGACTGTAAGCTCTCGGGCGGGCCCTTCTTCCTACCTTTAATGCTGTAACTTACCACACTGAATGCTGCTGGAGCAGCACTTAAATAATTGCACTTTGTATTACTTGCACTACCCTTGTATGTAACATATATGTTTTCCTCCTGTAATTAATGCAACTGTAAAGTGCCACGGAAGATGTTGGCGCATAAAATCACAATAATAATATATAATAATAGAGTCCAGTTGGGCAATTTAAAAAAAAATATTTCCAGTGTACATACCCTTAAACATGTACAAAGATATGCACACTAACTCAAAAAACATGAGCATGAAATGCAAGAGAATATAAAAAAAAAAGCACCCAAGCTGCAGGAAGAGTACATTTTCCCTCCATTTATTAAATCAGTATCTCATGGGCAAGAAAACTGTTCTCTTCCCACTTCTCACACGTTGCCCCTTTCTGTCAATCTCTCCACTGGTTTCCCATTGCCCAAAGGATCCAATTTAAGCCACTAACCTTATCCTTCAAGGCTCTTTCTAATACAGTCCCCCCATACATCTCCGATCTGTTAATCAGATACTACCCAAGGCGTAACCTCTGCTCTGCTAATGATCTTCTACTCTCATCCACTCTGATCACCTCTTCCCACACCCGTATACAGGACTGCCCCTCTGCTCTGGAACTCCCTTCCTCGCTTTATACGTCACTCGCCATCACTTACATATCTTCAAACGCAACCTATTCAGGCAAGCTTACAATCTGGACCTGGACACTTCTACACTTCCTTCTGCCAACTTAGTTACAGCTGCTGATCTGCTTCACCTTATATTTCATTCCCATCTCCTCTAGACTGTAAGCTCTCGGGCAGGGCCCTTCTTCCTACCTCTTAATGCTGTAACTTACCACACTGAATGCTGCTGGAGCAGCACTTAAATAATTTGCACTTTGTATTACTTGCACTACCCTTGTATGTAACATATATGTTTTCCTCCTGTATATTAATGCAACTGTAAAGTGCCACGGAAGATGTTGGCGCTATATAAATCCACAATAATAATAATATAATAATAGAGTCCAGTAGTGGGCAATTTAAAAAAAAATATTTTTCCAGTGTACATACCCTTAAACATGTACAAAGATATGCACACTAACTCAAAAAACATGAGCATGAAATGCAAGAGAATATAAAAAAAAAAAGCACCCAAGCTGCAGGAAGAGTACATTTTCCCTCCATTTATTAAATCAGTATCTCATGGGCAAGAAAACTGTTCTCTTCCCACTTCTCACACGTTGCCCCTTTCTGTCAATCTCTCCACTGGTTTCCCATTGCCCAAAGGATCAATTTAAGCCACTAACCTTATCTTCAAGGCTCTTCTAATACAGTCCCCCCATACATCTCCGATCTGTTAATCAGATACTACCCAGGCGTAACCTCTGCTCTGCTAATGATCTTCTACTCTCATCCACTCTGATCACCTCTTCCCACACCCGTATACAGGACTGCCCTCTGCTCTGGAACTCCCTTCCCGCTTTATACGTCACTCGCCATCACTTACCTATCTTCAAACGCAACCTATTCAGGCAAGTTACAATGGAACTGGACACTACACTTCCTTCTGCCAACTTAGTTACAGCTGTGATCTGCTTCACCTTATATTTCATTCCCATCTCCTCTAGACTGTAAGCTCTCGGGCAGGGCCCTTCTTCCTACCTCTTAATGCTGTAACTTACCACACTGAATGCTGCTGGAGCAGCACTTAAATAATTTGCACTTTGTATTACTTGCACTACCCTTGTATGTAACATATATGTTTTCCTCCTGTATATTAATGCAACTGTAAAGTGCCACGGAAGATGTTGGCGCTATATAAATCCACAATAATAATAATATAATAATAGAGTCCAGTAGTGGGCAATTTAAAAAAAAATATTTTTCCAGTGTACATACCCTTAACAGTACAAAGATATGCACATAACTCAAAAAACATGAGCATGAAATGCAAGAGAATATAAAAAAAAAAGCACCCAAGCTGCAGGAAGAGTACATTTTCCCTCCATTTATTAAATCAGTATCTCATGGGCAAGAAAACTGTCTCACTTTGTCTTCCAGTGGGCAACTTGCTATTCCCTGCTGTTGACAGTGAGCTGACATTTTAGGTTCTGTAACGGTCCTTCTTCTTCCCAGAACGCACACTACCTTGGAATGTTGCTAACATTATTTCAAATAATTGGCTGTTGGATTGGTCAAACACGCTCAGATCTCTACTGAGCAACTGAATCAACCCAGGGACTTGGTCAAGGGCAAAACCATAACGGTCTCTACAAGGGGGTCTTACAAACAGAAAGTCAGTATTTTGGTTGCATTTATTTATACACAGACAAAATATTGAATGGGCAGGTTAAGGTCAATGGAGGTTTCAATGCTGGGAAACTTGGTTCTAGGAACATCCTTTTTCTACATCAGAAAGTGATCTACTAGCATATTGAACAGGTCTGTAATCCCCACCCTTTTGTTTTTGAACTAAGATGGCACCTAGACCCACAGGGCTTGCATCAACAATAATTTGCGTCTGTGAAGCTGGATCAAAGTAAGCCAGAGTTGTGGCACAAGTGAGTCGTCTCTTTAGCTCATTAAAGGAATGTTGTTCTATGGCACCCCACTTGCAAGAAACCGCTTTTCAAGTCAACTGCTGAAGTGGTTCACTAATTGTTGCCATATTAGGAATAAATTTTGCACAGTAATTGACTAAACCAAGAAAACTGCAAACCTCTGTAGGGTTTTCTGGATTTCGGGCCTCAGACACAGATTTGATTTTGCGATAGTCTGGAGCAATACCTTTGTCTGACTAAACATGGCCCATAAAAATCATTTTATTCATTTGAAATTTGCACTTGTGTCAAGCCATTGTCTTTTAAGTTCTGTAATACTGTGCAGTCTCTCATTGTGCTCATTTCCGTTTTTGCCCCACACAATGATGTCATCCGAAATATTATGTGTGTCTTCACACCTGTGTTATACTTGTTGAATGATATGTTGATATACTTCGGGTGCACAGAATATGCCGAACATTAGGCGTTTGTAACAGAAGAGGCCTTTGTGGCTTACAAATGTAGTTATCTCCCTAGAATCTGGGGTTAGTTCAATCTGCCTCATTTTAAATCCAGTTTACTAAAACTGTTGCACCATTCATCTCATGCAGAATATCCTCAATGGTGGGTATTGGGTGTCGTGCCCTAATTACTGCTTGATTTGCATCTCATATCCACACAGACTCGAATGTCAGATCCTTTGGGTACAACAACCAAAGAAGATACCCAGGGAGTGGGACCATCCACATGTTCAATAATATCGAGTTCCAGTAATTCAGCAAGCTTTTGTTCCACAGCTGCTCTCAAGCTATAAGGAAGTCTGCGCATTGGCTGCGCAACAGGCTTTACATGAGGGTCAACAGATATTTCTAACTGAAATAATCTGACAGCATGTTAATCTCTGCAATGTTTGCATTGGGCCCAATCTTAAGTACTCCCAGTTCTGTAGCTGTAGTACAGCCAAGTAAAGGGGTTCCTTGTCCTTGAATCACAAAAAAATCACCCCACAAGGGAGATTTAATCCCATTAGTTTGAATATAAGCAACAAATTTACCTTTAAGCTGCAAAGGAGAATTAAATATATAGTAGTAGTAGTAGTAGTAGAATATAAATCTTCTTATTGGTGGAATGTAATTTAAAGGAATAGTTCACTCTCAAAGTGAACTATTCCTTTAATATATTGATTGAAGCCTGGGAGGTTAAGGAGCTATGCCTTACCTCCCGATCTTCAATCAATATTGCAGGGTCCGGGGAACGAAGATACCAAAGACCTTACCTTTTACGCGATCCACCGCAGCCCAGCTGGAATCTCTGACCGCTTCATTCTCCTGTACAGCTATAGTGCACATTACACGCATGCAAGCTGTGCAAGCTGTACAGAAGAGTGAATCGGTCGGAGATTCCAGCTGGGCTGCGGTGGATCACATAAAAGGTAAGGTCTTTGGTATATTTGTTCCCGGACCCTGCAATATTGATTGAAAATCGGGAGGTAAGGTATAGCTCCTTCACCTCTCGGGCTTCAATCAATATATTAAAGGAATAGTTCACTTTGAGAGTGAACTATTCCTTTAAGGTGTTTTTCTTTGCAGTATATCCCATGATGCGGAATCCAGAACATTACAAGCAGCTCCTGAATCAATCAATACAGTAAAGTCAGATGCAACCGAAGGGTCCTTTTCCGTGCAGGCTCACTTATATCCCATGATGCGGAATCCAGAACATTACAAGCAGCTCCTGAATCAATCAATACAGTAAAGTCCGATGCAACCGAAGGGTCCTTTTCCGTGCAGGCTCACTTACTCTAGTAGCTGCAATATAGAAAGAAAATCTTTACTTACACTTGTCCCAACGCTGAGAGAGACTAGTGTGGTCTCCAGAATTATCATCAAATGGACCAGTTGTTGGTAAATCAAGAAATTTCGCCATTCCTCGTGGCCAATATTGTTTTTGTTAAGGAGCAGTATCCCTCCCTCCCTCTTTTAACCACTCCCACTTCCATCCGACCTGACTTTTTCCCCACAAACCAACTGAGGTTGACCAAGAATTAAAGGGTATCTCCACTGGTAAATTTTTTTTGGTATTCAGTTTTATTGAAGCACTGGAGGTAAAGGAGCTGTGTCTTACCTCCTGTTCTTCAATAAAACCTGCAGGAGCTGGAAATGAAGGTAAGGAACTTACCCAATTACTCTCTCCTTCGCCACGTAGTCTGACAGGTCCTGATGGTCTTAGTATTCTATGTACATGCGCAAGTGTGAAGAGTCCGTTGGGACTATGCGGCTTTCTTCAGTAAAACTGGATACCAAAATTTGGTTTTAACCAGCAAAGATACCCTTTAAGTTCACCACACTTGCAAATAAGAGACTAAGGGCCATATTTAAAAACCAGCGGTATCGCAAACGGCCATGATCATTCATTTACGACAAATAATACATTTACGGCAATCGGTCGTAAATGAACGACCGTTCTATTATAGAATATAATATGGTAGTAAACTATCGCAATGGTATTCTATGGCGAGCCTAAATCTATGGTTGTGGTCTTACATTTACGACCGTGATCGAAGATTTATGATGGCTAGCGTATGGCCGCTATCTTATCTTATAGATTTACAACAGTGCTCATAAATTTACTATCATGATAGCGATATAGATAGCAGTATCTATAAAAAGCAATATCGTGCCTTTATGAATATGGCCCAGAATCTAAGCAATCCTTTTATCGATTGTCTAAAATAATTGGCAAATCCCATACATTTCTGGATTGCTTCTGTACAAGTACAATTCTTGATGATTAAAACTAGTAAGATCCAACCCCAAACTGATAGATGCAGAAAGGAAATCTTAAGAACCTCAAAAATACATTATTTGAACTTAAATATGTAAGGACTTACTTCACTAAGCCTCTATAGGAAATAAACAGGCTTACGGTATTCAGAGCAGACCTATGATAGCCGTCCAGTTAAGCAGACACTGTTAGATCAGCCCTCCAGTTCACCAGCCACTGTAAGGTCAGCCCTCCAGGTCACCAGCCACCAGGGTGTTGACTTAACAGAGGCTGGTGAACCGAAGTGCTGAACTAACAGGAGGGAACTGGAGGGATGACATATATATGCCACACAGAGGGTGGTAATATATGTGCCAAACAGAGTGCCCCCAAAAAGTGTCTGGTATATACAAGTTTCCTACACTAATGCATACAAAGTCCTGTGAGCCAAAACGCGTTTTTTGCTGTGTCTGCACAAAAAATGGGAGCACTCTGATTTGCAATCTAAAAGACAGGACAGACCTCATTTATTGCTATAATATACTGGCAGTGAGCCAGGGAAGAACTGGATATGGAATTTTGGAACATACAAGTTGCCCACAGTGACTGGTACATACAAGTTAAAACTTACTGTGGCAGGAGGAGATGTGATGGCTGGCAGGATCAGAGCACCCCCACCTGCATGCGGGGGAATGCAAACATGCAACGAGATGGGGAGAAATCCAAGTGTCACATTTCACTCTACCACAGGGCCGCCGTCTGAGACTAAAGTCTCACTCTGCCTCATGGTAGCGGTGGAACTGTTTAAACCTATTTGAAGTTGTAGCATTTCCTAAACGGCTACCATGGTAACATGAAAATTACCCATATCAGTTCCTTATAAGCTTTCATTCTTACATTACTTCCTATGAAGCCTATGAAATAAAAATGTAAAAATGAATGTTGCAAAAATTTTTATTTTTCCTCCAGCTGTTCCAGGCTCCATCCTGCCTATCCTCTTAATGGTTTAATAGAGAATCACAGTCAAAGTTGTTCCACTCTAGCACCGAGGCATATGTAATAGGACAGGAGGAGTGGCAAAAGGTCATGCTGGTTGTTTACATGCTGAAAATTGAAGTCTGTCACTGTATGATCAGTATTTACTCCCTCGTCCTTCACATATTTCTTTTATTTATACAGGTTAATGAAGTGTGTGTGGCCCAGACATAGATCAAGTTACAAACACAATGTTCCTATATAACAACAATCTGTGAGGTGCACAGTTCTTTCTAAAACGCGTATATCATATTCAGTAAATTAAGTTTCCTATCTTTGTTATTCTGCTATCAGTCTTGTTTATTCAGTCATTGTCTACTTTTAAGTACATGATGTCTCAGGCATATTTAGGGAGATTCAATAAAAGTTCTTATTGTTTAAAATGGTGCTAATTTTGCCCCAACCAATCAGATCTTATTTAACATTTGAAAGCTAACATCTGATTGGTTGGGGCAAAATTAGCACCATTTTAAACGATAAGAACTTTTATTGAATAACCCTGATTGTATTTTGAAAAGGCCGTAGGTTTGAAGGTTCAATCAGTAGGGGAGATGCAATGTTAAATGCTGGAAACATTATGTTCCAGTTTATTCCTTGTCAGCAAGTAGTGGAACCTTCTCACAGACACCAGTACATTGTTTCTACCAAGAAAATGGGTGTGATAAATTGATCAAGTAATCTATGACACTTATTGAAAGGCATGCCCATACCTAAAATAATATTTCATGTACATGTAGAGAACCCAATCGGTACAGAAACCACTAATCCCTTGAGCACCCAGGGGACTGCCATCTTGAAGAACTTAGGGTCAGAAAGGCTAGGCAGGTGGTTGGGGTAAGGGACTCCATTATTGGAGGGTGAAAATAGTAATCTGCTGCCAAGACCCTACATTCCAAACTGTGGGTTGCCTGCCTGGTGCTAGGGTTTGTCATGTGGTGGATTGTGTAGACAGATTATTGGGTGGGACTGGGTCTGACCCTTGGTTCACGTTGGTGCCAATGACAAAGTTAGGGGAGGAGGCGAGGTCCTTAAAAATGATTTCCAAGAGCTAGGTGCCAAGTTAAAGGCAAGGACCTCCAGGATAGTGTATTCGGAAATATTACCGCAGCCACAGGCTAGGCTAGGGAGACAGTAGGAGCTTAGGAGTATTAATACGTGGCTAAGAGGTTGGTGTAAGGGGGAAGGGTTTGGGCAGACTTTTTTGTCGGCTACAGGCTCTTTAGTAGTGATAGGTTGCGCCACACTGATGGTGGTGCAGCTGTTTTGGGGGAGAAGATGGCTGGAGGAGATTTTAAACTAGGTTTGGGGGGGAGGGTAATATCAGTCTCACTGGGATAGATAGCCTCTCAGCCAATCACAGAGGCAGCTGCATGTCCGGCCCCTGCTTGCAAGCAGGGAGCTGGATCAGAACGTTGCAGGAGAGAAGGGCTGTAAGTAGCGATCAGATTTTTTTTTAAAGAAATATCTCAGCGGTTGGGGTGGGCAGGGGGAATCTATCATATGGCCAAAGTTCATTTTTAGATTGGACATGCCCTTTAATTGGATTTTAAGCCATTTCACATCTAAATTTATACCTTTGGGGACAAAAATGTAAAAAAAATAAGTCTGCACCCATGTGGCTTAATTCTGATGTAAAGAGGGAAATGGAAAGGAAGAAAAGGGCTTTTAAAACCTTTAAGTCAGAGGGAACGGAAAGGACCTTTAGGAATTATAAAATCTGTACCAAGTATTGTAAGAAAGCAATTAATCCAGTTAAAATTAATAATGAAGTTACAGGGCCACATTTACCATGAGGCAGAGTGAGACATTTGTTTCAGGCGGCACACCTACACTGAAGAAGGAAGGCGACAGAGAATAGAAAGATAAATAGATCATAGATGGATGCTTGTGAAGGTTCACATTCATTCAGGTGGTTCCAGGTCATCATTCTACATTGAGAAAGCCAGTCGGATGACTAGCGAAACGTCTTCAAGAACTAAAATTTAAGTCCAGTTTATCTAACTGAATACAACAGATATACCATACCTGGATACCACCTGGATGAATGAGTACCTTCACAAGCATCCATCTATGATCTATTTATCTATCTTTCTATCTGAGTCTCTATCTTCTCTATCAATATGTGTCTATCTGTGCCTCGATCTTTTTCTATTTACATGTCTATCTGGTTATTCATCTATTTCAGGCTCTAAGTATACGGGGGGTGTAGCTTAGAGTAGGTGGGGAAAGTGGCGTGTCCATAACCTTTTTACACCGCGCTATGCGTGCCACATGTAGGGGGCCCGAATGTGTATTACAGCCAGGGGCCCTAATGTGAGAACGGTAAAACTATGGAACTGTCTTGCATTTGAAGTTGTGATTAGGATAGTTTCAAAAGAAAGCTGGATAAGTTTCTGATATTAAGGAATAGTAAGATCAGGTTACTGGTATTGATCCAGGGATATTTCTGATTGTCACTTGGAGTCAGGAGAGAATATTTTTACCCTTCATAATTGTGGTGGGACTTTTTTTGCCTTTCTCTGGATCAACAGTAAGGCAGGAAGTGTGGGTATTGCCGAGTGGGTTGAACTGGATGGACGTATGTCTTTATTCAACCTCAAATAATATACTATACTATACTATACTACTGTACATCGCTAAACAAAATGATATATAGAATGGATATTTAATGCAGCATATAAATATTTTCTACTATTAAAATTTATCAAAATACATCAAGATCAATGGCCTGATTAAAAATCAGAATACAAGGGAAACAGGAACAATGGAGAGTCCAAATGAGGTTCTGTCGGGGAATATGGTTAAATTTGGGCTCTGTACTGCATATCCACAGTTCAGGGTCTCAATCTCTGGAGTATGGCAGGGAAGTGAGAAAGGTAGAAAGGTTAAGTACTTAAATAGGTATGATTAAGGATGAGGTAACACTTCAGCGAACGGGACCACACGCTACCACCCCCCCACACACACAAAAACACACAAACACTGCGAAAAAAAAGAGGGATCACGTGTACTCCAAAAATCTGATTGCAGTGCAACGAACAGCAGCGCACCTAGGGCCATATTTATAATGGCGCAGTATCCCTAAAAATCAATACCACGCTTTAACAATTGGTTTAATGATAGTTAAACTAATTGATAATTTCCGATCGGTTTAACTATTGTTAATTTCCGATCATTAGCGTATAACAAGATCGTAGATTTACGATCTCCATAAAACACCATTGCGATTTACTATCGCATAGTATTCAAAGATCAACCGTTCGTTATCTAACGAACGTTCTGTGTAAATGTACGACCGCGGCTGTACATTTACGTCCGCTGTCATACATTACGGATAAAGCACAGTATCGCTAAATTTCATTACCGCACTTTATAAATATGGCCCCTAGTGTGGCCAACACTAGCTTACGCTTTTAAGTGCATGATCGGATCTTGTGTGGCCTAGCTCTTAATGTACACAAGTGACTATGATGATCAGAAAAAAAGCTATCTGTTGGTTTTAAGTAAAAGTAGAATTAGATATAGAAAAAGAGATAAGTGCCACCAGTAGGTTGACACTGGAACTGCATGAATCGTAACACTCTAAGAGAAGATCTTACATTTTCTTTATGGGCTGGATAGGTCCTTAAATGCTGGGAACACACATTGCAGATGTATAGAAGATGACAGACAGATTATACTGGTCTGTCATCAGCTATTAAAACAGCTACACACAGTCCAGTCCCTATATTACCTCCCTATTCATTGTAGAAATTAAATAAGATAGGGAGAGTATACGGTAAGACATTAGAGCTCCCCTTATTTATATGCAAATGGAAATTGAAAATGACATGCCATGGAAACATGGAAATTACCCAGAAATCTCCATTACTATTTGCATATGAGTAAGGGGAGCTCTAATGCATTATGCCCTCTCTATCTTATTTAATTTTCTACAATGTATAGGGAGGTAATATAGGAAATGCTACACCTACTAAGAAGCTTTGACACCATTCCAAGAGCTAAGTGAAAAACCAGAGCGCCAGCTACAGAACGATATGGTTTTGCATTGAGCTTGTAGAATGCTGTTAAAGCCTCTTAGTAGGTTTAGGATTTCCTAAGGGCTGCCATTAAAACATGGACATTGTCCAGAAATCTCCATTCCTTATATACATTGTACAGGTAGATAATTCAGGTGGACAGAGGCCACTATCAGTTCTTTGTGCTGAAGCAGGCCGTATGAAGATCGGATTGGTCCCGATAAGGCAGAAAATTGGAAAAGTATGGACCCCTTAATGTAAAAGGGACCAGTAGTTTTATTTTGTGGGTTTTTTGTTATTTTTTTAAATTGTATTATTATTTACTTTTTCAGTTACATTTTTGTAATCTGTGGGTTGAGGATTTGCTGTGTCGTTTGAGCATACAGGCCAGGACAAAGATAAGGTTTCATGTACTGTACAGTCATGGTGTTCACGCTGGCTGAATATCAAGAGGCAATAGCATGTTACAAATTAATAGAGATAGCACAGCATGCTAATGGAGTGAGGAATGCCATATCAGTTTAATTAGGGTTTCCAGATCAGTGAAAAATCAGGACACCTATTAAAATCACATGTAGCAAGGCTGAGTCATCAGTAATGCAGTTTTAATGCAATCAGTGCAGCCCTGCTAACTGCATTAATTAAGAGCGTCCTACAATCAGCAGGTGATCTGGAAACCCTAAGTTTAATGTACTGTTGTTTCTATCTGGTATTCCATGACCCAGGTGCAGCATCCCATTGCCCCTTCACCTTGGCACTAAAATTTTAGACACACCAAACTCATTTAAAAGGTGCGTGCTCCCACTGGTCTCAATACATCAGGAAGTTATGGAACCACGCTATTCAGTGTTAATAGGTTTAAAACATCAAAGCGAAAAGCGAAACATCTGATGTATTTTGTGCTACATCGTGCTACTGTTTAGGGCATATTTACTGTATTTATCTGTTTCAGTTGTTTGTTTTTTTTAAAGTAAAACATCAGTATTCAGGTTAAATTGTCGTATTTGGCAACAAATAAGTGTATTTTGAGTTGCAGTTTTGGCACTCAGTCTCTAAAAGGTTCGCCATCACTGCTTTAGAATAACATTGCAAAAGACAAACATTTCAGATTAAATTAGTCATCCAATCAGAAACCTCCTTATATTGCACTGTTGGCATTGTGTACAAGTCTTAGAGATTTGTCACAAACTACTAGATTTTGCAGTTAATTCTGCACTGATATTTATAAATTTTAATAACATTGATATTTGTATTGTACCCTTAATCAACATATGCTTGTCAGTGTCAGAGAATGGGAGGAGAGCAAGTGCTTTTGTAATGCGATTTAATGTGTCTGCAGTATTGTTTTTGTGCATTTCTATGAAATACGTTTTTGGGTTAAATGCCTTATAACACATAAAAATACAAACTTTTATGGGTGTATTTTTCTCCAATCCATAGACTTTCATTGAGTGCATTATCACAATAAACTGCAGAAAGCAGTGTGTTAAAAAAACGCACAATGCATAAAACACAGTACTGCAAAGGCTATTATTAATTTGGCTTGAAGAGCCAAATTACGGCGTTATCTGCGAATTTCAGGACATTTTTCCACATAGACTATAATGGTAACAATCCTCAAATGTGATTATTTCAAAACAGTTTGTTTCGTGGTCATAAACACAAAGGCTGATACCCCCAGCCCCCCACACAGACACAGGTACACCCACCTACTGACCTACCTTTTCATTCCCATGGAAGCCATACTTAAAGGGTAACTATAATGAAAAAACTAATTTTGATCGATCATCAATAAAAGTTAGTTATATCGTCATACATGCAAAAACACATACCCCCAACCTCACAAGAGTACACACACCTACTGACCTACCCTTCCATTTCTGTGGCAGCCATACTTAAAGGGTAAATAAAGTTAAAAAAAAATATTTTGATATATCCTCAATAAAAGATAGTTTTATGGTTGTAAACACACACACAAAAAAAAATACCCTTTTTTAATCACCAACAAAGTTTGTTTTTTTTAACCCCCCAACCAAACACAGCTAAACACACCTACTGATCTACATATGCATTACTGTAGCAGTCATACTTAAAGGGTAACTAAAGTAAAAAATGTTTTTATCAATAATAAAAAAAAAATGTTTTTTTAACCCCCAATGTGACACAGGTACACACACCTACTGAGCTACCCCTCCATTACTGTTGCAGCCATACTCAAAGGGTAACTAAAGTGAAAAATTTTTTTGGCCAATCATCAAAAAAACAACAATTTCCTCATCATTGGCATTATTGGGTTTAAAATCTGCAGCACAAACACCCACATTCCCTTCCAAAATGCGTCCTTTTAAGCCAAATTCAAAGTTTATACTTAAACTTTTCCTTTCTAGTTCTTATGTGCATTCCTATGTGTTATTGATGTCCTTGCTTTTTTCCCCAATGCAATAAAACGCAATAAAATGCATCTAGCGTAAACAATGCCTTGGGCTTCTTTCCGTGTTGCCAGGTTTTTGCCGCTCGAAAAATGATACATGTAGCATTTCGCTAGTGGTAACCATCGGTGGACCCCTTGGAAAAGATCACAGAAAAGAAACCTGCAGTTCATGTGAAAAAAAGGTAACTTTCAGTTTCTCTGCAAAATTAAGGATAAATAGGATAGATTGGATAGACCGCTTGGTCCCTTTGGGGAACCTTTGACCTAACTTGTGGTCTGATATGCTTGACTTCTTGAATGAATCTAGATACCAGATGGTCAAGGATCCACTTAGTATTGTGTATAGCTGGGAGGGCTGAAATCTGAGACTTGAGGATTGATAAGTGTAAGTTTTTATCAAGGCCGTCTTGCAGAAATTCTATTAAAATTTTAACTGTAATGGATTCTAGGTTGAAGCTTTGTATTTTACACTAGTTGGAAAAGATGTCCCATATCCTGTAATAAAATTTGGAGGTTGAAGACTTCCTGGCTGCCATGAAAGTAGAAACGGATACCTCCAAAAAGGTCCCTGCTGGAGAGCTCCATTCAATAGCCATGCCACCAGATAGAGTTTGTCTATCATAGGATGACTAATTGTGACTAATTTTTCAGGTGCCCTGAAAAAGAATTAATCTAATTTTTGAAAATTGCTAGAGGGGCCTGAATTGCCATGGATAAGATCCAGGAGAACCAGGGTCTCATCAGCCGCCAGGGAGTTATCATGATCAACATCTGGGAAATAATCGAAAAGGGTGGAAAGAAGTACATCAGAGATTCCTTCCAAGTTATGGAAAATGTATTGACCCCATGAGCCTTGGTGTCTGGATTCCAGGAGCAGTATCTCCCCAGTTTGTGATTGGCTCTGGAGACCATAAGATCTAGAGTTGGATAACCTACGATCTTAATGAAAAATTTCAACATGGAAGCCTTCTTTGTTACAGAATCTATTACTATAATGAACTTAATGCAACTTACTAGAGAGAAAGTAAGAGAAAAGGGGAGAAAAGCTTTAACATTAAAATTTTAAAAAATTAAGTTTAGTTAGCTAGACTATGAGATTTTTGCTGTTTAGCATGTTGATTCATGTCTAGTTTTAAAGGACAGGAGTGGATATTCCAGATTCCATTACCTTCTGTCAATCTGTTACTGAAAAGCTTAAATATGAAAAGATAACATGTTATTATTGACACTTTCAATGCAATCACAATCTATGGAATCTTTTAGTAGAATGGACAGATGATATCTCTGCAGCTCCTTCTCAGTACCCCACCAAGCAGTTTCATCTATCTATTCTATTTATCCTTAATTTTGCAGAGAAACTGAAAGTTACCACTAGCGAAATGCTACATGTATCATTTTTCGAGCGGCAAAAACCTGGCAACACGAAAAGAAGCACAAGGCATTGTTTACGCTAGATGCATTTTATTGCGTTTTATTGCATTGGGGAAAAAAGCAAGGACATCAATATCACATAGGAATGCCCATAAGAACTAGAAAGGAAAAGTTTAAGTATAAACTTTGAATTTGGCTTGAAAGGACGCACTTTGGAAGGGAATGTGGGTGTTTGTGCTGCAGATTTTAAACCCAATAATGCCAATGATGAGGAAATTGTTGTTTTTACTTTCCCTTTAAATATGGCTGTCACATGAATTCAAGGTGGTCAGTTGGTGTGTGTACTCGTGTTGGGGGATAAAAGACTAACTTTTTTGATGATTGGTCAAAATGTACTTACATTTCTTCAAAGTTCTAAATTTTCTGATCTTGATAATATAAGCTTAAAAGATCTAACTCTAAAAAAGCTTTTTCTTGTTGCCATCACCTCGGCAAGGAGGGTAATTGAATTAAATTCATGTCTCTGAACCATACTTAATTTTCCTCCAAGACAAGGTAATTTTACGACCAGATTCTTATTTCTTTCCAAATGTGGTAACAGAGTATCACTTCAATCAAGACATTATTCTTCCTAAATTCTCAGACCCAGATTCTCAGAATCATTCACTGGACCCAAATAACTCCATCAAAGCCTATAAGCAACATATAGCAGGGTACAGGAAATCAGAAGCTTTATTCATCCTTATTACCCGTGACCAGGAAAGGCCTTTAACCCTCAAAAGAGTAATTAGGCAAGCTAATGAGGCTCAACTAACCTCTCCTCCTGAAAAAGTGACAGCTCACTCCACTCGGACCATAGCCACTTCTTGTGTTATGATGGCAAAGGTTTCCCCAGAAGCTATCTGCTGGGTGTCTACCTGGTCTTCTTTGAACACCTTTATAAAGCATTATAAATAAGATATTTTTTCCAAAGACCAAGAAAGTTCTGGGTCTTCGGTTCATTCTGCAGCCGAAACCAATTAAATGACTTGTTTAAACTTATATTTGTAGCTCTCCCTTTATTTTTCTTGCTTGGAAAATCTCATTCATCACTGCCGTGTGAAGGACCATGAAAAAGTGAAAAGTAACCTCAAACTTACTGTAATTTTCCTTGAAATTTTCTTAAATTTACTTGAATTGATGCAAGGTATCAGGGATTAACCCATTCATCCCCCGTGTTCCAGAAAAAGAAAATTGCGATAAGTTTAAGGTTTATTTCCGCTTTTGTATCCAGAGGTGGAAACCTCGAATTTCCCCTTTTTTGTTGAGGTAATACACCACAGACATGTTGTTTGACTGAAGTGCTCTGCCTTAAATAATACATTTGAATGCTTTCATTGCTAGCAGGACCACTCTCAGGGGTATATTATTAACAGCGTGGTATTGATATAGCGCCTTTAATGTTCATAAAAATTTTCATTTGTGGCTGTAAAACTGCAATAACCATCGGAAAATTTTGATAGCGATCATACAAGTATGATACTTTAGTACTGCATGGTATTGTAAGGCCGCCTGGTCATAAATGCAGGTTATTAAAGGACAACTAAAGCCACAGAAGAACACTGAACCAGAGGGCAGAACACCTTGATATAAAACCAGTAATCTGTGTCTTACCTCTCATTTTGATACAGGCGCTGGGAAATTTACCTAAATAACATGGTTTGTGCTTTACTTCTCAGCATTCTAGTATCAGACAGTTTGGTCAACGACCATTATGTTCTGCACATGCTCAGCCCTTAGCTATGGCAGAAACTTGTTACAGTTGGTCACACCCATTAATAATCTCTAGCCAATCCTTTTACAGGTCAGATAAAGCAAGGAAGCATGTGACTCAGGTCAGGAGGTGTGGTCTGACACTGCACATACACACAGATACTTCATACAGTTCTTAACAGGCTTTTGATTTACTTAATAGAGTTTACTAAAGTGGCATTTTTTAGGGGGGGTGTTTTCAGATTCTGGATTATATAAAATTGGGTTTAGTTCTCCTTTAAATATGGCCCTCATTTCCTTGAGGTTTTCGCATTTCTTTTCCGATTGTGTGTTCCAGGCTCCTTGTACTGTTCTGTTCATATCCCTCCCAATGTTATATTAATCCACTGATGGGCCGAGATTTGTACTGGCCTGTAGTTGCTGTGGATGGTCCACCTCTTGACTTATCTCCTGATTGAGTTGGGAATAATTACCAATTGGTTCAGGCTTTCCTGAAGATTCCATTGTTTGAGTAGACATAACTGCAGAGATCTAATCTGGCCTACTGTACACAGTCTGTTGCAGCTATTATTTTCACCAATATTCTCTGTCATATTTGGGATGTGGATACTGGGTGAGCTACAAGTTTCTTTGTTTCTTTTATGATGTACTCTTGATATTCATTTGGAAGAGATACTTGACTGCTCACATGTCTATTACTACTCCCAGGAAGAGAATGTTTTCAGTTGGAACCAGTAAGGATTTTTAGTAGTTTATTTCTCAACCAAGATGGTTTAGATAGGCAATGTCATTTGAATGTCTTCCTGTAACAGCTGTTTGTTTCTTGTTTTCAGTAAAATATTGTCCACAAAGATATATTTGGACTCCTTTCACCCTAAGTTGTGCTATTACTGGAGCTAATTAAAAGGCAGTGGTAAAATTTACTGTGGGGAGCTACACCAAGTGTAGAGAGAAGGTGTCGGCGTCCAGGTATTGCAGGTAAATCGGTCCGACCAAACCGTGGAATATACATGTATCATGAAGCAAGATACCGTCAGACTGAAACCATCAGACACGAACCCCGTGAGTATGATAAAACATAGCTTTTATTGCTGCTGATAAAATCAAAATGCTAATATCACACGGCACTACAATCGCAGGCAGGGGAGGGGGATGTGGCCTGACGCATTTCGCGGAGAACTTCCGTTTCTCTGAGGAAAAGGAAGTTCTCCGCGAAACGCGTCAGTCTGATGGTTTCACTCTGCCGGTATCTTGCTTCATGATACAGGTATATTACTGGAGCTAGCTATCTTTGTAAATTGAATTGAATATATTAATTCCAAATGGTAAGCATTTGTACTGAAAATGATGACCTAGGGTCCAAATCGAAGGGTCCAAGTACATGATGGTTTGCGCTCCATAGTTCTATATTTGACAGCCAGTCTTTTTTCTGTATTTGCATAGTAATTCATTTCAGGGTTTCCATCTTGAACCTCATTGACTTCAGGTATAAGCTCAGAGTTCTTAAATCTAGTCTCCCCCGAAATTCTCCTGTTTTTTTCATTTTGAGTAAAAATGGTGAGTATACCCCTTGTTTCTGGTATTTACTTGGTACTTTTTCTATTACTTATTAAGATAAGAGATCTTGAAGTATGATGAATAGTTCTTTTCCTGCTTGAAAGGATTTTGGGTCTATAGCTTTGAGGAATATATCAGTGGGAGTTCTAGAAATTTTAGGAGAGTTTTGTATGAACCAGACGTTTGTTTGTGCTTTTTCCAGTCTGTCACAAAACATATTAGTCTTCCTCCTATCTTGCAATGGGGCTACCAGTCAGAACTGCCTATCATCTTCCTCCGGTGGTTTATAAATTGGGAAAAAGCAGCTGTTCTGTCTTATATGATTGATTTTAAAAGTAAGGGCAGCCTGGTCTGTATTATTTTGATTGACAGAAGGCTGATTCAGAAGTAGGCTGCATTTCCCTTCTATTTCTTCTGAACTGTGAAAGGGTTTTTTGGCTAAGTTTCTATTATTTCATAGGGAGCCGCACGATCGGCCAAAATTTACCAAAAGACCCCAACTTGAGTAAGCCTACACGCTACACCAGCATGCTGTTAGGGGATTTGATTGACAGCTCAAGCAGGAGTGGTGTAATGATATTTTGACATTTTTAAACTTATATATCTTGGGACAAAGGAGGAAACTGAAGCAAATAAAAGTACTCTGGGGGTTGGGGGAATTATAGAACACTAGGAAAGAAAAATAATTTATATTTTCCCACTATAGATGCCCTTTAAGGTGAATACACTTGTGCGATCTCAGGTGCGGAACCGCACGATTTGTATGCATGGCCCTTTCGGACGGTAATCATGCTATGTATGGGCACTTTGTCAGCCAAAACGGCCATGCAGTCGGGGGTCATTGATGATGCTCCTTGTGGATCGGGTAACAAGCCCCGACTGCACAGTAATTTCGGCTGACAAAGTGCCCATACATGGCATGATTATAGCCTGAAATGGGCGTGCATACACAATGTGTGTTGCAGGTCGGCCCCCTGCGATAGCACGTGTGCATGAGGCTTAACACGGATTAAACCTTCACATTCTACTGCCATGGGAGAAACAGGGAAACATTTTGTGTTAATTGCATCAATAAACTCCCAATTACCTGTTCACTGATACAAGGACACCCATCCTGTGTCCCTCCAGGTGACTGGAAATGAAAAGTCTCAGCATTCCCAAACCATATAGGGCAGACAGAGAATGCTGGAGGGATGCAGTTTCCACATACCTGACCTATACCAACATTTGTTATCAGAGCATGATTATCCACTACTGCCTAGGGCCCAGGAAAGGGTCCAGTTTCAAAAGCAGAAACAGTGTAACAGTCTATCTGTTGTATTCAATTAGATCAACTGGACTTGAAGTTTAGTTCTTGAAGACGTTTCGCTAGTCATCCAACTGGCTTTCTCAATTCAGAATGACTTGTACAAGAATCTGTGGCAATTATGTACCCTGGAAAATCCCAATTAGCATTTCACAGCCAAGTGTTAAGGGCGTGATTGGATTGTGGCTAAGAGGTGTTATAGGAACGCCCAGAGAAAGCCAGTCGGATGACTAGCGAAACGTCTTCAAGAACTAAAGTTCAAGTCCAGTTGATCTAATTGAATACAACAGATATACCATGACCTGAATGAATGAGAACCTTCACAAGCAGTGTATCAATCTATGCAATACACAAACACAAACCCTCCAACATTCGCCTTTAAATAGGTACACTGATAAGAAATGTATAATTATTCTCCTCCCACAGCTCTGCACGGGGTCGTTTGTATGAGTATTGAGTATTTCAATTATCTTCTTTCGACATTGACAACTTCCCTGTAGTTAAGACAATGATCTAGTCCATGTACCCATGCAACATGCACCAGTAAATCAATCTGGGACTGTGGTCACAACGTTCCCGTTAACAGGAATAGTTAATATTCCTTGTAAATCCTCCCCGAGGCAAAGTAATGAAGCATCGCTGGAAATAACTCATGTTAAGGAGACGGGGGGCGTGTAGTGGGCAGTGTCTGCACACCTCCGCTGAAACTCTTTCCGATTGGCCAGGGAAAAAAGACTGTCATGTGACGTAAGAGGAGAGGGCGTTCTAAAATACTAAGTAGACAAAAGCTGGGGATGCTGCCGCTATAGAACTGTGACTGGTACAGGCCGACAAGACACAGAACGAGGCACAGGTAACATTATTATATAGTCAGTGCTAGATCGGGGCGATGTCAATCAGGAGCAATTTCGCCAGGCTGCTGAAAAGGCAAGTCAGCTTATTAAAAGTCCAGAAGAAAAGCTCCCACTCTGTGGCTGTGATTGGGGCTCCTTTCTCAAAGGGCCAGGTGAGCATCTGTTTTAAAACCTTCTTTCTCGGTGTATGTGAATTAAAAGGTCCTCATTATAACAAGGACATTATTATCACAGGGGATGTGTCTGACTGACTTAGCCTGAGAATCTGATCTGAAGTCCATTGTCACTTACACGTGATCCCACACTCTATAGGGGAGTGTCTCTTAGCGGTTATATAAAGAATGGTGTTGCCAATGGACTGCACGTATAGGGAGCTGCAGTGTGTTATACAATATGCAGACATCCTCTTACCCAGAGCTGTCAATGAAGTTAAATCCATTTTAAATGGCTGTACATAATGTTATAAAGCTGCAGTCAGTTCTAAAGATCTAGAGGTCAATTGGCATAGTCTGTGTGTAGAGTTGTACTGACATTTCTTCCCCATATACATGAATTATCATACACTGGGAGAATATAACGAGGGTGGATTAGGATAGGATTCCTTCTTTTACTGAACCACTTTCTAACGCAGTGGGGTCTAGTGGAGTGTCCAGTGTTTTTAAGACCAGACCAATTTAAATGCATTCTCATCTAATTTACATTTTCCCATTATTAATAAGATGTTTAATTTCTCATTGGCTAACAAGTCAATCCCATCAGTACGCTCTGTGAGAGTTTTAGGTGTTGGCACCAGAAGGAAAGAATGGGGAGAAAAGAATGGGGAGAAAATACAATGGTTCCCACGTTCTGACTCTTTACCTACAATAAGGCTGTATCTGCCTGGGAAACTTTGTACACAGTTTGCTAATAGTCACCCAAGCAACCACTGCTGCCATTTAAATGTGTATGGTAGCTCACCCAGACATTGTTTAAGTGATCCATCTAGCCATATTACAAATTTTTAAATTGAGTCAGTTTTTAAGTGGTCGGTGCACCCCGAGTTATGTATTGTATGTAGTATCTAAAGCCAGTGCCTTAAAGTTGTTTTCTACTGGCAAATCACTAAACAACATCAAAACAACATTAAAACAACCACTCTACTATATTCCCTCAAACCTGTGCGCTCATGCGCACACACACAATTCAACCGGTTAAAGGGCATGTCCAGACCAGGTAGAGCCCCCCCAAACCCCACTTTCACATTGTTTAGAATTGCCAAAGGTGCCTCTGAAGGGACATAACTGACCCAGTCCTTCGCCACTCTGTACTACCCTGCCGGCGCTTCATCCTGGCTGCCCAATTGCCTGACAGATGCAACCAGGAAGTAGAATGGCTGTCAGAGCCTCGGTGCTCCTGTTTTTACTTGAAACAGGAACAGGGGGCAGTGTCCTTCAGAGGCATCTTTGGCAATTGTACATAATGCAAAAATGGGGTTTGGGGTTGATCTACATGACTAAACATTTTTTTTTCATGCTAGACATGTCTTTTAAAATAAATTGCAGACATAAATTGTGTGAATATATAGCATAAAGTTTTTTACATTATGTCCACACACATGTCCAATACAAAATTAGGCAGAACATTGCTGCTCAGCTACTGTCCTACAGCCTTGCTTTTAGATACAGACTGTTGGATTGCTCATCCAACAATTGGGCTTAATAACCATAGCTAACTTGTGTAAATAGCCAGAGTCTGAGTTTCCACTTATTACAAAATGAATGCACATAATTTTACTATACTCTTTTCTGTGGATTCCTTTGAGTTTCTATTTTATTATCATTAAAGTTCAAAAGTGCAAACAAGCTTTTTGTCCCATTTTAAAACTTGGGACATGTAGAAAAAGTATTTGTCTCTCCTGAGCTCCAGCTAGATCAGTTCAGTGCTGCCTTAAGAAAATACAGGTAGGCATACACTATGTTATCCTTAAATAACCCTAATCTTTTTTTATAGAGTTAATGCAAGAAGGGGACCAAACCTTCTGTACCTCATTCTCGTGACTGTGCGAAAGTCAATGGCAATAGGTTTCAATATTGTGGGGTTTTTTTGCAGAGCAGGATTATTCACAAGGCAACCCTCGGAACCTCCCTAGGGCCCAGGAAACTTCTGGGGGCCCAGCTTCAGAACAGTAACAAAATTACAGTCTTTGCAATATATGTAGCAAAAAAGGGGTCCCTAAATGATGGCCCTGCCTAGGTCCCCATATGATCTTAATCCGTCTCTGTTTTTTTGCCCCTTTCAGTCATTTCTACTCTAGTCCAGATGGAATAGCATCCATTTTCTAAAAAATGTCTTTAAAAGCTGTACAATTTTTTTTTTTAAATATTTCTGGATCTATTTACTATTAACAGTTTTCAGCACCTCTTTACTTTCAGGATGTTATCACTGCCAATCATTTCCAATAGTATTCTGTAGGTGGTCTTGTTATCCCTACCACCACAAGCAATCCCAGGATTCTGCCTGAGTAGAATTTTCCCCCCTCTGTCCCAAAAGGCAGAGTCCCCCCTCTGTCCCAAAAGGCAGAGCCACCTCCTATGTCCCAAAAGGCAGAGTCCCCTCCCTCTGTCCCAGAGTTCCACTCCTCTGTCCCAGAGCCACCCCATTCTGTCCCAGAGTTCCTCTGTGGCAGTCCCCCCCTCTATGGCAAAGTCCCCCTCCCCTCTGTGGCAGAGTCCCCCCTCTGTGGCAATCACCCCCTCTGTGACAGAGTCCCCCTCTACCTTATCTGCTCTCGGTCTCCATGCTGTAGTGTGTGTTTCCTGTATTTCTCCCTCTAGTGGTAAGTCAATAGGAACTGCAGAGACAATCTTACTATCTCCCTCTAGTGGTGAATCAATAGGAACTGCAGAGACAATCTTACCATCTCCCTCTAGTGGTGAGTCTATAGGTACTGCAGTGACACACACACAAGGACTCACAGAACCGGAAGCAGCATTTAGGATTTTATATATATAGATAGCTGTCTGCAAGCAGTTATGAAAAGAAGTAAAATCAGTGTTGTGCAGGTGATTCCTATTAATAAAAGAGAGTAATGTGAGTTTTGTAACCCGGTTCTTTCTTGTATGAAAAAGACGCCCCAGGTAGAACAGTAGATACGAACATTACTCAGAAAGGCAAAATATAAATAGTTGGCATTGCTTGTTGTAGATGCACAGTAGTCTTTGTGTGTCTGACTCGGCTTGTTGTGCTTTAAGCATCTATCCAAGTTGAAGGCCATGCATACCAACAAGTGAATATTACTTAAGGCAGCTTTACAACAAAGCCTAGGTTTAGTAGGGCCCCACAATATGTGTATTTTTGAAGACGCTTGTTTGTGGATATGATTACTGTGTAAAAATATGTTAACGGGACATACAATAAACTATCTGGGACATTGTTCACCAATAGAGTATGTCAGAGAACACGCGGACATCCCTTAAGTCTTGAAGAAAAAAGGTTTAGGCTTCAAGTTCGGAAAGGGTTTTTCAGTGTGAGAACGGTAAAGCTATGGAACTGTCTTCCAGTGGACGTTGTTATGGCAGGTTCATTGGTCAGTTTAAAAAAAAAGGCTGGATGAGTTTCTGCAAACAAGGAATGTTGCAAGTAACTGGTATTGATACATAAAGTATAGTTGATTTAGGGAAATTTCTGATTGCCACTTGGAGTCAGGAAGGAATAAATTTGGTGGGTTATTTTGCCTTCCACTGGATCAACAGTTAGGCAAGAAATCAGGATATTGCTAGATGGGTTGGACTAGATGGACATATAACTTTATTCAACCTCAAATACTACTATACTATGCTATAGTGCATGCGTTTTGTGTTCTGCAAGGACATGCTTTTTCTTATAGAAATGTATGTATTTACTATAGAAGAAAATAAAGAAATTGTCTACTATTTTGTTTTTATGGCAGAAAAGAAGAGGTGTTGAACATGGGCCAGCAGCGATTAGAAGTGCTGGATTAATTGAAAGACTATCCAGTTTAGGTAAGAAAAACAAATAGACTACATCCACACAGTTCCTAAAGATTGTTGGACTGATTGGTAGATGGATAATACTTATCTAATGTGTGTTTAAGTTTATGTTGAATGTGAACCTTAAAAGGCAACTAAGCACTAAAATCAACTTTATCTGATTTCCCACTTGAGGGTGACAATGTGTGACTATAAAGATCTATTTATTGCAATAAGGGTAAGAAAATATTAAAACAGTCTCCCAATGATACTTATAAATAAGTGAAAAACATAGGGGTCATATCAATGCATCCCATTAAAGAAAAATAAAAAGAAGACTCAAGACTCCAGTATGTTTTAATGGTATTAACATATGTCAATAAGGAATCAAATAGTATAGGGAGATTTTAAAGGGCAAGTCCAGCCCTCAAGTGACAAAACTGCAATAGTTAGAAAGTGGAAACATATATCACTAACGTGAAATGCTTCACAATGTCCTGTTGCCCCTTTTTCTGCTTCCTGGTACTTCAAGATAACAACTGTCAGTGATAGATATGACAGTTGACATCACAGCCAATGACTGAAGCTGTCTCCTCTGAGCATGTTTCAGCTCAAAACAAGCTTAATAAATTGCTGAAGGGTGCATGAAACAAGTATAGCTGTTAACACGCACTTCCCCTTAGTTTCCACACAGCATCCTGGAGCATAGCAGGCATAAGCTAATGATTAGAGAGGACAAGGTCAGATATCTCAACATATTTAAAAGGGACCATTCTTTTTAATTGATGTCATTATTGCGGTGTTGGCCCTACCAGTGTTTCTTGGACCCTTGAAAGGATCCTTGGTTACCAATGATTTTAATATTTCCTTGTACAGAAATATTTAGACTAAATTAGCCATCATATTCTGTTGTCCTTGAATGGTTATAGTGCTTCCCTCTCACAAATGCAAATAAGGAACTTCTGCAGTTTTCATGTTTTCGTTAAGATAGAATCGAAATATATTGTGTGCCAGAAGAGGTTAGGAGGGAGATGCCATTTTAAGGGATTCAAGTGTCAAATGTTGCTGCTTGGAAGTCACTGCTGAATAATTAACACAATGAACCATCATCAGGCCAACCATTAAAAACTTGATACCTGTGACTTTTCAACAGTAGGCCAAAGTTTCAGTAATGGTTTTAAGTCTTGATCCTGATGAGCCATATGTAAATGTGATAAGCAATTATACTTAACACTACGCGACAAAACAAAAATCTCCAGTGACAGTATATTTATAAAGATTTTCTACAGCATTTATTATATATTATATGTAACATCCAAAAGGTCTACATAGAAATTTATAGAGTTACATCCTTAAATCTATACTACAATTATAGATTCCAGGAAGGCAATAAGGCAATAATCTAGTAGCCAGGTCTGCTGCCTTAAGATTTCCTAAAGTTAAGCTTCTAAGAGATACTTAAATGTTTCTAAACCAAGTTCTCCCCTGGTCACTGGGCAGAAGGGTGAAAGCTGGCAGATGCAAAATCCATCTCTTACTGTTGGCCCAATGACAGGGGAATTGCTGTACTTCCAGACGGAGCTTGGTGACTAAGCTATCTATATTGCTGGTTTCTTTTTCTTTCCCAAAGTTATATTTTCCATTTCATTCGCCCCTTAAGAACTGGGTTGACTTGTTCTCTGACTAATATTCCTGCATTTATGATTCCCCAAATACATGCCTGAATGTTAACCTTGACACTATATCTGTTGTATTCAGTTATATCTGCTAGACTTAAAGTTTAGTTCTTGAAGACGTTTCACTAGTCATCCAACTGGCTTTTTCAATTCAGAATGACTTGTACAAGAATCTGTTGGCAATTATGTACCCTGGAAAATCCCAATTAGCATATCACAGCCAGCTGTTAAGGATCTTCTGAATGCAAGACGTGATTGCATTGTGGCTAAGAGGTGTTATAGGAACACCCATGGTAAGGTGTGAAAACAGCATTGTACATGGCAGACAGTTGGTATCGAACCTCCCCACCTTTATTCAGGCTTGGTTTCTTTATTTTCACATAAATGGCCTCCTTAACACCTCTCTTGAACCAATCCTGTTCCTTTGAAAGGATGTTGACAATCTTCAAAGGTATGTCCTTTTTTCCTTAAGATGCAGGTACATGGCTGAGTCATGACCCGAGGAATTGGCTCTTCTGTGCTGGGCCATACGTTGGTGCAGTTGCTGTTTGGTCTCTCATCATATACTGCGTATATGATGTCGCTTTTCTTGTGTTTCAGTATTGGGTAGCAATTGCTGCCTCAGTGTGTTATTTGGTTTAAAGCAGACAGGGATACAGTGTTTTTTGAAAATTCTTCTTAATTAAGTGCCATGTATCAGTCGGTTGGGCAAAAATATTGCATGGTGTGGATGGAGGCGGTCACAACCGAGCTCGGCCACTTGTTTGTCTGGATCGGACGAACAGGCCTGGTGGTAAACCATGGCCGATTGTGCGGCCCCTAGGAAGCTGCACGATTGGCTGTGATTTTCCAGCAGGCCCATTCGTCTGATCCAGACGATAGGTTGTGCGAACAGTCAGCCTGCAGCAATTATTGCCGCGACCAACAGTCATTTGTCCCATCTAAACGCTTGCTCGGTAGCGTAGCAAACGCTCGGTCTGGACAATAAGTCCGCCCATGTGTATCCACCTTAATGAGTGAAAAGGAGGGATGAAATGTTAGGTGGGCCCCTTAATGTTTCCCAGTGGGTCTCTGTTTGGCCCCATTCTATACACATACATACATGTTCCAAGTGAAATGCCTGCAAAAAGATAAAACACACAGATCAAACAGCCACTGCAAATGGTTGAGATGTTATTGGCTTCCTCAACCTTTGCAAAGGGAGCCAATAACATTAGTACAGAAAATTTCTATCTAGCCCAATAGATCCCAAAGCTAACAGTAGTAGTCTGTGATAATGGGATCTATAGTTCTTGTGCCACACATGTTCCTGGTATTCAAAAAATCCCCTCAATCAACAGGGATTTGCTGAATATCAGCCTTGTGTATTATGTTACACTGTATAATCAAATTTGACTACAATATACACTGTGACAAATAACACAGTGCATAAAAACAAAGGGAATAATTTGTACAGCCAAGTATGCCACGGTCATAAAAAGAACCAATGACCTAGAGTTTGTCAGCAAGGGTTTATTTTTATTTATTTTTGGGCAGCACGGTGGCTCAGTGGTTAGCACTGATGCCTTGCAGTGCTAAAGTCCTGAGTTTGAATCGACCATTGGGCACATGAGGCAAGGAGTTTGTATGTTCTCCCCGTGCTTGCGTGGGTTTCCTCCGGGCACTCCGTTTCCCCCCACAATCTTAAAGACATACTGATAGGTTGTATGTGTTAAATACATCGAGAAAAATAGATAAATAAATAAATTAATAATACCATAATGAAATAGCTTTTTCAGATCACTTAGCTTACAAATAATACAAGTACATGTTTATTAAAGGATAACTATACATAAAAATAACTTTTTAAAAATGGAAAGTACCTCAGGCAGGGAGGTAGGATTGACTATTCCTCACAATATTGTTTTGTTGAGGAGCTACAGCACATACAGTTTTAATTTGCCAGGTTAGTCCTAGACTAGTACTATATTAATGGAATAGTTTACTGCAAAAGTGAACTATTCCATTGATTGAAGACTGGGAGGTTAAGGAGCTATGCCTTACCTTCCGTTCTGCAATCAATGCATGTGGAGCCAGGAAAGAAGATAGAACAAACTTACCTTTTGTGTGATCTTACCCAGGAGAAATGAAATGCCTGACCGCTTCCTGGCTCTGTTTAACTATAGAGCGCATTATAGTTAATCAGAATCAGGAAGTGGTCAGTGCTGCTGCGGTGGATCACGTGAAAGGTCAGTTTGTTCTATCTTTGTTCCTTTTGCAGTGAACTATACCTTTAAAGATAGTGCTGAAGCCAGGAGGAAGACTGGCAGAATTACTTTTCTTTGGGCTTGCTCCTGACAGAAGCAATATTGGGAGGTGGGAATTACCAGTCCTTTATCCATGTCCCAAGTACTTTTAAAAAAAAAAAATATATATATATATATACACACAATAGTTATCCTTTAAACACACTTTTTTGGAGTTAATTGGCCATTTTAAACAGCACTAAGCGGTGGAATTTTCCATTGTAATAGCAGAAGGCTGATTTAACATCTTGTCTCAGAACATGTATCCTATTTGCAGGCTGATCTTATTTCAGATTCCAAAAGTGTCAAAGATGTCAATGTCATATCATGCTAAAACCTTCCAGTCATCCAAGGCACCTTCAGAAATGTCCTGTGTGTAGGAAAAACATATGAGATAAACAAGGCCATGGATTTTACATATTTTCCATCTGTGATTTCTATTTTACAGGATTTGAAATAAAGTTAGCCGAATTACAACCAGAAAATATACTGAGTTTATATAAAAGGTCTGAATGTATATTTTCATCATAAAATCAGTTTAAATAGCATTCAGTATTCATGTGTAGCCTTGAAGGATATCATAAGCATTACTTTGCACTTTTCATTTCCTGACTATGCAGAACTATAAGATAGCAGGATTACAACCAAACCCAAATACTGACTAAGGCAGAGGCCACTGCAAGTGCACAATTGCAACACATGCGATTGTGCAAAAATGCTGATCGCATGCGCAGCGCAACTAGTGTGGCCTCAACAATGGGGCCACACTAGTGAGCACTTTGTAATATATGATTGGCACACTTGTGGGTCCTAGCCCTACCTGTTGCAACCTACGTATAAAAAAACAAAAAAATTGAAAAGCGCTGAACAAAATACATCAGAATGTGTGCATTAAAGGACAACTCCACCCTCATAAGAACATCTTTTAAAAAGAATGGCCTCTTTAAAATATGTTGATAAATCATAGTTTGTCCTATGAATTCATTACTGTATGCCTGCTATGCTTCTGGATGCCTCATGGAAACTGAGAAATTTAGAAACCTGTAGTGAGCCTTTACTGAGCCTGGGCGTGCTCAGAAGAGGCAGACAGGTTATTAACATTCAGTCATTGGCTGTGATGACAACTGTCAAATCCATAACTGACAGTTGCTAACTGGAAGAATCAGGAAGTAGAAACAGGGGAAACAGCACATTGTGCAGGATTTCAGGTTAGACTTACATATTTCAGATTTCAAACTATTACCGTTTAGAGTTTTGGGGGGTGATTTACCTGTATGGAAGTTTTCATTCTGGGGCTGGACTTGCCCTTTAAACACATTTAATACTTGCTTAAATAACATCTGATTAGTGCAGAGGAATTTTATCTATGAGCCTGCCAGTTATTTACAGCTAAACCTTAAAACATTATAGAAACTATAAATGGGAGGTAGGTGCAAGTATTCCTACATCCCTTATGCTAATGAAATTAGCATCAAGGTATATATATATATATATATATATATATATATATATATATATATATTAAAAAAAATCAATTGAAAATGACACATGTTTAAAACCTTAAAACACTCAGTTTTGTCTCTCCACCGCTGTTACCATTTTGTCATGTCACTGTACTACACCATCCACTGTCATAGTCAAATTAATTTATAGCCATCTGTTATCTGTAGTTATCATAAACATGTTTTCAATCAGGCAATGAAAACTATGTAAGACCTGTGTGTGAAATGTAACACTTGCTGACTCCTTCCATAGATGTTCTCAATTGCTTAATTTCCACTTACTCATACACATAGTTTTGGTATATGTATCTCACACTCTCACACTTCAAATTTACGTAGACAAACTGATACCTGTCTGAAACTTGTTCTTGTTTTCCAGTTCTATCTTGTTTCACCCAATAAATGAAGTTACTCTACCCCAAAAAACCTTGAGGCTATTTTCCTAAAAGCTGCTACTGGCAATTGAGTCACAATTCATCGAGCTTAAGTAAAATGCCCCTAACACTGACATTCTAAGATATAATGAAACACTGTAAAACAAGGTCAGCAGCAACATAATTTAAAGGTTAGTTCTACAGGAATGGCTAATTGGAATTTTCACTGGGTTATGTCATGATTGGGATTATACTAATCATGATCTCACAGAAGTGAGTTATTTTACCTGTAGCACCTAACAAAATAATTTGCCTCCTCTGAAAGCTGTGCACATGCACATACTGTCATTGGCTGTGACATATACAGGGTATGCTGCAACTTTTCAAACTGTAATTCTGGGAGTACCAGAAAATACAAAGCTAACATAATCACACTGTATCTTTGTGGAAATGTCCTAGAAAAAAAACTGCTTCCAGCAAGTAATGGTACCTGCACTTATTCAATACCTACTTTCATTTGTTTTGTAGGCTGTAGTATACATGACATTGGAGACTTACATTTTGCCCAAGTGCCTAATGATGAACTATATAACAGCATTGTTAAATATCCTCGTACAGTTGGACTTGCCTCTAAGTTGTTGGCTGAGGAAGTTAGCAAAGCAGTTGGAGCTGGCCATACCTGTGTAACTTTGGGTGGAGACCATAGGTAAGTACTATAAGAATTATTAAAGTGCCCAATATTACAAGATGTAATCCCTGTGATATTAAACAGCAAAATATTTTGAACCACACAGCTTGTTAGAAAATGTGAAAGATTTATTACTTTACATTAGTGGCCTATATTTAGAAATCTTACATTTTTAATCCCAGAAGTTTATGGGCAAGGCCACACTGGCCCGATTTTCACATGTTTCTGAAATTGTTTTGAGCTCAGTGAAAATTGCATGACAGTGCACTGCGATGTGGCAGGCTACACTGTTTGTGATGCACACCTATCTGTTATTGGAGCACATGCAATCCCATTTTTTTTTTGCAGATCGCATGTGATCCGATGAAAGAATACTGGTTATATTGCAGTACAAACACACAGAAACTCGCATTAAAAGCATGGCATAACACTTTACACAATTGTGGCCAATTATTGTTTTCAGTGTGCCAAACACAGCATTGCATTTATTTTAGATTCTAGCTTTGTTGTAAATAATTGACTTTTCCTTTTTAGCTTGGCATTTGGGTCCATCACTGGCCACGCACAGCATTGCCCAGACCTCTGTGTAATTTGGGTGGACGCCCACGCAGATATTAACACTCCTTTGACAACTCCATCAGGAAACCTCCATGGCCAGCCAGTATCATTTCTACTTAGGGAACTCCAGGATAAGGTACAGCTGCTCTGCTCTGAAATTCCTTGTGAGTGATTTATAGGAATGTCTCTAAGGAGCAGGGAGGCTTGGCAGGGGTAGGGTGTGCACAGTACATTGTGATTGGTTTATTTTACCTTTTCTGCTTTCGCAATGCAAACCTCATGTGTGGCAAAAACATTTGGCACCCATCCTAGTTATTCCTGATCTACATTTAAAGGAGTCCTCTTGCTGAAGACACATTTAAATGGCTTGTGCATGTGCATTCAAAGTTGAATTCTGCAGCCAACTTTGGAATACACTGCTTTCCCAAACATATGTACAAATTACAGAAAGTTAAATGAGCCCATATGGAATTAGATACGTGCTAAAAAAATGGGGGAAAAAATAGACACCTGTCTCTTGGCAGTATTCCACTATATAAAATGTAAAAAAGAAATTTACAATATTACAGACCAAGGCAAAAGAAAGAGATGGAAATCTTAAATTTAGAATAAAACAGTTGTGTTTGCACAGCCAAAATATTAATTGTGTAAAAAATAACGATGTATCAGCTGAATATAAATGAGCTGTTATATTTTCAAGGTTATTGACTGCTACAAAGCCACACTGTTGGTGCATTTCATATACAAAAATGCAAGCACATAATTGACAACATTAATTAGGTACATTTATCAGAAAAGCAAACATACAACATTTTAAGGGCTTTTAAAAGCTATATATAAGATGTCTATTTAGCTCAGTTGTTGTGTGTTAAACAATTCCTTATTTTAGCATTAAGGACAGCTAGGCTGAGGCCACACTAGGATGCACGGTAACAAGCGGGAAATGCATGTGAGTACCCGTATAATTTCTTGCGCTTTACCAGCCACTTGCTGCGTTCTGCGCAATGTTGTGCTATTGGAGCACATGCAGTTCGCAAAAAAGGTGATCTCTATGAACACACAGCACTATCCAGGCATGACTACCGTATATACTCGAATATAAGTCGATCCGAGTATAAGTCGAGGTACCTATTTTTACCCGAAAAATTTGTAAAAACTGATTGACTCGAGTATAAGCCGAGGGTAGAAATTAGTTGCCCTTTAAATGGACAGCAGAATTCCCATACATGAATCCCATATAGTAACAGCCAAATCCAGTACCAGTAACCCCCAATTCCTTGGCACTCCATATGTTTGGAAACTACAACTCCCAGCATGCTTTGTTGCTGGGAGTTTCCGTTTCTAAACATGTGGAGTGGCAAGGTTCAGTAAGCTTTTAATTAATTTACAATTCTCCTGAACCCCATATTGTAAAGGGCCCTCTGACCCCATATAGTAAAGGGCCCTCTGACCCCCATATAGTAAAGGGCCCTCTGACCCCCATATAGTAAAGGGCTCTCTGACCCCCATATAGTAAAGGGCCCTCTGACCCCCATATAGTAAAGGACTCTCTGATCCCAATAGTTAAACAGTCACCTGAGAGTTGTAGTTTCAAGCTGTCATTTGCACTGTACTAGCAGCTTTTTTTTGCCCCAAACTGAGGAGACCCATCAGATTTACAGTATCCAGATGAGCAGTCAGTGACAGTGCTGAGTGAGTCCAGCAGCCAGACTACAGGAAGCAGGAAGTGTAAAGGCAGACCAGCTCCTGTAACTTTCTATGCAGGTTAACACAGCGCCACCTACTTAGGTTAGGTTTTTAGGCTAACTTTAAAGCCTGAAAAATTCAACTTATACTTGAGTATATACAGTAATTACTACATTCCTCCTATTGAATGTGCTTTTCTTTGCAAGTTCATTTGAAGGTTCAACTACAATTGTCAAGGTCACATGAAATCAATATTTTATGTGCTAAGGTTAAACCTTATTTACCAAATATACTAAAGTATAAACCAAGGTTTTCAGGCTTTAAAAATTGTCTTAAAACCAAACCTCGGTTGATACTCGGGTCAACCACTTACCTTCACAGTTGTCCGGCGGCCATTCTCTCTGCATCCACTGTGCCTCTCACTTCCTGGCGCCGAGGAGTGACATCACACGGCAAAGCAGAGGATGCGGATTGAGCAGTCGTCTGATTACTGAAAAGGTAGGAAAAGAGGTTAATACTGGGGGGGCTCGTGGGGGGGGCAGTAATCCCTGCAGTGGCACTGCAGGGATTACTGTCCATTTAAAGGGCAACAATTCACAAATGCCTCAAATCAATACAGAATTAGGAGGATGGTATTGTTAAAAAGATTGCCTTCTGATTTTGTTTTGAGGCTTTACTGGATTTGGCTATTTCTGTATGGGACTACTGTATGGGAATTCTGCTGTCCATTTAAAGGGCAACTAAAGCCTCAAAACAGTACAGAATCAGAAGGCAGTAGTGGTCATATTTTCTACCCTCGGTTTATACTCAAGTCAATCACTTTTACTCCTTTTTCAGGTATAAACAGATTCCTCAGTTTATACTTGGGTTGGTTTATGCTCGAGTATATACAGTAGTAACCCTTTTTAAATGTGGTAATTAATAAACTATAAATCCTGCAATTCATTTTAATATTAGTTTTATTTATTTTAATGGAATAGTTTTTTTCCTGTCAGTTGTAAAATTCTAGCTTCTAACAGGATCATGAACATCTTTCCCATCCCAGGTTCCACCAATTCCTGGATTTTCTTGGGCAAAGCCATGTCTTTCAACATCTGATATTGTGTACATTGGCCTGCGCGACCTAGATCCAGCTGAGCAGTAAGTTTTAGTGTTTAGTTCAATGGTAGTAATCCAATGACATCACACAGTAAGAGGAATGGTGGGGGTATAATAAATGGTATAATAAATGGCTATTAGCTGGCATTTAAATTGTCGCAATGGAATGCCGCTTCCAACATATAACATCGCTTGCAGCTGCTGCACGGTTTACTTTCGTGTTTGCCACGCAGCTTCCGCAATGAAGGAGATTAAGTTGCGCTAACCGATATAACATCGCTTAGCGTGACAAACTCCAGAACAGGGTCGATATGCCCGATGGTGCATCGCCCTGTTCATGTTTTTAATGCCAGTGCCTCTTTTTTTTCACCCTTTTTCTGGTGGGATATGACAGATTTTGTTGCTGAACTTTAAAAACCTGGATTCTACATGTACTGCAGTTAAAAAAGCACCTTTCAGACACTTTCAATGATTTGTATATTTCCATAAACACTAGTAACACATTTTGTGTAATTAAAAGCATAACTGTTTTGAGCATTAAGAGCATAATACATTTTTTTTATTTTAGATTTATTCTAAAGAATTACAATATCCCCTATTTCTCAATGAGACACATTGATTGCATGGGAATAAAGAAAGTCATGGAGAAAGCATTTGAAGCATTGCTGGGAAGGTATGTTTTAAGAAATGATTGCAGTTGTGTAGATTAAGCTGGGTCTGGCAAATATACAAAAAAAACAGCCTGGTACTAAAGGGAATGTCCACCCCCAAATCTACATTTTAACCCACTAATGTCCCCACTGTGTAGCGTAGTAAAATCAAGAGGTGTATCTAGGTTTTTTGCCACCTGAGCCAAACTTTTGAATGCCGCCCCTATGTACTACTAGGTGCTATGTTTATTTTCCTTCTGCTCTGCCTGCCACTTTTCTAAAGAAAAAAAATTTAAAGTGAGCTCTGCCTACCGCCTCTCTGATATTTAACATGGGTGCCGCCCTGAGCATTATGCTCATATTGCCTCATTAGAGAGACACCCTTGGTAAAATCCTTACCTTACATCCCTGCTCCAAATAGCTGCCCTGCAATGTCCCTCCAAAGTCCTAAAAAGTTAACAACAGGAGCCTGTTTGTGTTAATATAGGTCTCCGCCTCCTGTCACTCCTCCAGAACAAGTTTGCCAGGAGCAGTGCATTCTCCCCTCCCTCTCATTTCTCTCTGACTCCCCCTAACTCCAAATACATTTGTAGTGTAGGGCTCCCTCACCCACCCCCATCCGCTATAGTACTTTGTAAAATAACTTAGCCGATCCTTACTTACTTTGCCTGTTTCCCCCGGCGTTCTGTACTACCAGAAGCCGCGTCCGTGATTGACTGCCTCAAAGCCAATCACGGACACGGCTGCCAGTCCGGCCCCCTGCTTGCAGTTGCATGCAAGCAGAGGGCCGTGACAGAACGTCGGGGGAAGAGGCAAAGTAAGTAGTGATCGGCTAAGTTATTTTAAAAAGTACTATAGTGGTTGGGGGTGGGTGACAGAAAATTTTCAAAAAAGGGGTGGACATGCCCTTTAATATTCTCTATAAAGAACAAATGTGTCCTACCATTAAAAAAAAACCTGCAAATATTTAAATCACAAAATCTACTTCAAATCTAAAGATGTGAAGATTTTTTTTATTTTTTTCTTATTCAGGAGAGAGAGGCCAATTCACTTGAGTTTCGATATTGATGCTTTTGATCCATCTTTAGCACCTGCTACAGGGACTCCGGTCATTGGAGGATTAACCTACAGAGAGGGAATCTATATAACAGAGGAAATTTACAACACCGGTAATCAATGTTGGTTAATAAATTATAGCTATGATCAGAAATTATTTTTGTATTAAACTTGTCCGTATCAATTCCACATTAGTTCCTTGAAGGAACCCCATCCAGTAATGTCCACTACATGTTTAAAGGGGAAGTTCAGTGCAAATGCATATATTTTTAAGAAAAATTTGCAGTATTTTTCCATCCTAATGATCTTAACCTTCCTATTTAACATTTTGTCTGTGTATAAATAAATGTTTCCGAAATACTGACTTCCTGTTTGCAGGACCCCTAATAAAGACTATTATGATTTTGCCCTTGACCCAACGCCTGGGTTGATTCAGTTGCTAAGAAGAGATATGAGCATGTTTGACCCATCCAACAGCCAATCAGTAGAAGATTCCAAAGTAGTGTGCATTCTGGAAAGAAGGACCATTACAGAACCTAAAATGTCAGCTCACTAATGTTAACAGAAGGGAATATAAATTTAACTGATTTTTCAAAATGAATATGTAGAACAACTAGTTATGAATAATATAAACTAAGAATTTTAAAAATAATGATATTTTCCACTGAACTTGCCCTTTGATGTTCAGCTGTGGCTAGTCAGATCAAACAGCCAAACTATGGCACACTACCGAGTTAAATATTGGTCCTAGTCAGATGGGTCAAATAATACAGACCAGAAATGTGCAAAAAATTTAATGATTAAAACACATATTATTAATGCAAGGTTAGAGTAGTTCTGATTTTATGATTTGTATTTAATATTCATTGTCTCTGGCAGGAATGTTGTCGGCTTTGGATTTAGTAGAAGTCAATCCACTTCTTGGTGCCACATCAGAAGAAGTCAAAGCTACTGCAAGCCTTGCAGTGGATGTTGTAGCTTCCTGTTTTGGTCAGGCAAGAGAAGGGTCTCATACAAGGCCTGACTTAATTATGGATGTTCTTCCAACACCCAGCACATCATATGATTCAGACAATGAAGAACAAGTGAGGATTTAAAAATGATAAATTTTCCTCCAACTGCGCATTCCAGAACTTTATGGTTAAAAATGGACATAACTTCCCCCTCCCCCCCCCAGTATTCATGACAGCAAATTAATTTTTGATATTTTATTCCACCTAATTTTTAGTTCTCTTTATTGTTGTTTAATATTTATGTTTTTGTTTGCACAAAACAAGTCTAGCCATTTATACCACTTAGTATAAAGTCAAGGATAAATAAAAATTGACCAATATAAGCCCACAAACCTTGATTTATTTGGCACTTGGCAAAAATGTAGCTGTTTTGCTACAATGCTGATATTTTAATAGTTCATTGTTTGCGTGTTGTTTTTGTAAGATTGTAGACTCCATATGGCTAAAAAATTTAAGAGAAAATTACGTTTTCTTACCATATTTCTCCAGTTATTCTATAGAGGACCATCTACATCACCTGATAATTATAGCTATGAAATCCCAATAATCAATTTCAGATATCTTCCATTGTGGTGTGTAAGATCTTATGTTAAATTGCTTACATCTTAAAGGGCAACTGTCATCTCAATAAAAGTGCCATCTATTGAAAAGAGCAAACTCCTACCTTTAAATAGAATCCAGTATCTTGCTTCTAGATGCAGTCTATCCAAATCTACAGCAGTATAAGAGGTGGTGCTTCCTGCTTACACTATGAGTGGTGACATCACCAGAATCAACACTGGCTTGAGCATGCCCACTTGTACCCTTCAGCAGCAACAGAGGAAAGATGCTGCATCATAAGTCTCGCCACAGATAATTTTTAAACCTTTTTTAAGCTATCCGCAAGCTATAAAATTTTGTATCTCCCCAAGTTGCCCATTGGCAAAGGAAAACACGGAGAATGGCTGCAGGCCTGTAACTAGTTCCATAAAAGATTGTTTTTTGCAGGTGGGGCTTATAACACAACTGCAGATGTGTCTGTCACAGCACGGAAGCTAATAATTTTCATGCCTATTAAAAATGGATTTACAACAGCTAGATACATCATCCTAGGCTTGTTTAAAAGGTATGATAAAGCTTGATGGCCCTTGTTTTGAAAGCACTTATATGTAGACCACAGTATCCCTTTAAAGGACAAATAAAGTGATTTTTTAAAATCTTGTTTTCTAAATGTTATCCATTTTCTCTATTCCCTCCAAAGCCATTGCTGTAGTTATTGGTATTCTGCCATACGTTGGTCAGTTCTGCCTAGTCTGCAGAATGTGAGAATGTGCACAACATGACAAAGCGTATGGGAATAAACTTACCACTGCTACTATGTAGTCTGCCAGGATAAAAATAATGGTCTGTCCTAGTTGCTATACTATGTCTGATGTGGAAAGTATTTTGTACCATTTTTGAAGATGAGACAACATAAACTACCTCCTTCAAAAATGGCAGCACAGAAGTGGCAGTTTCTATTGAGTTTACTCACAGTTTTTATGCCAGATACATAAATAATGTTAGTCACTTTCTGTCTGAATAGGTGTTTGGTGTGGTCTTTTTTTTTAATACGCTATGTTAAGATACACAGTAATACAATCTGACAATGTAAAAGTCAAACAGGAAACAATTAAGTTATCTTTCTTGACCGGTTGGTTGCTTATGAAATAATCTGTATACTGTGTAAAGCATTGCATTTGATTGTGTTTGGTATGCTTTAAAAAAAACACATATGCATATATTTAGGCATGAAAATATGTATGTGTAATTTATAGCACTTAATCACTAGAAAAAAATATGGTGAAAGGAATCTGCCTTTTCCCATGATTTTTTTTATTTGTTATCATGTTGCACTTTTTATTCAAACCAAATTACAAAGACACAAAATAAGTAAAGGTACTGAGCAAATTGATGTAATTATAAACTTAACCACTGTGTGACTTAAAAGCCATCCACAAGTTAGCATAAAAAAAATCATGGCAAAAGGTGCAAAAAAAATTGCTTGTCACAATTTCTGTACACATTGTAAATGTGTGTTAGCGTGACTTTAAGAAGGGAACTGCATTGCCACTCTCTGTAAATCTCCCCGAATGGGTCTTCATCTTTTCACTACTTACCTTCCGTATCCAGAGCAGTATGCCTCCTCAATGCTAAATTGATATCTGAATGTAAGGTATTTTCTGTGTTGACAAAGTTGATTGCATTGCTGACATTTTGACTAACATTCACTTAATGTGTGTACTTCTGTTAAAAATGTTATTTAACAAGGAAATAGGTAACTAAATGACTAAGATCTACTACAAGTGTAACTAGAGATTTAAGGTTAAGTTGCATGCCTAAGTTTGAATGTCTGGCATTGTAGAATAACATCCCTGTTATAAATAAAATAATGTTTCTTACAGTACAACTTTCTCCAAAAATCATTTTGTTTAATTATTATATCAACATATGTTCTTTAAATGTTTAGAGTTTTCTTGTAAACTTCTCAGCTCCCATTTTATTTGCCGGGGCTTAATAGTAAAAATACTGTTCTTTTATAAGTTAACACTATGGTCTCTTTGGATTTCACCTGTATCGTCATGGAGTTAAAGTTCTTAGATAAATTATTTTAGTATATATTAACTCAGGCGCTTCTTTTTCTAAAAGAAAAATTCTTACAGCAGATGGCCATAGGGTATACCTGGCTATACAATTCCTCAACATTACACTAATTTGACATTTAAACTGAGATGTATGTCTTAAAGACCATGTCCACCCCCAAAACTATAATTTCACCCACTACTGGCCCCACTCTGTAGTCTATAAAAATCCTTACCGTACATCTCAGCTCCAAATGGTTCTCCTGTAAAGTACCCCCAAAGTCCATAAAACTGACCACCAGGGAAATTGTTTCCGCTTTTGGCTTGCTCAAAGCAGTAGAACAGTATAAACCGGGCCGAGGAGTGTCCAGTTTAAATAAAGTTTTGTTGTTTTTTTTAAATTCAATTTAAAAAAACTTTACCAACACCTTACACTGCACTGCCGGTCCAGACTTCAGGGGCATGCCTACTTTTTATCCTGCACGCATGTGCTCCCATTCAGATGTGCTTGTGCACAGCAGGGAATGTTTGCTGGATGTCTGGAATGCTCCACCTACATTTAACAACTAGGAGGAACTAACTGTCACCAGGTTTGCTGCTGGAGTGCTGCTGCCACTAGGCTAGGTAGGCCCAGCTTACTTGGATTAGTAAGTGACATTTTATTTATAAGTCTGTGTGCTGGGCATGGGCTGGGCATTTTATATACAAGTCCTGTGTGCTGGGCATGGGCTGGGCATTTTATATACAAGTCCTGTGTGCTGGGCATGGGCTGGGCATTTTATATACAAGTCCTGTGTGCTGGGCAATGGGCTGGGCATTTTATATACAAGTCCTGTGTGCTGGGCATGGGCTGGGCATTTTATATACAAGTCCTGTGTGCTGGGCATGGGCTGGGAGTTTTTTATACAAGTCCTGTGTGCTGGGCATGGGCTGGGCATATTTTATACAAGTCCTGTGTGCTGGGCAATGGGCTGGGCATTTTATATACAAGTCCTGTGTGCTGGGCGTGGGCTGGGCATTTTATATAGAAGTCTGTGTGATGGGCATAGGCTGGGGCATTTTATATACAGGTCTGTGTGCTGGGCATTAGCTAGGCATAGGCATTTTATAAATCCTGTGTGCTGGACATGGGCTGGGCATTTTATATACAAGCATGGGCTGGGGCATTTTATATACAGGTCTGTGTGCTGGGCATTAGCTGGGCAATTTATATACAAGTCCTGTGTGCTGGGCAATGGGCTGGGCATTTACTATACAAGTCCTGTGTGCTGGGCAATGGGCTGGGCATTTTATATACAAGTCCTATGTGCTGGGCATGGGCTGGGGCATTTTATATACAAGTCTGCATGCTGGGCATTGTATATACAAGTCTGTGCTGCTGGGCATGGGTTGGGAGCATTTAATATACAAGTCTGCTGCTGGGCATGGGCTGGGGCATTTTATTTACAAGTCTACATGCTGGGCATGGGTAGGGGGCATTTCATATATACAAGTCAGTGCTGCTGGCATGGGCTAGGTGGCATTATATATATATATATATATATATACAAATACAGCAAAAATGGGCACTCGCTCCTCACTCAGAATCCTTGCCCTGGTGCAATTCCTAATGGTTATCAATAATGAAATAAAAGATGGATGCACTCCAGGGTCCTTTTCATAATTTATTTAGTGCAACAAATAAAGTGCATACTTAAGTGCAATCAGCAACGTTTCGGTCTGGTTCTAAGACCTTTCTCAAGCTAACAAATGATCACACATTGTGAACTATATATAGTTTAAGTCACTCCCACAATAAATGACATCATCATCAATGGACGTATTTCAAGTGTAACAACATACTTTAAGAATATGTAAAGTGCTCATAAATACAATAAATCTTAAGATAAATATTAAAGTGCATGTGCTAAAGTGCTCCATAATAATAACATTAAGACCAGAAAGACATCACCCTTTCTAAACATTCTCATAATAAATCACATATAATACAAAATTGTTACAACAACTAGAAGACCTATGCAATATAAATATAGGAACTAATAGGCTATCTATCTTTTAAAAAACATTTTAATGAGTATTGCTCGTTAAGGCCATTACGATGGATAGTTCCAAGCTTTTTAATCCAATAAATTTCTTTTTGCAATAATAATTTTGATCTCTAGGTGGCATGGGCACATGATCAATGGCCAAAAATGTAAACGTGTTGTAATTATGACCTTTTTGCAGAAAATGTTTAGCCACAGGTTTCATAGATTTACCATCTCTAAAGGCTGTATTTATCGCGGATCGATGTCCATCAATCCTCAGTCTTAGGGTTAAATCAGTTTTGCCAATATAGCACAGCCCACAAGGGCATTGAATCATATAAATAACGAATGTGGTGGTGCACCCTATGGAGTGCTTAATATAGAATATTTCCTCAGTATGTGGATGTTTAAACATACTAGAAGCTACCATTGATTTACAAGATAAACATTTGTGACATGGGTAACAACCTAATTTTCGACTGGGAATCCAAGTTAGTGTACTAGAATAACAGTTTCTTGCATCTGCCTTTACCAATAAATCTCGTAAGTTTTTACTTCTAACAAATCCTACTGTAGGTTTTTCAGGTAGAACTTTTTTTAAATTCGGATCAGATAGTAAAATTTTCCAATTCTTTTTCAAACATTTATGGACTGTTTGTCCCAAATCATTAAAGTTAATGCTGCAAAAAAAGTCTCAAAAAAAAAATAACCTCAAAGATATTGCTTTGGAACTTACGCGTCTACGTAAGAAAGAAATTGAACTAGACCTGCACGGATTATTCCTGTCCGATTTATTACAGGAACAAACAAATACCTAGAGGGTTTCGGATTTCTAATATCCCTACAATAGGCTATGATAATCCTGAATTTTGTAGAAAGTGGATGGGAGTACTGAATAGGTGCTCCTTAGACCTAATGGTTTTGGTTGTGGAGGAAGTGTCCAAAGAGATGGTGGAAACTAAAAATAAAATTGAAACTTTTCAAAATGAGCATAAAGATGTCTTGGAGAGAGAATCAGATAATACCCTTTTAATAAAGATGGAGGCGCAAGTTAAACAGTACCGGAATGAGCTGCTGTGCTTTAAGAAGCAAAAGCTACGGAAAGTTACTGAGGACTATAGTGAAAACAGGGTTTACAGATGGTCGGCCGGGTTTAGGAGCTTTCCAGCCAATAGGAGCCGGAGCCGCACTAGATCTCGCGGGAGAGCCGCGAGAGTTTATAGCCACAATGCGGACTGGGAAATGGACGGCCTACACTGAGGACCACGCGGTGCTAATGGTGAGGGACGCCGCGCGGCAGTTGGTGATGGAGAAAACCGTGCTGACCATAATAATCGAGAATCCCGTGTTAGATGGGGTAAGAACTCTGATGTACAAGGGGATAAAATAGTTAATGGTGATTTTTTTATCCAAGGAACGACCGGATCCAGATTGGGGAGAAGGAAAAACAGGTACCCCATCCGAAGAGGGGGTAAACAGAAGGCTAAGGAGCAGGAGGTAATCCCCATATTTAATCTATCAAACCATATACTTACACAGGCTGAAACACAATTGCTACAAAAAGGACTCACCTATGTACCCAATGTACATTTTAACCCCTTAACCTGGGATATTGATCTATTTAAAATTTTAAGTCAAATAAGATTACGTGACTATTACGGACCAACCACGAAAGACTATGATATCAAGCCGTTTCAACTACGGAGCACATTTGACCCTGTGAATAATAACTCCACCATTAAGTGTTTTCAACAGGTGATGCAAGCTGAAGTGGATGAAGCACGCTACAATGGTAAGAAATTTACTCCCAACCTATCCAAAAGTGAAAATTGTGCCATAAAATCATTGCAAGCAGATAATGCTATTGTTATACGTCCTGCAGATAAGGGCGGGGGCATTGTTATTCTAAATTATAATGATTATCGTACTGAAATGATGTCTCAACTAAATAACTGTGATGTGTATGAACGTCTGACTTATAACCCTGTTGAGAAGTTTCAAAGGCATGTGAACTTAAAAATAGATCGAGCAGTAAGTCTGAATATTATACCTAAGGAGGTGGGAAATTACCTTGAACAAAAATTTCCAATTTGTCCGGTATTATATACCTTACCAAAAATACATAAAGACTCTAAAAAGCCGCCTGGAAGGCCTATAATCTCAGCAAATTGAGCCTTTGGGTAAATTTATAGACGGACAGCTACAGGATATTGTTAAAAAAGGCAATACTTACCTAAGAGACTCTGCTCATCTCATTGAAATCATTAAAGAGATAATCTTACCAATTAATGAAGAATGGCTTGTGACACTGGATGTCTCTAGTTTATACACAAATATTCCACATATAGAAGGCATTGATATCGTGAGAAATTGTCTCAATATGGCAAACCATGGTACTGCTAGATTTAGAGACTTTGTTCAAGTAATCAAGGGGTTGTCTAGTGTGGCCAAATATTCTGTGGTGTCTATCTCTGTGGTGTGTCCGCTTACACACCTATTTATCTCACAGGAATCACACAACTTCAGCAGAGGGACACCAACAAATCTCAGTTTGCATTTCAATTTGAATTTATTGCTGCTTTAACTGTTAAAGCAGCAATAAATTCAAATTGAAATGCAAACTGAGATTTGTTGGTGTCCCTCTGCTGAAGTTGTGTGATTCCTTAGAGACTTTGTTGTTGAATTACTGGAAATTACATTGCATTATAATTATTTAAAATTTGAAAATGCCTTTTATTTACAGAAAACCGGGACGGCGATGGGCGCGGCTATGGCGCCGGCCTACGCAAATCTGTATATGTGTAACTATGAAAACAAACATATTCTTTCCAGGTTTGGTGATAGGTTGTTATTATACCGTAGGTTCATTGACGATCTGTTCCTGATATGGTGTGGCACAGAGGAAATGCTGGATATGTTCATGCAAGAACTGAATACGGTTGAATCTTCAATACGGTTCACTTATAAAAAAAGCAAAGAAAAAATCGAATTCCTGGATCTTCAGATTAAGGTACAAAATGATAAATTAAGCTACACCTTATATTCTAAGGAAACAGATAGGAATACATTGCTTCACTACTCTAGCCATCACCCTGAGACTTTAAAAAAATCTTAACCCATCTCGCAATTTTGCAGGGTATTCGAATAATTCTGATGAAGAGCAAAGAAAGTCACAACTGATGGAAATGAGATGTAAATTTCAGGCAAGGGGATATTCGAACAAAACACTGGATTGGGCAATGTTTAAAGCACAAGAAAAAACTAACAGACAGGACATTAAACAAATGGCAACCACTAAAAGGAATACAGACTTTTTTTGCAGCATTAACTTTAATGATTTGGGACAAACAGTCCATAAATGTTTGAAAAAGAATTGGAAAATTTTACTATCTGATCCGAATTTAAAAAAAGTTCTACCTGAAAAACCTACAGTAGGATTTGTTAGAATAAAAACTTACGAGTTTATTGTAAGGCAGATGCAAGAAACTGTTATTCTAGTACACTAACTTGGATTCCCAGTCGAAAATTAGGTTTTTACCCATGTCACAAATGTTTATCTTGTAAATCAATGGTAGCTTCTAGTATGTTTAAACATCCACATACTGAGGAATAATTCTATATTAAGCACTCCATAGGATGCACCACCACATTCGTTATTTATATGATTCAATGCCCTTGTGGGCTGTGCTATATTGGCAAAACTGATTTAACCCTAAGACTGAGGATTGATGGACATCGATCCGCGATAAATACAGCCTTTAGAGATGGTAAATCTATGAAACCTGTGGCTAAACATTTTCTGCAAAAAGGTCATAATTCAACACGTTTACATTTTTGGCCATTGACATGTGCCCATGCCACCTAGAGATCAAAATTATTATTGCAAAAAGAAATTTATTGGATTAAAAAGCTTGGAACTATCCATCGTAATGGCCTTAACGAGCAATACTCATTAAAATGTTTTTTAAAAGATAGATAGCCTATTAGTTCCTATATATATTGCATAGGTCTCTAGTTATTGTAACAATTTTGTATTATATGTGATTTATTATGAGAATGTTTAGAAAGGGTGATGTCTTTCTGGTCTTAATGTTATTATTATGGAGCACTTTAGCACATGCACTTAATATTTATCTTAAGATTTATCGTATTTATGAGCACTTTCATATTCTTAAAGTATGTTGTTTACACTTGAAATACGTCCATTGATGATGATGTCATTTATTGTGGAGTGACATAAACTATATATAGTCACACATGTGTGATCATTTGTTAGCTTGAGAAAGGTCTTAGAACCAGACCGAAACGTTGCTGATTGCACTTAAGTATGCACTTTATTTGTTGCATAAATAAATTATGAAAAGGACCCTGGAGTGCATCCATCTTTTATTTCATTATATATATATATATATGTCCGGCCAAGTTCACAGCTGCCTGGGTGCTGAGGTAGGAGATATAGATTTGATAGAGACGCTGAGCACTCCGAGGACTGGTAAAAATTTACCAGTCCTCGGAGTGCTCAGCGTCTCTATCGAATATATATATATATATATATATATATTATATATATATATAATATTAATATCTCATGTTCAATTGCACTCATCCAATCCTACCAATTTTTACTATATTCAGGTGCCTCCAGGTCACACAGCTCCCATTCGCTATGTGTAATATTATGGTTCAAATTTCAAATATAATTCCTGGGCACACTGTTGTCTTGTGAAAGCCAATCACTCTTTATTCAACGTTTCGACGTCTCGCAGGACGTCTTCATCAGGACATCTATATATATATGTTTGCTGTTGGTATAGGTTGGGGCAATTTAAAAACAAGTGCTGCTGGACATGAGATGGGGGGCATTTTATATAAACAAGTCTGCTGCTGGCATGGTTTGGGGGCATTTTATATACTGTATACAAGTCTGCTGCTGGCATGGGTTGGGGGCATTTTATATATACAAGTCTGCTGCTGGCATGGTTTGGGGGCATTTTAAAAACATAAGTCAGTGCTGCTGGGTATGGGAGTTGTGAGGCTGCCCTCCAATTCACCAGCAAGTGTAAAGTCAGCCCTTTAGTCAGGCTTTATTCAGTACCCAGTGTTGTTAGCTCTACAGATCATTAGCCAATGTAAGTCAGCTCTCCAGTTCCTTACCTAGTATTGTCAGCCCTCCAGATCATTAGACAGTGTTGTCAGCCCTCAAGTTATTTACCCAATAGTCAGCCCTCCTGTTCATTACCAAGGATTGTCAGCCCTCCAGTTTATTACACAGCATTGTCAACCATTCAGTTCATTACCTAGTATTGTCAGCCCTCCAGTTCATTAGCAATGTTAGCCAGCCCTCCAGTTTTTTACACAGTTTTGTCAGCCATCCAGTTCATTACCAGTATTGTCAGCCCTCCAGATCATTAGCCAGTGTTAGTCAACCCTCCAGTTCATAAGCAGTGTCAGTCCCCCAGTTCATTAGCAGTGTCAGTCCTCCAGTTCATTACCCAGTACTGTCAGCCTTATAGTTCATCACCCAGTATTGTCAGCCCTCCCGTTCATTACACAGTATTGTCATCCCTTTAGTTCATTAGCCATTATTGTCAGCCCTCCAATTCATTACCCAGTGTTGTTAGCTCTCCAGATCATTGGCCAGTGTTGATAGTCAGCCCTCCAGTGCATTATCAAGTATTGTCAGACCTCCAGTTCATTAGCCAGTATTGTCAGCCTTCCATGTCATTAGCCCTTTAGTCAGCCGTCCAGTTCATTCGTTGGTGTTAGTAAGCTGTCCTCTTTCTTAGTCTGTTACTGTTATCTTAACCACATCATAAAATAGGAATAGTGGTTAAACATAGTCATAACATCAATAAAGTTGGTGTGGCCATGGCAAAGTGGGCGTGTTGAAAGGTTTTTTTATTTATCGTAAGAGCTACTTGGTTATATTTGCCCTCCAGGTCAAAAGATCCCAGTCCTTCCCTGCCTATAATTACTATTGATATTACAATAGTATGATTACGATTGTTATTTAGGACATATGGTATCTCCATGCCGACAAGTGGGGGCATGCGGACACAAATGCAAAAGCAAGCACTTCCTCTTTAGCCTAAAGAAGAATTTGTTTGGTGCCACAGTTGCCTATACACTAGTAACTTACCTGTGATGTTACTCAAATTGGATTTCCCGATCCCATTTATGACTGATGTTACAGCTGTAACATCGATCGGAAAGTGTTTTCCGACCAGGAAAAATTGTGAGAATTTTATAGGTAAGAACCAGGGCAGTTATATGTTACAGCAATTAGATGTTCATCATAGCAAACGTCTAATCTGCTTTAACATCTAGCTGGTGTATGGCGAGCTGTACAGATTTAGTTGCCTAAAACAAGGTAGTCAGTTAACTATCAGAAACTACGTGATATGGAATGACTAATACCACAGAAATTGTTGAATTCATAATCTGCCCAATCCTGAAAGTCAACTTAATGTAATGAGATGCTTGCAAGCGGACCTGCACATTACTGGGTCTCCATATCAATTGGCTCTCCGCCAATGCATCTGTCTAAATTTAAACACTTGGTTTGACAATAGTATAGTATAGTATAGTATTTGAGGTTAAATAAAGACATACGTCCATCCAGTCCAACCCATCTAGCAATATCCTCATTTCCTGCCTAACTGTTGATCCAGAGGAAGGCAAAAAAAACCCACCAAATTTATGAAGGGGGAAAAAATTCCTTCCTGACTCCAAGTGGCAATCGGAAATTTCCCTGGATCAACTCTACTTTATGTATCAATACCAGTAACTTGCAACATTCCTGGTTTGCAGAAACTCATCCAGCTTTTTTTTAAACTGACCAATGAACCTGCCATAAAAACGTCCACTGGAAGACAGTTCCATAGCTTTACCGATGTATTCAGGACTGTGGACTAGCTGACTATTAAAGGGCATCTCCACACTTAAAACCAAAAAAAAGTCACTTGTCAGCTACCTAACCCCAACTGATATATTCAGAACTTTATCAGACACATTGCTAACCAGATTTTTAAAAATATTGATTGCCTCCATTCTGGCAGTTAGCTGGCTTCTCCCTTCATGCATGTAGTCAATCAAGTCTGTGACTGCTGACATCACAGCCAATGATTGACCGCTTCATCCTTTTGCACATGCTCATGTTAATCAAAAGCTCTTTGAGTAGAGGAAGAAATTGATATCTTTTTCAGAATGAAAGCAAACACATCATTAAATATCTGGTTACAAATGCATGTAATAAACAGGTAATAATAGCAGGTTGAATTGTGGACAGATAACTGACAAGTCACCAGTCTTTTCTTTTCAGGGTGGACATCTTTAAAGGATAACTAAATCAGGAAAATGAATAAAAGTCAGGGACTCAGCACTCTGGATCCCTACCTATTATTTTTTTTTTTTAGAAGTTACTGTTCTGCTGTAAAAATGTTGCTAATACAAATTGGCAGAGTGTAAGTCTGCCTGATAGCCCTAGTTCAGAAATTGAACCACTTAAATCTTGCCTGGCCTAAGATCTGGCAGGTTTCTACTGGTATCTTGTGATATTTACTGTTTACAGACCAATTAACACAGCAAAACTTTTCAGAAAATGTATTTTCATACACAAGTAGCCAATATCTCCACATGTTGAACTGGCAAAAGAATGCACACTACCAGCAACGTTTCGGTCACTTTCTCAAGCCTTTCTCAAGATGCCTTGAGAAAGGTCTGAAAAAGTGACCTAAATGTTGCTCTGTTTTTTGCACATGAAATAAAAGAATTTCTTTGCACAAGACCTGCGAGTGCCCTGGATTTTACTATGTTGGATACTGTTGGATTATTTACAGCAGCACCCAGGCAATCTTAACCTTGTGTCATCTGTCCCGGCTGTAACCTCTAACAAATAAACGTACAAATGCAGAGACCTGCGTAATCTCGACCCCCATTTGCTCTCTGGCCCCTTCCAACAACTTATCTCCATGCCCTCCTTCTCTGACCCTGATCTTGCAAGCCGCCCACTACTATACCACGGTTTCCAATGCCCTTGACTCTGTTGCTCCCTTATCTACCTGTCGCCTTAGTTGCAAAAACCCACAACCATGGCTTACGGATCAGATTAAAAAGTTGAAAAGGCAATCCCATGTAGCCGAACGACGCTGGTGCAAGAGTAACAAAAATAGAGACTTTTTTGAATTTAAAAGTGCCCTTTATCGGATCAGAGGTGCTTTGTCCAAACAAAACTATTTCACTCATATCCACACAATCCCATAAACCCAAACAGCTCTTTAAAGTATTCATCTCCCTGCTCTGTTCGCCACCTCCTCCGCCTACCCGTTTATCGGCTGATGAAATTGCCTCATATTTCACAGAAAAAATCTTAAACATCTGGAATGGTTTTCCTGTACACCCTACCTCCTCCTTACAGCTTCCAACTCCTACAACTGCACCGACTAACCTCCCTTCATTGGTTAATCCCTTTAATTGTACCCTAACAAGCTTCATCACTATTACAGAACAGGGACTTTTATCTCTCCTATCCAGGACATGTCTCACCACCAGACCCCTTGACCCCATTCCCCCTCTCTCCTCTTCACTCAAACCAGCCCTAACCTCTCTCTTTAACTTGTCCCTCACCACTGGTATTTTTCCCTCTTCATTTAAACATGCTGTGGTATCCCCTATACTTAAAAAACCCTCCCTCGACCTGTCCACTCTTTCTCGCTACAGGCCCGTATACATTATCCCATCTGCTTCTAAACTACTGGAAATACTGAACTAGTCAGTCACCTGTCTGCTAACACTAACTCTCTCTTTGATCACTTTGTCAGGCTTCCGACCTAACCACTCCACGGAAACTGCCCTCACTAAAGTGACCAATGATCTACCTAGTGCTAAATCTAAAGGTCTTCTGTCCTCTGCTTTTGATACTGTTGATCACCCTCTACTTCTTCAGATCCTGGCCTCCTTGGGTATCCAGGACCCTGCACTTTCTTGGCTATCCTCCTATCTCTCTGGTAGGACCTTTAGTGTTTTCCACTCCGGAATTAGCTCCACCCCTTGACTCCTCCCTGTCGGGGTCCTGCAAGGCTCAGTACTCGGCTCCCTTCTTTTCTCCATCTACACCTATGGCCTTAGTACCAACTCATTAGTTCATTTGGATTCCAGTATCACCTGTATGCGGATGATACCCAAATTTACATCTCTGCCCCAGATCTCCCTACACTGACATCCCAGGTCCCCGACTGCCTTAGTGCCATCTCTGCCTATGTCCTCCTGCTTCCTCAAACTCAACATAGACTAGACTGAACTTTTCCTTTTCCCACCCTCACGATCTGTTCCCCTCCCTAGTCTTACTATTAATATTAACAATACAGCTATATCCCCATCTCCTCATGTCTGCTGCCTGGGAATAACGTTAGATTCCGATCTTTCCTTCAAACCCCATGTTAATTGGCTTGCCAACTCCTGTCGGCTCCAACTCAAAAATATCCCCCGAATTTGACCCTTCCTATCGAATAAAGCTACAAAAATCCTAGTCCATGCCCTAATCATATCCCAGCTAGACTACTGCAACACACTCCTGTGTGGTTTACCAACCAACAGCCTGGCACCGTTTCAATCCATCCTCAACTCTGCTGCCCGGCTCATTTATTTCTATTCTCGCTTCTCTAATGCCTCTCCTCTCTGTCAGTCCCTCCACTGGTTGCCCCAAAGCATCCAGTTAAAGCTGTTTAACCAATCCTATAAAGCACTATCCAATACAGCCCCTCCAAATATCTCAGAGCTGGTCCCAGACGGAACCTCCGCTCTGCAAATGATCTCCTCCTCTCATTCACCCTTGTCACCTCTTCCCATGCCCGTATTCAGGACTTTGCGTGTGCTGCCCCTCTGCTCTGGAACTCCCTTCCTCAGTCTTTCCGTCACTCACCATCCCTTAACACCTTTAAATGTAACCTTAAAACCCACCTCTTCAGGCAAGCATATAACCTGGTCTAGACATTACCCCTCTTACTACCCAATTTGATCCAACCCGCCTTTCACGCTCCACTGCCAAACTTTTTACAGCCTACCAATTCCTGCAACCTAATGTCTCATCCCCATATCCTGTAGACTCTAAGCTCTTTGGGCAGGTGCCTTTCTTCTATTGTATCACGGTATTGCTGTAAGAAACCCATCACTCTGTTTACTAATATTATGTATTACCTGTGTATGTAATATGTATGTATACACAGCTTTGTATAACCTGTATTACCCTGTATGTAATGTATGTAATTGTAAAGCGCCATGGAAGATGTTTGCTCTATATAAATCCATAATAATAATAATAAATGGTAGAGTGCACACATTTATCTTATTATATTGTGAATATATATATATATATATATTAATAAAAAAATCATCACTGCCACCCCATAATAAACTAAATACACAGAGAAAAAGGGCCACTCCACAATACCAAATCTGTAAGTATAGAAAATGCATTTGCCTAGAAACCGCATTCATTTAGCCTAAGTGTGATTTTCTATGTCCTGTGATACACTTAAATACTGAATATTACAGCATTAATTCACTTAGAGCAATACAGTTCATATACAATTAGCGTGCAATAGTACGGTCATTATATTCATAGTGTCCCAGAAATGCCTGATGATCTGGTAATAAACTATAAACTCTAAACCACGCCCATTCCAAATATGGCCAAGGGAAACTGATTGTGTCGCGATTTTATGACGCCGAGAGACAGCGCTTCCGGAAACAGCACATGGGTAGATTTGAGTCTGAGCAGTGGTGGGATCTGTAGAACATGGATGTCAGTGATCTGTTTCGGAGACTCGGATCCGGGGCCAGATTTGATCTAAAGCGATTTAGCGGGGATGCAGAGAAGTTCAAGGTGAAGTGTGTAGATGATAAGTGGGTGCTGGGTGTTTGTCATAATAAAATGCACCTTGTTGCAGCCAGGATATATCTGTAACTAGGAATCATTGGATCCCCTAGCAGAACAATAATAGGAACCCTCTCTCTGCCTTATCCACAGATTTTTCCTGGAAAGAGACTGCATCTGTAATAGAGAAATTAAGATTGGATCTTTATTATATTGCTTTTTAATGGATACTTCCATTCATTTTTTTACATAAAACTGCTTACTTCTTACACAGTAAAATTTCTTCCAACACACACCATGTACTGAAGGGGGGTATGCTGCCATAACAGTAGGGGAAAAAATCATATACATCGTAATCAAGGTTGAAAAAATACACACGTGCAATTGCAGGGGCCGACCCACGATGCACACTGTGTATGCACAGCTGTATAACCTTTCCGTTTGGACTTGTTGCCCGATCCACTGGGCGGATCATCAATGAGCCTCGACCGAACAGCTGTTTCGGGACGCCAAAGTTTAGTTTTAGAAATGTATCCACCCCACTTTTAAAGATATTCAATGAACTTGCCATTACCGGAAGCGTACATTCTTCACACCTCCTACAGGATGTTCTTCATTTAATGGGGCATGTTAATTTGCCCATTTGTTTTAATTCTTCATTTGTTTAAATCAATGTATTAAAATATATTTATTGGGCAGTTTATGTAAAATATATACAGTATTAAAGTTCCATGGAAAACTTTTTGTTATTTAAATTATTCACATACTTGGGTAACGTCTTCATTTAAAAAAATAAATTAAATAAATCAGTTATCGTACCCTTTGCTATGCTTTACCATGTTCAGTATTGAGCTGCCATTTCAGGTTCCGCAGCAGTGCTCCTTCCCAGGAGGCACACTTCCCTGAAATGTTCCTAAAGGGGCCAATACACAAACCAATTCCAATTGACCGATTGGTGGATCGTATGCTAAAAAAAAATTCTTATTGACCCCATAGGAATAAAAATCGTACTACGATCGTATGACCGGCCATACACTAACTGACGATCATATGATATCTGGTTATGCTGATATAATAAAACAGGAATTGGTGTGTGTATGGGGGCCATAACAGTAATTTATACTGATTGGCTGTTGGTTGAATAAAACATGCTCAGATCTCTACAGAGCAACAAAATCAACCCTAGAACTGTTAATATAACAGGCACTATTAGGGGGTCCTACAAATAGTAACTTGAACCTTGGAAGAAATCACTTTTCATGTTCTAAAAAAATTTTTTTTCTCATTTCAATGATTATGGCTGTTAAGTATACTATACTATGCTATACTAGGCAGCTATAGTCATTGAAATAAAAAAATCCCCCCCCCCCATTTTCTTTAAAACATAAGTATTTGTGCTGAACTTAACCTTTAATTTATGCTTTGTTAAAAACAATAGCTAGGAAACTAAATGGGTTATTTTATTTAACAGGTCAGTATTTGAGATTAACCGCTACTTTATTGTAATATTGTAATAAAAATTATCATTTGCATTTAGTGACTACTGGTTCTTGAAATGTAAGGTTTTCTTAAAAGTAACAATTATCCTACAATGCTTAAAGGGCATGTCCACCCAGTAAAAAAATGTTGCCATATAGTAGTGTTCCTTCCCCCAGCCCCAACCGCTATAAAAGATTTTTCAGAAAGTCCCCCCTGATAGTTACTTACCTTGCCTCTCTCCTCCGCCGCACTGCCTGGCCTTCTGCTTGCATGAAACTGCAAGCAGGGGTCCGGACCGGCAGCTGCGTCCCTGATTGGCTGAGAGGCAGCCAATCAAGAACGCGGCTGCTCAGAACGCCGGGGGAGAGACGTAAGGTAAGTAGAGTTCGGGGGACTTTCTTAAAAATCTTTTATAGTGGTTGGGGCTGGGGGAAGGAACACTACTATATGGCAAAGGGGTTTTATGGTCGGGGGAGGGATCGCAAAATGGGAGGGAGGGGGGATGCCTGCAGTGCGCATGCCCAACTTCTCCCGGAGGAGAGACAGGAGGCAGAGTCCTATATGGACTCTGCTATCCTGGTGGTCAGTTTTTGGGACTTTGGGGGGGGTTACAGGAGAACCATTTGGAGCTGCAATGTAAGGTAAGGATTATATTACACTAAAGAGTGGAGCTAGTAGTGGGTTAAATTATAGTTTGGGGGGAGGACAGGCCCTTTATATCTACAGATGGCATAAATGAAGTACCACTGCATTAAAGGCTATGTCCACCCTGAAAAACATTTTTTAATATATGGTCCCCCCTGGGCTCCCAGCCCCAACCGCTATAATTTTTTTTTTTAGAAAGCCCCCCAAACTCTACTTACCTCCCCTCGATCCTCCGCCGCGCTCCCGGCCCTCTGCTTGCAAGGAAATGCAAGCAGAGGGGCGGGACCGGCAGCCGCGTCTGTGATTGGCTGACTGCAGCCAATCCACAGACGCGGCTGCCGGCAGCTCAGTTCGCCGGAGGAAAGAGGAGAGGTAAGTAAGAGTTTGGGGAGCTTTCTAAAAAAAAATATGCGGTTGGGGCTGAGACATGGGGGAGCACAATATTAAGGGGGATTTAGCTGGGGGAGGGATAGTAGAACGGGAGGGAGAGGAGGAGGGGAGGGGGAGGAGGGGGAGAAGGGCTGCAGTACGCATGGCAGAAATCTACCTGAGGCCAGCTGCAGGCAGTGTCCTATATGGACTCTGCTAGCCCCTGGTAGTCATTTTTTGGGACTTTGGGGGGGGACTACAGGAGAACCCTATGGAGCTGGGATGTGAGGTAAGGATTAAACTACACTACATGGTGGGGCCAGTAGTTGGGGGGATTATAGTTTTGGGGGTGGACATGCCCTTTAATGAAGTATGTGTTTGTTTGTTTTTTGCTCTTATTTATTTGTGTGCTGCATATATCATATATCATTTCTCTCATTTATTTAGCTTAAAAAATGTGCTGAGAATGAAGGTTATTCCTCTACTGCAACAAAAAGTCTAGATTTCTTTGGAGCCGAGAAAGTTTTAGAAAAATGTGAACGTAACAAAGAAACAAGTGAGACTGAGAAGGCTATAAGGAAGACATTTTTTAATTATACAGAAAACAGAAGCACTGGCACCACAAATAAAGCAAACAAAAGAAAAAAAGAATTTGGAAAATGCTTAAAGAAAAAAAAGCTACATGGTACATCCAAAAACATTTAATGTAATAATTAGAGAATAATACTGTCCTGAGTGTGCAGTAAGAATCAATCATTTGTTGTCAATGGGGACCTAAACCAATATATTTTAAAATGTTGCATTAAAAGCAAGGGGGGGGGGGTTAATATTACCAAACTATATCATCACTATTTTGCTACCATTTTTTAAGTCAAAGAAAATCTTTAGAATCCTGGGTGAGGGTGGTAACAGCACTGGTCCTTTTCAAACCAGAAATAAATTGGGTTTCATGGGCACATTGTGTGGAACACAAAAAGTAGTGAAATTAGGGAATTAGCAGCAAGCAGTTAAATGTAGATTAGTATAATTTTAAAACTTTAATTTGAGACTACAAAAGGGCATTTCAGTTGTTCAGTAAATAAGTACAGTCTGGCAATTTTTAAAGAACTAAGGTTACAATATTAATTACCATGTATTAATTATACAATTGCTAATGAACAGATTGCTGTATCTCTCACCTCTAAAGCCTTTTACACACTTCTGCTAATTCGGACAACGAAGAAACCCAGGGCAATCGTTCACGTGCGACACAACCTTTCGGGCGGAATTGCACACGTGTATGCATCCAGTCAGGCATGGTTCGTCAATCCGCCATGGCGGATTAACGTACGATGCCTGACCGAACGCCTACACCCGAAATGGCCATGCGTCGCGCATCTCCCTTGCGCTCGGGTCATTCATTGTCCGCCACCAAATTGTACATGTGTATAAGGCTTAAGGCTGTGTGATTGGGCCGGAAAAAATGGCATGGGTTTTCCCCCTGGCTGTGACAGACATCTGTCTGTTTGTTCGTCTGATTTGGAAGAATGGGCGATCAGACGCATCAAAAAAAAAAAAATCACTGTCCATAAAGGTCTGCATGCTCAGTTTTGGCGAACTGACTTCTGCAGCTACTTTTTCTGCGTCCGACATTCCATCATCCTGACTGATAAGTTGGAAGTGTCGAATGGTCGGTCGGGACAAAGCATCTAATGGTGTGTACCCAGCTTAACAGCAGCATTGTTTTTAGAAATTGACAGTTTAATTCTCCCGGTTACACACAGAGCAAATTGTCTAGTTTGTGCTGCTGTTTGTTTCACTGAAAGAGGGGTGTGTGGATGCTGGAAACTATTGTACTCTAAAGATCTTGAACTGTCACATATGTAATACAAGTTACAAGTATTTTTTATCTGTTTAGAGTCTGATGCAGGAAGCTTTTGTGAAGGAAATGACTCCATACTATGGATGTCCTCCATTGATGCAAAACCTATTGATGATAAAGGAAAGAGTCATAAGAAACTCTCAGCAGAAAAACAAAAGCAGCAGATATTGGAAAAGGTACAATGTTACATCACACAAGGTGACATGTCCACATATTATCTCGGGGGGAGAAATTACTATACATATACCTTAAATAGGTATCTGTAGTGGGAAAAATACATTATTACATGTAAGATCATAAATTAGAGTAAGGTGGGAGACAGTACTCCTACCTCCAACACTTTCTGTGACACATAGGCTGGGTACACACTGGGGGATAGTTTGTCCCGACCAAGCTTTTCGGTACGAGCGAGCACTCGGCCAGGACAAATGACTGTCGGTCGCGGTGATAGTGGCCATGGCTGACAGTTCGCATGACCGATCGTGCAGTCCCATAGGGAACCGCATGATCGATCGTGATTTACCGACATGTCCGATCGCCCATTCGTTCAGATCGTACAAACGGGCAACCCAAACCAGCAGATACTTTCAGCCAACCGACCGATAGTGCCGTGGATCAGTCAGTCAGCTGAAAATATCTGCTGGTGTGTACCCAGCAATAAGGTTAAACTTGTAGCTCTGACAGCATGGCAACAACAATCCCATATCTCTTACATGAGCGCGCATGTACACATTAGTGAAGGGGAAGGAAAACGGTTAACCTTTTATTTATTAAAAAAAGCAAACATTTTTTGTCCTTTAAAGGACAATTCGACCCTCATAAGAACATCTTTTAGAAAGAATGGCCTCTTTAAAATATGTTGATATATCATACTTTGTCCTTTGAATTCATTACTGTATGCCTCATGGAAACTGAGCAATTTAGAAACATGTACTGAGCCTGAGCATGCTCAGAAGAGGCAGACAGGGGCTTAACATTCATCATTGACTGTGATGTCAACTGTCAAATCCATAACTGACCGTTGTTAACTGGAAGAACCAGGAAGCAGAAATGGGCAACAGGACATTGTGCAGGATTTCAGGTTTTAAACTATTACCGTTTAGGGTTTTGGGGGGTGATTTACCTGTATGTAAGTTTTCATTTTAGGGCTGGACTTGCCTTTTAAGTAATAGAAAGTGTTGTTTTGGGTGGATTTCCCCTTTCTTTCACAGCAAAAAAAATATTGTAGAATTGTAATATGAAATTGAAGAAATCTGTATAACTTTTAATTATGGGAAGCAATGGGAATTAGGACAGCATAAAACTAAATCTTTATTTTGTAGATGCTTTTCTCTAAGTTGTCCCATAAGTGTGACAAGTTAAGCTGAAATCACCTTAATTAAACAAAAAAAAAATCAGTTTTTAAGGGGAAGTAAACCACTTGGACTTTACCATGCTCAACCTATGAATGTAGTTTATTTACAATACCTTAAATTACTTTAAAATTACCCCAAATTACTTTTAAAAACAGTGGTAACTATAAATATTAGCAAATGATTAGGCTTATTTAATAAGGTGCAAAAATTTGCCTAAATTCTTGATTTGCAGCAATACGATGATACCGTTTTATTGGTCTATTACAATTAAATTAAAATGTTTGAAATTATCTTGATTACTGCAGATTAACTGCCCAAACAAACTTTTGCAACTCTTTTTAAATAAGCCCTAGGTGTTTGCTGGACATTCCATAGATATGGCCCTAGAAACAACTTGTTCTATGTTAGAGTAGTGTCAAATTCTTTCAGATTTAGAAAGCATATAATGCTTTGAGAATATTTTTTTATGTCTTATTCCTAGTCTATGATTGGCACAAAGATGGTTCAGACTAAGCTGGATTCTAAGGCTGGGTACACACGAGCAGATTTTTCGGCCTTACCAACAGATATTTTTGTGTATTGGTTGGCCAACCTGAAAAATCTGCGGGTGACAGATGACAATCAGATGCTGCGGTAAATCATGCCTCTATGGAATGAACGATAGGTAGTGGACGATCGCTCGCTAGTGGTGAACGGTCAGACGGGGAAATTAATTGTATGGTGTGTGCTCAGCCTTTGAGATGCAAATCAATACATGTGAGACAAATTTTATTTAGATTTTTTTTTTATATAATTAAATGTGCTGTTTTATTATTTTACAGATAAACCACTTCAGGAATGAACAAAAGATATATGTTCAAGGAACAGATATTCCAGAACCTGTTGTCACTTTCCAGCAACTACAGCAGGAGTATAAAATCCAGCCAAAAATAATGCAGAATGTGCAAGAGGCTGGCTTCCAGGCACCCACGCCCATCCAGATGCAAGCTATTCCCATCATGTTACATGTAATGCTGTTAGCTACATTGTTATATGCAGAAGTATTTAGTGTGCTGTAACTTTAAAGGGTGTTGTATAAATAAGTTTTCTGTAATTATTTAACACCATAATAAACCAAACAAATTATTCTGTTTCTGCAAACAATACAGTAATATTTGCACAGATTGTAAAAATGAAGATAGTTCCGAGACTACAGGCTCATAACGTGTGCAATTGCAAGGGGCAACGCACACATGTATGCCCCGCTGTTTCAGGTGACAATCTTGCTGTGAATGGGCGCTTTGTCAGCTGTTTGGTCTGGGCTTGTTGATGATCCACATGGCAACAAAGCAGACATACGCCGCACGATTGACGGCCGTGCACGTTGTTTCCAGCGATCACACGTGTATGCACCTTTAAGCCGGCCATATACTGTTATGACATTTAAGTGTCGTCTTTTGATCCGACTAACACAGAATCAGCTTTAAAGTCTAAAGTTGCAGCCGTTCTTATCTACCGCATTCCTGTGGCAATACCCATCGGGATAACGCTTTACAATGTTATGTCGTCAAGTTTTGGCCCAGCGGTTCTCCAGAATGTTGCAGAAGGTAATGTATGGACACATATAAGGGCAAAACGTTGCCTGTACTGTTAATTTGCAGCAACCAGTTATCTAGCCAAGCATCTTTTTTTGCTGGTATTTTTACAGTTCAAGAACATTACATTTGATTGGTTGCTGCAGATTAACAGCACTGACCAAATTTTGCCTGTTCTGAAATGGATTATCAAAAATTTGTTCCTCTAAAAGTGGTCTTGGATTAGTCTGTATGTGATTGGCAAACAGAAAATAACTGATATTTATATACAGTAAACGTTTAGAAATGCAGAAAGGTTATTGCAAGCATTACCCCTCTTTTTGAGCTAACCTTTATTCTTACTGCTTTAAAGTCATGTCATTATTATAATTTGCCATGCCACGTTGGCATATAGTGGTTATGGGATATACTTGTTGACCAATTTAAGATATTGATCTTCTTATTCTGTAAATGCCTTTTCTGTAACTGTTTTATGCCTTAAGGACCAGTGTTCCCTCTAAGTTGTGTGCTCATGCAGGCGCACGCAAAAATCTGCTTGAACATAAACATTGTGGGATGCAGCATAGAAAATTCCCTTGTAAATGAGCAAAAATATTTATCTGCACACACAAATAGAGGGAACATTAAGGACTTAAGTTAGGTATTTTCCATTTGGATTGCTTTATTTCAGATAACATACTTCCTTGCTTACCATTTTTTTTTTCTTTTAAGGGTCGTGAAATTCTGGCATGTGCACCTACTGGCTCAGGAAAGACATTAGCATTCTCTATTCCCATTTTAGCACAGCTTCAGCATCCATCGAATAAAGGCTGCAGAGCAATGGTCATCTCTCCTACAAGGGAACTGGCAAGCCAGGTACATTAACTATACATTTCCTTCAGGAATACATCACTAAATTGGTTATGTTAAGACTTAATTTGGAATTTATTAAAGGAAAAGCATTCAGTACTATTGGTATCTTGGGTTTTATGCGTCTGCGCACTGCATCCCTTAGTGTGATAGATAAAAATAATAAAAAATATAGTATAAAGTTTTCAATATCTGTTTAAAATCATGATACATCAGTAGTAAAGCCATATATTAAAAGATTAAAACTAAAAATTAAAGCACTTGCACCACAGTCTGGGATTTGGCCATCCAGAATAACTTCTTGGTATAAATGAGTGCAGGTGTCTTTATTTAGTGAAAATAAAACAAGACTATTTCAAAACATATCAAATCATATAAAATCTGTATCTGATACAGAAATTAGGCATACTCAACGCGTTTCATTGTGCGTGTCCCCTAGCATTAAAAATGGTTATCTTACCCTTGGTTTGGAGTATAAATTATGTGCTGTATAATAATAAAAAGAATAAAGAGCGGAATTTGGAGTCTGCAGAGAAATCTGGTATCTTAGGCTCAATTAATTTTGCACTTCATCACAGTGGAGCGTTCTAGATGGAGGTAAATCATGGTACATCTTTTAAAGGATTGAAGTAAACTACATACAATACATGTAGAATGCCACCTGTGGCCTTAGTTTAAACTGGATGCTAAGCAGAGGATTTTGTTGTTTACTATTTATGAATATATTTCCATACATTTGCACCTACATTGCACATGTTGCTGTCACCTCATTCAAATCACTTTCTATATACTAGTTTTTGCTAGTAGCTGTTTAAAGGTTCTTGGCTTCTGCTTTCATGTGCTCATGTGATTCTCTCTTATGTCAAATCTTTACATATAATAGTAAAGGTTATACAATCTTCATACTGTAATTTATCCACTAAAAATGCTACTGACCGCAGGAGATTTGGTATGCATAGCAGAACACTGCATGTTCTCTCATTAAGTACCTAAAACAGCATGAAATCTGAAGCATTTGCAAATCATACATCATTTTGGCACAATGAATGCCCATAGTTGTATTATGTTACTACTAAAATTGCAATATGTTTAGATTTTGGAACAAGATAGTGCTAAATAGTTTAAAATAATACTCTACAGAAAAATAAAGTGCTGCAGAAAAATCTAAATTGGAATTTAGGGAAACAAGCATATTAATAAAATTTGCATGTGATTTAGACTCATCGAGAACTTGTCAAGCTTTCGGACGGTACCGGGTTTAGGATACACATAATCGACAAAGCAGCTGTGGCTACTAAAAGGTTTGGACCAAAATCTTCAAAAAAAATTGGTAATTTTTTTTTTTTGTATTGTAGAATGCTAGTTAGATGCATATATTGGGAGCAGGAAATAGCAAAACACATTTTTAATGCTTTCAGTTTTTCCCTGCAATAGGGAATTTACTGGAATGAAATGTTAGTTGTGTAATTTATTTATTTTTGTCATTGTGATGCCTGTGTTTGGAAGCAAATCGGAGGGGAGGCCTATGCATATATACTTCTCTAGAATGAAAATACAGCATGTGTATATGCAGCAAGTAATGTGATGCAGAAATAATGTGTGTGTGTGTGTGTGTGTATATATAAGCAATTCATCCTTCTGTCTAAAAAAATACATATATATAAGTGGTATTACGTTGTTTAAATATTTTTTTTTTAATTTATTCTATTTTATTTCTCCCACAGATATTCTGGTGACTACACCTAACAGATTAATTTATTTACTTCAAAATGATCCCCCTGGCATTGATCTCTCCAAGTACGTATATGATGGTTTAGATGCTTATAAAAATAAATAAATAAAACAGGAATTTAGTTCCTGCTGTTAAGGAAGGTTTTTTTTTGTAGGTTCTTAGCTAGGTTCAAAAGCAGGGAGATGGTAAGTACAGTATATACACGAATATAAGTCGAAGTACCTATTTTTACCTGAAAAGTGAGTAAACGGACTCAAGTATAGGTCAAGGGTATTGTTTTGAGGCTTTAGATGCCCTTTGAATAGACAGCAGAACCCCCATACAGTAATAGCCAAATCCAGTACTGTATGGGACTACTGTATGGGAATTGTGCTGTCCATTAGAAGGGCAACCAAAGACACAACTATACACAATCAGAAGGGAATAGAAAGATACCATCTTCCTGATTCTGAATTGTTTTAAGGTATAAGTTGCCCTTTAAATATACAGTAATCCCATACAGTAACCCGAAATTCCTTGGCACTCCAGATGTTTGGAAAGTACAACTCCCAGCATGCTTTAGTTGCTGGGAGTTGTAGTTTTCAAACATCTGCAGTGGAAAGCACCCTCAGGCCAGGCCCAAAACATTCCCTTGGGGCCGAGTAGTGACGTCAGTGGATGCGGAGCGAGAGGCTGCCGGATTGCTGGATTGAAGTGAGTGATTGACCCGAGTATAAGCCGAGGTTCTGTTTTTATATTTTTATTTTATTTTTATATTTTTAAAGCCTTTAAACCTTGGTTTATACTGGAGTATATACGATACATTTTCTACCTTTCTTGCTGACTGCCAGAAATAAAAGGAACTGTCTGCATGTCTGGGACACCTCTACAAAATGATTAATCTTTGAAATAAAATAGCGGCTTATCTAACATTTTTGATTGGTATGTAACATTACTTATTTATTTTTGCATTATTTTGCACACGCCCACTTACTGGGTTTTCTTTTTGTAACCATGTTTTCTATCACTTGTTACACCAGTAGAGGCAATCTGTGGTTGGGATGCTTTGATCTGTTATATAAAAAAATTGGGATGTCTGTATATTTATATAATTTTACTGTATGCAGCTTATTCCTTGTCTTGTTTTTGTTTGTAGAGTTGAATGGCTTATTGTTGATGAATCTGACAAATTGTTTGAAGATGGAAAGACAGGCTTTCGAGACCAGTTGGCTTCTATATTTGTAGCCTGTACATCCCATCTCCTTAAGAAAGCCATGTTTAGTGCAACCTTTGCTTATGATGTGGAACAGTGGTGCAGACTTCACCTTGATAATGTGGTTTCGGTATCCATTGGTGCAAGGTATGGTTCAATTGTAAGATTTAGCAACACAAATAAGAAAATAACTCTCTGCCACAACCAAATCAACACACACACAATATATAAAATGTGTAAAATATAGAGCAACCATGTAGAACACTCGTTACAATAGAGGGTAGCCATTAGCCAGGAAACCTACTTGCTCCGATGGGAGGGCCGGGTGGAAACACCCCCAGCCATCGTCGCTTTGTAAAGCAGGAGACCACAACTCAGCTATCAGTGAGGTGCTGGCCCAGGTGCAGCAAGGTCCAGGGCCCTTCGCCAGGCCAGTACAGGAAAAACTCCAAACAGATGAATAGGAGCCGTGCAACCCGGAAACACACCAGAGACTCCCGTAAAACTAGAGTTTACTCATTTCTTGTCAGATGTGGACATTCTGTTATGTGCATATATATAATCTAATAAAGTCTCTGGTGTGTTTCTGTGTTGCATGGCTCCTATTCGTCTGTTTGGGGTGTTCCTATTGTCAGATGTTGCTTTAATGAATGACAAATGCATTGATCTCATGTGTTGCACTGGTACTAGACCAGGTTTGAGAAAGTGATTATAAAGATTAAAGGGAATGTACACCCACTAACAAACTCTTAACCACACAACCAGGATCCCCCAAAAAGTCCTTCGCTCTTGCCTCATTGTGTCTGCCTCTTTTACAACCTCAACAAGCTCATACAACCATAGAGCAGGTGGCTCGTGCTGTTGTAAGTCATTGGTCATGGCTATGACTAATGGCTAGTACCGAGATTAGAGGCAAGGGACCGGCGGAGTTTAAGGTAAATATCTTGTTTCAGGAGCATCAGGGAGAAATATAAGTATTGAAAAAAATAGATTTTTGGGGGGTCCTGGTTGTGGGGTTACGTTTGTTTGGGGGTAGCCTTATGAAACCCTACAACCCTACCCTAGTTTCATTGTTGTTTTTTGTGGATGAAAATTTTCTTAGAATTGTTAAAGCTGCCTCTCATGCTGAAAGTATTTTGAATAAATGTTTTCATAATCAGCATGGGTGAATGATGCTTTTCTTGTCTGTTCTTGGTTTGCAAATGACTTAACACATCAGTCTTAAATTGCCCAGAAAAAGAGAATAAAGGTCCAAGAACCTAGACTATACCCTAGTCCAGGGGTCTTAAACACCAAAAAATGCAAAAATAGCTAGTAGGTGGTAACACTCATAACTAGCATTAAAATACAAACTGGAAGGATACACATTCAGAATATAATAGTGAATAGTGAATACCTAATCTCCTGAAAAACACTAAAATTAAAAACCTAGATAAATTAGTGCGTCAATGTCTAATACCAGCACACACACATAAATTGAATAAAGTGCTAAATATCCAAAGTCCAAACAAACTATAGTCCATAAAACATGTGCATAAGTGTGCAGATAGACATTATCTCCCAAGTCCCCCCAAGGGCTTTACAGGATCAAGGTCGGGTAAGGCGCGTCAATGTCTTACCCTGTGTGCTAAATAAATGTAATAAATAAACGCTTTTTTTCTTTAACAGGAACTCTGCAGTAGATACTGTGGTACAGTCACTTTTATTTGTTGGGTCTGAAACAGGCAAGCTATTGGCTATGAGAGATCTCATTAAAAAGGTGTGAATATGAGGACATTGAAGCATACCTATGCTGATTTAAGCTGCTAGACTGATTTTAAATGTTTTTTTTTTCCATTTTGCAAACCAGGGTTTCAGCCCTCCAGTTCTGGTGTTTGTACAGTCTATTGATCGTGCAAAGGAGCTGTTTCATGAATTGATTTATGAAGGAATCAATGTGGATGTCATACACGCAGACAGAACACAGCAGCAGGTACATACGGACACACTGCCGCTTGGTCATATTGTGGTATAATTATTACTGAATCTTGATAGTGAATTAACTGTGCCTAAATAAGTGATGTGTAAAATTATATTTTTCTAGAGGGACAACGTCATACAGAGCTTCAGAGAGGGAAAAATCTGGGTTCTTATTTGCACAGCCCTTCTAGCTAGAGGAATTGACTTTAAAGGTGTCAATATGGTAATCAACTATGATTTCCCAACTAGCGCAGTGGAGTACATTCATCGAATAGGTAAATGTAAAAGTTTATGCATTCATGATTTTATGTTCAATAAAGTTTTCTTTAGTGAAATGTATAACTGTATAACTGGAGACTGTTTATTATTGTTATAACAGGTCGCACTGGCCGTGCTGGTCATAGGGGTAAAGCTATTAGTTTATTTACTGAGGATGACAAACCAATGTTACGGAGGTAGGCAAACAGGTTTTTTCTTTTTTCTTTAAGAATTTAGGCCAAATTACATTATAGACTAACAAATTTCCTTTTTCTGTTATGGGAAAGGCTAGCTTCCGGTGGTCGAAACATTAAATCCTTGTTTCCAGCGTGTGCACACGCCATGATGTCATTGCACACACTTTGACGGCAACGTTCCACAAACGTGCATGCGTGACGTGATGCGCACACATGTTTGCAGGATGGCGCTGCAAAGTGCGCGCAATAACGCCTCCTGGGTACTGCCCCCCTGCTGCTGTTGCAAGCTCGTTTTGAGTAAGAACAGAAGCAGTGAGGCGCTTCCTAGTCGCGACTGTCAGGTCATTGGGGGTGATGTCACATCACTCCTTGACTGAGCTGTTTTTTAAAGGCTAGACATGCCCTTTAACTGTTGATTAACTGCAGATACATGCAGGCCTATGTAACTAAAGTTCTTATTAAAATTGTGCTAATTTTGCCCCAACCAATCAGATGTTATGAACCATTTAAAGCTAACTTCTGATTGATTGGGGCAAAATTGGCACCATTTTTAACAATATGAACTTTTGTTACATAGGCCTGCTTATATTAATAATACATTGATTAATTAAAACTACATTGTGCTTTGACTTTTCATTGTTGCGCAAAAACAAGCTTTTAAAGTATATTTAGGGGGAATAACTCCCCTATTAGTTAATGTAAAATGCATAGATCAGAGTTTGACAAAAGGCCTACCATGGTATATAGATTTGCCTTCATTATGGCAGTGGAAATATTATGACCAGTATATATACTGTGTTGGGGCTAGTGCAATCCGATTGCACTTTAAAAGTGCACACTAATGTGGCCAAGTGTGTCTGCACTGTTAATCTGAGTGCATGCGATCCCCATTTCTTTGGCAGTTGCATGTGCTCCTATGGCGCAATATTATGTGTTTGAAGAGCATGTCAACGCACCGGAAACACACATGCTTGCATGCACGTTTCCAGATCGCTCGGAAAACGTTTGGAAAAACATTGACATAAATAAATTAGAATTGTACTCTGACATAACAGACTTATACACCAATGAAAATTATGTTTTTTTGCCTATTCCCAATAACAGTTAAAGGGCATGTCCACCCCGAAAAATATAATTTAACCCACTACTGGCCCCACTGTGTAGTGCATAAAAATTCTTACCTTACATCCCAGCTCCAAATGCTTCTCCTGTAATGTCCCTCCAAAACTCCAGAAAACTGGCCACCAGGAGCCTGGCAGGCAGGGAAATTATTTCCGCCTCTGAGACGTCCTCTCAGAGGTTTTTGGTTTGCTCAGAGCAGCCCTCCCGTTTTGCTCTCCCTCCCCCTAGCATAAAACCCCTTTGATATATAGTAGGTCTCCCTCCCGCAGCCCCAAGCAGTATAATAGATTTTACAGAAACTCCACCAAACTCTACTTACCCCACCTCTCTCCCCAGGAGTTCTGTGCAGCCGGCAGCCACGTCCATGATTGGCTGTCTCACAGCCAATCACAGACGCGGCTGCTGGTTCGGCCCCCTGCTTGCAGTTTCATGCAAGCAGAGGGCCAGGGAAGGTAAGTAACGATCGGGGGAGTTTCTGGAAAATCTATTATAGCGGTCGGGGCTGGGGGAGGGAGACCTATTATATATCGGGGTGGACATGCCCTTTAATTCTATTTTACTGACTGGATTAGTTAAAGGGCATGTCTGCACCTGCATGAACTTTTCAACAGGGTAATTACCCTCCTCTCCCAAGTACAGCAATATTCACACAGCTGGCAAATATATCACTTACCTAATATTCACAGCAATGTTTCCCCTTGCATTTATGCAAAGACACTGTTCTAGTATTTGATGGTTATGTAGAGGCATATTGGTGCAAACTACACATATTTTATTGAAATAGCATTTTCATGTCACTTTTCGAGCAGTTCTAACCTCCCCTTTTAATCAGTAAGAGCAACAATAGCTTTGACTAGTGGGGAAGGGGGGAGAGCTGCTGTCATTCATGGCTGTTTGTTCCGGTCTTCTCTCCTGTCTGCGAGTTTAATTTTAAAACTATAAAATAATTTGCCATTCTTATTTATTTTTACAGTGTAGCCAATGTAATTCAAAAAGCAGGATGCCCTGTGCCAGATTACATTAAACATTTTCGCAAATTACAAAGGTTAGTACAATTATTTGTGCATGTTAGTCCCTGCATTGTTCATTTCTTTCTGTCTGCATTTATCCATAAATTATCAGGCAATCAACATTCAACGTTGGGCAGTAGCACATGCATTATCTACTTGAGACATGAAAATGATTTATAAAATACATATGTATAAAACAATAGCAGGGTTGGAATTTCAGCATCTTTCTAGAGCTCGATAAAGGCTCACTACAACTGGGGAAAAAGACACAAAACAAATGTAGAATATATATTGGTACCAAAACAGGCTTTTGTTTTACATTAGAGCAAAACAGAGTACACATCTGTAGATTCTACGTCTCGACCGTTCTGCCCTTCCGGTCAGCCGGGACGAAGGACTGTCTGTCGGGCAAAAGTAGCCATGGTCGACAATTCGCTGATTTGGCTGTATGAAAGAACCCTCCAATATTTCATCCCGCTCAACCAATATGCTGAAAGGTCAGTTGGGCCAAATTCTTGGATGGTGTGTACCCAGCTTAAGGCTGGGTACACACTATACGATACTTACCTACCGATATTCCCATGTATCGGTTGGTTGGATGGAAATATTAAATGGTGGAGGTGAACCAAAGAACCATTGTGCAATCACTAGGATAAAGCAAATACTTCCAGTAAATAGTTTGCAACAGTCAGCTGTGAGCTAGATGGTGCCATGATATCACAAGGCGCTATGGCTAGTTGTTGTGAGACTAAAGGTTCGTAGACGCATGCGATTGCGGGTGCCGACCCGCGACGCACAATGTGTAATGTGTATGAACGGACGAAACTGCCACTCGTTTGAAGATCTGCCCAGCTGGTTGGGCAATAATCCCCAACTGAATGGCCGTTTCGGCCAAGAAAGTGCCCATACATGGCACAATTGTCGCCCGGTACGGCTTTCCTTAAGGAGGACTTCAAAGTTGATAAGATTGGTCTTCTGTCTAGTTCTCACGTAGAAAAGCTGATATCCGTTTTCTGTAGTTGTCTTGTGATGGTTACTTATAAAAATATTCACAACCATGGCTTACGGATCAGACTTATGACTTTTGACAACTCATTAGATCATTAAGATTCTAGTATCACCTGTATGCTGATGAAACCCAAATATACATCTCTGCCCCAGATCTCCCTACACTGACATCCCAACTACCCAGCTTCCTTAAACTAAACTTGTCATTATCTCACCCTCGGGATCTGTTCCCATCCCTAGTTTCACTATTAATATTAACAACACACTGATATCCTCATGTCTGTTGCCTGGGAATAGTGCAAGATTCCGATCTTTCCTTATAACCCATGATAACTCACTTGCCAACTCATGTCTGCTCCAACTCAGAAACATCTCTCGCATCCTTCCATTCATCTCGCATGACGCTACTTAACTTTAGTTCATGCAATAATGTTATCCAGGCTTGACTACTGCAACACACTCCTGTAAGGTTTACCAAACAACCAGCTGGCAACACTTTAATCCATCCTAAACTCTGCTGCCCGGCTTATTTATTTCTCGCCTTTTCTCTATCAGTTTCTTCACTCGCAAAGGATCCAGTTCAAACTGCTCACCCTATCCTATAAAGCACTATCCAATATAGCCTCACATACATCTCAGAACTAATCCGCAGGTACCGTCCCCGGCGTAACCTTCGATCTGCTAATGATAACCTCCTCTCATCCACCTTTGTCACCTCTTCCCACACCTGCATTTAGGACTTCACTTTTGCTGCCACTCTGCTCTGGAACTCACTTCATCCTTCTGTCCATCATTCACCGCCCCTTAATATCTTTAAACGTAACCTCAAAACCCACCTCTTCAGACAAGCATATATGCTCACCCGCTAAGCAAACTCCACTACAAATATAATACAGCCTACCGATTCATGTCACCTTATGTCTCAAACCTATATCTTCTAGACTTAAAGCTCTTTGAGCAGGGTCCTCCTTCCTATTGGATCACGATATTGCTGTAAATAACTCCTCACTCTGTGTACTTCTGTTTACTTTACCTTTGTAATATGTATGACTTTGTATATGTATTACCCTTGTATGTAATGTATGATTGTCAAAGCACCACGGAATATGTTGGCGCTATATAAATCCATAATAATGATGACATTCTCTTGTGTGGGCATAAGCCATGTACACGCATTAGTTAAAGGTCATTCTAAGTTGGTAACCATGCTGGATCATTAAACTACATTACAGCGAATTGGGAAATCTGGTTTGTGGAAATGTCATGGTTACTACTGTATGGGCACCTTAGGGTAGCCACACGAGCCGATGAAAGCACACGTGTTACCCTCCACTTGTGCTGTGATCAGCACTATGTTGTGCTATAGCACATGAGATCCGTAAATAAAAAAAAATACGTTCAGACAACATAGGATCTTTACTGTGCATGCAAGGCCTTTATCATTTTATACATCCCACACTTGAAAATTATATTAATCCTTTGTATGTATTGCAGCAAACAGAAGAAGCGGATGATAAAGAAACCTCTGAAAAGAGACCAGATTCGTACCACTCCAAAATACATATTAGAAAAGGCGAAAAGAAAAAAGTAAGTATTTAAAAACCTACATTTCAAAATTGAACTATAAATTTGACCGTTTTATAGTCTGTGAAGTGTTGCTTTAAAACAGGAAAAGGTAAACTTTGTGGCAGTCTTATGTTCATTCAAACATTTTAGCAATTCAGCTTTTATTTTGTAATGTGATGTTAGATTTCTTCTTAGTGGCAGCAATGACTTGAAAATTGAATACCTTGTTTAAAATAGTGTTTGTTTTGTTTAAACAGAAACTTAATTAAAAGTAATTTTAAGAAAAAGAAAACTTCTAAAGGAACTAGCCAGCAGCAGGCAGCACCAGAAAGCTGAACATGCCACAGAAGAAAAACAGTTCTCTAAAATTCATGAACACAACACATGTCCACAACAATGTTTTCTAAAGATACAGAATTTTTTTTTGTTTTTGCTAGATAAAAAAAAAAAAACTACAAATGAATAAACTGAACATTTTAGGTGGTTTCACATGCTATATTCCAAAATCTGAATGGGCCACTCTATATTTGATGGCAATATTTGAAGTTGATTAGATGCCCCAATATTGGACCTATTTTAAGAACAAACATCAAATTAATGTCCGGCATTACTAAGCGGTAACAAAACTACTGAAAGTTACCTGTACCTACAATTCTTACAGCAATAAACGCTAATCCATCCTAACTGACATAGGTCAGTTGGGGTATTTTTTTTTTTTTATATATATATTTTTTATATATATAGCTACACCTGTCATGGTTTTCAAAAAAATAACTTTAAAGCGAGTACTGCATTGATAAAAAAATATTCTGTTGACCACAAATTTAAAAGATAAATGGATTATATACTATAGTATTGGAATACCATCTATTATTGGTGATGGAATAGTGCTGTTGTATGAACACGGTCCTAAAACTTCCTTGTGACCAATGCAGGGAATTCCATTCCCAAAGGTTTGTTTTAAGTTCTGTAATAAAATGGAATTTGTATTTATACTATGCCTCGTTTTATTCATTTCTTACAGCATTTCAAACTGGCTATAATAAAGATAAATAACATTTGTATTAATCGTTCTTAGGATTGATATTGTATTACAAAAGTGTATTTGTAATAATATGCTTCCTTTTGTTCAAGCACAACTGTTTTGTGCTTCTGTCTCCATTAGAATTATAAATTTTGATTAAGCAAGGGTTATTTTTTTTGGGTGAACTATCCCTTTAAGCACTAAAAATGATCCACTCACACTACCTATTCTGCTACAGGACAAACACATACTTTGCAGGAATAGATACAATAGATTGTTCACATGCTTTGTTATTCCGACTTTAAACATATGTAATCCTACAAAAATTAACTAGGTACCGTATATTCTAAGCTTAGGAAATGGGATTCTGACAACCAAGGTCATACATGCAAAAGAAGCAAGGAAACAGCTGGGCAGTTGTAAAGAGGATTGTCATGAGGCAATCTTCAAGCTGACAGGACAGGCTCTTAACTCCCATACTATTTTACTTTGCAAAACGCCTTTAGAGTGAATATTAAGTAGTGTATATTTGATGGCAGTGTGAAGATGCATGATGTCTGGTTTCTTAGGGGAGGAAAAATTGCACACAAAGTAACTTTTTACATTTTAATGGAAGAAAGTATAAAATTTGCAGATGTGCTTTACAAAAAATGTGATACTATATACATATATAAATACAAGGAAAAGAATGCAATGAACCTGGCAGCTGCATGATGTAAAGAACAAATGCTGAGACTTAAAAAGAAATAACCAGTAACAGACTATCATTGTGCGGAATGTGAAGGCTTGAGGCCCACTGTAAACATCTGTTAAAGTATAAACAGGAGATGGTAAAATAAAAATGAAACTGTTAGAGTCCAACTTTTTTTAAGATTCTTTATCAGTCTGTTAGTTTTTGCATGAAGGTAATTATTTTTGGTATGCCGGACCAAGCAAATAACCAAATTCGTATTAATCTAGAAAGAGAAGAAAAAAAAGCCATTTTATTCTAGTGTCTTTATATAAAACAGAGCCACAGCAAAACTAAACATTTTGGTAAATATCTCCATTATTAAATATACTTGCAGGTAAGTAAAGAAGCAATATTTTATTTTAAAAATACCATGACCACCCATATGGAAGTGGAAATAATAAAGGTAATATTCCAGAATATTTCCAGCGCTCCCTAGCTTACATGGTAGAAATCACAGCAAGTATATAATCAAATACTCCAATAACCAATTATATTCTAGTTTCCACCCAAGTACCCAGAACTGGAACACAGCCAGCAGTAAAAAGCTGGTTATAAAAAGTCTTGATGGGAGCAGGTAAAACTCTGGATGCATTTAGTCCAAACAGTGGAAGTGACAATAACTATGTGCAAGAAATTATTTTAAAGGGCATGTCCACCCCGAAATTTAACTTTTGATATGTGGTAGGGCATGCTCCCCCAGCCCCAACCGCATTAATATAATTGTTAGAAAGTCCCCCGATTCTTACTTACCTGCCCTCTCTCCTCCGCTGCAGTGTTCAGGCCCTCTGCTTGCATGGAATTGAAAGCAAGGGGCGGGACCGGCAGCTGCGTCCGTGATTGGCTGAGAGGCAGGGAGGGCTGCACTGAGCATGCCTCAACCTTGATGAGGTTGAGGAAGTCTTAGGCACAGCATGAGTCACACACTGCTCCTACACAGCAGTTTCCTGGACTTTGGAGGGGCACAGAAGGGGAACTATTTTGAGCAGGAATGTAAGGTAAGGATTGTTTTAAACTACTTGATGTGGCCAGTAAGGGGTTAAATTTTAGTTTTGGGGGTGGACATGCCCTTTAAATATTCCCTTTTAATAACACCTGGGTTTTGGTTTTTGGTCTTCATACACAGAATAATAATTTTAGGAGGCATTATCTTTCCTACTTATCAATACATTATTTAGTACCATGGACCATATTTATTAATAAGCGGTATCGGAAACTTCAGATACTGCATGTTATCTTAAAAGAGCTAGGCCACTCTATCGCATTTTAACATGCAATCACGTGTAAATAGCACACACTATTGTTGGCCAATTGGTCTGTCCACACAGTGTGCCCTGCTGTCTCTTGCGATGTTATCCATTTTTCGAATTTCCTTTCCATCAGCATTTTTTTGGGACAATTGCATGCGCTCAGATTGCAGAATCGCAGCGCACAATGTGTACTAGCTCAACTGAAACACACTTAATTGATTGTGGTTCTAGTGTGCTAGTACACATTGTTGTGTAGACTACGCCTAAGTGAGTTGGTATCATCAATTTTACAACCACGATTGTAAAACACCATACCTACAGTAAATCATGGTAGAGACGGCATATTTTGGGGCTGCTTTCCTTCGGATGGAATAGGTGCTTAGTCAGAGTGATTAAAATAATAACTTGTTCCATGTATTAGAATATTTTGTCGCAAAATCTTTAAGCATCTGCTAGGAAGCCGAAGAACTTCTTTTAACTTAACAATAACCTACATCATATATCTCAATCAAGAACATTTTGACAAAGGAGGATCAATATTCTAGGTTTTGTACGGGAGATGAAGGAATTCAAACATTTTTCCAAGCATAAGTGGTCAAAAATTACCAGAAATTTCACATCTAACGAGTGCTGTAATAAAATCAACAGGTGCTTCAACCAAGTATTAGTTTACTTTGATGTACACACTAATTGAACCAGAGTTTTCAAAGGAAGGATTTTTATATGTTAACCATCTTCACAAATCTGCAATAGTAAGAAAGATGTAAGAGATGTAACAGAACATTAGACAGAATTTCAGGTTTGAATTATGTCTCTTTTAGCAGCTGTCAGTCACAAATTTTACAGATAACATCAAAGCCAATGACTGAATGTTAAACCCTAACTGCTCCTCTGAGCATGTAAAAGCTTGGAGAGCTTGATAAGGCAAAAACATTTTAGAAGCAGAGGTAAAGTGGGTGCATATTTTGCTACATAACAAATTACTCCTACATTTGTCAGCTTTCTAACTATTGTAATTTTGGGAGGTGACTTACCTCCCAAATATTTTTTTTATTTGAGGGTTGAACATCATGCCCTTTAAACAAAACCCTGCTATTTTATAGTGTGTAGACTTTTTATATCCACACATAGCCAAATATACACACACATTATTCCCACTGAGCACCAACAGGCCCACTTGTTTTAATATATCTCATAATGAGCTGTCAAAAAGCCATTCCTTCCCTTTCTAATGTAGTCATGTACGTGCATAGGGAGACAAGTAGTGGAGCTGTCAGCTGTAGCACAAGCAGCTTTTGACAACTCACCACTGGCCTTAAAGGAAAAGTATACTCATAAAAACGACCCTCTTCCACTTCCACCAGACCATACGCATGGAGAGAGAGCTCCATCTATGGACTAAGCAAAAGCACCATTATCCCAAAAACCACCGAAACCTGACCATCATGGGGAGGAAAAACACACAGTCCCCCAGTCAGCCACCGAATCTCAACCAATATTTTAAAAAGACCCCGGGGCCTAGCACAGAACACAAGACCCAAACACAAGTGCCCCACCAAATGAAACCCACGGCTTGCCGTCAGTCAGCAGATGAATTGGAAGGTGAGGGAAATACTAAGGTCATAAAAACTTACCTAAAATCCATACTGACCAAAACGGACTTTGAAGCTGTGGTAAACCGGGTCGGACGTACCTACAAAACGGAAATAGCCACACTGCGCCAAGACCTACAAGAAATAGCGGGCCGCATGTCGGACATAGAGGAGAGACAGGACACACAAGAAACGGCACTGCATACTATCTCTCAGGCCCTCCCATCCTGATTGAAAGAACTCACTGGGCACTAAGACCTACAAATATAGAGTCTCTCCAAGAGACTTGGATAAAGGACAACAATAGACCACATAATATCTCCTCAAGCTTCTTCATACCTTCGATACTAAAAACATGGGATAAACACTATAAAAAAATATCATCTTTTCAGCCGACCGAGACCACAAACACCTATATGCTACAATCCTATGTTCCTCCCGGGAACAAACTATTCTAACTTAACCTTATCTGGACTAAATCAGACTCTCCTACCATCCAAGACTGCCTAGATAATGGACATCTGAAACCTTTAGCCCAAATTATGGACTCAAACATACTCAGCCTCTCTCAATACCTCAGCTACGCTCAACTTACTAATTTTATACATTACCTACAAAAAAAACATCCTGGTCTAAATGAGCTGACACCTTTTGACAAGCTATAAAGATCAAGCACGACTCCACATATAATTTCAAAAATCTACTCTATCCTTTCGGCACAACAAACCAGAACTACCTTCATTCACAAAAAATGGGAAATGGAATTACAAACAAAATTCACACAGGAACAATGGGAATCCTGCTTTATTCTATCACACAAACTTTCAATGGCTTGTAAAGCACAGGAGAAGAATTATAAAATTCTGAACCGTTGGTACAGATATCCAGACATCCTTCATAAACTATTCCCCACCATTTAAGACAGATGCAATGGAGATGGATGGAGATGTGGACAAGTTAAAGGAACTATGACACATATATGGTACAGCTGTCCCATTGTCCAACCCTTCTGGAACTCCATAATCCAAATCTACAACCAAATTACAGCTCAAGCGTTATCCTTAGCCACAAGCCACTCTACTCTCAATTATACTACCAGGATCTCCAGAATACCACAAGAAAAATATACCCAGACACTTTTTAACAGCAGGAAGAATGGTTTTACCACACTATTGGAAAACAACCACATACCCATCTAATAAATCATGGATAACAGAACTTAACCATATAAAACCAATTGGAACTAACACTATCCCCAAAAAACAAAACTTGGAACTTCATAACTGTCTGGAATGTATGGATCATCTTCATGGAAATGGATACTTATAAAAATCTACTGATAATTAAACTCTCCTACCAATCTAAATAAAATAATGTAAAACTATTTGTATACTGCTTAACTATTATATGACCTGCTCAGATCTGGTTTACTTCTCTCCCCCACCCCCCTCCCCTTACCCCTAACATCTACCCCCTCCCAAAATCCCCTCTTATTATATGTATAAGAATGTTATCTACAATTTCATGCATACGATAAGAAAAGTCTGTAAAATTTATACTTTTTTATGACAAACAATAAAAAGACAATTTACAAAAAAAATAAAAAAAATACCCAGGGTGAGTACATAAACCCCTGGGTACAGTGTCTAATTCCTGATATACTTACCTATACTATTCCTCACTGGTCTGATCTAACATTGGCCGGACTGCAGGCAGCCGGGAGATGCAGAACTGGATCACACCGGCAGGCATAAAGTTTATCATAAGATAAAGACTGTACCCAGGTGTGAAAAATTAGCAGTACTTTTCATGGGCAGAAGAGGATGGAAGCAAACAAGGTAAGGAAGCTTTGTGGGACACCATAGTTTGTTTCCTGGCTTAAAATGGTTTGGTTGCACTATGCCAGTACTGTTAAAGGAGAACTAGACTTACAGGGTTATTCAATAAAAGGTCTTATCGTTTAAAATGGTGCTAATTTTGCCCCAACCAATCAGATGTTAGCTTTCAAATGTTAAATAAGATCTGATTGGTTGGGGCAAAATTAGCGATCTCCCTGACAATTTTTTAAAATACTTATGTGAAAGCTTTTCTCCCCAGAACACCTATACATTGTAAGATTCTTCTCCAGTAAGTTGCATTTAGTAAGAAGGCTTCCATGTTGTTGCCAGTACAACCTACAGTATAGAAGAATGTGGATAGGCATACTCACACACCTGTTAGTTTTATCTGGTGCTGCTCCGTTTAAACTCCATTCCAACATTCATGAACAGGCGATAGTTGCCATAACAACTCACAGCCAATGTAGGTTTCAAAGAGCCACACCTCCTGACCCCAGAATTCACTGTCTCTATGCACAGAGTTTCTAGGTTCTGTTTCCAACGAAAGATAACGTTTCTAAATGTACCTGTACCTGCGCCACCAGAGTTGCATCTCTGGCGGCGCAACATTAAAATGCCATGTTTTTAGAAACACACAGCCCAAGAAGTCATTGATTCAAATCCACCTGGCTTACTTATGAAACAATAAATAATAGTCTACTGCCTGCGTTTGTTTGTTTTTATCATGTTTCTAAAAAAAAAAATTAAAGTTTCTATATATGTACAAACTTAATATATAGAAGATCTGTTTTTTATTTTTATTTACTGGTTCTAGGGAGTCAGCTCCCATAATCCACTGGGCTAATTCACGCATGCTTTAGGAAGAAAAGCAAGGACATGAAAATCACATAGGGATGTTATAATATCGTTCACACTAGTATGTTTTTGTGCGTTGCATTTTTGTTGAACAGTTTGCAGCGGTGTAGTGTGATAATGCACACAATGAAAGTCAAACACATTGCAAAAAAGCTTAAAATTGCTTTTTTTTTCATGCGTTTTATGTTGCGTAGTGTAAACGTAGCCTATTAATTATCTATGTGTTAGTGGTGGCTCACTGCTAAAGTGCTGATTTTAGAACCAGACAGATCATTGGGTCACAAGTTTAAATCCCCAAGCTTTTTTCCCCCATTATGTTCCTAGCAAAAGAAAAAGATTCTATAAGCACTTACAATCCACCAAGCAGCTATTATAGAATGGTGGTGAAAAGCTTTCTTTTCAACAAGACACATTACACAAGGCTGTAGGTTAGATTCCCCAGAGTTAAATTTATTTTTACTGAAATGTTAAATCTGTTTGTTACAGCCATGCAAGCTAAGAATTATTCTGCAATTATTTATTTTTGTATGAAAAGCAAAGGAATTTATCATTGTTAGGGACAGGAGCATTTGTAATATGTTTACACAAAAACTGCAATGAAATCTGTTCTGTGGCAGAAGGAGGAATGAGCTCTGAGCTGTAACTTGATTGGCTGTCAGCTTCCAAGAAGCAAGGCTGCAGCTTCCTGCGTACATTTAGTAGAGTGTTCCCAGATCAGGTGGATTATGGAAGCTGACCCCTAGTACCCACAGGTTAATTACATAAATCACCCAGCAGCCACAGCAATGGGAGAGGTGAGACACAGCATTTGGTATCTTTGTGAATGTGAAATTTAGACTCAGGAGCCAAATGTCTAGAAGCAACCCAGGAGCCACTACTGCTTGGCATTGCCCCCTTTTTAAGATCTGTATAGATAAATCATTAGAATAGTTTCTAAATCTATTGCAATGAATTAATCAAAATCACTAAGAGAGAGAGAGAGAGAGTGTATGACAATACCATATATGTGATACAATTATATATAATAACAAAAGAATCAGCTGTAAAGTAAGTAAAATTATAGTTATATAAAATAAAGATAGAGACATATAGATGACAAACTGTAAAGAACATACTTACATGCTAAAATGACATGGAATGGATCTAGTAAAACAGTGGAGTTCTGACATATCGATTTTTCTTCATCATATATGTCTTGACGTAAAACACCTCCAACAAATTCTTTACTCATTTTATATTTTGTCTCATCTTTCTTTGAGGTTGGCAATGAAAAGTTCAGTGTTACAAATGCTGTAGTATTTTCACCACTAAATAAAAACAATTTATATTTAGTTGTCACTAATCTACATTTTTTAGCTCCTAAAGATTCTATAAAGATTTCTGTAGGAATGTTCCTTCATGCTCCTTTATGTCAGGATTAACATTTCTGCCCCAAACAGGGAATAGAAAGTTTATATGTACAGGGGGTCCAGAGATGAAGGGGGATATTTTATCTCTGCAGTCAGGGGCGTACCTGGTCGCTGCAGAGATTGTGCCATTGTGACGGGCCCTACTACCGTCCGGGCCCTCCCGCATGGGTTGGCGTGCAGTAGTTACGCCACTGTCTGCAGTACTGGACATGAAACCCATTAACATTATTGACAGGTTAGGATTGTGATGCAGAAAATGCCACAATGTGATATTTTGAACTTGGGTCTGGACCATTCACCTTTAAAGTTATACTTTCATAATTAATAAATAAAAATAGCAAAATACAAAAATACATTGTGATTAACTTACTTAAATACATTATTCACTTTTGCAGATACAAAATATGACTGCAAGGCAGGAGACTGGGAATATGCTTTTTCAATCTGCAAAATAAAATAAATAATTATTTGCACAACAGAAAAGACAAAAATATAAAATTACTAGGAAGCAAGGGAAAGAAAAGTAAACAAAGAAACAATTCAGTCACTGGTAAGCAAAGACCTGAAACATCATTCATTTGAAGAATAAATATATTTGCCATAGTTACATACATACATAATTTTTAACTAAAAACATACCGTAAACAGTAATCACAGTTTCTTAAATTAATATTTATTGGATCATATAACTTACAGATCATAAAACCAATTTAAATCTAATCTATTCCGGTTTTGTAAAATTATCCATATTTGGGAGGCTAGAAACCAACTTACAATTCAGATAAGCAACTTCCTTCCTCTCCACACTATATTTGCACGAATATGGAGTTATGATATTTCTGTGTGCTTCCTGCAATCTCCCTCCATACCCACCACCAGAATAAATATCGATACACACCTTTACCCTCCAAATCGTTATAGTTTCTTACCCCACTTTGGCCCCTGAAGCCCATAATACCGTACTTACCTTTTACCTCCACAGTTCTCTACTCCTCATTGGTTGTGACGTCACAGTGAAGACTGACGGCATTTCACACAGATTCCAGCTCTCTTGTGGCGGGGAAAGGTAAGAATTATAGGCTTCAGGGATCATGGGGGAGGTGAGTACCTCTAACGATCTAGGGGGGTTGGGGGTGGGAAGGTAAGTATAGGTTTTATTCTGGGGGTGGACATGCCTTTTAAAGATCGTATACATTTCAAGATTTATAACTGATGAGTTTGTAGCTGTAAAAATACCATCTCTTCCTTATAAATGGGATACAAGTACAAGGAACCCCAGGGCATGGAGTAATGTTGTAATTGCAAACAAGAGGGAGGGTAAGTATTTTTATAGCTAGGAATTTTTTTTTGACGACAGGTGTAAATAGGATGTATGCAAAAAAAAAAAAAAAAAGAAGATTGTTGTGAACCACTGAAACTGGGAACAAGAAAAACTACACAGAAAAACGTAATGTTTTTCTGGGAAGTTTTCCACGGCACATTCCTATTCCCTTAGCCAGAATTAAAACGCATATGATCCTGACTTAATGCATCAAGAGCCCCTAATGCTCTCCGGTGCAATAGTGACTCTGTGCGTTGTGATCCTGACTTTAACACCTTGGGAGTTATTGTGAATAACAACTGTAGCTAAGCAGTGTCAAGAGGATTCTGCTAGACTTGAGCAAATAAAACACTTTTTAATGCAAAAAGGAATAGACAGCACAGGAAGTAATATAAGCTTTGGGGATAGACTACAAAACTTGGGTAGATGTAAAAACATGTGATTGCAAGAAGATATGATTAGTCTTTCAAAGTACAACAGGTAGTAAGCAGAGAATGTATTTTACACAGGGTGGAACTAAAAGCATTGTGCAGACATACAGGGTACAGTGGCCAAGAGACTACTTCAGCCAATTATTGCATGTGTGCCAGCACCTATCTGCGTTGTTTTCGACCCATATTGCCAGATCAATGAACAGTGCTGAAGCGAGCCACCACACATGTAAGATGGATGGCCAAATTAGTTGGAGGTTGGACATTTATCTTACATCTGTACTGGCCTAAAGATCCTATTGCAACCAAACAGAACGGGTCTATGGCACACACACAAGATACGATGCAAATCAACACTCAAAATTACATGATAATAAAAACTTTGTTACAAAGGCACAGCAAACAAGCCTGACATGTTTTGAGCCTTGCAACTCATAATCATAGGCTCTTAAAGGGCATGTCCACCCCCAAAACTATAATCCCCCCCACTACTGGCCCCACAGTGTAGTGTAGTTTAATCCTTACCTCACATCCCAGCTCCATAAGGTTCTCCTGTAGTCCCCCCCCAAAGTTCCAAAAACTGCCCACCAGGAGGATAGCAGAGTCCATATAGGACTCTGCCTCCTACCTGGCCTCCGGGAGAAGTTTGGCATGCGTACTGCAGCCCTTTTCCCCCTCCCTCCCGATTATGATTCCCTCCCCCTAGTGTAAATCCCTTGTCACCAAAGATTCCCCCTGTCCCCCCAGCCCCAACCGCTATGTTAATATTATTAGAAAATGCCCGAAACATTACTTACCTTCCCTCTTGCCTCCGCCGCACTGAACTCCCGGACGCGTCCGTGATTGGCTGCCGCTCAGGCAATCACAGACGTGACTGCCGGTCCCGCCCCTCTGCTTGCATTTATTCACAAGCAGAGGGCATGGCAGAGGCAAGAGGGAAGGTAAGTAAAGTTTGGGGCATTTTCTAATAATATTAACACAGCGGTTGGGGCTGGGGGGACAGGGGGAATCTTTGCTGGTTTTTTTTTTTTAAGGGTGGACATACCCTTTAAGGGGTAACTGTGGTCCAAAAATGATGTTATGTACATTGACAGGAATTGCTTTTTTGAGTACTTTTGCAATTTACTTTCATTATTATTTTTTTTACATAGTTTTGAAGATTTTTACATTTTTTGTGGGATATGGTAGCAGCATCACCAGATCCCCTGAACTTCCTGCTCTGAAACCATGTGACAATCCCTCTTCCCTGTGTCTTTTCCCTCTTCATTAAAAAAAGACACATATTTACACACCTTACACACTCCCTGCTGTGGAATGTGTGGTTGTCTGAAGAAGGTACCACACGGGGACACGAAACGTTACATGTGTGAATAAATACACTGAACACTGTTGAAGACTGGAGTGCGCTATATACCTTTTTTCTACCATATATGATTGAGCGGCCAGTGGCTATGGCTTTATAGTAGCACCCAGCACTTTTAACTCTTTGTTAAAGGGGTGTGCGGAGACCAAATGTTGTACTTTTTGTAATTCACATACACACACCCCTCCTCCCCAGTCATTGTAACTCAATCTCTTCCTGGTTACTTCTGCTTTCTCCTGCACTGAGCATGTGCCAACCACAGATTACAAGGAGGAACTAGTATTTGTGACTGCACATTCAGAATCTCCTAACCCCTAACGTTCTGGTCAGTATATCTTGGGCTGTGCAGCACATAGATATGTGGTTGATGGCTCATTATAAAAGTAGGATCTTGGCCTTGTAAAATGAACTTGTTTGGAGAGCACAGTTCCTCTTTAATCACAGCCTATGATTAAGAGCTGCAGAGCTCAAAACTTGTCAGGCTGTGGCGCTTTTTTTATCACGTGATTTCGAATGTGGTTTTGCATTGTATCTGGTGCGTGCCGCAACGGACACCATTCTGTTTGGTTGCTGTATTGTTTGCCTCTGTGAAGGTCTTAGGGCAGGCTGCACCTAGGCCACTATCATTGTCTGGGTATTTATTTGTATCCATAGAACCTATTGTGATTTATCAGATTCCTTTTTTTATTTTCTATAGGAAGCATATGTTTTGGGGTTTACACACCTGGACCACATGCTCATTTATGTGACACTTTATATTTATTGATATATCTTTTGCATTGATTATTATCCCTTTATCACGGATTACTAGTAAGATGTTTTGTGACAGGTTTGGGGCATTCAGCACCCCAACCACGTGCGTGATTACTACTGTGTAAGTGTGTATGGTCCGAATGTCATCATATGGCCTTTTTCAAGATTACTAGTTGTTATGGAGATCTATGACTACAACTTCTATAAGCCCCTATGGTACAAAATCTATTGCGCAGTTATAAATTGTATTACCTACTCTTTTTATACAAGTTGAAATATATTTTAAAATGTATTAGCTTAACATCACAAGGAGAGGTCAAGTTCCTCTTTTTCTGTAAGCAGCAATGCTATTAGATTAAAAATGTGTAAGTCTCTTGCCAGTTAGAATTAAGTGCCCAGTTGAATGATATTTTGACATTTTATCCAGGGGTAATTTACAGAAACTTGTTTAATATAACTAATGACGTATAATAATTAATATGGAATAATATGAAATCATATTCTGCTCAGCAACTAACGATGTGTCTTTTACTATGTATAATCCAATGTGATAGAATATAACAAGGAATCACTTCTCTTTTAAAAATGTATATGTAGTAACTGAAGCTATATTAATCAAGCCATTTTTTTTGGCTAGAGTATCTCTCACCCTTCCATTGCATCCTTTGTTTTCTGTGTACCGTAAGTAATTTTCAATAAACTTCTATCCTGTGTAAGCACAATTTTGAGCGTGGACCATTGGATTTTATTTGGGGTGCAGACCTCATACACCCAGAGATTCCCATCCCCAACAAGTGTTATGTATTAACTGCGTTGTATCTCAGTAATTATAGCTTTCATTTTGGGGTTGTAGCACGTTCTTTTTTCCATATTTTTATATTTACCTTTTTATTACTTTCGCTTTCTTGACGTAGTTAAATATCCGATTCCTCTACACTTGAGGAAAGGTGTTTTCAGCAGCGTGATTGGCTCTTTACTGTGAGAGGTTTGCAAAAGGCTTAGATTACTTTGGACAGGTAGAATATTCAGGCTTACATTTACATGAATACAACCCAGTGGCTTGTTTAGAGGAGGAATTCCCTTTCTGCTTGCTCAGTGCAGTCTGTTGTTCCACTTCTCCTGGTGCCCATAGATTGTTACATGGATTGTTAAACTATTAAATGTGAAAAGCAGCATTTAATTTGGTTTAAAAAAAAAGTCTGCCCCGTGATTGACATCAGCATAGAGACCTGTATCAACATTAACCCTGCAGCTACTCCACTGTGAGTTTAGTGCAAAGGAAGAAAGGACATTGAAAAATCCTGGTAGTAGTTATATAGCGGATTGGCAGCATTGCATTATATATAGAACTATCAACAGAGCTGGATGTATTCTTTTTCTCCCTTAGGCCACACACTTCACACACACCCACCAATCCCCCAACGCAATCCCCACCTTCTTAACAGACCCAGAGCGCACAAATAAAGTGCTAGTGCTGGAACCTATATACCTGGCAATCAAAAACTCTGTGTTAACAGATTACTCTAGGGGAGCTTGTAAAAATAACCGCAAAGTGAGAGGCTTAAATTAAACCCAGGAAAGTGACCCCCTACACATCAGGGATATGCGAGAGGCGGCTTTTTACCATTTTAAGCGTTGCACGTCACCGTTCTGTAATCCTGATGACGGCCTGATGCATTAATGAACACGGACATGGTGTTGAATAAATCCCTAGGAGTGCTCTGTGGATTATATATTTCTTATCGGCATCTTACTGTCGGCTGCACCCAGGGTATCATACACTGTGAATGGTTGTGAGAAGGAACCCTGACTATACATCTATAAGTATATATACATCTGCTAAATAATTAGAAAATAATCTACAATGAATGAACAGTTCAACTGCTATGAACTAGTTCAACCACTAGTGTGTAAAAGTTTAAAAAGCATAATCCACATAATCCACTGGCAAAACTATTAGGATTACACCATCTGAAATTTGAGGGGGTGCTGCCCAAAGTCAGAATGGGCACCTGGGCCCCTTTAACTTGGCCCCTTACTCTCGGAAATCATGTTTCCTCCTCCTCTAACTTTCATTGGCACCAATGTGAACCAAGACCGCCGGGTCACACCCAGCCCCACCCAATCTGTCTACACAATCCACCAAATGCCAAACCCTACCAGGCAGGCACCACACAGTTCGCATGTAGGGTCTTGGCGGCAGATTACCCTATCTACCTTCCTTATAATGTCCCCTACCAGTCCCCTCGGGATCAGAAACATATTGTTTAACCCGAGAAAATTGGCTGATGGGTATGGAATTTTAACCATGTGTAGGGTGTTGACTGGAAAAATGAAGTCATTGATTGCGGGAGTCCAAATCAGGTGCTGAATAGGACCGTCAAGGTTGGGCCTTGTTACAGGACCTCCCTACCTCCCCTTTAAGCCAAGGGTACACGCAGCCCAGTTTGTAATCAATAATATCACAATCAAACTTTTCTCTTTTCCTCGCTTCCCACTCAAAGACATAGATTTGATCGTGTTGTTGATTGAAAACTTGGCCATGAGTACCCTTGGCTTAAAGGGGACGTAGAGAGGCCCTCTAATAAAGCCAGACCTAGACGGTCCTATCTGGACTCCCGCAGAGAGGGCCATCTTTTTTTTATAAAAGGGTTTACCAGACAAAGACGGGACGGCAAAGGCAGACACTGGTGATTTGCCCAGAAGGCAACAATGCTATGACCAAACAGATAGTTTATAATATTTTATCTAAACCACTGAGTGACATTGAAATAAAAGTACTTTCCAAGGGGTTGAATTTTTGTCTTAGCCTTCCCTTTGATTTATTTCAGCTGGATGTAGAACTGTGCCGGAATTATAGGACTTTACGCTAAAAGGCGCATTTTCATGAAAAACCTAAGGATCCACCAGCCCCAGATGAAGAGGTTGGTTTGACTCCAAATAACTTTGGTTTATATCTCAAAAGTGACAATGTACCTCCATCCACTTACCTGGTGGTTGAAACTTATATTAAAGGGCATGTCCACCCCTTTTTTAAACTTTTTATATGTTATACGTATTGATCCCCCAGCCCCAACCGCCGTAATAAAATTCTTAGAAAGTGCCCCGATATGTACTTACCTTCCCTCTATCCTCCGCGGCAGTCTCCAGGCCCTCTGCTTGCACGGAAATGCAAGCAGGGGGTGGGACCGGCAGCCTCTCAGCCAATCAGGGACGCGGCTGCCGGCTGCTCAGAACACCGGAGGATAGAGGGAAGGTAAGTAACTATCGGGGTACTTTTTTTATGAATTCTGTTACAGCAGTTGGGGCTGGGGGATCAATATGTTTAATATATAATGGGGATTTTACACTAGGGGGAGGGAGAAAAAAACGGGAGGGAGAGGGGGGGGGAGGACTCTCCTGCGCATGCCTCAACCTTGTAGAGGTTGAGGCTGAGACAGGCGCAGGATGAGTCACCCAGACCTTCTACACTACACTTTCCTGGAATTTGGAGGGGCACAGCATGGCAACCATAAGGAGCTGGGATGTAAGGTAAGAATTTTTGTACACTACAGAGTGGGGCCAGTATGGGGTTAAATTTGAGTTTTGGGGGTGGACATGCCCTTTAAACAGGTCCAACGTGATGTCAATCAAATGACTGAGACTGCTACATACCTGTGGTTTCCCTCAGTGAACTTGGACAAAACCGAAAGGGAAGCTTTTAAAAAGGTACATGACCAGAGACTAAACTTTTCGTGCAGCTGATAAAGGTGGAGGGGTGGTGGTTATGGACACTAGGAATTGGAAATAATGCAACTATTGAATGATACCAATGTTTATAAAAAATGTCTAGAGATCCCATAAGCAGTATACAAGATAAGATACAACAACTATTAAAATCTAATGAGGAACAGAATGTTATTACTGTTAATATGAAAACATTTTTAACAACTCCTTTTCCTAAAACGCTGTAGTTTTATATGTTGCCTAAAATTCATAAGGACCCTACTAGACCTCCAGGGCGGCCTATAGTCGCAAGTATGGGGTCAGTATTTTGCCCTCTGGCAATCCTACTTGATAAAGTTTTGAGCCCTATCATACAGAAGGTTCCTTCTTATATTAAGGACAGTTCTCATTTCTTGTCTAAATTAGTGGCATTAAGAGACACTAAAACTGATAATCTATTATTGGCTACTAAAGACTTGAATAATCTCTACACTTCTAGTCCTCACAAAGAAGGTATGGATGCCTCAAAATACTGGTTGTTACAGGATGGCATGGATGCCCCAATCTTAAGGAAGAGTTTTTTTTCTCGGGTTAAACCATATGTTTCTGATCCCAAGTTATATATGCAGGTACAAGAAATGTCAAACAAATTTAGTATAAGGGGCTACCCCAAATCTGGAAGATTTTTCTAATCAACAGGCTTTACCTAAGCCTAAGATTTCTCGTGTTCCCTTTATTTCACAGTATGGAAACCTCAGTAGTAATATTTCCAGAATTTTTAAATCCCATTGGCACACTCTAAGAAAAGGGTATCCCTCCATTGCTAAGTTCAGGAACCCCCTCTGTGCTCATACAGAAGAGGACCAATGATCGTCTCTATGTTCCCCATTAATGGAAGAAACACTTCTGCCCCAAAAACACATACATGGCTACCTAAACGCAAAAACTGGATGTTTAAAAGCTGTAATTGTGCACAATGCCCTTATGTCATTACGGGCGAAAAATTCATACACCCCACCACTAACCAAACTTACCAACTGAAAGGTTGCTTTACATGTGACACACGGTTTGTGGTCTATGTCCTTATCTTAAAACATCTTAAAACATATTCTTAAACATAAAGAAGTATGGTGGATCAAAAGATTTCACTCTTTGGTCCTGTTTAGTCTCAATCGAGAGTATGATCTTTATTTGTTTTTGTACTATACTTTACTATAATTCTGATTAGTTATGCTTTACATTGTATTATAGTTTATGAGCCGTGATCGTCCTTGTACCCAGGTAATCCCTTTAATTTACGCCTAATCCCTAGCTATTGGCTATATGGAGTTAATATGCCCTTTATAGGGGAGGGTTTAGTAGTTCCACTACTTCCTGTACTTAAGTATATAAAGCTGATGATAAGTAACGTATTGTATATGTTAAGCTGTAACTCTACCTGTCCTGCTTGAGAAAGGGAAATGTAATTCCTGAAACATCACTTATTTTACATGGTCTAAAAAGTTACTGCTGCTGAAATGAAATAAAAGTCTATAACATTGATAAGTGCCGCCCGATCCTTGTTTTGTTTATTGGGATAATTGATCCTTTACAGGCAGGCACACAATATAAAAAATTATACTAAGCAGGTGGCGGGTAAATATAAAAGAGCTCTATTGAAGTGCACTCTGAGAATAAATACTAAACACTTATTTACTATCTGGTATCCATGAAAGTAATTTCCAAGGTACTCAGGTTATCATAATTGAAAAAATATCCACACAAAATAATATGTATAATATCAATAGGACCCTGAACAAAAGGGAAGCCTACTGGATATATTTCTTTGATAATCTAATACCAGGTGGACTAAACGAGAGATTAGAGACAGCAATTATGAACTAAGAACCAAAAAAATTAAAAGAAAGGCAGAGCTTCCCAGGAAACACGAACAGTCCTACATACAAACGAACAGACATGCCGATGCCCGACGCGTTTCATGCTAGAGTGCACTTCAGAGGCATGACACGTACATGCAACACTTCCCTTTTTATTGGGGTAGAAAACTCTTCCCCAAATTAACCCATCATAAAACTAACACCTTTTTATGATTTCTATTGGGAGTATATCTAGTCTGATGTTTAGTTCTATGATGATATTCATTATTACGTGCTCGGTTATACTGCTGATGTTTTAAAATAGACTTATTCTCTTTGTAATTTCATAGGGATTTCCTATGAGGGGTGTTAGCAGAATACGGAGATTTATCTCATAATCCAACTACAGAGTTCAGGAAAAAGTTTATCAGCTTTATTGAATTCATTTAGACAAACTAGTTAATTTTATGATACCTAATGAGCCGAGAGTACCAGTCTTTTACTGCCTTCCCAATTTACATAAAAAAGAAAGACCACCAATGGGTCGCCCCATAGTATCTTGTGTGGGGTCTCACACAATATATAGAAAATTGGGCTGTTGTACATCCATATTAAAGTGCAGCTAGAGACCAAATATATAATACATACAAAAAACAAAAATTCTAGTGCACAAACAATTCTAATTACATATTGGCTACCTCCATAAGGTTGCTACTACAAACAGTCTGCTAAACCCTGGATAAATAAAAGCAATTAGTTCAATAAGTTAGCCAAATTATTTTAAGCCCAGTCACCACGTCAAGGTTGCTTTCTTTAACTGGGTCCTAACCTACTGGTACTTGCCTTTTTGGCTACATGAGCTGACAGCTTCTCCTGTGTGGCCTGGATGCTTGAAGCTGACTCTAGTTTAAAGTACTTTGCTCAACAAGCACATGACCTAACTCTGGGTGGAGTACAATTTCCCAGGAGGCTTGGTCAAACCTTCAATGTAACACACAATATATAGAAAATTGGGCTGTTGTACATCCATATTAAAGTGCAACTAGAGACCAAAAATATAATACATACAAAAAACAGAATTCTAGTGCACAAACAATTCTAATTGCATATTGGCTACCTCCATAAGTTTGCAACTACAAACAGTCTGCTAAACCCTGGATAAATAAAAGCAATTAGTTCAATAAGTTGGCCAAATTATTTAAAGCCCAACTTTCTATAGTACTTTAAAACTAGAGAGTCCGCTTCAAGCATTCTGACCTCACAGGAGAAGCTGTCAGCTCATGAAGCCAAAAAGGCAAGTACCAGTAGGTAAGGACCCAGTTAAAGAAAGCAACCATGACGTGGTGACTGGGCTTAAAATAATTTGGCCAACTTATTGAACTAATTGCTTTTATTTATCCAGGGTTTAGCAGACTGTTTGTAGTAGCAACCTTATGGAGGTAGCCAATATGAAAGTAAAATTTTTGTGCACTAGAATTCTGTTTTTTGCTTGTGTGGGGTCTCTTGGAGAGAATTTAGCTGTTTTTTTTTTACGTACTTCTCCAACCTCTGGTACATAGACTCATGTCCTATATTAAAGATACTAAACATCTATTACAAATTGTCAACCATTTCCCTTGGACACAAAGATATAGTTTTGCATCTTTGGACATCTCGTCCTTATATTCTAGTATTCCCCACCAAAAATGTCTGTTAGCCATTAATTACCACCTTTGTCAGTATTCCAATTATCCACAAACTTTGAAGTCTTTCATTTTGGAAACCATAGCGTTTTTGTTAACTCGTAACTATTTCATGTTCAATTCTAAGAACTACATCCAAGTCCAGGGGGCAGCGATGAGGCAAAATTCGCCCCCACATACGCCAATATGTATGTCGGGTGGTGGGAAGACATGCCTATTTGGCAATATATCTACCGTCACCCGTTTTCCGTATTTTAAACGGTATAGGCGATATATAGATGATGTTATTATCATCTGGACAGGTACCAGACAGGATTTTGATGTGATGATTCCTATACTAAATTAGAATTCCTATAATCTTACTTTTACCTATGTGTTTGGGGGTAATACTATAGACTTCCTAGATGTACGCCTTATTGCCAATAAGGATAGAATAGACAGCACTCTGTTTAGGAAACCATGTATAGGTAACACCATCTTGAGGTCTGACTCATGTCACCCCCCTCAAGTATTTCATGGTGTTCCCTTCGGGCAGTTTGTAATAGTTCATCGTATCTGCTCCTCAGAGGAAGATTTTGTTAAGAAAGCATCCGAATTTTATAATCGCCTTCTTGATAGGGGCTATTCTCACAAGATTTTATCTAAAGCTTATTACAGGGCTCTTGTCCTTGAACGCGAAGCTCTATTATCTGACACTCGTAGGACCGTGTGGTCCGATTTACCTCAAGTGCCCAGGACCGGGGGTTTGTCCACCCGTTCCTACTGTTTTATTAAGTAGGTTCCCTATAGTTGGTTTTTACACACCGTGTTTTTGATGTTGAGACTCTTTTCTGCTTTATTGTCTAAATAATGAACTAATCTATTATCTTTATTCTTTAGAAAACAACACATACATAGAGTTTACATACATAGATACATAGTGGACTGTTATGATCTAAAATCATACAGACCAAATATTATACAAAGATACAAATATTATACAAATATACAGTGATAATGATGTATGGGGATACATAGATTATTAATTTATATATATATGTATATGTACAGCAGGTCTGGAAATCCCAGCTCCAAGTTGGTTTTAATTGTATAACAATTTTATAGTATTTTATAGTATGGAAACAGTGGGATGGAATTATCATGATTAATAAATAATAAAAGTGAATGCAAAAAGGAAACCATCACAGGATCTTTAAAGGACAACTCCACCCTCATAAGAAAATTTTTTAGAATATGTTGATATATCAAAGTTTGTCCTATGAATTCCTTACTGTATGCCTGCTATGCTTTTGGATGTCTTATGGAAACTGAACAATTTAGAAACCTGTACTGAGCCTGGGCATGCTCAGAAGAGGCAGACAGGGGATTAACATTCAGTCATTGGCTGTGATGTCAACTGTCAAATCCATAACTGACAGTTACTAACTGGAAGAACCAGGAAGCAGAAACAGGACATTGTGCAGGACTCCAGGTTAGACTTATATATTTCACATTTCAAACTATTACCATTTAGGGTTTTGGGGGGTGATTTACCCGTAAGTAAGTTTTCATTTTGGGGCTGGACTTGCCCTTTAAACTGAGAAAAAGATAGGATTGACAAATCATAAATAAAAAGGAAATAATAATATCTTGATTATAGTGGGCAATGAATAGAAACAAAAATAAAAAGAATTGGTTTTATTAATGGATAAGGATAAAGTAGACTGGCATAATATGAGATTAATCTAACTTTAAAAAAAGGATACTGCAATGAATAACTGGAGACTTTAAGGATGCTCATGGGTAAAGAAAAATGCACAGCGGCAAGACAAGAGTTAAATTAGAGCCAATGGGGGACGTGCATAATATAAAAAGGAAGCAGAGAGGGGAGTATCCCTGATGACGGCATAGAGCCGAAACGTGGGTTGTCAGAACTGCTTAGTATAATTTTTTATATTGTGTTTGTTAGTGCTATATGCCATATCACTAAATAGCAGGTTTTTATTAATAGAATTAGTGTGGTATAATATTTACCAATTTATTATGTTTTATATTGATTATACTGTATGAGCGCTGGATAGAAAATATAGATTTGTGTAAAAAAAACAATCTATAAAAAACATTTGTCTTACCCGGTGTTGAAAAGCTGTTCTGTTCACTTTCCATGGTTCCAGCATACAACTATCTTTAATGACAAGTGATCCTGTGAACATGTACATATTTTTTTCTGCGTTTGATTCCACAATTACAAATTCATCTTCATCCACATATACTTCTAAATGAAAAAATAATTTAATTATATACCGTAATATGCTAGCTTCTTCGTACACATCCTCTATTTTGTTAAAAGGCATCAGTCACATCATTATGCCATTAAATATTTTACATTGCCTGATATTCAGCAGTCTTGTTTTTTTTCAATATGGTGAAGATTTTAAAGGGTAATTGTGGTCTCCATACAAGTGTTAGAAGAGGTCTCTTATACCTTTTAAACAAGCCAAGGATGAGGTCTCTAGCGTCTAAAAGTTTGGTGGGACTTATGATGCAGCAGATGATGCTCTTTTACAGCAGTAGGATACAGCAGTAGGATACAACAGGGCATGCTCAGTGCCTCTGCCAAGGAGGGCGGAGCAATGGTGCTGAGAGTGTGCTAGCTGGAAATGCCACCCTTTATACTGCTGTAACTTTGGATAGACTGCAGCTAGAAGCATGATAAAGGTATGGTTGTGCTCTTTTTAATAAAGGGAATTTGTATGGAGACCACAGTTACCCTTTTAAGGAGTGAAACCTCATTTTCTGCAGGACCCTTTATATCAGCTTACTGTCTATACTATAATAATACTGGTAGTCAGCTAGTTATTCACTGGCTCAAATGTAAATAGTGAGCTTTTGTTGATTATAAATGCACTATTTATATCATTATCTAGGACATAACTAAGACTGAAAAGTGCCATCATGCCAAATTTCTGAATTGAGTAAGCCAGTTGGATGACTAATGGAAAGTCTTCCAGACAAGTTGATTTGACTGAATACTAAAGATTTTCTGTACCATGACCTGTTGGCCCGAACACTCTGCGGGTGAGCGTCACAGTTGTCATAACGGACATGGAACTGGTAAATTAATGCGTGGTCTCCTATGAACCGCATAATCAGTTGCAGGAAACTGTTGGCTGTGGCTACTTTCCCCACGACAGACAGCAAGTCTTCTCAGGTGACTGGTCGCCTGGAAGGTAGACTCTGCTGCCATCCAATATTTCTGCTCAACTGACAGATAGTTCAGTGTATCAGTTAATTGGGCCAAAATATTGGATGGGTTCCTGGGCCGCCCGTGACCGACAGTTCATTTGCCCGTCCATCCAAATAGGACAAATGGGTGATCGGATGGGTTGGAACACCAAGTCGCAAGTGTTGAACGGTCGGTCAGGTCCAAGGATCCTTAAAGGATAAGTGCACTGTAAAATCAAGTTATGTTCATTTGGAAGCTGCAGCTTTAAAAATACTGTTGCCATATTTTTTTTTTTTTACCTATGCCCCTCCAGAGCCTAGCTTTGTGCCTTGGAAGTTGCTGACATCTTGTTACTGGTTTGCTGAATGTTAAGCTCCACCCTCTGAGATTTCCTCTGCTTTCTCCTGCTTGAGCCTGGAACAGTAATGCCTGTGATTTCTGTGCACGTGCATGTGAATGGAACTCACAAGCATTACTGTTTGAGGCTCAAGCAAATCATCTTAAGCAAAACATTTTGATACAAACCTTTTGTGTTATTTGCCCTTAAATCAAATGATGTTATTGAAGGATGAGCACGTCACCAATATGTTATACGCAGCCATATGTGTTATCTTAAGAGATGGGATTCTGGATAATCACCTCAAACATTTATACTTATTTAAACCAATGTTGTTTAAACCAACCTCCTGATATAGGAATGGGAATAGTGTGTTCAATTATGAACTGGATACTGATTATACCCAATATTTGTATTTCCATAAATTGCATAAGTTTGTCTGTATCATTAAATGAGTAGTACATAAATGGTACAAATATCTGCTGATATATTGACATATTGAAAATCTGGTTTGATTGATTATTAAGTGTGTACAATATGGGGATATATAATAATGCTATTATGAATGGTTGATGGTTGAGGGTACTGGCTGCTAGGATACAGCCATCATGGCACTTGAATATTGCGAATTAAAACATGTGACCTGTAAATTATGATTTAGTTTGACCTGTCACGGTATAACAGCTGCTTCCAGGAAGGCCTATCTAGCGCCATTGAGAAAGCTCCCAGGATGAGTGAAACACGTTTGGAGTGCACCCCCCCACCAGTGACCACCATATTACCGATTGGCTGTGATACCTATGACTACTGCAGACTACCTTTAGTGACTGATGATTATAACATCTTAGTACACTTACATTATTTTTCTATAGATTTACTGGTTTAATGGTGGTTAAGCCTGGTTATAACATCTAGGGGGGGCAATGATTTGTGTGTGCATTTCTATTTTACTACACTTTCTGTATTATCCCCTATAATACAGTATATTTTAGCCTATCTGCGGCCCTGCTATCTTCTTTCTTTTGTGTCAGTAATGACTATGATATACTCAAGAAAGACAAAACAAGTATGGGTACTGATTGGGCACACTGACACCTTAATCATATAAAAATATATCACTTTTATCTCTTTTTTTAACTTTTATCTCTATTTTATCAATAGTTAAAATAAAAGAGAGATAAAAGTATGCCATTGATGTATACAATAATAATTATTTCGATTTTGAGTGCACGGTATATGTTCCTTGTCTTGATAAATAGTACAGCAGTGCGGAGATGATCTGAGATGGGCGAGGGATTTCAGCCCTGTAACAAATATGGCCACGATCAGTTTCTATTGGAAGTTCAAAGTCTCGCAAGAGTACATTGAAGATTTAAGTTTCCCGGCCGCATCCTTATGACGCACACGACATGTGCCATTGAGGAAGTCCGCACACGTGGACAAAACACGTCTGGTGAAGATTTTAATGGCAAAAAAAGTAAACCCCCCCCCCCAACGTTGTGTACCTGGTTTTCAGCACATGAATAAATTATTGATATGAATAATTATCTATGAGTGTGCCTCCCTTCAAAATTCAAATATATATTGCATTTTACCGTTTGTGGCACGGATTAATAGGGGGAGCACCTCAGAACTTACCTGTTGCGACTCCACAGACTTGAAAATTGAAGATTTTAATTGCCCTCCTTGATCCCCTTGCCTCCCAGTACTGGTAAACCCTTAGTATACTCTGATCAGAGCCTCACTGCTGATACTTTTTATATTAATGTAGTGTGTTGATCCACTGATTTTGTGTGTACATTTGTTAGGTTCAATATACCGGTATATTGTTGAGGTAGGCAGGGATTGATCTTAGGGGGATGTCTTTAATGTTTTGTTGGGATGGGGTTTGGTAGTGTGAAATATTTGCCTTTAATATGAGTGATTAAATAAATGAAAGTGATACATTTTCATATGATTAAGGTGTCAGTGTGCCCAATTAGTACCCATACCTGTTTTGCCTTTCTTGAGTATTATAAGGTTTTATGGGGGAGCACCTACGCAGTATATAGGTTTAACCAATATGTAACTTGTTATCCAGTGCATAACCAACAGTGTACATATACATATCAGTAATGACTATGAGTCAGCACTGGGAGGGGGAATTACACACAATATTATTTCTCACAGGCTGAAGCCAGAGGTGTGATCCAGGAAAGACTGCCGGCTTTTATTTAACTCTAACTTGTTCAGAGACCATAGTTTCCCTTTAATGGTAATGTATGGCATTATGGTAAAATCTGCAAAATACCGGCGGCTTTTCAAAATTGCAAAACTTGCATCACTTCTTACAACCGCTTCACTTAAAGGATGTGTACACTGGGATTTTTTTTTTAAATTGCCCATTCCTGGAAACTATTATTCTTCCCAACTATCACTGTACCATTTTTTTTGCTAATCTGTCCCCTATTTGTTTGGATATCCAGCCTAAAACATTTTACATTTCAGCTGTCAATCAAGTGCCTTAGTATCACAAACTTTTCTGTTATGTAGTTTTGATGTAGCTGGAATGGTGACAGTTGGTATGTGAACTGCATTGTGGAAAATTCCCTCTCCCAATGCTGCTTCATAAAGATTAGTGAGCATGCTTGCCCTCACAGAGAGTCAGATAGTCTGGCAGGGGGCTGGGGGACTAAGGGACTGAGCTTAAGCAAAACAAGTACTCTTTTGAAGTCATGCAGCAACACAAAAACAGAAGAGTAAATATTCAGTTATAGAATGAAAAGAGGCAAAGCCATCTTTTCAGTATACAATTCCTTTAAAGTGTATGTATACTGAAAAAACAACTTTGCGTCATCTTAATCTATAAATCAATATATGTAAGTAGCACCTACTCTGATGTGTGTGTGTTGCTGCATACCTTCAATACAATATTTTTTTGCTCAGGTTCTGACCTGACTATTTTCCCCCATATCAACTGTCAATACTGCATACAGCAAACCAACTGTCAAACCATTCCAGCTACAGCAAAACTGCTTACAGAAATGCTGAAATGTAAGATGTTTCAGACTGGGTATCTAACGAAATAGGGGACAGATCAACAAAAAAATTATACAGCGATAGTTGGGATGAATTATAGTTTCCACTAATGGGCAATTTAAAAAAAAATTGCCAGTGTACATACAGTACCCTTTAAGCTTTAGAGGGTATTAAAGAAAAATTGTGGAACTGATCTAGCAAGATTGGAATCGTTTACGTCTTGGGTAGCTACAGCCCGCCTGCTACTTCAGATGTCCAAATGTTAGTATACAAAAAGCATGCCTTTTAGTTGTATTCTAAAGTTTGATTGAATAAAGGATGTTTTTGTTTACTTAACGTTTGGACTTGTCTACGTTTTGGGTATCTACAGGCCGCCTGTTTCTTCTGTTTTCCAACTTTTTTCCCCCCAATTCTGCCCAGGTCTAGTCTACATGCTGGGCTTGGGGGTGTATCCAACCGACCCACTACACACCAGCGTGTAAGTAGGAGCTTAAATATTACTCTGTCTCTGTTAAAAATTAAGTTATTGTTGAATACGCTTGTAGTTACATGGAGTACCTCATGTCTCTATGAATAATTATTACAATGCTGGCAATTCATATTAGATAATAAATGTATTAGAAATAAGAACATGTTTAAAGTGGTGGCCTAAATACAGAATTTTTTGACGTCTAAAGTAAAGATTGGACATCTAACAGATTCCCATACTATCTGACTTGGTAAATCATAGAAACATTTGAGATTGTTTGACATAATTTGACTGCGTGTAATATGTAAGTGGGTAAGATTTTATTGATATGCCTGCTTCAACTGTCACCCCCAGCAGCATTTTTACTTTTCCAATCTTATCAAAGTTTAAATGTATTTTGTTATTTACATAATACATCAGATGGCACCTGCATATTGTAGGCACTTAACATTTATTTATGTGATAAATTACTGTAAAAAATAATATTACCATAACAAATAATATTGATCAAACTGTAGTTAGGGCCTTACTTACTTGAGTAGGCAATAAGGCTGATGATGATTACTATAAACACCAAAACAAAAATAACAGCAAGTATAATCCTCATTTTATATTTGCTACATATTTGTTTAGCATTTATCCTTTTGTCCTAGGAATAATCAAAAGGTAAAATATATTACATACTGTACAGGTCATCAATGACAGTTACTTTAAAACTTTAAAACATTAAAGGAAAAAAACCAGGGTGCTAGATTGCTACCTTATTGTTGCGTGTAATGTTTTACATTTCATTCTGATTACCTGGATGCTGAGGTCATTGACCAGCAGTGTAAATGACAGAATGGAACATGAAATAGAAAGAGTTTAGAACTTAGCTCTTTTGTTACATGTAGAGCATGATTATCCAAAAGGCAAACTGGATTCTTGTTCAGAACTCGGTGCTGAAGTAGTATCCTGGTCCCTATGTTTTTACCTAGTGTTCAAATGACAAAATCATTGTATCTTGAAGAGTCTTCTGCTATATAAATTAGTAGACTATGCATACAGCATATAAAGAGGGCCCAAATTACACCATTGCCATGGGCCCTATTCATTCTGAATCAAAAATCACTGATTTGATCAAACATGTTACTGTAAACCAACAACACAGCAAAATTGTTCAGAAGTTTAAATTTTTATACCGCAAAGCCATAATCGGATCAAAAATAACACAAGTGAAAAACAAAACACAACAAAAGTACATTAAAAATTATTTTTATGTAAGCTTCCGCTAAAAGGGACCGACAGCACCGATAGCTGCTTCACTTCCTGGTCGCGGCTGTCAGGCAATTGGGCGTGATGTCATGTTGCGCCTTAACTGACAGCCGCAACCAGGAAGTGGAGCAGCTGTCAGCAGCGGCAGCCGAGGAGTAGAAGCGGCAAGGGACCGGGTCAGGTAAGCAAGTTCTGGGGGATCTTTGCAATGTATAAACCTTGAGAAAGTGGGGTTTAGGGGGGTTATAAACATTTTAAAGAAAGTTATTTTTGGGATGGACATGCCCTTTAACAGAGCCAGAAGTACATCTCATGAGCATAAATGCGCAAAAAGTCAGTCGCCATTAACACCCACCTTACAATGGTGCCAACAGTGGGGGATTAAAAAAGGGGGAGCGACTGACAGACACCCCTGCAACCACAGGCACCCCATGGCACATGCCTATTTTACCAAACGGTAAATCCAGCACTGCCTCCTTAAACTCACACACCTATTGCAGAGATTGGTTGTAAGCATTTACCTTAGATCTGTTTTTTTAACCTGTCACGTTTAAATAATTGCTGCTACACTCAAGCAAAATTAAAAAGCAGTTGTTGCATCTTTATAGGGATATCAATGCCCATGTTTATTTATAACTAGGAACACATATTCTGTATATCTGAATGTTTTTGGAAAACTAAACAAAACACAATGGATTTTTGATTATCTATATCTTAGGCTTTACAGGGTCCCCAAATACACAAATGACATTCGAAACTAGAAGCATTACATTACACCACTTAGAAATGATTTAACAAATCATATTAGGCATGTAAAAATGTGCTTAGGGCAGCTGAATTACATTACTACCATTTCTCTTACACTTAAAAGTTGATCAAATGTTTTGTAGTTTACATGATGGATCACACACACAGCATTGCTTTACTAGCAGAATAAACCTAGACCTGTTTTTCTCAATTAATCTACGCAATAATAGAGCTTCTTTTCGATGGACTGAAAACCACACATGAACTTATTTATACATCCTAAACAGCAGATTTTTCATTTTGCAATTTCAGTTACTTACCTTTTTTACACAGCTGCATAGCTATGTAGGAATAATATAGGAATACATATACATTTAGGAATAACTCGGCCCCCCATCAAAACATTTCAGTGCTTGATTAAAAAAAAAACATTTAAAAAAACCAGTAAGCAAGGTTGAACTACAACAAAAAACAATCAGGCCATACTTTCTGTAGTAAGGTGTTCCAGGGGAGGTGCGTACCTTTTATGGTGTCCTCGTGTTCATTGACGCCTCTGACTAAAGGCACCCAAAGTATACATCACAGAACAATGCATATGCTTGGATGCCATGAAAGCACATAAAGTGTAACTTCAACTTTTCAAGCTACTTATTAAGTTCACTTACAGTAGTAGTGTGTAGCTGCTTGCCTTGCTTCCATCACAAATAAACTGTAAACTGAATGTAGTGTGAAAACTAAGCAGAGCAGAGAATGAAATAATTTCCCTTTTGAAAGCTAATCACCGCTCAGTTTACACACTATGTGAAAGTACAGTAGCTCTTGGCAGAGTTGGTGCACTTGTTTGTAGTTGTACTGGGGGGGGGGGATGTGAGACAGCAACTATGCTATATATAAGCCTGCTTAGAACAGCAACTTACGGTTTGAAAAATAAAGGACAAAAAAGTCTACAAATTCCAAGTGTGGGAAACAATGTTGGGCAATGAGGATGAAGGAAGGGGCAGGTTGGATGGATGAAGCACAAGCAGGATACAGAATGGGGAGTAGACTGGAGGCAACAAAAAGAATAAAGAAGAAGCAGATTAGAAGGAATAACAACAATTTAATTAGGAAGAAGAACAAGAACAGGGCAAAAGTAATGAGAAAAGAGGAGTAGAATACAAAAAATATAGTAAAAAGGGAAACAGAAATGAATTGTTAGGAGAAAGCAAGAAAGAAAAGAGAAAGCAGTATAGATTAGAAATTAAGAACAAATAAATATGTGAGTTGAAGAGAAAGAAAGAGCAAGAGGGAAAATAAAAGAAAATGAATAAGAGAAATTAATGAAAAAGAAGAGAAACACTGAAAGATACAGAAAAGAGATAAGGGAGTGAAGGAAAGATAAAAATGGGACCAAAAAGGACATGGAAAAGGTGAACACTGAGGTGTTTATCACCATAGTTTAATTGGCACTAGATTCCCTGATGAACCCCAAGCGCCCAGTCCAGCACTGAAATATTGGCCTGCATAACAAAGCTTTAAATCATGCACTATAGAATATAATATCTTTGTAGCATAAGCAATTTACTAATTGTAAAGACTGTAATTGTGGGACTTTTGCAGGATTTTATTTTTAACACCAAATCTAACACCAAGAGCAAAGGCTGGGATGGAATCATTATGCAGTTTCTGACAAAAGTCTTGTCGCTTGTGTACAAATAGGCCTGAAGTGCTGCTTAATAATTCTAATGCAGATTTTGTTTCAAGAAATGGTTCATTTTACCCCAAACAGCTTTTGTAATAATGTTTCAATGCAAAACGAAACTAACAAAAAGTATTCTAATATTCACAGCTTAGTAAAGCCCATTGAGTCAATTTTTGCAAAGACATAAATGTTGTCGCCTTGTCATATGAGCTTCACCTGTGACTAATAATGGATCAATTAGGTGTCAGGTGTGTATAAAAAGAGCCCCAGTACACTAGACCTTCACATCAACTGCAAATAGACCTCTGCAAACATGCCTAAGATTCACCCTGAGACTAAAGTGTTGATTATCAAGAGGCTGAAGACCAAATCCACTGCTGATGTGGCGCAGACCTACAATGTCTCTCAGCATCAAGTTCAGAGGATAAAGAAAAGATCTGAAGAAACTGGGGAAGTTTTTGACAAGCCCAGGTCAGGCAGACCCCGCAAGACAACTGCTCAAGAGGACTGTTTGTTGACTCGAAAATCCAAGGCAAGCCCATTTTCAACTGCAGCAGAGCTCCAGGAGACCTGGTCACCTGAAATCCCTGTGTCAACCAAAACAGTTTGTTGGATTCTGTCTCGAAATGGCCTCCATGGTCGAATCAGTGCCCATAAGCCAGCACTAAACAAAAGACAATTGAAAAACCGTGTGGCATTAGCCAAGTCTCACAGCCTGCTAAAAAGATGGATGCTGGAAAAGTGGCAAAAGGTGGATTTTTTAGATGAATCTTCTGTTGAATTACACCACAGTCCCCGCAAATATTGCAGGAGACCTACTGGAACCCGCAAGGAGCCGAGATTTACACCAAAAAAGCAAAGTTTGGTGGAGGCAAAATCATGGTCTGGGGTTACATCCAGTATGGGGGTGTGCGAGGGATCTGCAGGGTGGAAGGCAACATCAATAGTGTAAAATACCAAGAAATCTTAGCTACCGTATATACTCGAGTATAAGCCGAGGTTTTCAGGCTTTAAAAATAGCCTCAAAACCCGACCTCGGCTTATACTCGGGTCATGGTAAAATCTGCTGCTGCTTACCGGTGTCCACCAAAACGTATCTACACAAAACCTCCTATTGGCTACCAAGTGCCTGTGTGTCGCCTCGTTTAGGCCAAGCCACGCCTTTTCCCTTTCCGGAAGTAGGAATCGGCTCCCAGTGTCTGTGCGATTGGCACTAGGGATCAGTGAATCTTACCGGAGTAGTTTTAACTCACGTTACATGTAATTAGGGAACGGGTTACGTAATCTGGTCCCAGGGTGTTTTTTTTTTTAACCCGGTCTCAACATGCTTCCGCTATCTATTAAAGACGATGAATACAAACCACCGAAATTCAATTTGATTCGGAAAGTGTCTGGATGGATCAGGTGAGGGGTAGGAGATACACACAATACAACAGTCAGTGTGAGAGGGGAAGATTGTACAGTGAACTCTACCAGTTATTATTAACTTCAAGGCGGCATTGTCTTATAGAACTGAGGTCTATAAGGAGTAGTAAAGTATATATCCTGTTTATATTTCTTATTTTTATTTTTAATTACCTCTCATTTACTGTTCCTATCTTGGAGCATACCCACTGACCATACAGAATACCTTTAACGCAATGGGAAGGGTGACTAGAGTCAGCCCTAAGAATAGTATTTTTAATAGTCTCTCTAACACAGGTCTTCGTGTGGATTCCATGGTCCTCTACCTGGATCCACAGATCTAAATAACAGATTTTAGTTTTACTACTATGCTACATAAACCTTAGGTTATATGGGTTATTGTTAATTTCTTCTAGAACAGCTGTCAATTCCTCATCTAGTCCATGCCATACCCATAAAATGTCATCTATAAACCGATTATGTTGTAGTACCCTGCTGTTATCTGGTAAGTTGTTCAATACACGATCAAGGGTAACCTCCTCCCACCACCCCATGTACAAGTTGGCATAAGTGAGGGAAAACTTTGCCCCCATCGCTGCCCCCTGTACCTGGCGGTAGAAGCCACCATTGAACATTCAAAAATTATGGTTTAAGAAGTACTTAATGGCTGATAGGATAGATTCTATCCATTCCTTGGGATACCTGCTATACTTATTTAAATGGTATTACACTGCTTGGATACCTAGAACATGAGGGATACAAGAATAAAGCAAGACCATATCTATGGTTACCAAACTATTTCCTTACTGACATTCCATTTCCTATATAATTCACAAAATGTGGGTGGCACATACAAGCATTAACAAACAAACATTATTTATTAGAACATATTCCACTGCTATCTAAGAACCATTGTAGATTATTATTATATCAAATTATAATGGGAATTTATGTCAATTGGGGCGAACTGTAAAAAACATTCCTTATAATCAGAGTCAGCGTGCTACTACATACCTTAACTTCTTTTCATTCTCGTCAGCGTACATTTCTACGATCACATAATGATCAGCTCACATAACCACACTTACTAATGGCTACTCCTTACACAGAGCTAAAAGCTCTGCTTTATAAGCACTCGTTGCGCTCACAGAAGTACCAGAAACCATGCACAAATGCATTGTGGGAAATGTAGTTCTCCCAATGCAAGAACAGCACCACAAAAAAGCCACCGGATTTCAAAAAAGTAAAACTTATCCTCACACACAGAACCCTACTACTATACCTAACCACTATCAAAAATACCTCTATAATAATACCTGCTAAAACCCGATCCGGGCGGATCATCAACTAGCCCCTAGCAAAAGACCGCTTCGGCCAACAATGATTGTCGGCTGAAACGGGCTCTCATACACATCTTGCGTCACAGGTTGCCCCCCATGATCGTACATGTGTATGAGCCTTAACCCTATTATCTGCTTGCACTGTATAAATGGGAACTGACATACTGCTTAAAGCTGGGGCCACACTACAATGTAAGGTAACGTGCATGAAAAGTGAAATCTTTTCACACATACATTACTGTCCATTTCCACACAATATTCCTGAATCTGAAAATGGATCACATTACAGCTCATACAATGAGGCCACCCACAATGGAATCCACTGCTCTGCAATGCGTGTTACTGCCCACAGGCCATAACTGGAGCGGATTAGGTCTGCAAAAAATGGTGATTGCATGCATTCCGAAAGTGGATCCCAGCTAAGTACATGTAATCTGCCATCCATATTGACATGCTCTGCTCTATAATTATCACACACTAACAGAACACAAGCAATCGGAAGCACATACGAAAACACGCAAGCCACAATGGCATTTTTCTCATACACTTAGAGTCATGTTTTCGATTTGTTAGCGCTTTCCAATCGCATGCCAGTGCATTACATATATAAAATCAATTATTCCAAATAGCAATCACAATTATCCCTAAAATAACCAATCCTATTTTCTATTAATACAAATAGCTTTTCTTTAATTCAACAATTAAAACACTTTAACAATTAAACACAAACATTGTACTTTAAGCAAATCATTTTATATTTCAATATGCTTGTGAAGGTTTTCATTTATCCAGGTCACGGTATGTCTGTTGAATGACTTGTACAATAATCTGTTGGCAATATAAGTACCCTAGAAGTCCCAATTAGCATATGATATCCAGGTGCATCCAACCATTGCTTTCAGAAGGTCCCTAACACCTGGTATCAAACAATGAAAAATAAGTTCACAAAATCAGAACCATGATGTCCACCATGAAACTAAAAGCATCTTTTACAGAAACAAACAGAATCTCCAATCACTCAACCAGAAAAACAACAATACAAAAACAGGTTGAGAATAACATACCCCCAACTGAAATACAAATATCGGGACACAAAACTTGATGGTTATCAACAATTACTCCACCTCAATAAATGAAAAAAGCAGCTCCATATCTTCCAAATATTTATGGTTAATGATAATGTAGCAAATGTTTATTTCTCAATAAAAATTACACTGGATGTGTAGAGCTCCTCCCAGATCACTACTGGGAATACGTGGGTCCTCTAAAGTTGTCGAGGGTGCCTCCAGGGAAATAAATATAAATAGTAACTACCTTCCTTTTAAAGAAAATGGGGGGCAGTCCCTTAAAGAACAAGTATACTCAAAAAAACAAAGTTTAAATGGTAGCTGAATCCCCCCCCCTTTTTTTTTAGGTCCCTTCAGAGCCTACCTGTGCCCTTGTAAAGTGCTTGCCATCTTGGAACATGTATGCAGTCCGGTAAGCTCCGCCCCCGAGACTTGCTGGACCTCGTTTCCAACTTGTGTCCAAATATCCAGTGGCAGTTCAATCCGTGCGTGCTAATGTCACGTCACACGCGTCATGACATCACTTGCGCACGCCGCGGGGGGCACGCGCCTCATTTGGAATATGTGGTGCAGTTTAGGAATTTCATATACAATGTCCCATTGTATATGGAATTCCATATACAATGAGGCATCTTGGAAATGGAAGTATTTCAGAGATGGGCAATTAAAATAACAAAGGGAATGGAGGGGCTTAACTATGCAGGCAGATTAGACAAGTTAGGACTGTTTACATCGGAAAAGCGTCATTTGCGTGTGGATATGGTCACTTTATACAAATATATTAATGTACCATACAATAAACTCTCTGGTGCATTGTTTACAAATTGTTCATATCAGGACGCGTGGACATCCTTTAAGATTAGAAGAAAAGAAGTTTCATCTTCAGGTTAGGAAAGGTTTCTTTACAGTGAGAATGGTGAAACTGTGGAACTGTCTTACAGCATATGTGGTAATGGCAAGTTCATTGAAAAGCTTTAAAAGTAGGCTGGATAAGTTTCTAAAACTAAACAATATTGAGAATTACTGGTATTAAAACATATACTGTAGATCTGGTTGATCCAGGGATACTTTCCGATTGCCATTTGGAGTCAAGAAGTAGTTTCCCCACTCCTTTTTAGCCGTTTTTGTTTTATGCCTTCCTCTGGATCAACTGTTAGGTAGGGTTAAAAAGGAGGGTGAAAAATTGGACTTGATGGACATATGTTTTTATTAAAACTCAATTACTATGTTATGACCCTCAAGTGACCAACAGGCCAAATGAATGAATCATAAATAATGTGAATAAACCACGGGATGGAAAAATTATGTAGATTCCAAGAGAGGTAGGAGAAATATGGGGCTATTGGCATCCCACACATGCCTCATGCCAACATCAGGTTCTGCTAGATTTTCGGTCATGAACATAGCGACTCTCATAAAATAAGCAACTAAAAGGCATTTTCAGGTGCAATGCAATATTGGAAAACAGGAAAATATGTGCAAAACCCACGCAATGGGTTAACATGGGGTTTGTACTGCTTGTGCCATTTCATTAGATTGTTAGAAATAACCCAGCACAAGTGATACACTTAATTTAGCAGTGATTTTTGCACTAGTTTTTAGCCCAAAAAGTAAAGCCTTTTGAATTGTGGCTTTAAAGCTCTGCAAAAGTTTGCTTCTGATCCCATGATGAATCAATGGTTAAACTGGTTGATACATTGTGGGAACAACTGCAAGTAGGTTAATATAGGGAAATATATTTTATTGCATCTCCCCTTTTGGCTGGATTCTGTTTTCAGGGGAAAAACTACAGTATTTTCATGCATATCATTCCATTAAAACATGTGCAAGTAGTAATTTAATAGAAACAATGCATTCAATTGTATATTTATGTAAATAGTTTGAGGATTTCACAGCCTCATATTAAAGCAAAATATCCCTTCTCATATTTTATTTCAGAGCATTAATGGTTGTTTGGAACAATTTCGACAGGCTGCTGAGATGGAGAACTGGAAAATAGGAAACACTTTCATACTGACAGTCATATATTAAACATGTTTGTTTTTTTTTAATAATTGTTCGTTTTTATCATACTTTCTGGCCCTTTAAACCAAACTCATATCTATTAGAACTCACAAACAAAAAGATCATATTGAATTGCCATTTAATTCCACTTGCTATTTAAAGCAACCAAGTTAAAAGATCTTACCGTGTTAGTTCCAAGGAAGGAGGTATTCACTTCGGGCTCCTTTAGGTTGAGCTCAGAGAAAGGTATGTTTTGTAGATTACTTCCAGACATTATTAAGTTTAAAAAGATCCAGTCATATAAAAAACAAGTAAATCTATAAAGCCAACATAAATTTGTTTCAGGTTACTCGGGAGTCAGACTCAGTTTCCTGGTTTCTCTACGTTTAGCTATAGAAATCGAAAGTCTAAGGAGCGGCCTACATTTCCTTTGCCTTATCTGCAGTTAAACAATAACAAGCAAGAACAGGCAGCTTGAAACTTATGATTCAGGATTCTGGTTTTTCCAGTTTGGCTGTACTGACATTACATGCAAACATTCATTCTGCAGAAGGCAGTCTAGTAAATGAAACCATTTTTCAAACTACCGTATAAGGATAGTGTCAATGCTATATGTGCAAGTTAATATTCAAGTAAGGCTTGGTATACATCTTCCGGCCCAACAGATCACAAATTTAAGGATAACTGTGTCCATATATAATAGGTATAGAGTCCTTGTAGACTATTCAGAGGTGCACTCTACAACAAGTCACAGTACCATTCCAAAATTAGATGAGGCACACTCCTTAAATACAATAAAGTGCTTTAATAATTAGCTGAAACTATGTACAACATTTCGGGGAGACTGGCCACGTTCCTCAGGTAGGCGGCCAGTCTCCTCAAAACATCGTACATGGTTTCAGCGAATTGTTAAAGGAACACTAAACTGCATAACATAATTTTTTAAAGTATATTCCATCTGTATCTATTATTTACACCTTACCGCCGCTCCACTAGCAGCTACTTCTGCACTGACAGCCGCGCTGTCCCGACCAAGCATCTAACTTAGGCGCATGTGTGCTAACACAAAAGATGGGCGCGCGATCGGGTCAGCGCGGCTGTCAGTGCAAGAAGCAGCTGCGAGTGGAGCGGCGGTAAGGTAAGTTCCAGTGTCCACCGAGCGTCCTATTATTCACAGGGAGGTGGGAATAAGCGTTCTCACCTCCCTGTGAATAATAGAAACGGGTGGAAGATACTTTAAAGGGCATGTCCACCCCTTTTTATAACTTTTTGAGGACTATAGGTCGCCCTTCCCCAGCCCCAACCACTGTAATAGTTTAGTCAGAAACTCCCCTGATCATTACTTACCTTCCCTCTTTCCTCCAACATATTGTCCCGGCCCTCTGCTTGCATGAAACTGCTAGCAGGGGGCCGGATCGGCAGCCGTGTCTGTGATTGGTTGAGAGGCAGGGGAGAGCAAAACGGCTGGGAGAGGGAGGGAGGGGGTAGGGCTGCAGTGCGCATGGCAAAATCCTCCTGGAGGAGAGACAGGAGGCAGAGTCCTATATGGACTCTGCCAGGCTCCTGGTGGTCAGTTTTTGGGACTTTGGAGGGGCATAGCAGGGCAGCCATTTGGAGCAGGGATGTAAGGTAAGGATTTAATTACACTACAGAGTGGGGCCAGTAGTGGGTTAAATTATAGTTTTGGGGGTGGATATGCCCTTTAAAAAACAAGTTTAGTGTTCCTTTAAAGCACTTTATGGTATTCAAGGAGTGTGCCTCTTCTTATTCTGGAAAGGTACAATAACTCTGTCCACTCTTAAGCTCCCCCGGCTGTTAAAGAACCCAAGGTGATAATATTGGTCCTCACTAGAGAAGAACGAAACTGGCTGTTCTGTGGAACTTATCGAACTTTCCCAAAGATCCAATTTGAATCCAATTGAATTAGAATTTTTGATTGTTATATCATAAGTTTTAAAATTCTGTTATATCCCCCAGTAGATTCTAATTAAAATTAGGTTCCCTTCAAAACTGGGACACATCACTAGTTCTCACATCTGGGATAGCTAAAGATTAATCCTCATCTAAAGTTCGGTTCTTTAGGTTGATTCACATTCATTTATTATCTGTGGCCTGACCTATGGGGAGACATGCTTTGTAAAGAACACATCTTCCCAATGGCCATATCCAGAACCAGGAAGTGCACCAAACTTTAGGTGAGTATTACTGTCTGTGGTAGAAGTGGAGAAAGAGTGTGAATTCCAGCTATCATTTAATATACCAATCGGTAGTCTGTTGGTCAGGAAAAAAAAGCATTACTGACAATATCTTGGTGCAACCAATAGCATGGCCCATGCAATCTACCGACATTGACCAATATGTCTAATCCATTTTTTGCCAGGAAAATCAACTAAATAATACCAACACAAGTCTTTTTGCCTACCCTGTAACCTACTTGAATCGCCCTGAGCATCAAACCACCACATGATTCACCAATACCCCCCCTACACACTGACAATGCAACAGAGATTTCAAGACCAAGACAAGAAAACATGTAATTTTATACCCCAAATTAACCATAAAAGCCTGCATATACAATATATTGTTTCTGAACATTTTCATTCGTTGTGGTTACATATACCCACAAATATGTGGTTGAAGAAAAGAAAGCAATAGCCCTGCAGAGAAAGCAGGTCACTGCTCTTGAAATATATACACACTACAGCTTAAAAGAGAACTAAACTTACATTTTTAAAATCCTAATATGAAAGCTTTTTTCCCTAGAACACCTGTACATTGTAAAATGATTCTCCAGTAAGTTGCATTTAGTACATGTAATAGATTCTGTAACTAAAAAGGCTTCCATGTTGTTGCCTGTACATTTAGTTGTCCCACAGACCATTTCGTCATCAAAGATCCACGCCCCCTGGCCTCAGTATTCACTGACTGTATGCAGAGTATTTTCTATACAGGTGTCTCCACGCCAATATGGAAGTCTCTGATAAGTCTTTGAAAGCTGCTTGTTACCTTGCAGTTTATTTACCAGTCAGTGTAAGTTACTGGAAACAAGCAGCTTTCTAAGTCTTATTAGGGACTTCCATATTGGTGTGGAGATATCTGTATGACATGTTCTTTATTATGTTTCTAGCAAAAGATAAAACTTCTTGATATACCTGGACTCGCTGCTTATGCTGTGATAGTGCACCTAGTAGGGCACCAGTTTCAGAAACACACAATCCAGAAGGTCGCAAGTTTGAATCCTCAGACTTTTTGTTTCCATTATGTTCCTAGTAAAATTAAAAAATTCTACATGTACTAGAGTTTCACATAGTATCTCTGTTAGAAAAGGGGTAAGAGCTATGTTTTTAGCAAGACATACTACATTTACAAGCTTCAGGTTCAAGCAATAGTAAGAGAAGAAAAGTAGAGCTGTGATACCTTTTATTGGCTAACTAGACAAAAAAAATTTTTTAAAAATTAAGCAAGCTTTCGGGAGTCCTATGCCCCCTTCTTCAAGCTGGAAGTTACAAAAGAAACTGAGAAATCACAAACTTATATACAAATTGGGATAGTAAACATCAAACAAATTACAGCTACCTGGGCAAAACAACAATCAATGGCACTTCCCCCTGCCAACAACCTAGATGTGAAACCTGCGCACACATCCATACAACAGACCAAATACATATGCCACATTGTAAACAAATTCATCAAATTAAAGGATCATTCTCCTGTGGTTCCGCCAATTTGATTTATCTAATAATGTGCATGAAGTGCCCTAACACAGGTTTCTATGTGGGAGAAACAGGACAAACACTGTGGAAACGGATGAACTCCCATAGATTCAACATCATGCATGGATTAACGGATGCCCCTGTGGCTGAGCACTTTTGTAAGAGGCCACAGTATGATCAAGATCATCATTCTGATGGGGAATTTTCACAATCAAAAACAGCATAAGGAACTGTGGACTTAATAGAGACATGAGTTTAATGACCAAATATCAACTTATTCTACATCCCCCCCACACTAAACCCACTCACCAGGATACTGGTGTATCTGTTTTGTACTGTTTAATACATTTGAAAAGACACTGTTCTCACATTATTACAGCTATCTACTTGTGCCCATTTCACACCTCCACTACTGCTTTTTCCCACATCCCCCCCGTCTGAATCTGTTCATCTGTTCAATTTGCTAGATGTTTGCTAATTTCCCAATGTGTATATATTTGTGATTTCTCAGTTTTTCTTGTAACATCCAGCCTGATGAAGGGAGCTTAGGACTCCCGAGAGCTTGCTTAATTATTTTTTTTTATCTAGTTAGCCAATAAAAAGTATCACAGCTCTACTTTTCTTCTCAAGTTGCAGGTTCAATTCCTCAGACTTACTTTTAGGTTTATTATTTTTGCTGAAAGTTAATATTCTGTTTCTTACATCCATGCTTCCAAGAAATACACATTTTCTTTTTGTATGAAATGATTATATTATTGTTAAGAAAAGGACCAGTAAATGTGTTTGAAAAGAAAAACATAATCCCTGTTCTGTGTCAGGGAGAGAGAGGACCTCTGTGCTGTTATGGGATTGGCGGTCAGCTTCTAGGAAGCAAGGCTGCAACTTTCTTGTTTTGATCTGTTGAGCTCTACAGAGCATGTGCCTGTACGCAGACACTTAGCTGGGGGTTTACCCAGCTAAGGTGGATTATGGAAGCTGACCCCTAGTACCCACAGGTTAATTTCATAAATCACCCAGCAGCTTCAGCAAAGGGATAGGTGAGACACAGTTTGTCATAGGTTTGTGAATGAGCGGTCTTTTGGGACAGTTTTGGGATGTTTTCTGAAGACTTCTCTTTTAATTATATTATACACTTGGCTGACCTTCCACTGATTCAATGTTCAAACATCGAATTGGTGTAAACAACAAAAAACAGTCCACAAACTCCCAAAAAATACCAACATGGTGGGTCCTATACCTTGCAAAGTATGGACCAGAACAGTGAACAATCCTGAATCCAAATATAGTATAAATATAGGTAATTAGGGGTAAAAAAAAATAAATCTGAATATTCCTTTTAATTAATTTCCAATTAAAATATATATCACATAAAAAGCTTCCAATAATACATTAATACAATATAACCACCCAACATGTAAATAAATTCCAAAAGTAGTGATAGGGCCATGATATCACAACCAAATAGTCTCTCATAGAAAAGTCCACATTAAGCAAGTGACAAAAGTGCAGATAATACCTCCAATAATATAAAATCTCTCTGGGTCACGGCCTGGACCCTTCTCACCCGATCCCCAGTGTAGTCACCGCTCGATCTTCAACACAGACAAATGTAAGGCAGATCCACTGCGGACTCCCGCACTCCTCCTCCCGTCACTCGGCTCTCTCACAGCGTCTACTACGAGGATCCCAACTTCCACGTCTCTCTACCCGGATCACGTCCAGTCCACACAATCTCCTGGAAATACTGGGGAAGGGTTTTTCCAAGCGGCCGCTTCCTATTGCAAAGTGCTACAGTGTTAAAGTGACCCCCTTTAACACTGTAGCACTTTGGAATTTGTTATCTACATATTGAGTTGTTATATTGTATTAATGTATTATTGGAAGCTTTTTATGTGATATATATTTTTATTGGAAATGAATTAAAAGGAATATTCCGATTGATAATAGTTGTTTTTACCCCAATTACCAACAGTATATTTATATTGAATTGGTGTAACATCAGTACCGCTGTCTTACTTTGAGGTATTCCTGGCCAGAGAATGCTTTGCAACCTGCATAACACGAAGCTGAAGTTGGTTTCTTATTCAAAAAAGTTGGTTTCTTTTTCAGTTGGTTTCTTATTCACAGACGGAAGTTCGTTTCTTATTCGGATTTGAATAAGAAACTGGTGTATTGCAATAGGTAAACTGCTTTGGGCCACTGTAAAAACACCACAGACAGACTTGTACATACCCCTGGCACATAATTCAGTTGAGTCCAGCCTGGCCCAAATTGGTTTTGGGCATGCAAGTTGGCACCAAAGTCTGCAAAATAGCCATTTTAGAAATTTGAATAAGAAACTGGTGTAATGCAATAGGTAAACCAGTTTGGGCCACTGAAGAAACACCACAGACAGACTTGTACATACCCCTGGCACATAATTCAGTTGAGTCCAGCCTGGCCCAAATTGGTTTTGGGCATGCAAGTTATCACCAAAGTCTGCAAAATAGCCATTTTTTTGCACATTTGATAAGAAACTGATGTATTGCAATAGGTAAACTGCTTTGGGCCACTGAAAAACACCTGCAGACAGACTTGTACATACCCCTGGCACCTAATTCAGTTAAGTCCAGCCTGGCCCAATTGGTTTTGGGCATGCAAGTTGGCACCAAAGTCTGCAAAATAGCCATTTTTGCATATTTGAATAAGAAACTGGTGTATTGCAATAGGTAACCAGTTTGGGCCACTGAAAAAACACCCGCAGACACACTGTACATACCCCTGGCACATAATTCATTTGAGTCCAGCCTGGCCCAAATTGGTTTTGGGCATGCAAGTTGGCACCAAAGTCTGCAAAATAGCCATTTTTGCACATTTGAATAAGAAACTGATGTATTGCAATAGGTAAACTGCTTTGGGCCACTGAAAAAACACTGCAGACAGACTTGTACATACCCCTGGCACCTAATTCAGTTGAGTCCAGCCTGGCCCAAATTGGTTTTGGGCATGCAAGTTGGCACCAAAGTCTGCAAAATAGCCATTTTTGCATATTTGAATAAGAAACTGGTGTATTGCAATAGGTAAAATGCTTTGGGCCACTGAAAAAAACACGCAGACCACATGTACATATCCCCTGGCACATAATTCCTTGAGTCCAGCCTGGCCCAATATTGGTTTTGGGCATGCAAGTTGGCACCAAAGTCTGCAAAATAACCATTTTTGCACATTTGAATAAGAAACTGATGTATTGCAATAGGTAAACTGCTTTGGGCCACTGAAAAAACACTGCAGACAGACACGTACATACCCCTGGCACATAATTCAGTTGAGTCCAGCCTGGCTCAAATTGGTTTTGGGCATGCAAGTTGGCACCAAAGTCTGCAAAATAGCCATTTTAGCCATTTGAATAAGAAACTGGTGTATTGCAATAGGTAAACTGCTTTGGGCCACTGAAAAAACACTGCAGACACACACTACATACTACCCCTGGCACATAATTCAGTTGAGTCCAGCCTGGCCCAAATTGGTTTTGGCATGCTTTATCACCAAAGTCTGCAAAATAGCTATTTTTGCACATTTGAATAAGAAACTGATGTATTGCAATAGGTAAACTGCTTTGGGCCACTGAAAAAACACTGCAGACAGACTTGTACATACCCCTGACACATAATTCAGTTGAGTCCAGCCTGGCCCAAATTGGTTTTGGGCATGCAAGTTGGCACCAAAGTCTGCAAAATAGCCATTTTTCACATTTGAATAAGAAACTGTGTATTGCAATAGGTAAAACTGATTTGGGCCACTGAAAAAACACTGCAGACAGACTTGTACATCCCCTGGCACCTAATTCAGTTGAGTCCAGCCTGGCCCAAATTGTTTTTTGGGCATGCAAGTTGGCACCAAAGTCTGCAAAATAGCCATTTTTGCATATTTGAATAAGAAACTGGGTATTGCAATAGGTAAAATGCTTTGGGCCACTGAAAAAACACACCGCAGACACACCATGTACCCCTGGCACATAATTCACTTGAGTCCAGCCTGGCCCAAATTGGTTTTGGGCATGCAAGTTGGCACCAAAGTCTGCAAAATAACCATTTTTGCACATTTGAATAAGAAACTGATGTATTGCAATAGGTAAACACTGCTTTGGGCCACTGAAAAAACACTGCAGACGACACGTACATACCCCTGGCACATAATTCAGTTGAGTCCAGCCTGGCTCAAATTGGTTTTGGGCATGCAAGTTGGCACCAACACTAGTCTGACTAAAATATATGCCTTTTATGCCAGCCATTGTGATAAAACTGTGTCTGCAGTGTTTTTTTCAGTGGCCCAAAGCAGTTTACCTATTGCAATACATCAGTTTCTTATTCAAATGTGCAAAAATAGCTATTTTGCAGACTTTGGTGATAACTTGCATGCCAAAACCAATTTGGGCCAGGCTGGAACTCACCTGAATTTGTGCCAGGGGTATGTACGTGTGTGTCTGCAGTGTTTTTTCAGTGGCCCAAAGCAGTTTACCTTCTTATCCCGCAGCATACATTCAGTTGAGTCCAGCCTGGCCCAAATTGGTTTTGGGCATGCAAGTTATCACACAAAGTCTGCAAAATAGCTATTTTTGCACATTTGAATAAGAAACTGATGATATTGCAATAGGTAAACTGCTTTGGGCCACTGAAAAACACACTGCAGACAGACTTGTACATACCCCTGGCACTAATTCAGTTGAGTCCAGCCTGGCCCAAATTGGTTTTGGGCATGCTGCAAGTTGGCACAAAGTCTGCAAAATAATTTTTGCACATTTGAATAAGAAACTGATGTATGGCAATAGGTACTGCTTTGGGCCACTGAAAAACACGGCAGACAGACTGTACATACCCCTGGCACTAATTCAGTTGAGTCAGCCTGGCCCAAATTGGTTTTGGGCATGCAAGTTGGCACGCTGCAAAGCTTGTTTTGAATTAATAGAAACTGGTGTATTGCAATAGGTAAAATGCTTTGGGCCACTGAAAAAACACCCGCGACACCACAATCTTACTACCCCTGGCATAATTCACTTGAGTCCAGCCTGCCCAAATTGGTTTTGGGCATGCAAGTTGGCACCAAAGTCTGCAAAATACCATTTTTTGCACATTTGAATAAGAAACTGATGTATTGCAATAGGTAAACTGCTTTGGGCCACTGAAAAAACACTGCAGACAGACACGTACATACCCCTGGCACATAATTCATTTGAGTCCAGCCTGGCTCAAATTGGTTTTGGGCATGCAAGTTGGCACCAAATCTGCAAAATAGCCATTTTAGCCATTTGAATAAGAAACTGGTGTATTGCAATAGGTAAACTGCTTTGGGCCACTGAAAAAACACTGCAGACACACACGCCATACCCCTGGCACATAATTCAGTTGAGTCCACCTGGCCCAAATTGGTTTTGGGCATGCAAGTTATCACCAAAGTCTGCAAAATAGCTATTTTTGCACATTTGAATAAACTGATGTATGCAATAGGTAAACTGCTTTGGGCCACTGAAAAAACACTGCAGACAGACTTGTACATACCCCTGGCACATAATCAGTTGAGCCCAGCCTGGCCCAAATTGGTTTTGGGCATGCAAGTTTGCACCAAAGTCTGCAAAATAGCCATTTTAGCCATTTGAATAAGAACTGGTGTATTGCAATAGGTAAACTGCTTTGGCCCACTGAAAAAACACTGCAGACACACACTGTACAACCCCTGGCACATAATTCAGTTGAGTTCAGCCTGCCCAATTGGTTTGGGCATGCAAGTTATCACCAAAGTCTGCAAAATAGCCATTTTTGCACATTTGAATAAGAAACTGATGTATTGCAATAGGTAAACTGCTTTGGGCCACTGAAAAAAACACTGCAGACAGACTTGTACATACCCCTGACACATAATTCAGTTGAGTCCAGCCTGGCCCAAATTGGTTTTGGGCATGCAAGTTATCACCAAAGTCTGCAAAATAGCCATTTTTGCACATTTGAATAAGAAACTGATGTATTGCAATGGTAAACTGCTTTGGGCCACACAAAAACACTGCAGACAGACTTGTACATACCCCTGGCACACTAATTCAGTTAAGTCCGCCTGGCCCAATTGGTTTTTGGGCATGCAAGTTGGCACCAAAGTCTGCAAATAGCCATTTTTTGCATATTTGAATAAGAACTGGTGTAGCAATAGGTAACCATTTGGGCCACTGAAAAAACACCGCAGACACACATGTACATACCCCTGGCACATAATTCAGTTGAGTCTAAGCCTGGCCCAAATTGTTTTTTGGGCATGCAAGTTGGCACCAAAGTCTGCAAAATAGCCATTTTTGCACATTTGAATAAGAAACTGATGTATTGCAATAGGTAAACTGTCTTTGGGCCACTGAAAAACACTGCAGACAGACTTGTACATACCCCTGGCACCTATTTCAGTTGAGTCCAGCCTGGCCCAAATTGGTTGGGCATGCAAGTTGGACCAAAGTCTGCAAAATAGCCATTTTTGCATATTTGAATAAGAACTGGTGTATTGCAATAGGTAAAATGCTTTGGGCCACTGAAAAAACAACCGCACACACACTGTACTACCCCTGGCACATAATTCACTTGAGTCCAGCCTGGCCCAAATTGGTTTTGGGCATGCATTTGGCCCAAGTCTGCAAAATAACCATTTTTGCACATTTGAATAAGAAACTGATGTATTGCAACTGTAAACTCTTTGGGCCACTGAAAAAACACTGCACCAGACACGTACTACTACCCCTGGCACATAATTCAGTTGAGTCCAGCCTGGCTCAAATTGGTTTTGGGCATGCAAGTTGGCACCAAAGTCTGCAAAATAGCCATTTTAGCCATTTGAATAAGAAACTGGTGTATTGCAATAGGTAAACTGCTTTGGGCCACTGAAAAAACACTGCAGACACACACGTACATACCCCTGCACATAATTCAGTTGAGTCCACCTGGCCCAAATTGGTTTTGGGCATGCAAGTTATCACCAAGTCTGCAAATATAGCTATTTTTGCACATTTGAATAAGAAACTGATGTATTGCATAGGTTAAACTGCTTTGGGCCACTGAAAAACACTGCAGACAGACTTGTACATACCCCTGGCACATAATTCAGTTGAGTCCAGCCTGGCCCAATTGGTTTTGGCATGCAAGTTGGCACCAAAGTCTGCAAAATAGCAATTTTTGCATATTTGAATAAGAAACTGGTGATTTCAATATAAAACTGCTTTGGGCCACTGAAAAAACACCGCAGACACACATGTACATACCCCTGGCACATAATTCAGTTGAGTCCAGCCTGGCCCAAATTGGTTTTGGGCATGCAAGTTGGCACCAAAGTGTGCAAATAGCCATTTTTTGCACATTTGAATAAGAAACTGATGTATTGCAATAGGTAAACCGCTTTGGGCCACTGATAAAACACTGCAGACAAGACTTGTACATACCCCTGGCACATAATTCAGTTGAGTCCAACCTGGCCCAAATTGTTTTTGGGCATGCAAGTTGGCACCAAAGTCTGCAAAATAGCCATTTTTGCACATTTGAATAATAAACTGATGTATTTCAATAGGTAAACTGCTTTGGCCACTGAAAACACTGCAGACAGACTTGTACATACCCCAGGCACATAATTCAGTTGAGTCCAGCCTGGCCTAAATGGTTTTGGGCATGCAGTTGGCACCAAAGTCTGCAAAATAGCCATTTTTGCACATTTGAATAAGAAACTGATGTATTGCAATAGGTAAACTGCTTTGCCACTGAAAAAACACTGCAGACAGACACGTACACCCCCCTGGCACATAATTCAGTTGAGTCCAGCCTGGCTCAAATTGGTTTTGGGCATGCAAGTTGGCACCAAAGTCTGCAAAATAGCCATTTTTGCACATTTGAATAAGAAACTGATGTATTGCAATAGGTAACTGCTTTGGGCCACTGAAAAAACACTGCAGACAGACTTGTACATAACCCCTGGCACCTAATTCAGTTGAGCCAGCCTGGCCCAAATTGGTTTTGGGCATGCAAGTTGGCACCAAAGTCTGCAAAATCGCATTTTGCATATGTGAATAAGAAGGGGTATGTTACAATAGGTAAATGCTGGGCCACTGAAAAAAACACCGCAGACCACACATGTACATACCCCTGACACATAATTCACTTGAGTCCAGCCTGGCCCAAATTGGTTTGGGCCTGCAAGTTGGCACCAAAGTCTCAAAATAACCATTTTGCACATTTGAATAAGAAACTGATGTATTGCAATAGGTAAACTGCTTTGGGCCACGAAAAAAACACTGCAGACAGACACGTAATACCCCTGGCCAATAATTCAGTTGAAGTCCGCCTGCTCAAATTGGTTTTGGGCATGCAAGTTGGCACCAAGTCTGCAAATACCATTTTAGCCATTTGAAGTAAGAAAACTGGGTATTGCAATAGGTAAACTGCTCTGGGCCACTGAAAAACAATGCAGACACCACACGTACATACCCCTGGCACATCTATCAGTTGAGATCAGCCTGGCCAAATTGGTTTTGGGCATGCAAAGTTATCACCAACAGTCTGCAAATAGCTATTTTTGCACATTTGAATAAGAAACTGATGTATTGCAATAGGTAAACTGCTTTGGGCCACTGAAAAAACACTGCAGACAGACTGTACATACCCTGCACCCATAATTCAGTTGAGTCCAGCCTGGCCCAAATTGGTTTTGGGCATGCAAGTTGCACCAAAGTCTGCAAATAGCCATGTTTTGCACATTGAAATAAGAAACTGATGTATTGCAATAGGTAAAACTGATTTGGGCCACTGAAAAAACACTGCAGACAGACTTGTCATACCCCTGGCACCTAATTCAGTTGAGTCCAGCCTGGCCCCAAATTGGTTTTGGGCATGCAAGTTGGCACCAATGTCTGCAAAATAGCCATTTGCATATTTGAATAGAAACGGTGTATTGCAATAGTAAAATGCTTTGGGCCACTGAAAAAACACCGCAGACACACATGTACATACCCCTGGCACATAATTCACTTGAGTCCAGCCTGGCCCAAATTGGTTTGGGCATGCAAGTTGGCACCAAAGTCTGCCAAAATAACCATTTTGCCACATTTGAATAAGAAACTGATGTATTGCATAGGTAAACTGCTTTGGGCCACTGAAAAAAATGCAGACAGACACGTACATACACCCTGCGCACATAATTCAGTGAGTCCAGCCTGGCTCAAATGGTTTTGGGCATGCAAGTTGGCACCAAAGTCTGCAAAAATAGCCATTTTAGCCATGAATAAGAAACTGTGTCTGCAGTGTTTTTCAGGGCCCAAAGCAGTTTTACCTATTGCAATACATCAGGTTCTTATTCAATGTGCAAAAATAGCTATTTTGCAGACTTTGGTGATACTTGCATGCCCAAAACCAATTTGGGCCAGGCTGGACTCACTGAATTATGTTGCCAGGGGTATGTACGTGTGTGTCTGCAGTGTTTTTTCAGTGGCCCAAAGCAGTTTACCTATTGCAATACACCACACGTACATACCCCTGGCACATAATTCAGTTGAGTCCAGCCTGGCCCAAATTGGTTTTGGGCATGCAAGTTATCACCAAAGTCTGCAAAATAGCTATTTTTGCACATTTGAATAAGAAACTGATGTATTGCCAATAGGTAAACTGCTTTGGGCCACTGAAAAAAAAACACTGCAGACAGACGTGTACATACCCCTGGCACATAATTCAGTTGAGTCACCTGGCCCAAATGGTTTTGGGCATGCAACGTTGGCACCAAAGTCTGCAAAATAGCCATTTTGCACATTGAATAAGAAACTGAGTATTGCAATAGGTAAACTGCTTTGGGCCACTGAAAAAAACACTGCAGACAGACTTGTACATACCCCTGGCACCTAATTCAGTTGAGTCAAGCCTGGCCCAAATTGGTTTGGGCATGCAAGTTGGGACCAAAGTCTGCAAAATAGCCATTTTTGCATATTTGAATAAGAAACTGGTGATTGCAATAGGTTAAAATGCTTTGGGCCACTGAAAAAACACCGCAGACACACATTGTACATACCCCTGGCACATAATTCACTTGAGTCCAAGCCTGGCCAAATTGGTTTTGGGCATGCAAGTTGGCACCAAAGTCTGCAAAATACCATTTTTGCACATTGAGATAAGAAACTGATGTATTGCAATAGGTGTTAAACTGCTTGGGGCCACTGAAAAAAACACTGCAGACAGACACGTACATACCCCTGGCACAATAATTCAGTTGAGTCCAGCCTGGCCTCAAATTGGTTTGGGCATGCAATTGGCACCAAAATCTGCAAAATAGCCATTTTAGCCATTTGAATAAGAAACTGGTGTATTGCAATAGGTAAACTGCTTTGGGCCACTGAAAAAACACTGCAGACACACACGTACATACCCCTGGCACATAATTCAGTTGAGTCCAGCCTGGCCCAAATTGGTTTTGGGCATGCAAGTTATCACCAAAGTCTGCAAAATAGCTATTTTGCACCTTTGAATAAGAAATGAGGATTGCAATAGGTAAACTGCTTTGGGCCACTGAAAAAAAAACACTGCAGACAGACTTGTACATACCCCTGGCACATAATTCAGTTGAGTCCAGCCTGGCAAAATTGGTTTTGGGCATGCAAGTTTGCCCACCAAGTCTGCAAAATAGCCATTTTAGCCATTTGAATAAGAAACTGGTGTATTGCAATAGGTAAACTGCTTTGGGCCACTGAAAAAAAACACTGCAGACACACACGTACTACCCCGCACATATCAGTGAGTTCAGCCTGGCCCAAATTGGTTTTGGGCATGCAAGTTATCACCAAAGTCTGCAAATAGCCATTTTTGCACATTTGAATAAGAAACTGATGTATTGCAATAGGTAAACTGCTTTGGGCCACTGAAAAAACACTGCAGACAGACTTGTACATACCCCTGGCACATAATTCAGTTGAGTCCAGCCTGGCCCAAATTGGTTTTGGGCATGCAAGTTATCACCAAAGTCTGCAAAATAGCCATTTTTGCACATTTGAATAAGAAACTGATGTATTGCAATAGGTAAACTGCTTTGGGCCACTGAAAAAAACACTGCAGACAGACTTGTACATACCCCTGGCACCTAATCAGTTAGTCCAGCCTGGCCCAAATTGGTTTGGGCTGCAAGTTGGCACCAAAGTCTGGCAAAATAGCCATTTTTGCATATTTGAATAAGAAACTGGTGTATTGCAATAGGGTAAACCGGTGGGGCACTGAAAAAACACCGCAGACACACATTACATACCCCTGGCACATAATTCAGTTGAGTCTAGCCTGGCCCAAATTGGTTTTGGGCATGCAAGTTGGCACCAAAGTCTGCAAATAGCCATTTTTGCACATTTGAATAAGAAAACTGAGTATTGCAATAGGTAAACTGCTTTGGGCCACTGAAAAAACACCTGCAGACAGACTTGTACATACCCCCTGGCACCTAATTCAGTTGAGTCCAGCCTGGCCCAAATTGGTTTTGGGCATTGCAAGTTGGCAACAAGTCTGCAAAATAGCCATTTTGCATATTTGAATAGAAACATGGTGTATTGCCAATAGGTAAAATGCTTGGGCCACTGAAAAAACACCGCAGACACACAGTACATACCCCTGGACAATAATTCACTGAGTCCAGCCTGGCCCAAATTGGTTTGGGCATGCAAGTTGGCACCAAAGTCTGCAAAATAACCATTTTTGCACATTTGAATAAGAAAACTGATGTATTTGCAATAGGTAAACTGCTTTGGGCCACTGAAAAAACACTGCAGGACAGCACGTACATACCCCTGGCAACATAATTCAGTTGAGTCAGCCTGGCTCAAATGGTTTTGGGCATGCAAGTTGGCACCAAAGTCTGCCCAAAATAGCCATTTTAGCCATTTGAATAAGAAACTGGTGTATTGCAATAGGTAAACTGCTTTGGGCCACTGAAAAAACACTGCAGAACACACACGTACATACCCCCTGGCACATAATTCAGTTGATCCAGCCTGGCCCAAATTGGTTTTGGGCATGCAAGTATCACCAAAGTCTTGCCAAAATAGCTATTTTTGCACATTTGAATAAGAAACTGAGTGTATTGCAATAGGTAAACTGCTTTGGCCACTAAAAAACACTGCAGACAGACTTGTACATACCCCCTGGCACATAATTCAGTTGAGTCACAGCCTGGCCCAAATTGGTTTTGGGCATGCAAGTGGCACCAAAGTCTGCAAAATAGCCATTTTTGCATACTTTGAATAAGAAACTGGTGTATTTCAATAGGTAAAACTGCTTTGGGCCACTGAAAAAACACCGCAGACACACATGTACATACCCTGGCACATAATTCAGTTGAGTCCAGCCCTGGCCCAAATTGGTTTGGGCTGCAAGTTGGCACCAAAGTGTGCAAAATAGCCATTTTTGCACATTTGAATAAGAAACTGATGTATTGCAATAGGTAAACCGCTTGGGCCACTGATAAAAACTGCAGACAGACTTGTACATACCCCTGGCACATAATTCAGTTGAGTCCAACCTGGCCCAAATTGGTTTTGGGCATGCAAGTTGGCACCAAAGTCTGCAAAATAGCCATTTTTGCACATTTGAAAATAAAAATGAGTGTATTCAAGAAGGTAAACTGCTTTGGGCCACTGAAAAAACACTGCAGACAGACCTGTACATACCCCAGGCACATAATTCAGTTGAGTCCAGCCTGGCCTAAATTGGTTTTGGGCATGCAAGTTGCACCAAAGTCTGCAAAATAGCCATTTTTGCACATTTGAATAAGAAAACTGATGTATGCAATAGGTAAACTGCTTTGGGCCTGAAAAAACACTGCAGACAGACACGTACTACCCCTGGCACATAATTCAGTTGAGTCCCGCCTGGCTAAATTGGTTTTGGGCATGCAAGTTGGCACCAAAGTCTGCAAAATAGCCATTTTTGCACATTTGAATAAGAAACTGATGTATTGCAATAGGTAAACTGCTTGTGGGCCACTGAAAAAACACTGCAGACAGACTTGTACATACCCCTGGCACCTAATTCAGTAAGTTCCAGCCTGGCCCAAATTGGTTTTGGGCATGCAAGTTGGCCACAAAGTCTGCAAAATAGCCATTTTGCATATTTGATAAGAAACTGGTGTATTGCAATAGGGGTAAACAGTTTGGGCCACTGAAAAACACCGCAGACACACATGTACATACCCTGGCACATAATCAGTTGAGTCTAGCCTGGCCCAAATGGTTTGGGCATGCAAGTTGGCACCAAAGTCTGCAAAATAGCCATTTTGCACATTTGAATAAGAAACTGATGTATTGCAATAGGTAACTGCTTGGGCCACTGAAAAAAACACTGCAGACAGACTTGTACACTCTCTGGCACCTAATTCAGTTGAGTCCAGCCTGGCCCAAATTGGTTTTGGGAGCATGCAAGTTGGCCCCAAAGTCTGCAAAATAGCCATTTTGCATATTTGAATAAGAAACTGGTGTATTGCAATAGGTTAAAATGCTTTGGGCCACTGAAAAAACACCCGCAGACACACATGTACATACCCTGCAATAATTCACTTGAGTCCAGCCTGGCCCAAATTGGTTTTGGGCATGCAAGTTGGCACCAAAGTCTGCAAAATAACCACTTTTTGCAAATTTGAATAAGAAACTGATGTATTGCAATAGGTAACTGCTTTGGGCCACTGAAAAAACACTGCAGACAGACACGTCATACCCCTGGCACATAATCAGTGAGTCCAGCCGGCTCAATTGGTTTTGGGCATGCAAGTGGCACCAAAGTCTGCAAAATAGCAATTTTAGCCATTTGAATAAGAAACTGGTGTATTGCAATAGGTAAACTGCTTTGGGCCACTGAAAAAAACACTGCAGACACACACGTACATACCCTGGCACAGTAATTCAGTTGGTCCAGCCTGGCCCAAATGGTTTTGGGCATGCAAGTTATCACCAAGTCTGCAAAATAGCTATTTTTGCACATTTGAATAAGAAACTGATGTATTGCAAAGGTAAATGCTTTGGGCCTGATGAAAAAACACTGCAGACAAGACTGTACATACCCCTGGCACATAATTCAGTTGAGTCCAGCCTGGCCAAATTGGTTTTGGGCATGCAAAGTTGCACCAAAGTCTGCAAAATAGCCATTTTTGCATATTTGAATAAGAAAACTGGCGTGTATTTCAATAGGTAAAACTGCTTTGGGCCACTGAAAAAACACGCCAGACACACATGTACATACCCCTGGCACATAATTCAGTTGAGTCCAGCCTGGCCCAAATTGGTTTTGGGCATGCAAGTTGCACAAAGTGTGCAAAATAGCCATTTTTGCACATTTGAATAAGAAACTGATGTATTGCATAGTAAACCGCTTTGGGCCACTGATAAAACACTGCAGACAGACTTGTACATACCCTGGCACATAATTCAGTTGAGTCCAACCTGGCCCAAATTGGTTTTGGGCATGCAAGTGGCAACCAAAGTTGCAAAATAGCCATTTTTGCCATTTGAATAAAAACTGATGTATTTCAATAGGTAAAATGCTTTGGGCCACTGAAAAAAACACTGCAGACAGACTTGTACATACCCCAGGCACATAATTCAGTTGAGTCCAGCCTGGCCTAAATTGGTTTTGGGCATGCAAGTTGGCCACCAAAGTCTGCAAAATAGCCATTTTGCACATTTGAATAAGAAACTGATGTATTGCAATAGGTAAACTGTTGGGCCACTGAAAAAACACTGCAGACACACACAGTACATACCCCTGGCACATAATCAGTTGAGTCCAGCCTGGCCCAATTGGTTTTGGGCATGCAAGTTGGCACCAAGTCTGACCAAATAGCCATTTTTGCACATTTGAATAAGAAAAACTGAGTATTGCAATAGCGTAAATGCTTTGGGCCACTGAAAAAAAACACTGCAGACAGACTTGGACATACCCTGGCACCTAATTCAGTTGAGTCCAGCCTGGCCCAAATTGGTTTTGGGCATGCAAGTTGGCCACCAAGTCTGCAAAATAGCCATGTTTGCATATTTGAATAAGAAACTGGTGTATGCAATAGGTAAACTGCTTTGGGCCACTGAAAAAACACCGCAAGACAACATGTACAATCCCTGGCACATTATTCACTTGAGTCCAGCTGGCCAAATTGGTTGGGCATGCAAGTTGGCACCAAAGTCTGCCAAAATAACCATTTTTGCACATTTGAATAAGAAACTGATGTATTGCAATAGGTAAACTGCTTTGTGGCCACTGAAAAAACACTGCAGACAGACACGTACATACCCCTGGCACATATTCAGTTGAGTCCAGTCTGGCCAAATTGGTTTTGGGCAAGCAAGTGGCAACAAAGTCGCAAATAGCCATTTAGCCATTTGAATAGAAAATGTGTATTGCAATAGGTAAACTGCCTTTGGGCCACTGAAAAAAAACACTGCAGACAGACTGTACATACCCCTGGCCACATAATCAGTGAGTCCAGCCTGGCCCAAATTGGTTTTGAGGCATGCAAGTTGGCACCAAAATCTGCCAAAATAGCCATTTTTGCACATTTGAATAAGAAACTGGTGTATTGCAATAGGTAAACCGCTTTGGGCCACTGAAAAAACACTGCAGACAGACTTGTACATACCCTGGCACTAATTCAGTTGAGTCCAGCCTGGCCCAAACTGGTTTTACCTATTGCAATAACCAGTTTTTATTCAAATGTGCAAAAAGGCTGTTTTGCAGAGTTTGGTGCCAACTTGCATGCCCAAACCAATTTGGGCCAGGCTGGACTCAACTGAATTATATGCCAGGGGTATGTAGAAGTCTGTTGCAGTGGTTTTTCAGTGGCCCAAAGCAGTTTACCTATTGCAATACACCAGTTTATTATTCAAATGGCTTAAAATGGCTATTTTTGCAGACTTTGGTGCCAACTTGCATGCCCAAAACCAATTTGGGCCAGGCTGGACTCAACTGAAATATATGCCAGGGGTATGTACAAGTCTGTCTGCAGGGTTTTTTCAGTGGCCCAAAGCAGTTTTACCTATTGCAATACATCAGTTCTTATTCAAATGTGCAAAAATGGTTATTTTGCAGACTTGGTGCCAACTTGCATGCCAAAACCAATTTGGGCCAGGCTGGACTCAATGAATTATGTGTCAGGGGATGTACAAGTCTGTCGCAGTGTTTTTTCAGTGGCCCAAAGCAGTTTACCTATTGCAATACATCAGTTTCTTATTCAAATGTGCAAAAATAGCTATTTTGCAGACTTTGGTGCCAACTTGCATGCCCAAAACCAATTTGGCCAGGCTGGACTCAACTGAATTAGTGCCAGGAGTATGTACAAGTCTGTCTGCAGTGTTTTTTTTAGTGGCCCAAAGCAGTTTTACCTATTGCAATACACCAGTTTCTTATTAAAAGTGCAAAAATGGCTGTTTTGCAGACTTGGTGCCAATTGCATGCCCAAAACACAATTGGGCCAGGCTGGACTCAACTGAATTATGTGCCAGGGGTATGTACGTGTCTGTCTGCGGAGTTTTTTTCAGTGGCCCAAACTGGTTTACCTATGCAATACACCAGTTTCTTATTCAAATGGCTAAAATGGCTATTTGGCAGACTTTTGGTGCCAACTTGCATGCCCAAAACCAATTTGGGCCAGGCTGGACTCAAATGAATTATGTGCCAGGGGTATGTACAACTCTGTGTGCAGTGTTTTTCAGTGGCCCAAAGCAGTTTACCTATTGCAATACATCAGTTCTTATTCAAATGTGCAAAAATAGCTATTTTGCAGACTTTGCGTGCCAACTGCATGCCCAAAACAATTTGGGCCAGGCTGGACTCAACTAATTATATGCCAGGGGTATGTACAAGTCTGTCTGCAGTGTTTTTCAGTGGCCCAAAGCGTGTACCTATTGCAATACATCAGTTTCTTTCAAATGTGCAAAAAGCTATTTTGCAGACTTTGGTGCCAACTGCATGCCCAAAACCAATTTGGGCCAGGTGGACTCAACTGAATATTATGTGCCAGGGGTATGTACAAGTCTGTCTGCAGTGTTTTTTCAGTGGCCCAAAGCAGTTTACCTATTGCAATACATCAGTTTCTTATTCAAATGTGCAAAATAGCCATTTTGCAGACTTGGTGCCAACTTGCATGCCCAAAACCCAATTTGGGCCAGGCTGGACTCAACTGAATATGTGCCAGGAGTATGTACAAGTCTGTCTGCAGTGTTTTTTTGTGGCCCAAAGCAGTTTACCTATTGCAATACACCAGTTTCTTATTCAAATGTGCAAAAATGGCTATTTTGCAGACTTTGGTGCCCAACTGCATGCCCAAAACCAATTTGGGCCAGGCTGGACTCAACTGAATTAGGGCCAGGGGTATGTAAGTGTCTGTCTGCGGAGTAGTTTTTCAGTGGCCCAAAATGGTTTACCTATTGCAATACACCAGTTTCTTATTCAAATGGCTTAAAATGGCTATTTGGCAGACTTTGGTGCAACTTGCATGCCCAAAACCAATTTGGGGCCGCTGGACTCAACTGAATTATGTGCCAGGGGTATGTACAAACTCGTGTGTGCAGTGTTTTTCAGTGGCCCCAAAGCAGTTTACCTATTGCAATACATCAGTTTTATTAAATGTGCAAAAAATAGTATTTGCAGACTTTGGTGCCAACTTGCATGCCCAAAACCAATTTGGGCCAGGCTGGACTCAACTGAATTATATGCCAGGGGTATGGTAAAAGTCTGTCTGCAGTGTTTTTTTAGTGGCCCAAAGCAGTTTACCTATTGCAATACACCAGTTTCTTATTCAAATGTGCAAAAAATGGCTATTTTGCAGACTTTGGTGCCAACTTGCATGCCCAAAACCAATTTGGGCCAGGCTGGACTCAACTGAATTATGTGCCAGGGGGTGTACGTGTCTGTCTGCGGGTTTTTTCAGTGGCCCAAACTGGTTTACCTATTGCAATACATCAGTTTCTATTCAAATGTGCAAAAATAGATATTTTGCAGACTTTGGTGCCAACTTGCATGCCCAAAACCAATTGGGCCAGGCTGGACTCAACTGAATTATGTGCCAGGAGTATGTACAAGTCTGTCTGCAGTGTTTTTTTTAGTGGCCCAAAGCTTACCTATTGCAATACACCAGTTTCTTATTCAAATGTGCAAAAATGGCTATTTTGCAGACTTGGTGCCAACTGCATGCCCAAAACCAATTTGGGGCCAGGCTGGACTCAACTGAATTATGTGCCAGGGGTATGTACGTGTCTGTCTGCGGAGTTTTTCAGTGGCCCAACTGGTTTACCTATTGCAATACACCAGTTTTTATTCAAATGGCTTAAAATGGCTATTTGGCAGACTTTGGTGCCAACTTGCATGCCCAAAACCCATTTGGCCAGGCTGGACTCAACTGAATTATGTGCCAGGGGTATGTACAACTCTGTGTGCAGGTTTTTTCAGTGGCCCAAAGCAGTTTACCTATTGCAATACATCAGTTTCTTATTCAAATGTGCAAAAATAGCTATTTTGCAGACTTTGGTGCCAACTTGCATGCCCAAAACCAATTTGGGCCAGGCTGGACTCAACTGAATTATGTGCCAGGGGTATGTACAAGTCTGTCTGCAGTGTTTTTTTAGTGGCCCAAAGCAGTTTACCTATTGCAATACACCAGTTTCTTATTCAAATGGAAAAATGGCTTTTTGCAGACTTTGGTGCCAACTGCATGCCCAAAACCAATTTGGGCCAGGCTGGACTCAACTGAATTATGTGCAGGGGTATGTACGTGTCTGTCTGCGGTGTTTTTTCAGTGGCCCAAACTGGTTTACCTATTGCAATACACCAGTTTCTTATTCAAATGGTTTATAAAATGGCTATTTGGCAGACTTTGGTGCCAACTTGCATGCCCAAAACCAATTTGGGCCAGGCTGGACTCAACTGAATTATGTGCCAGGGGTATGTACAACTCTATGTGCAGTGTTTTTTCAGTGGCCCCAAAGCAGTTTACCTATTGCAATACATCAGTTTCTTCTTCAAATGTGCAAAAATAGCTATTTTGCTACTTTGGTGCCAACTTGCATGCCAAAACCAATTTGGGCCAGGCTGGACTCAACTGAATTATGTGCCAGGGGTATGTACAGTCTGTCTGCAGTGTTTTTTTAGTGGCCCAAAGCAGTGTTACCTATTGCAATACACCAGTTTCTTATTCAAATGTGCAAAAATGGCTATTTTGCAGACTTTGGTGCCAACTTGCATGCCCAAAACAATTTGGGCCAGCTGGACTCAACTGAATTATGTGCCAGGGGTATGTACAAGTCTGTCTGCAGTGTTTTTCAGTGGCCCAAAGCAGTTTTACCTATTGCAATACATCAGTTTCTTATTCAAATGTGCAAAAATAGCTATTTTGCATACTTTGGTGCCAACTTGCATGCCCAAAAACAATTTGGGCCAGGCTGGACTCAACTGAATTATGTCCAGGGGTATGTACAAGTCTGTCTGCAGTGTTTTTTAGTGGCCCAAAGCGAGTTTACCTATTGCAATACACCAGTTTCTTATTCAAATGTGCAAAAATGGCTATTTTGCAGACTTTGGTGCCAACTTGCATGCCCAAAACCAATTTGGGCCAGGCTGGGACTCAACTGAATTATGTGCCAGGGGTATGTACAAGTCTGTCTGCAGTGTTTTTTCAGTGGCCCAAAGCGGTTTACCTATTGCAATACATCAGTTTCTTATTCAAATGTGCAAAAATAGGCTTGTGAAGGTTCTCATTCATCCAGGCCATGGTATATCTGTTGTATTCAATTAGATCAACTGGACTTGAAATGTAGTTCTTGAAGACGTTTCGCTAGTCATCCGACTGGCTTTCTCAATTCAGAATGACTTGTACAAGAATCTGTGGCAATTATGTACCCTGGAAAATCCCAATTAGCATATCACAGCCAGGTGTTAAGGGCGTGATTAGATAGTGGCTAAGAGGTGTTATAGGAACGCCCAGAGTAAGGTGTTAAAACAGCATTGTACATGGCAGAAGTTGGTGTCGAACCCCCCCACCTCTATTTAGGCTTGGTTTCTTTATTTTCACATAAATGGCCCCCTTAACACCTCTCTTGAACCAGTCACATTCCTTCGCCAGTATGTTAACATTACAATCTTCAAAGGTATGTCCTTAAGCCACCAAGGAGGCTGTTGACATGGTGAGAAAATGGCTGGGCCAAGACAGCACTCTACCAGCGAAACTGATCTAACCCAGAACAGGTGTGTTCCTTGTTGGACTTGTGCCTAATACCACCTATTTCAAATACAGGGATAAGTTCATAAGCAAAAACATGGATGTGCTATGGGATCTCCAGTTTCACCTATTGTGGCCAACCTTTACATGGAGGAGGTAGAAACACAGGCGCTTAAACCTTAAGGGCATAGCACCCAGCCATGGTTCAGATATGTTGATGACAGCTGGGTTAAAATCCACCAGAAGGGTACAAGCTTTCACAGAACACATTAATGCGGTGGACAAAACATTAAATTCACAAGGGAAGAGGTACAAAACACAACAAACTGCTTTCTCGACTGCTTGGTAGAAACTAAGGAGAATGGTAAACTGGAAGTAGAGGTTTATAGAAAACCAAAACACACAGATCAGTATTTGATGTTGACTCCCACCACCCTTAGATCACAAACTGGGTGTCATCTAGAACCCTGCAACACAGAGATGAAAACATCCCCACTAGCACAGAGGCAAAGGCGAAAGAAAGAAACATCTCAGAGGAGCCATAAAACTTGTGGATATCCACACTGGGCCTTTGTCAAAAGAGTAGAAGGAAAGAAAAGAACACGAATACCAACAGTGAAGGGGAAAAGCAAGACAGGAGGAAGAACATGGTCATCCCCTATGTAGCAGGGGTCTCGAGAAATTAAGAAGAATTTTCAAAAAAACATCGTATCCCTGTCTGCTTTAAACACGAACAACACACTGAGGCAGCAATTGGTACATCCGAAAGACCCAATACCTAAACACAAGAAAAGCGACATCATATATGCAGTGCAGTGCAGTGAAGAATGCTCTGATGTGTATGTGGGGGAGACCAAACAGCAACTGCATCAACGTATGGCCCAGCACAGAAGAGCCAATTCCTCGGGTCAGGACTCAGCCGTGTATCTGCATTTAAGGATAAAGGACATACCTTTGAAGATTGTAATGTTAACATACTGGCGAAGGAATGTGACTGGTTCAAGAGAGGTGTTAAGGAGGCCATTTATGTGAAAATAAAGAAACCAAGCCTAAATAGAGGTGGGGGGGTTCGACACCAACTGTCTGCCATGTACAATGCTGTTTTAACACTTACTCTGGGCATTCCTATAACACCTCTTAGCCACTATCTAATCACACCCTTAACACCTGGCTGTGATATGCTAATTGGGATTTTCCAGGTACATAATTGCCACAGATTCTTGTACAAGTCATTCTGAATTGAGAAAGCCAGTTAGTAGACTAGCGAACGTCTTCAAGAACTACATTTCAAGTCCAGTTGATCTAATTGAATACAACAGATATGTGCAAAAATAGCTATTTTGCAGACTTTGGTGCCAAAGACAAGTCTGTCTGCAGTGTTTTTTCAGTGGCCCAAACTGGTTTACCTATTGCAATACACCAGTTTCTTATTCAAATGGCTAAAATGGCTATTTTGCAGACTTTGGTGCCAACTTGCATGCCCAAAACAATTGGGCCAGGCTGGACTCAACAGAATTATGTGCCAGGGGTATGTACAAGTCTGTCGCGGTGTTTTTTCAGTGGCCCAAACTGGTTTACCTATTGCAATACACCAGTCTCTTATTCAAATGGCTAAAATGGCTATTTTGCAGACTTTGGTGCCAACTTGCATGCCCAAAACCAATTTGGGCCAGGCTGGACTCAACTGAATTATGTGTCAGGGGTATGTACAACTCTGTCTGCGGTGTTTTTTCAGTGGCCCAAAGCGGTTTACCTATTGAGCAATACATCCGTTTCTATTCAAATGTGCAAAAATGGCTATTTTGCAGACTTTGGTGCCAACTTGAATGCCCAAAACCAATTTGGGCCAGGCTGGACTCAACTGAATTATGTGCCAGGGGTATGTACAAGTCTGTCTGCGGTTTGTTTTTTCAGTGGCCCAAACTGGTTTACCTATTGCAATACACCAGTTTCTTATTCAAATGGCTAAAATGGCTATTGCAGACTTTGGTGCCAACTTGCATGCCCAAACCAATTTGGGCCAGGCTGGCTCAACTAAATTATGTGCCAGGGTATGTACAAGTCTGTCTGCTGTGTTTTTTCAGTGGCCCAAACTGGTCACTATTGCAATACACCAGTTTCTTATTCAAATGGCTAAAATGGCTATTTTGCAGACTTTGGTGCCAACTTGCATGCCCAAAACTAATTTGGGCCAGGCTGGACTCAACTGAATTATGTGCCAGGGGTATGTACAAGTCTGTCTGTGGTGTTTTTTCAGTGCCCAAACTGGGTTACCTATTGCAATACCCAGTTTCTTATTCAAATGGCTAAATGGCTATTTTGCAGACTTTGGTGCCAACTTGCATGCCCAAAACCAATTTGGGCCAGGCTGGACTCAACTGAATTATGTGCCAGGGGTATGTACAAGTCTGTCTGCCGTGTTTTTTCAGTGGCCCAAACTGGTTTACCTATTGCAATACACCAGTTTCTTATTCAAATGTGCAAAAATAGCTATTTTGCAGACTTTGGTGCCAACTTGCATGCCCAAAACCAATTTGGGCCAGGCTGGACTCAACTGAATTATGTGCCAGGGGTATGTACAAGTCTGTCTGCAGTGTTTTTTCAGTGGCCCAAACTGGTTTACCTATTGCAATACACCAGTTTCTTATTCAAATGGCTAAAATGGCTATTTTGCAGACTTTGGTGCCAACTTGCATGCCCAAAACCAATTTGGGCCAGGCTGGACTCAATGAATTAGTGCCAGGGGTATGTACAAGTCTGTCTGCGGTGTTTTTCAGGGCCCAAAGCGGTTTACCTATTGCAAACATCAGTTTCTTATTCAAATCCGAATAAGAAACAACTTCAGTCTGTGAATAAGAAACCAACTGAAAAAGAAACCAACTTTTTTGAATAAGAAACCAACTTCAGCTTAGTCTGCATAACACCTGTAATGTTGGTCGCAAATTAATTGGGCTGGGTCATTTTTCAGAACGTCACAGAACAGTCTAATAAGTCTAAGTCTAATAAGTGCATGGCTAGCACAAGATCCAAGAATATCTCACACACAGATTGCCTGGGGTTATAGTATAGAAAAGCAATAACCTAGCAGAGAAAAAAAAGATACCATTGTTCTTATTAACAGTGAAATACACACATATTTTAGAAGATAGTTCCAGTTTTACAGTTCTCACTGTACAAAAAACCCTTTCCAAACCTGAAGATTCTTCACTTGCAATTTTGAGGGATGCTCATAGCTACCCTGAAATGATTGTTTGGTGAACAATGTGCCAAAGCGATGGTATTAAAGAATGTATATTAAGTCACAAATGGTAAATACAATATTAGTTTAAGTAATAAGATAAGGTTTTGTGGTTTTATGAACTGAATAACTTTATATACAAAAGACAATTCAAGTATCAATAAAGTATCTTACAAATTGTGGCTTCCATTTTTGAGGAACACCTCTTAGAATGGAGGGGAAGTTAAGGGAGATGGATACCGCCAATAAGATCATTGAATACAAGTAGCAGTATCATGGCTGTCAGTTCAAACATTCCAGATTTGAGCAAATATCTTTGGAAGAACTCTTTCACAAAAAAGCATTTTATGGTAAGTTAGTGTGGCATTCATTTAAGTTTCCCATGGTGTTGTAGTCTGAGTCTAGAGCCATCCATTTAAGTATTATATATATTTTTATGCACAGAACAAAATTTCACTCAGAAAGATTGTGATTTTCAGTCCATTGCTCTTCATCAAGCACACCTTATATTCATATTTCACCTTTGAGTGGTATAGATTGACCATTTAAGTTGGAGAGGGCAATGATGACATGCTGCCAGCATACTCACATCAAGCTATCTGTTCCCCCAGCACTCCTCAATCTGGGGTAGAGTAGGTGCAAGCTTGTACATTCACCTTCTATACATAGCTCACAACTGTCCCGTTTTACTGGTCTTTTCCTAATGTCCCGGCAAGCCCCCCCCCCCCCATTTTCCTGTATTGTTCCTAATTTGTACCATTCTAGCAGTGTCAGGGTATAATACAAAAACATTTTTAAAACTGTCCAGCCGGTACGGCAAGAAGCTATAGTGAAGTGGAGTTCTAAAGGGCATGAGGCAAGAATGTGCACTGATCTGACTCAAGTCAGTGAACTAAAGAATCACATTTACAGTATAGGTCGGTAGGTTTTGGAAGACACTAACTTGCTCTGTTTATGTGCTGCCTGGGGGAAAGTAATAGCTGTCAGTCTGTATTCATATCCCTGAGACCTCCATACTTTGATGTACTTTCAGTTTCCTGTCCTTCTCAGACGGTTAGATTTTTATTTGCCCCGACAGTCTGGGCAGCACTTTGAAGGAAGCTAAAAGCACAGTTATGTATGGGATTACAGGGATATAATAAAACTCAGCCAGTGTTTCACCAGTGCCCTCAGTGCATTAGCCACTAGCCAGTGCCCTCCAGTTCATTAGCCAGAGTTAAGTCAGCCCTGTCTGTAACGGTTATCTCACACAACATACAGTTGAAAATTTACAGGCAACAATGTAAAATGTGAATGGTGGTCTTTTAAATGGGCGTAACCTAAACAAAGCAAATTTCCACCACTCACCACACTCCCCATCTGTCCCTCTTTCCCATTTGAAAATGTTGCGAGGTATGTTATAGTTTATACAACCCACAAAGGAGAAGCACTCCCTTTATACTTCTGTCTTTTCTTTTTTTACATGCCACATAAACTTTTATCAGAGAAAGTGCAATGTTTCGGATCACCTTGATACTTTGTCAGGCCAACAAGAACCACAGCATGTTTCCTTTTAGATTCAACGACATCTAGTGGCCATGAATGTAACATACTTAAAAATACATGTTACCACATTTCTTTAAAATGTGCATGAAGATACATGATTAAAAAACATTTTTAAACCAGAGATCTCACATTATAATCTTTATTTAAACCTTTTGGTTGAAGGCTGTCCAGTTTCCGAATTCATATAAATTCACAGCTTAGAAAGTTTTCTTTCTGTCACACCAGTCAAATCTGTGATGCCTTTGTCACTGCCAGAAGCAGCCTTTACCAGCTGGTGAGGGACCGGTCTGTGTAAGGTTAGAAGCATTTATCGTAAGTTTAGTAAACAAAAATGTGTTTGGGGGGGCCTTAAGCAGCATGTATAATTAAGTTATTAGTGTGGGGCTAGGCCACACTAGCTCATTTCTCATAAACAATCGCATTTTGTGATCTGTTAGTGCCTGACAATGGCATGGCAGTGCATGTCAATATGGGTGATCATACTGTATGCACTGCTTTGCAAACTATTTTCAGAGTGCATGCAATCACCATTTTTTTTTTAAAGTCACATGTGCTCCGATGCAATATTTCACAAACAGTGCAAACAGGCGGTAACGTGTGAAATGTGCGCCAATGCGGGAGTGCTTTCGTTTGGTCCAGCCTAAAGGTGGATTTTTTAAGAAAGGAAATTCAAAATAAAGGTAGAAATACTCATTTTTACCTTCCCTATAATTAGGAAACTACTTTGCTATTAAAATAAACAACAAAAAAGTTGATACAGTTATCTAAGCTGCTGTCAATCACAGGGATATCACTGCTCTTTTTAGTTTATTATTAAGTCCTTGCACATTCCAGGTTAAAAAAGCCTGGTCATGTGATCTGGGTTATGGGGTCTGTGTAGATCCTTGGTGCAGTGTACAGGAAAGGAGTTGAAGGAGAAGGATAGGGGATAGAGAAATAAGGTAGTGAAGGCAAACATAAAGGAAGTCAATGCACTGCCAGCAGTAGCAAGTATTAAGATCAACCAATCAAAACAGTTGCCTTTCAAATATATAAGCTTTGATTTACAGGTCAGTATATTGTATTTCAAATGTTTCAGGATCTGTAAGTACATGAAGAGTATAATAGTATCCATGTGGTGGTTGGGGGTTAGTTAGTGCCCACAGTTTTAGCTCAGACCATTTAGGCAGAAACACAAATGGGGCTATGTACGGAGAGCCGTTATCGTCTATTTGTGTTTTAAAGTCGCATTAACTGATGTACCAAAAGTTTTAATTTGGCTTTGAGACAAAATTAATGGCAGTTGTGATGGTACGCAAAAACTGTGGCACGCAACCAATTGCTCTTTAAGATGGAATTTTAATGTCAGTAGCTAGCTGGTGATTTGGAATGGGTTAACCCCATTTGCCATGCACTGAGATATGCTGTCGCATTAGCAGCTCTCGGTGCATAGCCCTAAAAGCATTTCAACAGTGATACCAGTGTCATAACTTCCAAGTGGGGTTATCACTAATTGAAAAATGTAAGAAGGGAGAGGGGGGAGCAACAGAATGAGATTTTAGCCTAATACACAAATGTTAAAACAACATATTTCTTATTCTTATTTGAGGTATATGTTGACAGATATATATATATATATATATATATATATTATACACACACTAGCAGAGTACCCAGCGTTGCCCGGTTTTGGAAAGATGACCCAAACCTGCAACCAAAATTCAACAAACCCACACCCTTTCTAATCAAACCTGCCCTATTCAAACTCACTGATCCACCAAAATCCGCCCTTTTCTCTCTCGCTCCACTACTAAAATGCTCGTGCATGCCCTTATAATCCCCCGTCTTGACTACTGCAACATTCTTCTACTTGGTCTCCCGGCCTGTCATCTCTCTCCTCTTCAGTCTTAAACTGGGCAGCTCGGATCATCTCACTCTTTTCCAAAAGAGAACCCACAACCCTGATACTGCAGTACATAGGGTGTACTGAGAATCATATTCAATACCCTTCTTTTAATCTTTAAATCCCTTCATTCTACTACACCTCCCTATATATCTTCTCTCTTGGTCCCTCTGTTCCTCACAAGGAAATCTTCTCTACAAACCCCTAATAAACACTGCCTTCTCATTCTCTCTTGCTGCTCCCTACCTTTGGAACTCTCTCCCTCTTTCACTTCGACAGGTAACATCCATAAATACTTTCAAATCTAGACTGTTATCCTACCTTGCTGAGCACCAGCACAACAAATGATTGTTAGCCATCTCAAAGCTCTGCACATTATTCGATTCACCACCAGATAGCAGCACACAGGTTAATTAACTTTAAAAATGGTGGGAAAAGGGGGTACGGAGGCATTTTAAAAAGTTGTAAAGTAGCCTATAGTCTTTTCCAGGACCTTATACATAAGGTCCTGGAAAGTCTCAGGAAAATTGTCCCAGACGTTTTAAAGTTTTTCTGGAACATATAAACATACACACATACATACATTGACTTTATATATATATATATATATATATATATATAATATATATATATATATATATATACAGTTTAAGGCACAAACAAGTTTTGCATATTACTTAGGGCTAGGATATTTTCTGCGCACATTTCCGTGTACGCTAACACATGCCAATGTAAAGAGTATGTAAGAGGCCCACTATGTCCCCTGCCTTGGGCTGTGCTTTTGGCCGTTATCGCCGTGCATGCGATCACCATTTTTGGTGCGCATCCCATGCGCTGCCATAGGGCAATATCAAACAAAGTGCAGCGCAAGCGGATGGTAGCATTCGCGAATAGTGCATCATTACAGTCGCGCCACATGATTCCTGCGCGCCTCCGTTCACTGTGTAGTGGGGCCTTGCCCTTAAACAATTTAAATGAACATTTGTAGAATTGTAGAATATTCACATGGTGAATAGTGCTAAGGAATCTAGAGAAACATTTGTATTTTAAAGGGTATGTCCATCGTATTTTATAACTTTATTTTTTACACCCGCTCCAGCTTCTCTGACAGTCTTCGACGCGTCCACCCTCCTTCGCACTGTGTGCGCATGCATGCACAGTGTAAAGGACTGGGGATGCGTTGGAGTCTCTCTGCAGAGCTGGAACAATCCGGGTAAGTTTCTCCTGCAAGATTTACTGAAGAACAGGAGGTAAGAGATGCATTTACCTCCTATTCTTCAGTAAGACAGTAAAAAAGAAAGTTATAAAATACGATGGACATACCCTTTAAACATAATAGATGTTTTTATAAACTTAATGATAGCTTAAAGTATTGTGGGCATGTATAGGAGCGAGCGATTGGGCAAGTAGCTTACCTGCTCTCCTGATCGTTTTATTGAAGACCTGGAGGTAAGACACAGCTCCTTTACCTCCCATTCTTCAATAAAACTAAATGGCCAAACTTTATTTTTTCAGTGGAGATACCCTTTAAATAAATAAAAAATGCCTCTAATCCTTTTAATTTCAACAATAGTTTGCACAAAGCTTTGTACCCGCTAACCACAATAATAACCTTGCACCAAAATCCATCATGAAGGGGATATTCATCCCAATCATCTCCTCAGCTGTCTTCTTTTATGAGTCTATGAGCTCTTATGGGAGCTTGCACATTCATAGGAATAAGTTCAGGGTACAGCTCAAATCAGGGGTAAGGACTCCCTGAGGGGTTCCCTTAGTTAAATGCTGACAGACTAACAGTGCAATTGAGGATTACACAGAAAACTCAGTTTAAAATGGCTTTTTTATGCATGCATCCTTCATCGTCTTTATGTAGTTACAGTTAACCCAATACCGCAGTTCTCAAGAGGAAATCTAATTGGCATGAGTCCTATAAAATACTTGGAAGCAGATATTATACACTATAACATATCCTAATCATCAACATGGAATTGTTAAACTAGCTTTTTAAAAGGACAAGAGCTCTCCATTTATTGAGAGACATAGACAAAAATTTGGAAGGACAGACCCCTACCCCATATACCCAACTATAACACTCACACAAGTGACTGTAAAAGGGATAAAATATACTGTTGCTTCCCATTATAAATATTCAAACTTAATTATTATAATGCAATATAGTATTTTTTTAATAAATTAAATCAAGTTTCAACAATTAGAACAATGTGTTGTACCTAAAATAATTTTAAGCATAGAATGATAAATGGCCAATCCCTATTCTTTCCCATAATTAGATTTAAGTAAGGATGATTTTTTTCCCTAATTACTGATTTTAATATATACTCTTCATTCTCCCTCATCTGCAGCATCTATGTGTTTCAAAATCCCTAAAGAGACCTGAAGTACTTAATTTTAATTGGATCAATCCTTATTGCCATGCCACCAAGGGGAGATTCAAAAGATGGGTAATGTTTTCTCCCTGAAGTGTTTAGTTCTAATAAAACAGTTAGGATACCATTCTTATCATACATAAACAAAAACATGAGGAAACTATTAATTTTGTGTTTATGCACAGAAAATACTTCTCTAGTGTTTAAAAAAAAATATTACAACGGTGAACTGAATTTAAGATCTACTTATGATAATCAAGTCAATATAGAGATGAAAATAAAAACAGAACTGCTATAACTACAATGCCTTAGGGCTAGGCCACACTGCTGCGTTTTTTTTGCGTTTGCGCTTGCGTTTGCGTTTGCGATTGCGCTTGCGATTTTTCGAAATTATTGAAAACGCGGCAACGCAAAAAAAACGCGCGTTTTTCGATGCGTTTGCGTTTGCGTTTTGCGTTCTGCATTTTTAATCGCAATCGCATGCGATTTCCTATACTTATTGAAGAAATCGCAAGCGCAAACGCAAAAAAATCGCACATGAAATCGCATGCGATTGCGATTGCGTTTGCGTTTGCGTTTCAGTGTGGCCTAGCCCTTACTGACTTGTCTTATCTAATCTAATCTACCAGTGCTTTAGTTGCCCTTTTAATGGACAGCAGAATTCCCAAACTGTAATAGCCAAATCCATTATGGCTATTACTGTATGGGACTACTCTACAGAATCAGAAGGCAATCTTTAACAATGGATACCCTCAACTTATACTCGAGTCAATCCTATTTTACTAATTTTTCAGGTAAAAATAGGTACCTCTACTTATACTCGAATATATATGGTAATCAGCACTTTGTGTTTGAAGACCAAACTTATGGCAGTGTCAATTTTGATTTATTATGGATGCCAATATTATTTTGGGCAATGTTTGGAGAGGTCCGTAGTAATGTCCATTTTGAGCATAAGCCTCTGATATTACTCTGCCTTTTAAGGGTGGTCACTTTCAGGGGGTGGGTCACTTTGATGAGTTAATTTTCTGTATTAAGTGCTAGGTCCCACTGTGTGTGTTACGTTGTGCTGTCTGTTTAGTGTGCGTTTAGGACAATGCATTTTGTCCGAATTACCGCCCATTCGCAGGTTAACTGACATGCGTCTTTCTATGCATATGTCCACGTTTCCAGTCCGTGTGTGTGTAGTGTTTGGAAAATCAACACAAAAAAAAAAAAAAAACACTAAAATTAGTTTGTCTGGACCTAAAGTCGTGTACACATGCAGGTAAAAAATGGACCACATTGATTAGCAAATTATACAGTGGGAACCGATTCTCGCAATTTCCATTTTTTTAAACTTACATTGTGATTTGCAAAATGGAATGCAAAGCACAGTGGGCCCAAACCCTTATACATAAATATGGGGTTGTTACGGACATCAGTCTGAAACCTGTTATGTGTGCATTAATAAATTAGCTACTACCTACTGGATTGCTGACGTTCTTTCAGTGTACCAAGTTTATTCTTTCTATGGTTTGAAGGGTGTGGTTGTACCATTAATAAGAATGATGATTCCATGAACTGAGGAATGATATTTAATAATGAACATTCATGTTATTTTGAAATACAGCTGCAATTGTTACGAGATCTTCAGGAAAGGACCCCCGTGAGACCCCCTCTGGACGCGGAATCTAAGTACCAGCCGGTTTTCACCAGAGCCTCTAATGGTGAGGATGTTTTGCGGCGGACAGATACCAGGTCGCGGCTCCAGAGAAGAGAACCACAAAGGCCAATCCCACAATGTGGAGAGGCAGCAGAACAGATACAGGTGAAACAGGAAGTAGGACCTGGGGATGATATTCGGATAGGAAGTAGGAGCTGTGGAGGATATGCAGACCGGAGATAACTGGAGGTAGGAGTTGTGGTAGATATTCGGACCGGAGGTAGGAGCTGTGGAGAATATGCAGACCGGAGATAACTGGAGGTAGGAGCTGTGGTAGATATTCGGACCGGAGGTAGGAGCTGTGGACTATGGCAGACGGAGATAACTGAGGTAGGAGCTGTGGTAGATATTCGGACCGGAGGTAGGAGCTGTGGAGACTATGCAGACCGGAGATAACTGGAGGTAGGAGCTGTGGTAGATATTCGGACCGGAGGTAGGAGCTGTGGAGGAATAGCAGACCGAGATAACTGGCAGTAGGAGCTGTGGTAGATATTCGGACCGGAGGTAGGAGCTGTGGAGGATATGCAGACCGGAGATAACTGGAGGTAGGAGCTGTGGTAGATATTCGGACCGGAGGTAGGAGCTATGGAGGATATGCAGACCGGAGATAACTGGAGGTAGGAGCTGTGGTAGATATTCGGACCGGAGGTAGGAGCTGTGGAGGATATGCAGACCGGAGATAACTGGAGGTAGGAGCTGTGGTAGATATTCGGACCGGAGGTAGGAGCTGTGGAGGATATGCAGACCGGAGATAACTGGAGGTAGGAGCTGTGGTAGATATTCGGACCGGAGGTAGGAGTCAGGACCAACAGGGAACAAACACTAGAAGTACACAGGGAGCTAGGAGTCCAGAGCAAGCAACTCTGAACTGGCAGCAAGAGGCCAGCTGCCAGGAGGAGCCTAAATAGGCCCCTGTGACCTCCTCCCTGCTGGCCGTGCCCCGGAAGGGAACAGCTGCAAGCAGGGAAAAAGCCTGCCCCGCCCACGTCCTCGCGTCACTGATGACGCGCGGGCACGTGAGCGGGCGTGCGAGCGGGCGGCGCGCGTCATCGGCGCGCTCCCGCTCGCAACCGCCGGAGGAGGACCCCGGACCCGCGGAAAGGTAAGTACCTGACATTGCCCCCCCCCCACGGGCAACCTCCGGGTGCCCTTGGGTTTAGGTTTGTCAGGGTGTTTGGAATGAAAATTCTTGACCAAACGAGGAGCGTGAATCTGTTCTGCCGGTTCCCAAGAATTTTCTTCGGGACCAAATCCCTTCCATTTAATCAGATATCTTAACTTCCCAGCAGAAATCTTGGCATCTAAAATATTTTCTACCTCGTATTCGTCAGTCCCATCAATCAAAACAGGCAGCGGAGGAGGCTTCAGCGCAGAGTCGGAAACATATCTTTTGAAACAGGATACATGAAAAACTGGATGTATCTTTAATGAATTGGGGAGCTCCAGTTCAAAGGCGACCGTGTTGATAGCTTTCCTAATACGAAATGGCCCGATGAACCGGGGACCCAACTTAGCAGAAGGAATCCTTAATTTCAAATTACGAGTAGACAACCAAGTCTCCAACCTTAAATACCGAAGAATCCTTTCTTAAAAGATTGGCTTCGTCCAACAGAATGGGACATGGGTTCTGGTCAGAGCGGTCAATGGCAGTATGATAGTAGAAAAATTCTTAATGAATCTACGGTAGAAGTTAGCAAAACCAATGAATTTTTGAACCTGCTTTCGGGTAGTTGGAGTAGGCCAATCCTGAATAGCGGAAACCTTTTGAGGATCCATAATTAACCCTTGGGATGAGATGATGAACCCCATTTCCGCTATTCAGGATTGGCCTACTCAAACTACCCGAAAAGGTTCAAAAATTCATTGTTTTGCTAACTTCTACCGTAGATTACATAAGAATTTTTCTACTATCATACTGCCATTGACCGTCTGACCGAACCCATGTCCCATTCTGTTGGACGAGCCCGCTCAACAGCTTTTGAGCGTCTGAAATTGCTTTTACTAGCCCCATCCTTATCCATCCAGATCCAACTGTTCTTTTACATAGAGGTGGATGCTTCCGAAGTGCTCTGGAGCTATACTCTCGCAACGTAACGGACCTAAGGCTTACTACATCCAGTTGCTTTTTTTTCAAGAAAACTTTCTGACTCTGAGAAGAATTATGATGTAGGAGACCGGAGTTGTTGGCCATAAAATCGGCCCTGAAGAGTGGCGAATTTACTTGAGGGCGCCAATCATCCTATTACCATCTTCACTGATCATAAGAAATCTGGAATATTTGCAAACTGCAAAAGATAAAACCCCGTCAAGCTAGATGGGCTCTTTCTTTACACGATTTAACTTCCATATAACCTTTCGTCCAGGTTCAAAGAATGGCAAGGCCGACGCCTTCTAGACCAATTTGTGAGGTCAATAAGTCTGACAAACCTAATATGGTTTTTCCAAATCAAATTTTCTGCTGTTGCATCTAATATATAGCCAAAACCATCAAAGAAGCATCTCTCCAGTCTACCTCTCGTTCCCAAGATGGGTTTATATACCAAATAACAAAATATTGTCCGGACCGGGCCAGGGTGCAGTACTTCAGTATTGTCATTCTCACTGCTTTGGCTGGTTCATTTTGGTGTTACAAGACGTTGATTTGGTTAACAGAAATTTTTTTTGGCCAAGTAGTGTCTAAAGATTGTAAACAGTTTGTGGCTTCTTGTCTTACTGTGCTAGATTCAAGACTACTAGACAGAGACCATACGGGTTACTGTCTCCCTTGCGGTTCCTGACCGCCCTTGGGCATGATTACATGGACTTCATTGTTGAGTTACGCTCCAAGGGTTTTCAACACAATCTTGTGTTGTTGATCGCGTTAACGAGATGGCCACTTATTCCGTTAAAAGGAATTCCTCAGCTTCCAACTGCAGATGTGTTATTAGAGAGATTGGCGTGTCTTCATGGGTTCCCGATGATATCGTATCAGATAGAGCGGGTACAATTCACTTCGAAATTTGGAAGGAGTTGTGCAAAGTGTTGCATATCACCAATTCTTTTCTGTGTCCCCGGATACCACCACAATCTAATGGACAAAACAGAAAGAACAAACCAAAACACTTGAACAATATCTCCGGTTACTCCTCGCAACACAAGAAGATTGGTCTTCTCTGTTACCCGCTTGCGGAGGTTTGCCATAACAACGCTGTCCATTCCTCCATCAAGTGTTCCCCTTTTTATGCTAACTATGGATTTAATCCAACTTTGCTTACCGGATTCCTTCCAAGATCACTATTCCTGACCTTATCACCAGAATACATCGTATGAAGGAGAAGACTGTAGAGCTAAAGACCTTCATCGCTGAAGCTCAAGAACAAGCCTGTAAGTCAGCTAATCTTTTAAGAAAGGATTCTGCGGTATTTAAGGTTGGAGACTTGGTCTGGTTGTTCTACTCGTAATTTGAAATTAAGGATTCTTTGCTAAGTTGGTCCCCGGTTCATCGGCCATTTCGTATTAGGAAAGCTATCAACACGGTCGCCTTTGAACTGGAGCTCCCACAATTCATTAAAGATACATCCAGTTTTCATGTCATCCTGTTTCAAAAGAGTAGTTTCCGACTCTGCGCTGAAGCCTCCTCCGCTGCCTGTTTTGATTGATGGGACTGACGAATACGAGGTAGAAAAAAATTTTAGATGCCAAGATTTCTGCTGGGAAGTTAAGATATCTGATAAATGGAGGGATTTGTCCCGAAAAAATCTTGGGAACCGGCAGAACAGCTTCACGCTCCCGGTTGGTCAAGAATTTTCATTCCAAACACCCTGACAAACCTAAAACCAAGGGCACCCGGAGGTTGCCCGTGGGGGGGGGGCAATGTCAGGTACTTACCTTTCCGGGGTCCGGGTGGTCTCCCTCCGGCGGTTGCGAGCGGAGGCGCCGATGACGCGCGTGCCGCCGCTCGCACGCCCGCTCACGTGCCCGCGCGTCATCAGTGACGCGAGACGTGGGCGGGGCAGGCTTTTTCCCTGCTTGCAGCTGTCCCTTCCGGGCACGGCCAGCAGGGAGGAGGTCACAGGGCCTATTTAGGCTCCTCCTGGCAGCTGGCCTTTGCTGCCATTAGAGTTGCTTGCGTGCGACTCCTAGCTCCCTGTGTACTCTAGTGTTGTTCCCTGTTGGTCCTGACTCTACCTCCGGTCCGAATATCTACCACAGCTCCTACCTCCAGTTATCTCCGGTCTGCATATCCCCCACAGCTCCTACCTCCGGTCCGAATATCTACAACAGCTCTACCTCCAGTATCTCCGTCTCATTCCTCCAAGCTCTACCTCCGGTCGACTAGTCTCCACGCTCTACCCCAGTCCAGTTATCTCCGGTCTGCATATCCTCCACAGCTTCCTACTCGGTCCGAATATCTACCACAGCTCTACCTCCGTTATCTCCGGTCCTGCATATCCTCCACAGCCCTACCTCCGGTCGAATATCTACCACAGCTCCTACCTCCAGTTATCTCCGGTCTGCATTATTCTCCACAGCTCCTACCTCCTGGTCCGAATATCACCACAGCTCTCTACCTCCAGTTATCTCCGGTCGCATATCCTCACAGCTCCTACTCCCGGTCCGAATATCTACCACAGCTCCTACCTCCAGTTATCTCCGGTCTGCATAGTCTCCAAGCTCCTACCTCCGGTCCCGAATATCTACCACAGCTCCTACCTCCAGTTATCTCCGGTCTGATATTCTCCACAGCTCCTACCTACCGGTCCGAATATCTACCACAACTCCTACTCCCAGTTATCTCCGGTCTGCATATCCTCCACAGCTCCTACTTCCTATCCGAAATTCATCCCCAGGTCCTACTTCTGTTTCACCTGTATCGGTTCTGCTGGCCTCTCAATTGTGGGATTGGCCTTTGTGGTTCTCTTCTCTGGAGCCGCGACCTGGTCGCGCAAAACATCCTCATAATAGAGGCTCTGGTGAAAACCGGCTGGTCTTAGATTCCGCGTCCAGAGGGGGTCTCACGGGGGTCCTTTCCTGAAGATCTCGTAACAATTGCAGCTGTATTTCAAAATAACATGAATGTTCATTATTAAATATCATTCCTCAGTTCATGGAATCATCATTCTTATTAATGGTACAACACCACCCTTCAACCATAGAAAGAATAACTTGGTACACTGAAAGAACGTCAGCATCCAGTAGTAAGCTAATTTATTAATGCACACATAACAGGTTTCAGACTGATGTCCGGAACAACCCCATATTATGTATAAGGGTTTGGGCCCACTGTGCTTTGCATTCCATTTGCAAATCACAATGTAAGGTTAAAAAAATGGAAATTGCGAGAATCGGTTCCACTGTATAATTTGCTAATCAATGTGGTCATTTTTACCTGCATGTGTACACGACTTTAGGTCCCGCAAACTAATTTTAGTGTTTTTTTGTTTTTTTGTGTTGATTTTCCAAACACTACACACCACGGACTGGAAACGTGGACATATGCATAGAAAGAACGCTGTCAGTAACCTGCGAAGGGCGGTAATTCGGATCAAAATGATTGTCCTAAACGCACACTAAACAGACAGCACAACGTAACACACACAGTGGGACCTAGCATTAATACAGAAAATTAACTCATCAAAGTGACCCACCCCTGAAAGTGACCACCTTAAAAGGCAGAGTAATATCAGAGGCTATGCTCAAATGGACATACTAACGGAACCTCTCCAAAACATTGCCCAAAATAATATTGGCATCCATAATAAATCAAATGACACTGCCATAAGTTGGTCTTCAAACACAAAGTGCTGATTACCATATATATTCGAGTTAAGTAGAGGTACCTATTTTTACCTGAAAAATTAGTAAAATAGGATTGACTCGAGTATAAGTTGAGGGTATCCATTGTTAAAGATTGCCTTCTGATTCTGTAGAGTTAGTCCCATACAGTAATAGCCATAATGGATTGGCTATTACAGTTTGGGAGATTCTGAGCTGTCCATTTAAAGGCAACAAAGCACTGGTAGATTAGATTAGATAAGACAAGTCAGTAAGGGCTAGGCACACACTGAAACGCAAACGCAAACGCCAATCGCAATCGCATGCGATTTCATGTGCGATTTTTTTGCGTTTGCGCTTGCGATTTCTTCAAAAAGTATAGGAAATCGCATGCGATTGCGATTAAAAATGCAGAACGCAAAAACGCAAACGCAAACGCATCGAAAAACGCGCGTTTTTTTTGCGTTGCCGCGTTTTCAATAATTTCGAAAAATCGTCAAGCGCAATCGCAAACGCAAACGCAAGCGCAAACGCAAAAAAAACGCAGCAGTGTGGCAGCCCTAAGGCATTTGTAGTAGTATAGCATTCTGTTTTTTTTCATCTCTATATTGACTTGATTATCATAAGTAGACTTAAATTCAGTTCACCGTTGTATATTTTTTTTTAACATAGAGAAGTTTTTCTGTGCATAAACACAAAATTATAGTTTCTCATGTTTTTGTTATGTATGATAAGAATGGTATCCTAAACGTTTTTATTAGACCTAAAAAACTTCAGGGAGAAAACATTACCCATCTTTTGAATCTCCCTTGTGTGCATGGCAATAAGGATTGATCCAATTAAAATTAAGTAGTACTCAGGTCTCTTTAGGGATTTGAAACACATAGATGCTGCAGATGAGGGAGAATGAAGAGTATATATTAAATCAGTAATTAGGGAAAAAAATCATCCTACTTAAATCTAATTATGGGAAAGAATAGGATTGGCCATTTATCATTCTATGCTAAAATTATTTTAGGTACACACATTGTTCTAATTGTTGAAACTTGATTTAATTTATTAAAAAAATACTATATTGATTATAATAATTAAGTTTGAATATTTATAATGGGAAGCAACAGTATTTTTATCCTTTTACAGTCACTTGTGTGAGGTTATAGTTTGGGTTATGGGGTAGGGTCTGTCTTCCAATTTTTGTTCTATGTCTCTCAATAAATGGAGAGCTCTTGTCCTTTATAAAAGCTGTTTAACAATTCCATGTTGATGATTAGGATATGTTATAGTGTTAATATCTGTTCCAAGTATTTTATAGGACTCTGCCAATTAGATTCTCTTGAGAACTGCGGTATGGGTTAACTGTAACTACATAAAGACGATGAAGCGCATGCATAAAAAAAAGCCATTTTAAACTGAGTTTTTGTGTAATCCTCAATTGCACTGTTAGTCTGTCAGCATTTAACTAAGGGAACCCCTCACGGGAGCATTACCCTGATTTGAGCTGTACCTGAACTTATTCCTATGAATGTGCAAGCCTCCCATAAGAGCTCATAGACTCATAAAGAAGACAGCTGAGGGGATGATGGGATGAATATCCCTTATGAGGATTTTGGGTGCAAGGTTATTATTGTGGTTGCGGGTACAAAGCTTTGTGCAAACTATGTTGAAATTAAAAGGGATTACGAGGCATTTTTTATTATTTAAAGGGTATCTCCCTGAAAAAAATAAAGTTTGGCATTTAGTTTTATTGAAGAATGGGAGTAAAGAGCTGTGTCTTACCTCCAGGTTTCAATAAAACGATCAGAGAGCAGGTAGCTACTTGCCAATCGCTCGCTCCTATACATGCCACAATACTTTAAGCTATCATTAAGTTTATAAAAACATCTATTATGTTTAAAGGGTATGTCCATCGTATTTTAAAATTTCTTTTTATGTCTTACTGAAGAATAGAGGTAAATGCATCTCCTTACCTCCTGTTCTTCAGTAAATCTTGCAGGAGAAACTTACCCGGATTGTTCCAGCTCTGCAGAGAGACTCCAACGCATCCCAGTCCTTTACATGTGCATGCATGGCACACAGTGCGGAGAGGGTGACGCGTCGAAGACTGTCAGAGAAGCTGGAGGGGTGTGTAAAAAATAAAGTTATAAAATACGATGGACATCCCTTTAAAATACAAATTGTTTCTCTAGATTCCTTAGCACTATTCACATGTGAATATTCTCCAATTCTACAAATGTTTCATTTAAATTGTTTAAGGCAAGCCCCACTACACAGTGAACGGAGGCGCGCAGGAATCATTGGCGCGAATGTAATGATGCACTATCGCGAATGCTACCATCGCTTGCGCTGCACTTTGTTTGATATTGCCCTATGGCAGCGCATGGGATGCGCACCAAAAATGGTGATGCATGCACGCGATAACGGCCAAAAGCACAGCCAAGGCAGGGGACATAGTGGGCCTACTTACTATCTTACATTGGCATGTGTTAGCGTACACGGAAATGTGCGCAGAAAATATCCTAGCCCTAAGTAATATGCAAAACTTGTTTGTGCCTTAAACTGTATAATATATATATATATATATTATATATATATATATTAATATATATATATAAAGTCAATGTATGTATGTGGGTATGTTTATATGTTCAGAAAAACTTAAAACGTCTGGGACAATTTTCCTGAGACTTTCAGGACTTATGTATAAGGTCCTGGAAAGACTATAGGCTACTTTACAACTTTATTAAAATGCTCCGTACCCCCTTTCCACCATTTTTAAAGTTAATTAACCTGTGTGCTGCTACTGGTGGGTGAAATCGAATAATGTGCAGAGCTTTGAGATGGCTAACAATCATTTTGTTGTGCTGGTGCTCAGCAAGGTAGGTAACAGTCTAGATTTGAAAGTATTATGGATGTTACCGTGTCGAAGTGAAAGGGGAGAGAGTTCCAAAGGTAGGGAGCAGCAAGAGAGAATGAGAAGGCAGTGTTTATTAGGGTTTGTGAGAAGATTTCCTTTGTGAGGAACAGAGGGACCAGAGAAAGATATAGGGAGGTGTAGTAGAAATGAAGGGATTTAAAGATTAAAGAAGGGTATTGAATTGATTCTCAGTTACACCCTAGTACTGCAGTATCAGGGTTGTGGGTTCTCTTTTGGAAAAGAGTGAGATGATCCGAGCTGCCCGTTTAAGACTGAAGAGGAGAGAGAGGACAGGCCGGGAGACCAGTAGAAGAATGTTGCAGTAGTCAAGACGGGGGATTAAGGGCATGCACGAGCATTTTAGTAGTGGAGCGAGAGGAAAAGGGCGGTTTGGTGGATCAGTGAGTTTTGAATAGGGCAGGTTTGAATTAGAAAGGGGTGTGGGTTTGTGAATTTGGTTGCAGGTTTGGGTCATCTTTCCAAAACGGGCAACGCTGGGTACTCTGCTGTGTGTGTATAATATATATATATATATATATATATATATCTGTCAACAATACCTCAAATAAGAATAAGAATATGTTGTTTAACTTTGGTATTAGGCTAAAATCTCATTCTGTTGTCCCCCCTCCCTTCTTACATTTTTCAATTAGTGATAACCCCACTTGGAAGTTATGACACTGGTATCACTGTTGAAATGCTTTTAGGGCTATGCACGAGAGCTGCTAATGCGACAGCATATTCAGTGCATGGCAAATGGGGTTAACCCATTCCAAATCACCGAGCTCTACTGACATTAAAATTCCATCTTAAAGAGCAATTGGTTGCGTGCCACAGTTTTTGCGTACCATCACAACTGGCCATAATTTTGTCTCAAAGCCAAATTAAAACTTTTGGTAATCAGTTAATGCGACTTTAAAACACAAATGACGATAACGGTTTCCTGTACATAGCCCCCTGTTTGTGTTTCTGCCTAAATGGTCTGAGCTAAAACTGTGGGCACTAACTAACCTCCAAACCACCACATGGATACTATTTAACTCTTATGTACTTACAGATCCTGAACATTTGAAATACCAATATATGACCTGTAAATCAAAGCTATATATTTGAAAGGAAATGTTTGATTGGTTGATCTTAATACTTGCTACTGCTGGCAGTGCATGACTTCCTTTATGTTGCCACTAACTTATTTCTCTATCCCCTATCCTTCTCCTTCAACTCCTTTCTGTACACTGCACCAAGGATCTACACAGACCCCATAACCAGATACATGACCAGGCTTTTTTAACCTGGAATGTGCAAGGATTATATTAACTAAAAAAGAGCAGTGATATCCGCTGATTGACAGCAGCTTAGATAACTGTATCAACTTTTTTGTTGTTTATTTTATAGCAAAGTGTTTCCATTATAGGGAACGTAAAATGAGTATTCTACCTTTATTTTTGAATTTCCTTTCTTAAAAAAATCCACCTTTAGGCGGACCAACGAAAGCACTCCCGCCCATTGGCGCACATTTCACACGTACCGCCTGTTTGCACTGTTTGTGAAATATTGCATCGTAGCACATGTGACTTAAAAAAAAAAATGTGATGCATGCACTCTGAAAATAGTTGCAAAGCAGTGCATACAGTATGATCACCATATTGACATGCACTGCCATGCCATGTCAGGCACAAAGATCACAAAGCGATTGTTTATGAGAAATGAGCTAGTGTGGCCTAGCCCCACACTATAACTTAATGTATACATGCTTTAAGGCCCCCCCAAACACATTTTGTTTACTAAACTTACGATAAAGCTTCTAACCTTACACAGACCGGTCCCTCACCAGACTTGGTAAAGGCTGCTTCTGGCAGTGACAAAGGCATCACAGATTTGACGGGTGTGACGAAAGAAAGAAAACTTCTAAGCTGTGAATTATATGAATTCGGAAACTGGACAGCCTTCAACCAAAAGGTTTAAATAAAGATTAAATGTGAGATCTCTGGTTTAAAAAGTTTTTTTAATCATGTATCTTAAGCACATTTTAAAGAAATGTGGTAACATGTATTTTAAGTATGTTACAATTCATGGCCACTAGATGTCGTTGAATCTAAAAGGAAAACATGCTGTGGTTCTTGTTGGCTGACAAGTATCAAGGTGATCCGAAACATTGCACTTCTCTGATAAAAGTTTATGTGGCATGTAAAAAAAGAAAAGACAGAATTAAAGGGAGTGCTTCTCCTTTGTGGGTTGTATAAACTAACATACCTCGCAACATTTTCAAATGGGAAAGAGGGACAGATGGGGAGTGTGGTGAGTGGTGGAAATTTGCTTTGTTTAGGTTACGCCCATTAAAAGACCACCATTCACATTTTACATTGTTGCCTGTAAATTTTAACTGTATGTTGTGTGAGCTAACCGTTACAAGACAGGGCTGACTTAACTCTGGCTAATGAACTGGAGGCACTGGCTAGTGGCTAATGCACTGAGGGCACTGGTGAAAACACGGCTGAGTTTTATTATATCCCTGTAATCCCATACATAACTTTGCTTTTAGCTTCCTTCAAAGTGCTGCCCAGACTGTCGGGGCAAATAAAAATCTAACCGTCTGAGAAGGACAGGAAAACTGAAAGTACATCAAAGTATGGAGGTTCAGGGATATGAATCCGACTGACAGCGCATTACTTTCCCCCAGGGCAGCACATAAACGAGCAAGTTAGTTGTCTTCCAAAACCTACCGACCTATAACTGTAAATGTGATTTTTAGTTCACTGACTTGAGCAGATCAGTGCACATTCTTGCCTCATGCCCTTTAGAACTCCACTTCACTATAGCTTCTTGCGTACCGGTCTGGACAGTTTTAAAAATGTTTTGTTATTATACCCTGACACTGCTAGAATGGTACAATAGGAACATACAGGAATGGGGGGGGGGGGGCTTGCGGGACATAGGAAAAGACCAGTAAAACGGGACAGTTGTGAGCTATGTATAGAAGGTGAATGTACAAGTTGCACCTACTCTACCCCAGATTGAGGAGTGCTGGGGGAACAGATAGCTTGATGTGAGTATGCTGGCACATGTCATCATTTGCCCTCTCCAAATTAAATGGTCAATCTATACACTCAAAGGTGAAATATGAATAAAGGTGTGCTTGTGAAGAGCAATGGACTGAAAATCACCTTCTGAGTGAGAATTTTGTTCTGTGCATAAAAATATATATAATACTTAAATGGATGGCTCTAGACTCAGACTACAACACCATGGGAAACTTAAATGAATGCCACACTAACTTACCATAAAAGCTTTTTTGTGAAGATTCTTCCAAAGATATTTGCTCAATCTGGAATGTTTGAACTGACAGCCATGATACTGCTACTTGTATTCATGATCTTATTGGCGGTATCCATCTCCTTAACTTCCCCTCCATTCTAAGAGTGTTTCCTCAAAATGGAAGCCACAATTTGAAGATACTTTATGATTACTTGAATTGTCTTTTGTATAAAGTTATTCCGTTATAAAACCAAAACCTTATCTTATTACTTAAACTAATATTGTATTTACATTTGTGACTAATATACATTCTTTAATACCCATCGCTTTGGCACATTGTTCACCAAACAATCTTTCATGGTAGCTATGAGATCCCTCAAAATTGCAAGTGAAGAATCTTCAGGTTTGGAAAGGGTTTTTTGTACCGTGAGAACTGTAAAACTGGAACTATCTTCTAAAATATGTGTGTATTTCACTGTTAATAGAACAATGGTATCTTTTTTTTTCTCTGCTAGTTATTGCTTTTTTATACTATAACCCAGGCAATCTGTGTGTGAGATATTCTTGGATCTTGTGCTAGCCATGCACTTATTAGACTTGACTTATTAGACTGTTGTGACGTTCTGAAAAATGACCAGCCACCCAATTAATTTGCGACCAACATTACAGGTGTAGCAGATACGCTGAAGTTGGTTTCTTATTCAAAAAAGTTGGGTTCTTTTCAGTTGGTTTCTTTTCACCGACTGAAGTTGGTTTCTTATTCGGATTTGATAAGAAACTGATGTATTGCCAATAGGGTAAACCGCTTGGGCCACTGAAGAAACACCGCGACAGACTTGTAAATACCCTGGCACATAATCAGTTGAGTCCAGCTGGCCCAAATTGGTTTTGGGCATGCAAGTTGGCACAAAGTCTGCAAAATAGCCATTTTAGCCATTTGAATAGAAACTGGTGTATGATAAAGGCACCAGTTTGGGCCACTGAAAAAACACTGCAGACAGACTTGTACATACCCCTGGCACATAATTCAGTTGAGTCCAGCCTGGCCCAAATTGGTTTTGGGCATGCAAGTTGGCACCAAAGTCTGCAAAATAGCTATTTTTGCACATTTGAATAAGAAAACTGGTGTATTGCAATAGGTAAACCAGTTTGGGCCACTGAAAAAACACGCAGACAGACTTGTACATACCCCTGGCACATAATTCAGTTGAGTCCAGCCTGGCCCAAATTGGTTTGGGCATGCAAGTTGGCACCAAAGTCTGCAAATAGCCATTTTAGCCATTTGAATAAGAAAACTGGGTGTATTGCAATAGGTAAACCAGTTTGGGCACTGAAAAAAAAAACCACAGACCAGACTTGTACATACCCTGGCCACAAATCAGTTGAGTCCAGCCTGGCCCAAATTAGTTTTGGGCATGCAGTTGGCACCAAGTCTGCAAAATAGCCATTTTAGCCATTGAATAAGACAACTGGTGTATTGCAATAGGTAACCAGTTTGGGCCACTGAAAAAAAACACAGCAGACAGGATCTTGTACATACCCCTGGACATAATTTAAGTTGAGTCCAGCCTGCCAAATTGGTTTTGGGCATGCAAGTTGGCACCAAAGTCTGCAAAATAGCCATTTTAGCCATTTGAATAGAAACTGGTTGTATTGCAATAGGTAAACCAGTTTGGGCCACTGAAAAAAAAACACCGCAGACAGACTTGTACATACCCCTGGCACATAATTCAGTTGAGTCCAGCCTGGCAAATTGGTTTTGGGCATTCAAGTTGGCACCAAAGTTGGCAAAATAGCCATTTTTGCCACATTGAATAAGAAACTGATGTATTGCAATAGGTAAACCGCTTTGGGCCACTGAAAAAACACCGCAGACAGAGTTGTGTACATACCCTGACACATTATTCAGGAGTCCAGCCTGGCCCGAAATTGGTTTTGGGCATGCACAGTTGGCACCAAAGTCTGCAAAATAGCCATTTTAGCCATTGAATAAGAGACTTGTGTATTGCATAGGTAAACCAGTTTGGGCCACTGAAAAAAACCCGCAGACAGACTTGTACATACCCTGGCACATAATTCTGTTGAGTCCAGCCCTGGCCCAAATTGTTTTGGGCATGCAAGTTGGCACCAAAGTCTGCAAAATAGCCATTTTAGCCATTTGAATAAGAAACTGGTGTATTGCAATAGGTAAACCAGTTTGGGCATGAAAAAACCTGCAGACAGATGTCTTTGCACCAAAGTCTGCAAAATAGCTATTTTTGCACATATCTGTCTTTGTATTCAATTAGATATCAACTGGACTTGAAATGTAGTTCTTGAAGACGTTCGCCTAGTCATACGACTGCTTTCTCAATTCAGAATGACTTGTACAAGATATGTGGCAATTATGACCACTGGAAAATCCCAATTAGCATCACAGACAGGTGTTAAGGGTGTGATAGATAGTGGCTAAGAGGTGTATAGGAATGCCCAGAGTAAGGTGTTAAAACGCATTGTACCATGGCCCAGGCAGTGGTGTCGAAACCCCCACCTCTATTTAGGCTTGGTTTCTTTATTTCACATAAAATGGCCTCCTTAACACCTCTCTTGAACCAGTCACATTCTTCGCCAGTATGTTAACATTACCAATCTTCAAAAGGATGTCCTTTATCCTTAAGATGCAGATTACACGCTGAGGTCCTGACCCGAGGAATTGGCTCTTCTGTGTGGGCCATACGTGATGCAGTTGCTGTTTGGTCTCCCACACTACAAATCAGAGCATTCTTCACTGCACTGCACTGCATATATTGATGTCGCTTTTCTTGTGGTTTAGGTATTGGGTCTTTCGGATGTACCAATTGCTGCCTCAGTGTGTTGTTCGTTTAAAGCAGACAGGATACGATGTTTTTTGAAAATTCTTCTTAATTCTCGGAGACCCCTGCTACATAGGGGATGACCATGTTCTTCCTCCTGTCTTGCTTTTCCCCTTCACTGTGGTATTCGTGTTCTTTTCTTTCCTTCTACTTCTTTTGACAAAGGCCCGTGGGATATCCACAAGTTTTTGGGCTCCTCTGAGATGTTCTCTTCTTTCGCCTTGCCTCTGTGCTAGTTGGGATGTTTTCATCTCTGTGTTGCAGGGTTCTGATGACACCCAGTTTGTGATCTAAAGGTGGTGGGAGTCAAACATCAATACTGATCTGGTTGTTTGGTTTCTATAAACCCTTACTTCCAGTTACCATTCTCCTAGTTCTACCAAGCAGTCGAAGAAAGCAGTTTGTTTGTTTTTTATACCTCTTCCCTTGTGGAATTATGTTTTGGTCCACCGCAATTAATTGTTGTGTGAAAGCTTGTACTCCCTTCTGGTGGATTTTAACCAGCTGTCATCAACTATCTGAACCAGTGGCTGGGTGCTATGCCCTTAAAGGATTAAGCGCCGTGTTTCTACCTCCTCCATGTAAAGGTTGGCCACAATAGGTTGAAACTGGAGTATCCATAGCACATCCATGTTTTTGCTTATAGAAACTTTCTATCCCGTATTGAAATAGGTTGGTATTCGGCACAAGTCAACAAGGAACACACCTGTTCTGGGTTGAGATCAGTTCTGCTGTAAGAGTTGCTGTCTTGGCCAGCCATTTTCACATGTCAACACCTCATTGGTGGCTTAGGACATAAACCTTTGAAGATTGTAAATTGTTAACATACTGGCGAAGGAATGTGACTGGTCAAGAGAGGTTTTAAAGGGGGCCATTTATGTGAATAAAGAAACCAAGCCGAAATAGAGGTGGGGGGTTCGCACAACCAACTGGCCTCCATGTAATGCTGTTTAGGGCCAAAAACCTTACTCTCGGGAGTCCTATAACACCTTTAGCCACTACTAATCACGGCCCGGAACACCTGGCTGTGATCTATGCTCATTGGGATTTTCCAGGGTACATAAGTGCCACAGAAGATTTTTCCTTGTACAAAGTCATTCTGAATTGAGAAAGCCAGTCGGATGACTAGCGAAAACGTCTTCAAGAAACTACATTTCAAGTCCAGTTGATCTAATGAATTACAAACAGATATACCATGGCCTGGAGAATGCAGACCTTCACAAAGCATTTTTGTCACATTTGAATAAGAAACGATGTATTGCATAGGTAAAACCGCTTGGGCCACTGAAAAAACACTGCAGACGACTATTGTAGACATTACCCCTGGCCATTAATTCAGTTGAGTCCAGCCTGCCCAAATTGGTTTTGGGCAGCAAGTTGGCACCAAAGTCTGCAAAATGCATTTTTGCACATTTGAATAAGAAACGTGTATTGCAATAGTGTACACTGCTTGGGCCACTAAAAAAACACTGCAGACAGACTTGTACATACCCCTGGCACATAATTCGCAGTTGAGTCCAGCCTGGCCCAAAATTGGTTTGGCATGCAAGTTGGCAACCAAAGTATTGCAAATAGCTATTTTGCACATTTGAATAAGAACCAATGAGTATTGCAATAGGTAAACTGCTTTGGGCACTGAAAAAACCACTGCAGAAAGACTTGTACATACCCTGGCACATAATCAGTTGGAGTCCAGCCTGGCCAAATTGGTTTTGCGGCATGCAAGTTGGCACCAAGTCTGCAAAATAGCCATTGTTGCAAATTGATAAAGAAAAACTGTGTATTGCCATACGGTAAACTGCTTGGGGCCACTAAAAAAAAACTGTGACAGACAGGGACTTGAACATACCCCTGGCACATAATTCAGTGAGTCCAGCCTGGACCAAATTGGTTTTGGGATCAAGTTGGCCACCAAAGTATGCAAAATAGCTATTTTGGCCAAATTTGAAGAAAGCAACTGGTATTGCAAGAGGTAAACTGGACCCGCGGGGCCACTGAAAAAAAAACCACTGCACATAGAGTTGTACATACCCCTGGCCACAATTCAGTTGAGTCCAGCCTGGCCCAAAATTGGTTTTGGGCAATGCAAGTTGGCACCAAAGTTGCCAAATAGCCATTTTAGCCATTTGAAAATTAAGAACAAAACTGGTGTTATTGCAATAGGTTAAACCAGTTTGGGCCACTGAAAAAAACACCGCAGCGACAGACACGTACATTACCCCTGGCACATAAATTCAGTTGAGTCCAGGCCTGGCCCAAATTGGTTTTGAGGCATGCCAAGTGGCACCAAAGTATGCCAAAATTAGCATTTTGCACATTTCGAATTAAGAAAAAACACTGGTGTATTGCAATAGGTAAAAACTGCTTTCGAGGCCACTAAAACAAACACTGCCAGACAGACTTGTACATACCCCTGGCACATAAAAATTCAGTTGAGTCCAGCCTGGCCAAATTGGTTTGGGCATTGCACGTTGGCACCACAGTCTGCAAAATAGCTATTTTTTGCACATTGAATCAGAAAATGATGTTTGCAAATAGGTAAATGCTTTGGGGGGGGCCACTGAAAAAAACCCCACCACCACCCCCCCCCCCATGCACACAGAGTCTGACCCGTGTACATACCCCCTGGCACATATTCAGTTGAGTCCAGCCTGCCCAAAATTGGTTTTGGGCATGCAAGTTGGACACCAAGTCTGCCAAATAGCCATTTTAGCCATGTGATAAGAAAATGGGTATTGCAATAGGTAAACCAGTTTGGGCCACTGAAAAAACTCCGCGACAGGACACGTACATACCCATGGCACATAATTCCGTTGAGTCCCAGCTGGCCCATAATGAGTTTGGACATGTCAAGTTGGCACCAAAGTCTGCAAATAGCCTTTTTGCACATTTGAATAAGAAACTGGTGTATTGCAATAGGTAAACTGCTTTGGGCCACTAAAATATTATTATCTCCCACCTGCCAGACCTATGACCCCTCCCCTCCTTTCACCTGCTTTCTTTTCCTTTTTCTTTTTTTTTTTCCCTTAACATACTTAATTGGTCATTCATAATTCCGGTCAGACGTTAAAGCACCTGGTCCCAAATGGTCCTTTGGCATGCAAGTGGGCACCAAAGTCTGCCCCAATAATAGCATTTTTGCCACACATTTGGAACCTAAGAAAAACTGATGTACTCTCCGCCAATATTGGTTCCCCTCGATAACCAGTTGGGGCCACGTGAAAACTCTACAGCAGACAGACCCAGTCACTATTTACTCCTGTGCGCCCACACTATTACAGTTGAGGCCAGCACTGGCCCAAAATTGTGGTTGGTCGCATGAACCCCCATTGTTGTGGCTATCACAAAGTCTGACAATATAGCCATTTTGAAACATTTCGAAACGATCACAGGGTATTGCATAGGCTAAACTTGTCGTCGGGGCCACTAAAAACAAACAACTGCATGTACAGAACTGTACATACCCCTGGCTATGAAGCAGTTGACGTCCCAGCCCTGGCCCATCCCAATGGTTTTGGGGCATGCAAGTTGGACACACAAAGTTTAGTGCACATATTCAGCCTGTACCCTTTTCGCTACATCTGGAATATTCAGCAATATGAGTTACTTTGCAATAGGTCATACACGTCTTTGGGCCACTGTACAAGATTACAATGCACCACAGAGTTTTTGCTAACATAACCATTGTGTACATAATTCTTCCAGTTGAGTCCAGCCATGGCCCAAATGGTTGTGGGCATGCCAGTTGGCACCCAAATATGTTTCTGCCTACTTCTTTCAACTAGACCCCCACCTAGCCCCATTGATTAACCGGCAATCACTTGGTGTATTTGCAATAGGTAAACTCCTCGTTTCGCGCCCCACCCTGTAAAATATCAACATCCCGCAAGGAAATGATCACTCCGTCACCATATTCTCCTCGTTCGGCATCTTTATCACTTTCGTTGAGTTCCCACTGCCTGGAACCATAATCTGGCGCTTTGGGTCATCGAAAGTTTGGCAACACGTCTGCTCAAATTCAGCCATTTTTGCCATTCATCGCTCGAATAAGAAATTTGGTGTATTGCAATACGTTGTGTAACATCTTTGCTCCCTTTTTGGGCCATCTTAACCCCTACCACCAAACACATGCACAGATTACGTACCACCTTGCAGCCCACCTACCTCACTGCCCTGCCCCATCTATTTCATTCCGTTGACCAGTCATGCTCTGGTCTCCACCAAACCTTGGTTTGGGCATGCAAGTTGGGCACCCAAAGTCATCTGCACATAGCTAGTTTTTCGCCCCATTCAATTCTTTGCATATAATGACTACTCTGATTGCTGATCGCCCTAATAGGTTAAATTGCTGTTTGTGCCATTTCTATGAAAAAAAATACTATCATGGGCTGACAGCACTTCCCTTTCTCTTTGCTACCATCAACCTCTTGAACATAAAGGATAGTGATGTCCAGCCCCCGGCTACCAATCTCTTTGTTTGGTTGGCGCATGCAATGTTTGGCACACAAAGTCTGCAACTCAATAAGCCATTTTGCCTAGTTTCCTTGAATAAGAAACTGACTTGACCTCTGAACTAGGTAAACTGCCGGTTGTCCCACTCCAAACACAACACCCTGCTAGACAAGACTTGTTTTTTTCAACACCACACCCCAGGGCGCATGTCAATTAAGTATGGTCATCAGGCTATGCGCCACCAAACTTGTCAGTCGGGCATGCATACGTTGGCAAACAAAGTCTGCTAAAAAGCACGTGGATTTTGGCACACCTTTTGCACATCAAGAACATCGAGTATCTCCGCAATCGGTTCAAATCTGCTTTGGGCCCCTCGCAATAATAACACTGAACACACAGACGTTCTTGGCGCCCCAACTATACCCTCTGTGCCACATTTTATGTCAGTGCACGTCAAGCTCACTGGCATCCAAACAACTTGGCTTGTGGCGCCATTGCAACGTCTGGACACCAATTAGGTCTGACACCTAACTTAGTCTCTTCTAGTCGTAGCCACATTCTGACCACTAATCGCATACCTATTCCCCTTGTTGTATTTTTGCAAATGGCGCACAACCCCTTTGTTGTGTGAGTTCCTTATCTTTGACAAATTCATCCTTCGTACTATTGCGACCCCGCACACTGTACATCTACCACCTGTGAACCATTAATTTTCACGTTCTTGTAGGTCCAGGCCTGGCTCCCTTTTCTCCACCCAAATTGGCTTCTTTGGGTCATGTCCATAGTGGCACCACACGTCTGCATATAACAGCCCCAATTTTTTGCTAATTTCGCAGTGCAACTAAGAAATGGTGTATTGCAATAGGTATTAACCCTTGCCTTTGGCGCCAAATACCCCACCAAATCATTTCATAAATGCAGCACAGGTACTTCTCTGTACATACCCATTCCTGGACATAATCTCGTCAGTGGATGTAACCAGCCATTGGCCCTAATTTCGTTCTTGGGATGCATGTTGGCACATTCAACCAGTTCTCTGCCCAAATAGCCTCGTATGTCTTGCAAATTTGATCAAGAAAACATGAGTATTTGCATATAGCGTTTGACAAACTTGTCTTCGGGCCCCCCTCGAAAAATACTACATTCTGCTAGATCAGACTCCTGTCCTAAATTTACCACCTGAACACTATTGCAGTGGGTATCAGTACAGCCCTGCCCTGAAATTTTTGTGTTTTGGCATGCAAGCTTGGCAACCAACAGTCTGCTTCGCCCCCCAAACACCTTTTGAGGATCCATAATTAACCCTTGGGATGAGATGATGAACCCCAAGAACGGTATTGAAGGTTTTTCGAACTCACATTTCCCCAGTTTGGCGTATAACCCATGAATTCTAAGACGAGAAAGAACTTTCTTAACCTGGGTACGATGATCCTCTAGGTTAGAAGAAAAAATCAATATATCATCTAGATACACGGCCAAGAAATCATCAACAAAGTCACGGAAAATGTCATTGACAAAATGTTGGAATGTGGCCGGTGCGTTGCACAGACCGAAAGGCATGACCAAATATTCGAAGTGACCATATCTGGAGCGGAACGCCGTTTTCCATTCATCCCCTTCCTTTATTCGAATTAAGTTATAGGCTCCCCGAAGATCCAACTTGGTAAAAATTTTGGCGGTCCTCAACCGTTGAAATAATTCAGGGAATAATGGAAGAGGGTACCTATTCTTAATTGTGACATTATTGAGAGCTCGGTAGTCAATACAGGGCCTAAGCGAACCGTCTTTTTTCTCCACGAAAAATATACCAGCCCCTGCTGGAGACGTGGAATGGCGAATGAAGCCCTTCTGAAGATTCTCTTCTATATATTCCTTAAGAACCCTTTGCTCAGGTTCTGACAACGGATATACCCGCCCAAAAGGAATCTCCGCACCAGGTAACAGTTCAACTGGGCAATCGTAAATGCGGTGTGGTGGAAGATTGTTAGCAGCCTTCTTATCGAAAACATCTGCGAAGTTCTGATAGACACTGGGTAACAAAGCTTCAGAATGGACTTGATTAATACTTAACAATGAAGAGGAAATACATGACAGCCGACAATGCGATGAGGGAAAAGAAACCTCTCCAGAGATCCAATTTATTGAAGGGTTGTGTGTTTTCAACCATGGCATACCTAGAATAAGGGGAAAAAGAGAAAAAGGCAGTACATCAAAACATATAACTTCTGAATGATGATTGATATTGATCAATACTGGGAAAGTCTCTCGTAGTACAGGACCAGATGAAATTTTAGACCCGTCTGCCAGATGAATGAAAAGAGGTGAAGATTTGGGACGAGTGGGAATCTTCCATTCCTGGGTTAGGGATTCCAAAATAAAACAGCTACAGGCCCCGGAGTCAATAACGGCTTGGACGGTGAACCTCGGACCGGTTCCCTGTAATGATTTCCCAGATATATGTATAAAAATCAAATTTTGTACATCTACTTGTCCATCTACTTTTATGAATACATTGTTATCCACCTGCTAGTTATATAAGGTACAGTATTTGTGCTTTGGTGTATCATGTCACATGAATCCTGCAATAGACAGATATCTGACCATTGCCTGTGGAATTTGAATGTCTTAAAAAGTAATAAATAGCGGATAGTGGGCATATGTAGTATATGTTTCTAATCTCAACCCCCCCAATACAGCAACTGTATGTACTTCATACTGTAAATAATTATCATGGTACGATTTTAAGATTGTATTTTATTTTTAAGATTGGGCATTTCTCTATTTAGTATTCACTGTAATTTATCTCATAGTAACAGTCTAGGCTTTAGCACATCTGAATATGAGTTTAACACTGTACTTTAGTATGGCTATACCTGGAACCTAAAATATGAGAACATTTTTATTAACTTTTTTTAATGTATTTTTTTCTTTCTTTGATATATTCTAGTAGTCCTTGGTTGTTTTTCTCAAAACACTAACAGGGAGATTCAATGAAAGTTCTTATCGATAAAAATGGTGCTAATTTTGCCCAACCAATCAGATATTATTAAACATTTGAAAGCTAACACCTCATTGATTGCGGCAAAATTAGAACCATTTTTAACGATAAGAACTTTTATTGAATAACCCTGTTAGGCTAAAGACACCTAACACAAGAATCCAAAAAGTTTGTATTTTTTCCTTAATAGTCCGATTATCGACTAAAATATTGCAACAGTCAATCAAATTATCATCTGGAATTATTTCAAATATCATGCCAGGACCTGTCTGTGTGTACCCAGCCTGTCTATAAGCCACAAATAAAAATAATGCATAACTGTTGAAGGCAAACTGTGGCTTCACAAAGATAGAAAGCAATTGTAAAAGGGTAAACAAATGTAAAGATGGCCATACACAGGCAATTTCTATCGTATTGTGCCAACAAATCAAATTGGTATCCGTCGGCACACGTGTTGAGGACAGCATACACGGATCCAACACAACGTTCATACTCGGGCTATATGGTCTTTCGTCGGCACTGTGTATGGCCACCTTAAAACACAAAAGAGAAAGTTACCCTTAGGACTGGTGAGCCAGGGTTGTTTAAACTTTTACAAATAATGATATAACTTTGCACAGATTATAACTGATGTCATAGCTACTATAAGTTCTGATAAGCAACTGATTACATAGATAAGGAGCAATTATAACTTATGACATAGCGAAGATGCAAATATAACTGATGATATAGCTAAGCGACAAATTTAACAGATGACATAGCTAATCAACAATTATAACTGATGACATAGCTAAGCAGTAGTTTGCAACATCTATATGGCCATAATTTGAAGATTGTTAATGTCTCTTGTCTATTGTATTTAAATACATAACAATATTTTGCAATTAATACCAGTATTCTATGTACCTAATATGAAAATATTAAAAAAAAAAAAAAAAAGACACTGAAGCTATTGCTGGTGGATGTTAAAGGGGGAGATTAAAACAAGTGCCCAAAATCCTCACTTACATCTGGCACAATGTTTCCTGTTGTTCCAGACCTTCAGTTCTTAATATGCTAATTATCTTCAAACACTCCTCTTATTCTCCCTACATGCTGCTTGCTGAGTCAGGTCCCCAATGCTGAAGGATGTCAGGTATATGTGTGAGAGCTTATTTACATTACCCATGGATGAAGAATGAACACAAATAGTAATGGGCAGCACAGTGGCTGAGTGGTTAGCACTGATGCCTTGCAGCATTAAAGTCTTAAGTTCGATTCCACCCTTGAACACATCTGCAAGGATTTTGTATGTTCTCCCCCTGCTTGCGTGGGTTTCCTCCGGGCACTCCGGTTTCCCCCACAATCATAAAGACATACTGATAGGTTGTATGTGTCAAATAAATGTGCTTAGATTGTAAGCTCTTCGGGTCAGGGCTTGATGTGACTGTATGCACCTAATTGTAAAGTGCTACGGAAGATGTTAGCGCTAAATAAATCCCAATAATAATAGTCCATTTTTTTCTTTATTGTTAGTGTGAAATGGGTCCATTTTCAGACAGCAATATGTGCAGGGGTGTTTTGTTTTTTTTAACGGGACAGATCAATCTGACCAGCTTATAAAAACAAACGACTGCATGCAAAAACTGGACAAGAACAAACTTAGGGTCCATACACACGTCCAAAGGGATACGACCCCTGAGCAAAAGAGCAGCGTGATGAGCAATAATCACACGTCTATAGTTGTTTGCTCCGCCACGATGGATTGATGACTGATGCCGAGAAAAGGCATATACACGTACGATTATGGCCTATTCATCGTTTTGGCTTAATTTCAAAGTCTGCATACAATGACCCAAAGCATTTATATAGGGACATGATGGAGCAAGTATACATAGGGCAATATACTGAGGCTCCTGTATGTAACATAAGTGTGACAAGACTTAAACAATATTCCCCCCTCTCTCTATATCCAGTAGGATGTCACTGGAGAGAACCTTTGTGAAGCTGGGTATACCCCATTAGATATTTCGGGGTAAAATATTATATGGTTTGGACCGGGCATTCGTAAGAATCGGTTGAATGGGCGAACGGACGCACCAGAAAACCACGGGAGATTGTCTATGGCCACTGGTGGCGAACACCTGGTCGGAACGAACCTTAAATCCTGGGCTTGACCCTGAGGTAGGCAAAGGTACCATCCCGTTATTTAATTATATTCTATTTTTTTTAATTTAAACTACAACTCCCACCATGCCTTAGGTGCAGAACGCAAATTCTAAATTCCAAAGTTCGACATCCCCGCACAAACAGACTTTTGATATCCATGCCTTCCCCGACTTACTAAGTGCAAGGCATATGAGCCTTTGTTAACCCACGGCGCCCACATTCTGCTGTCCTGCAGGTTATTCTACAGTTCTATTTCCACAACCAACTTTATTGATGCGCAAACAGGACAGGAGCTTCCGTGTTCAGTGAGCGGGCGTGGGAGAAGCTTCTCCTGACGTTGTGAGTATTGCTATTGAAACCGCATTTGGAGCCACTCCCCTAAGCAACAAGTGCGCCCTGTAACACCATATCCGGGTAGGCTTTACACCCACTGCGATGGATAAACTAAAGAAAGTTCTAAGTGGACAGGACAACGAGGAAAGAAGCGGCTTTGAAGAGGTGAGTGTGATTGTTAATATTTATCTGTAAGTATGCGGATTCCCCGATCTGGGGGAGTAAGCAGGTTCCATTACATGCTTTTTATTTATTAAGAGTGTCCACCAATCATTGGGTGATCTAATAGGGCTGTCCAGATGTTTGGAATCTACAAATGCACCAAGGCATTTTGGGAGTTGTAGTTTCTAAATATGTGGAGTGCCAAGGTTCAGCATCACTGTACTAGGTAGGGAGTGATGCCATTTTTGGAGCAGTAGATGGGGTGCACTCTAAATGTTCTACCTAAAGAAGCAAAACAAGTAATTTGGTAAGAGAATGGTTAAACGTGTTGTGTGTGCGCCGCTGTGTCCATGACATTTGCCTTGGTTAATCAGATTTGCTTTCGCTGTCTTTTTCCTGTGTGATACAGTGCACAATCTTTCAGCAATGGCCAGGCAAAATCAGGTCCCAGATGAGCCGGCAGGTAACTTGTGTAAATGTGTGGGCAGTGTTGTATGAAGGAAAGATCCTATTCCTTTCCTAATTCGGAATTTGTTGGAACATTTAATTTAAGCAATGTGCAAAACTCTTTTAAAAAAATAAACCAGATGAGCAGGCTAAACAAGATCTAGTGATCTTCACTGCAAAATCAAAACCATGTTCAGAACTGCAAAATGAACCAATAAAGAGTAAAAAGGTAAATTCAAGGAGGAAGCTTTTTTGGCCCAATTATTTGTTAAAATATATATTTGGAACAGGATTTGAGAAAACTTTGAGTCAGTCTCAACATTTGACGCAGCTTTAGACAGGATGAGTAGAAGAACAACACTTGCAATAGCAGGACATTAGAAGACCACAAAAACAGATGTAGATTAGGTATAGTTATTACAGGCCTGGCAAAATGATCTAGAATCTAGCAAAAGCATATATAACTTTTCTGTAGGAGATAAAGGACATGTAAACATGTACATGTTAAATCCTTGCATGATGTACAAGACTTGGGAGGGGGGTGCCATTACAGCCAATATGCCTTCACAACAAGATATTAAAGCAGTATTTCTCAACCAGGGGTCCGGGGACCCCTATGGGGCCCTTAAGAGACTGACGGAAACTGTAAACCGCCATGTTAGATTACTAAAAAAAATGATCACAAACATAATTTCAGCCCTTCGCTCCCGCAGCTGTTTCTAGTCCCTCTGTTTGTTGGAAGCTGCAAACGGGCTGGACCAGCAGTGGCGTCTGTAATTGTAGAGGCAGCCAATCACAAATGCGGCTTCCAGCAACGCAGCGCGCCGCAGGACCAAAGGGCTGTAAGTATGTTTGCCCTACACTACAGAAAATAACATTAATACCAGGTCAGTGAAAATAACATTAAAAACAGTCCAGTGAGAATAGCAATAACTCCATTATGTTATCTATGGTACATCCAAGCACAGAGAAGCATGTTTGCTGAAAGGAAAATTTTAAAAAGAAAAGGATAGCAGCCGCTTCCTGGGTCCTGAAAGTTGAATTGCACGCATGACATCACTACGTGCACAACGTCATCGTGCATTGACATCATGTAGCATGCCGGATGATGTTGCACCTGCGATTCAAACTTTCAGGACCCAGGATGCTGCTGCAGATATCCACAATCCCGTGCCCGTGGGGGCAGAGTGGAAACCAGCACTTCAGAGGAGGAGGAAGCCAGCAACTTTTAAGGAGTTAGGCTATGGAAGGGGAATAAGAAAAAAAAAAAATAGACACCTTTATATTTAAAGCCACAGCTATCAATTAAACTTATGTTGTTTTTTCAGTTTACATATCCTTAAATATCTGGGTTGTTTAATTGCCACAGGTCCAAAATTTAAAGGAGAACTACCGTATATACTCGAGTATAAGTCGACTCGAGTATAAGTCGAGGTACCCATTTTTACCTAAAAAATGAGTAAAACCAATTGACTCGAGTATAAGTCGAGGGTAGAGTCTCCCCTCCAGCCCCAGGTCCAGCCCCAGGAATAAAACCTATTTCCCTGCACCCATCTTCTCACCCTGCCACTACACTACACTACTACAGTACACTACACTACTCCCTGCACCCATCTTCTCACCCTGCCACTACACTACACTACACTACTACAGTACACTACACTACTCCCTGCACCCATCTTCTCACCCTGCCACTACACTACACTACTACTAATGCCTTACCTTTGCAGGAGAGTCCGGGCCCCCGACATCTTGATGGAGGAATCCGACTGCTGCGTCCACTGATGGTCGCATCCACTGACGTCACGGTCTAATTTCCCGGCGCCGAGTCGTGACGTCAGTGGATGCGACCATCAGTGCACGCGGCAGCCGGATCACTCCACCAGTAAGTGACTGACTCGAGTATAAGTCGAGGTTCAGTTTTCAGGCTGTTTTCACAGCCTGAAAACCTCAACTTATACTCGAGTATATACGGTAACCTTAATTTTTTAAAATCCTAATGTAAAGCTTTTCTCCCCAGAACACCTATAAATTGTCTCTAGTAAGTTACATTTAGTACATGTAAGTAATAGATTCTGTATCTTAGAAGGCTTCCTTGTTGTTGCCAGTACAACTCACAGCCCATGTAGGCTTCAAAGATCATGCCCCCTGAACTTAGTATTCACTGTTTTTATGCACTTTTTGTTTTGTTTTTGAAGGAGATAAAGGACATGTAAATATGTACACGTTAAATCCTTGCAGGATGTACAAGACGTGGGAGGGGGTGCTATTACAGCCAATATCTCTTTGTAACCTTCTGCTTTGTGGTCTTCCTGCTTTCCCATCTTTTTCCATTTAGTCAACACTAAACTCTGCTGCAAGCATTGTCTCACTCTCAAATGAAAAGGAACTTAAAGGGTAACTGTGGTCCAAAAATGACATTAGGTAAATTGAGTGGAATTTCCTGAGTATTTTTGCAATTCACTTTCCTTATTTTTTTACATGGTTTTGAAGATATTTAGATTTTTATGTGTGATATCATAGCAGTATTACCAGATTCTTGGCACTTCTTGCTTCCTGCTCTAAAACCATATGACAGTCCCTCTTCCCTGTGTCTCCTCCTCCTCGTGGAGCCCAATGGCCCCTCCCCTTGCTTGCCCCCTTGGCCCCTTCACTTGCAGACCCCCATAGCACCACCCACTTGTGGGGCCCCCCGCATGGCCCCTTCCCCTTGTGCGGAACCCATGGCCCCACTTACTCATGGGGTGGCCCCTCCCCTATTTGCACCTCAGACCCATACCACCACCCCCATCCCCTACAGCAAACTGTGTAAAAGACAGTTTAAAACTGCTGATTCTGCCTCTGCCTGAAAAGGCTGTCTTTACAGTTTTCTATAGGGGGTCTGAGGGGGCTGCAAGGGGAGAGGCAATGGTGCCCACAAGTTGGAGGGGCCAGGGGGGGTTGTAAAGGGAGAGGCCATGTGTCTCTGCGAGTAGGAGGACTTGTGGGCTGGGTGCTCTCCCCCCCCTCTTCAGTCACTCTCACTCTATCTCTTCATGGTTTGTTCTGCATTCTTCTGCGCTGAGCATGCACCAACTATTGATTAGGAGGAGGAACTAGTATTTGTGACTGCAGTATTGTTTACAATATTTGCCTCTTAACATTAAAATCCCTTCACTATGCTGCTCCTTCTTATGTTTTTTCTCTTGTGTCCCCATATGTCTCTGCCCATACCACTGCTCACCACAGAACCATCTTTTATAAGACTCTTTACCAGGGTTGCTATATTCTAACCGCTTTGAAGGGGGTGGGGCCCTGATGTCACTGCAATGTTGTGGTAGGTGGGGCTAGGGGTGGAGCCATGGTCAGGGGAGGATTTAGGGTTGGAGAGTGGGTGTAACTGGGGTGGAGCTTCCAGAGCCGGTATTCGGATGGGATTTCAACCCTGACTGTGGGACACGGAAATTTAGCCCTGCAGTAGGGACAATCCCGTCCAAATAGGGAGGCCTGGCAACACTACCCTCTACTCATATTGTCTTCTGTCACCTTCTTTTTCTCTTTTTTGTTCACATCCTCTGAAATTCTATTCCCTTCTCTCTTTGTCAAGAAACTTAAACAGGCTCAAATCTAATCTCACATCCTACCTCTCAGAGCACAGTACAGCATAGGATTCTTAAATTGATACTGTTCTTACTATGGCACTTCTACCCTTCTCTTTGTATCTGTATGTTACCCACCTAATTAAATTGTAAGCTCTACTGGGCAGGGACCTCATTCCTCATTTTACATGGTTCAAGCACTTGTATACTCATACTTATTTATATAGCTAAGTATTTATTTGTTTTGTCTCCCCTATGTACAGCTTTTTGTATAATAATATTGTACAGTGCTGTGTCTCTAAGTGGTGCTATATAAAAAACATATGGCTTATTGACATAAGCGGTAGTTTGTCCACCCCTGTATCCTGGTCACCTAGGCATCAATGGATAAAATTTTAAAAAGTATTCTAGATAAACGGCCTCTGTACTATTAATATTTCCTTTGTATTTTTTAGGTTATAGAAACAAGTTCTCTGAGCTGGGGCACGAGAATAAAAGGTTTTATTGCTTGTTTTGCCACTGGTGTTATTTGCTCAATCCTGGTAAGATCTTACATCTAAAACAGATTTCAAAAATGTATATTTGGGCTTTGTGTTAAAAGTTACATTATTTAAGGGAATGTTCACCTCTCACAAGCTCCTGTGATAACTATGGTAAGGACCCCCCCAAATGGTTAGGTAGTAGGGAACCGTAGGGATATATTATATAAAATGTACATTGTACTCTTTACCAGGAATCTCCTACCTGTGGGCCTAAATTTGTTTGAAAAATATAACTCCCAGCATTCCACTACAGCACTTACAATAGCAACCAGGGAATGCTGAGAGTTGTTGTTTTCAGACATTTGGATGCCTGATCGTTGAAGACCCCTGCTATATATTTTAGTGGTATGGTATGTTTGTTTCTTGGAACATTTTTGGTTATGAATAAAACATTTATTTTAACTTTTTTTTTTTTTACTTCCCTATATAAATTTTAGGAAGAAAGACTAAAAGCGGGCCAGGTCATGGGTATAAAGCAGATAGAAAAGCAGGTTGCGGGTCGGGATTTTTCGGGTCGGGTTGGGTGTGTGTCTGGAAAATTAGACCCGCGTAGTACTCTATTGCAAAGTAAGCCGTGTTATTGTGTAACTGCAGTTTAAGGTTTAAAAATATAGTGCAACATGCATTTAATTGATGTAGAATTTTGTAAGCTTTATTTTGTTTAGGTTACTGGAAGTATTCACCTAAATAGCTTTTAGAACAAAATAAAGACCTGAAGTCTACTAATAAAAATGTTAGTGAAGTGTAACATTACAACTGCCATAAAAAAAATACACTCTAGTCTAAAAATTGGTTTAAAGCTGTGTCCACACCATGCAGTTTTCCGGGCCAATCGACTGATAGTTCAGTCTATTGGTCCCCAAAAAATTGTATATCTTTTCAGCAGTGCGTGACTGGTGTCCGACCGTTTGTTCATCTGATTCTGATGAATGGGCGATCAGACGCGTCCAAAAACCAAGGCCGGTCATGCGGTCCTTTATGTAAGTGCTGAACGATAGGTTGGTAGAAGAATCGAAAGGTGTGTACCCAGCTTAAAGGTTTCATCTTTGTCTTTTGATTAAAGCTTCATACACACATTTGATAGGATAGGACGAACAACCCCGGAGCACGTCCATATGCGTGTTGAATGGCCATTTCGGATGGTAACCGTGCATGTGTTTACGGTCACTTAGACTCCATTCATCAATCCACCCTAGCAGATCAATGAACGACACCCGAGCGAATGCATACACATGCGTGACTATCACCCAAAATGGCTGTAAGTTGCACATGTGTCTTGCACTCTGGGGTCAGGCATCGTTTTTACTATCAGACATGTGTGCGGACCTTTACAAATATTAACCTGTTTAAGCTTACTCTTATATTTAAGTAGGGGAAGTGCCAAATATAGAAGCCATGATGGTTAGTGTTTGTGCTTTTACTACCTAAAAATATATAGTCAATAACAAACTAAGGTTTTCTAATTCTCACATATAAAGGACCCGAGTATAAACCGCCCCCGAGTATAAACAGAGGTACCTAATTTTACCTGAAAAAAGGAGTAAAAGGGATTGACTCGAGTATAAGTCGAGGGTAGAAAAAATGACCACTACTGCTTTCTGATTCTGTATTGTTTTGAGTCTTAAGTTGCTCTTTAAATGGACAGCATAATTCCCATACAGTAGTCCCATACAGTAATAGCCAAATCCAGTGTAGCTATTACTGTATGAGACTACTGTATGGGAATTCTGCTGTCCATTTAAAGGGCAACTTAAGACTCAAAACAATACAGACCACTACTGCCTTCTGATTCTGTATTGTTTTGAGGCTGGGAGTTGTAGTTTCCAAACATCTACAGTGGCCACTGCAGGCATTACTGAACCTCCCCCGGTGTTAACTTTTCTTTGGAAATCCTTCTACTACCTTGTCAGTAATCAGGCGGACGCTCGCTCCACATCTGGCTGCTGAATTACTGACAAGTTAAGTGGTTGACCAGAGTATAGACCGGGGTTCGGTTTTCAGGCTGTTTTTAAAGCCTGAAAACCTTGGTTTATACTCCAGTATATACGGTACAAACTAAGCTGATGAATGACTAATCATGGAGCTTCTTATTGAAAGTATTCACTATACCACAATTAAATGCTAAGTACAGCTGCTCCAAGCATGTCAGTATATAATTACTCATTGCTCAAATGATATTGGGCCCTTCCCCATATAATTAGTGTCCCACATGTAAGAAATAGAAATACCAATCGGGTTAAAAAAAAAATGTGTAGTGTTTTAGGAAATACACCCTATCAGATACCTTTAGTATAAGTGTATTTTTATTGTACTAATTTTATATGTAGTGTTAGAAATATTATGCAGCACTTTACAATTTAATCATACATCCTGTGAAGAGGCTATGAAGCTGTGAAGCTGCTTAAAGAGACAGTTCAGTGGAAATTATCAATGTATGTTAAATTGTTAGTTTGTGTAATGCCTTCTTAGTTATTCTACATATTCTCTCCCATTTTGAAAAATCAGTTGATTTCATACCCTTTTCTGTTCCCTGCTGTTGACATAGTGAGCTGACATTTCAGGTTCTAACGGTCCTTCTTCTTCCCAGGATGCACCACATCCTTGGAATGTTCCTAACAATATTTTCTGCTGATTGGCTGTTGGATGGGTCAAAGATGCTCAGATCTCTACTGAGCAACTGAATCAACCTGGGTCATGGGAAAGACCATAACGGTCTCTACTAGGGGTCCTGCAAACAGGAAGTCAGCATTTCGGTTGCATTTATTTATACACCGACAAAATGCTGAATTGGCAGATTAAGGTCATTGTAAATGAAAAAATACTGCTCTTTTTTCTGAAAAGCATATGTATTTGCACTGAACTTCCCCTTTAAGAACCAACAGGAATATAATTCGGTAACCATAGCTCTCTATAAAAGTCTTCTTTCCAACAACTAGATCTTAAACTATGCACAATTATGTTTGATTGAATATTGGAACTGTTGCGATTAAAGTTAAAGTCAGGGCAGAGGTTTTTTTTGTTGTTGTTTTTTGTGGTGTTGTCATGAAAATTAAACCAGGTCAGTGTTTTCTTATACAGGTAGTTGTTTACGAAGAAGGAAAGTGCCTTAACCCTATTTAAATTGAAAATAAACAAGCTCTTTTATTAATACTTTAAAATCTTATCAATTTGATTCAGTTAATAAATAAAAAGGATATCTGATTGTTTTAAATGTCCATTTATTTTGACCAAAATAACACAATTGATAGAGAAATGATCTAAATTATCTAAGAGAACAAGGAGAATGAGTTGCGACATAGGTTATAATTGTCAAAATGCATTAATTAAGGCATATGAAATATAAAAGCTAAAATATACATACACCTGAATTGATTGTCCTGATTTATACTAACTTATTTTATCCTAAATTATCTTCCCACATTGCCAGTGTTGAGAAGTGTTACTGACAGACCTCTTTCTGAACCTGCCAGAGTTCCAAAGAGGCCAAAAAAATGCAATTGTGTTACTTAATTAAAGAACAACTTTATCCACCCCCCCCCCTTTAAATGTCTAAAACCACTAGGGCTAGGCCCTTAACCCTGGGCTTATACCTGATCAGCTGTTTTTCTTATCTTATTTTCGCTGTTCATTTGTGACAAGACCTATATAGTAAAATGCGTTCTGCAAGAACCTTCCTCTCCAGGTCCTGGACTATAAAGGTGGCAGAGCTGAACTGGACTGATAAAACGGTTGATAAAACGTAAACCCAGTGGATGAAGACCTAACCCAAACAATCTGGAAATATGGCATCTTTTCATATGACCGTATATTGCCATTTCTGTTTTCTCTGTGTAAAATATTTTGCTATTCACATGTATCAAGAAGAGAGAAACACTAGACTAAGAGTTATTTGGAGCCTGGCTTCTAAACAAATAATTTCATTATGAATTGGTGTATACATTTTTGTTTCAATCTTTCATCTTTTTTGTCCTTCTCCAGGGTACCTGTCTTTTGTGGGTTCCAGGCAAAGGAACTGCATTGTTTGCAATATTCTACACTATTGGAAATGTAGCATCTCTTGGAAGGTAATTTTGTGAATACAAGCTCAGAAAGTGCTGTTATGAAGACTTTTGCAATCCATTTTAAAATAAGTGTTTTGGAACTAATTTTATGTATTGAAATGACTGCGTTAAAAGGCTTTGTTTATTATGAATTCTTTCTCCAAAGCTATCCACACAGCTGATTTCTGTTTTTAGCTGAAAATAGTTGGTATCTATGTCCTGTAGCAAATGTTACACCTGGCTACCTGGATTCACATAGAGCTATAGGACTATTATCGTAGAAGTGTATCAGTCAGAAATATCCAATTGATCACCACCAGGTGAGTTCGAATATATATTTAATCCTGTCCCAGAGTTTCACGGTCATCGTTGATAAGGTGCTTATAGTGGTGGAACAGTTTTTCTTGGAAGGAGGAATCCAAGTGGATATGCAAGTTACTTAATAAGTCAGACTCTAGGGTCGGTCTGATGGTGCCAGGCTATCCTCTGGATAAATTTCGAGAAAAGTCACCTAATCCACTCTCAGTCCCAAGTCTTTTTGGGAGCTCATTTTTGTGGCCCACATTTCAGACAAAAATTCAACAAAACAGGCTTACTTCAGTTATAAGGACTCTTAACAGGGAGATGTAATCAGATGTTAGCTTTCAAATGGTACATAACATCTGATTGGTTAGGGCAAAATTAGCACCATTTTTAACAATAAGAACTTTTATTACATCTCCCTGTAAGTCTAATGTCTGCAGCTTTCCTTCTAATACAATGGGCAAATTCCATAACAGACAACTTCAGATCTTTCTTCTTCTTTTGGTAAGGAATTCTCACAAGCATTTTTCTTAAAATATTTCTCTACCAAGCAGGAAAATTTCAACTATGTTTGTGGCTTCAGGATTCAAACCTCCTAAAAGATTATCCTCTAGATTGGGTCTTGCCCACAACAGATGGAGGAGGAGGAGTACTAAATTCAAGATAAATTTAAGGGCACTGGCCCAGAATAGGTATTCCCTCAAACCTTATCAAGCAAAAGGACTTCCCCTTCTAAATCTTCAATACTTCTCATAAAGGGTTCTTCAGTAAAGGGGAAATGCAACAATTCCACTGCATTTACTTTTGTAATAAAACAAGGGGGCATAAGAAGTATTCCATCAAATAAAAGAATCGGCAAGGATCTTCAAATGATCAGAAACATCTATATAAGATCTAATAGCCATTCTGCCACGGACCTCAAATCAAAATCAAATTCTACAAGAGGAATAAAGTCTACAAGAGGAAACAAAAATTGGGGAAATTCTGAAAGTTGTTTCTCATTCCAAGTGGAAGAAAGAAAGGGGCAAGCTCCATCTAAGCTAACAATTCGTTCTTGGCTGGTTTCCTGTATCTCAATAATTTATGCACAGTGAGGTGATGAGATCTCTAAAAATCTTGAAGCGCACTCCATCAGAGTGCTATCCACTTCATGGGCTTCTAAGTCTAAAGCTCCAATAGAATCCATCTGTAAAGCAGCTTTCATCAAACATTACAATCTTGATGTTCTGATCTCTAAGAACACAATTTTTTTTAAAGAGAGTATTGCCCCTTTATTCAACTATGGCATATATCATTTGGTGTTTTTCTGCCATGGTAATTGGGGAAAACAAGAGGTTGTATCCACCTTACCGTAACTTCTGTTACTTCTCATGAAGCATTCATCCTACCCCTTCTGTTTTTTGCTATGTGTTTGTGTTTTATTCTAGGAATTCATAGCTTGGAAACTAAGAGGGAGGAAGTGTGTGTGTGTGTGGGGGGGGCGTTACCTATTTTTCCCTGGTCCTAGACTTAAGGGTTAATCTCTCTGCTGGGCAGGACACAGGAACCCCTCCCAAAGCTATAAAAGGTATCCTCCCCCTCACCTCCATGTCTTTTTTTCTTTCCTGTCTAGGCAGCACAAGGAACAGCAGCAAGCAAGTATCTCTCTCCTCCCCCCTGCTCCTAAGTGCTTGCGCGACGAGCAGGTAGCGGTCTAGGCGCGCCGCCGACGGAAGGAGCGTACGGACGTGATGACATCATCATAAGCAGCCGGGAAAGTGCCGTGAAAATTTATAAAGCGCTCCTTCTTTCCTCAAACGGGGGAATACATTGTAGATCTGCTCCTGTGGTTCAGCAGCAGTGAACTTGCACCCAATCAAGCTCCAGACTCTGCCTTGCAGTAAGTAAGGAGCACAAAGGACAAAGGTAATAATACTAAATACCTGATTTTAAATGGCACCAATTTCTCTTTCAGCACCATTATGAGCTCCAAAGAACATAGAAGTTCAAGCTCCAGGAGGTAGGTGCTTTATGGGAGTGAGAGAGAGGAGCAAGTGGATAAGGATACTGATTTAAATAATATATATTCAGCTATTCATATAGACATGATGAAGATCACCAATATCACCATAAATAGAAAAGGATTGAATGCATCGTCTGTGAAAATCCGGCTTTACCAGAAAAAAAGTTATGTGCAGATTGCACCAAATACAGGTCCAAATCCAATATATCTCAGGACCAAATACTTGGCTCAGTCAAACAAATGATGGATTCTTTCCTGTCTAGGCAGCACAAGGAACAGCAGCAAGCAAGTATCTCTCTCCTCCCCCCTGCTCCTAAGTGCTTGCGCGACGAGCAGGTAGCGGTCTAGGCGCGCCGCCGACAGAAGGAGCGTACGGACGTGATGACATCATCATAAGCAGCCGGGAAAGTGCCGTGAAAATTTATAAAACGCTCCTTCCTTCCTCAAACGGGGGAATACATTGTAGATCTGCTCCTGTGGTTCAGCAGCAGTGAACTTGCACCCAATCAAGCTCCAGACTCTGCCTTGCAGTAAGTAAGGAGCACAAAGGACAAAGGTAATAATACTAAATACCTGATTTTAAATGGCACCAATTTCTCTTTCAGCACCATTATGAGCTCCAAAGAACATAGAAGTTCAAGCTCCAGGAGGTAGGTGCTTTATGGGAGTGAGAGAGAGGAGCAAGTGGATAAGGATACTGATTTAAATAATATATATTCAGCTATTCATATAGACATGATGAAGATCACCAATATCACCATAAATAGAAAAGGATTGAATGCATCGTCTGTGAAAATCCGGCTTTACCAGAAAAAAAGTTATGTGCAGATTGCACCAAATACAGGTCCAAATCCAATATATCTCAGGACCAAATACTTGGCTCAGTCAAACAAATGATGGATTCTTTGCTGGCGGCATTTTTTGAGTCCATGTTCTCCAGAGTATCCACTATGATCAATTCATCTATCATTACAACTCAACAAGCTCAATGAATGCCTGAAACACCACTGGACCAAGAAGAAGTAGCGGAATCAGAAGTTGATGTTGATGGAAGATAATGAAACGGCAAAATTCTTGACCCAGGAAACTTTAGCTCATCTAATTACAAGGATGAAGGAAACATTATGCATTGTAGAACCAGAACAACCTTCTACATCAGATCGAATGTTCATTAAGAAACCACAAGATACATCATGCTTCCATGCGCATGACCAATTTTTAGAAACAATAAAAAAGGAACACTCAACTCTTGATAGAAGATTCTTCGTGTCTAACAACTTTAACAAGACCTATCCGTTTAACCAATCTGTTACAACAAAATGGGATGAACCACCAAAAGTGGATACAGCAATTATAAAAACAGCAAGAAAAACGATCCTAGCCACTGAAGATACAGTAGCCCTGAGGGATCCTATGGATAAAAAGGAGGATTCCATGCTTAAAAGAATATATTCTCTAGCAGGGGCAGCCATTTGTCCACCTATAGCCATTACCAGTCTGGCTAGGGCAAATCACTACTGGCTTTCAGATCTGGAAGAGGCCATCAAGGAAGGCGTTCCCTGACAAGAACTAACTAAGATGCTCAAAGATATAAAAGATACCAATGAGTATATCCCGGAGGAGATCAATGGATTCTGGTAAATTAGCAGCTAAAACAATGAGCGCCTCCATTGTAGCCAGAAGGGCATTATGGTTGAGACAATGGAATGCAGACAACTACTCCAAACAAAGCTTGACGTCTATTCCATTTGAGGGGAATCTTCTCTTTGGCTCAAAACTAGAAGAACTAATAGAAAGGAACTCGGCCAAAAATACCTTGCCTTCTACTAGAGGAGGGAGACGAGCATCAGCATCTCTCTTTCACTCATCAAGTCTTAAGAACCGCCAGACAATATAGACCAGGGAAACCTTTTTCCCGCCAAGAAACATGGAAGAATAACCCTAACCACCAGCCCTTTCGAGGCAGAGGTACCAGGGCCAGATCTCGGCCATTATGAGATTTAGGAGCCCATTGTTTTTCAATAGGGGGAAGGATTTCCCACTTCGGGAGGACATGGGCTCAGACTTCTTCAGACTCTTGGGTCCTGAAAATTATCGACCAGGGCTATGCAATAGAGTTCCTCTATTCTCCACCATCGAACAAATACATAAGATCAAAGCCTCTGCTATCGATGGAAACAAAAACAACTCTGATAAAGAAACTGTCCACCAAAGGAGGAAAGGGATATATTCTCAAATTTTCATAAAAAACAAAAATTCGGGCGATATCAGACCAATACTCAATCTAAAATTTCTGAATTCCTTCATTCAAGTGAGGAAATTCAAAATGGAGACTTTGAAATCAGTAACAATACAAATAAACAAGGGCGATTGGCTGGCCAGATTGGACATCAAAGACGCATATCTTTATGTTCCAATATACCAAGAACACCGGAAATTCCTCCGATTTACAATTTTCAACCAACATTTTCAATACAAAGTCCTTCCATTTGGGCTAGCCACATCACCGAGGGTCTTCACAAAGATAACTAAAAAGAAAAGGTACAGGGCAGTCAAAACCCAGCGAGTTCTTCCGAGTCCCCCTACTCAGAGACAAAGGAAGATCCCCAATCAGGGTAAAACCTTATAAACAGAAAGAAAGGAATAGTACTCTGCTGGTGATACACACGGATAAAAAAAAACTAAACAATCGCTGAATAATATATTTAATATCCTAAATATCACATATGTAAAATGACACCTCTATAAACCAATACGTAGCTGGCCAGCCATAACAGGTGTAAAATATAATAATAAAAAACTACATAAAAGAAAAAACAAACAAATAAAAGCGTATATATCACTTTAGATATCCCACATATAAATACTAAAACAGGGATAAAACTATATAATAGCCATGTGTAGAGACCCCAGATATGGAGGGTCAAACAAGTGTCTGTTTCCAACAGATAATCACTCCTTGCAGCAAGTGAAAAAATCAATACAAGGGTGCAGAGATCACTGAAGTCCCGAAAGTGTGCGCACACTAGAACATATAAAGCCAGGAAAGGTGGGGCTGGAGGTAAGTATAGTAATAGTTATACTACACCGTCGTTCCTGTAGTGACTGAGAGATGAACGACCTCTTCAAACTGGTCCCCTGGACTATATCATAGACAGGCCCGTGGCTCACAGAGCAACTTGGGATCCGATAGCATAGGCTGGGTGGTAGGTCGATATACCAGCGTCCTTCCAAACCCAAATATATCACTCAGAATGTACTAAGTCTTATCCGGTCTTTTCCGGTCTCTCGGGCAAGCAAGCGAGCTTGTTTTGTGGCATGCAAGTTGGCACAACGTCTGGCAAAATAGCCTTTTAAAAAACAGAAAATTTTAAGAAATTGAACTAACCTGGTGTAATGCAATAGGTAACCAGTTTGGGCCACTGAGAAACACCACAGACAGACTTGTACATACCCCTGGCACATAATTCAGTTTGAGTCCAGCCTGGCCCAAATTGGTTTGGGCATGCAAGTATCACCAAGTCTGCAAAATAGCCATTTTTGCACATTTGAATAGAAACTGATGTATTGCATAGGTAAAACTGCTTGGGCCACTGAAAAAACACTGCAACAGACTTGTACATACCCCTGGACCTAATTCAGTTTAAGTCCAGCCTGGCCCAATTGGTTTTGGGCATGCAAGTTGGCACCAAAGTCTGCAAAATAGCCATTTTTTGCAATTTGAATAAGAAACTGGTGTATTGCAATAGGTAAAACCAGTTTGGGCCACTGAAAAACACCGCAGACACACATGTACATACCCCTGGCACATAATTCAGTTGAGTCCAGCCTGGCCCAAATTGGTTTTGGGCATGCAAGTTGGCACCCAAAGTCTGCAAAATAGCCATTTTTGCACATTTGAATAAGAAACTGATGTATTGGCAATAGGTAAACTGCTTTGGGCCACTGAAAAAAACACTGCAGACAGAACTTGTACATACCCCTGGCACCTAATTCAGTTAGTCCAGCCTGGCCCAAATTGGTTTTGGGCATGCAAGTTGGCACCAAAGTCTGCAAAATAGCCATTTTTTGCATTTGAATAAGAAACTGGTGTATTGCAATAGGTAAAATGCTTTGGGGCCACTGAAAAACACACCGCAGACACACATGTACATACCCCTGGCACATAATTCACTTGAGTCCAGCCTGGCCCAAATTGGTTTTGGGCATGCAGTTGGCACCAAAGTCTGCAAAATAGCCATTTTTGCACATTTGAATAAGAAACTGATGTATTGCAATAGGTAAACTGCTTTGGGCCACTGAAAAAACACTGCAGACAGACACGTACATACCCCTGGCACATAATTCATTTGAGTCCAGCCTGGCCAAATTGGTTTTGGGCATGCAAGTTGGCACCAAAGTCTGCAAAATAGCCATTTTGCCATTTGATAAGAAACTGGTGTATTGCAATAGGTAAACTGCTTTGGGCCACTGAAAAAACACTGCGACACGACACGTACATACCCCTGGCACATAATTCAGTTGAGTCCAGCCTGGCCCAAATTGGTTTTGGGCATGCAAGTTTATCACCAAAGTCTGCAAAATAGATTTTTGCACATTTGAATAAGAAACTGATGTATTGCAATAGGTAAACTGCTTTGGGCCACTGAAAAACACACTGCAGCAGACTTGTACATACCCCTGGCACATAATTCAGTTGAGTCCAGCCTGGCCCAAATTGGTTTTGGGCATGCAAGTTGGCACCAAAGTCTGCAAAATAGCCATTTTTGCACATTTGAATAAGAAACTGATGTATTGCAATAGGTAAAACTGTTTGGGCCACTGAAAAAAAACACTGCAGACAGATTGTACATACCCCTGGCACCTAATTCAGTTGAGTCCAGCCTGGCCCAAATTGGTTTTGGGCATGCAAGTTGGCACCAAAGTCTGCAAAATACATTTTTGCACATTTGAATAAGAAACTGGATGTATTGCAATAGGTAAAATGCTTTGGGCCACTGAAAAAACACCTGCAGACACACAATGTACATACCCCTGGCCATAATTCACGTTGAGTCCAGCCTGGCCCAAATTGTTTTTGGGCATGCAGTTGGCACCAAAGTCTTGCAAAATAAGCCATTTTTGCACATTTGAATAAGAAACTGATGTATTGCAATAGGTAAAACTGCTTTTGGGCCACTGAAAAAACACTGCAGACAGCACGTCATACCCTGGCACATAATTCAGTTGAGTCCAGCCTGGCCAAATTGGTTTTGGGCATGCCAGTTGGCACCAAAGTCTGCAAAATGCCATTTAGCCATTTGAATAAAAACTGTGTCGCAGTGTTTTTTCAGTGGCCCAAAGCAGTTTACCTATGCAATACTCAGTTTCTTATTCAAATGTGCAAAAATAGCTATTTTGCAGACTTTGGTGATAACTTGCATGCCCAAACATTTGGGCCAGGCTGGACTCAACTGAATTTGTGCCAGGGTATGTACGTGTGTGTCTGCAGTGTTTTTTCAGTGGCCCAAACAGTTTACCTATTGCAATACACCACCGACATACCCCTGGCACATATTCAGTTGATCCACCCTGGCCCCAATTGGTTTTGGGCATGCAAGTTATACCAAGTCTGCAAAATACTTTTTTGCACATTTGAATAAGAAACTGATTATTGCAATAGGTAAACTGCTTTGGGCCACTGAAAAAAACCTGCAGACAACTTGTACATACCCCTGGCACATAATTCAGTTGAGTCCAGCCTGGCCCAAATTGGTTTTGGGCATGCAAGTTGGCACCAAAGTCTGCAAAATAGCCATTTTTGCACATTTGAATAGAAACTGATGTATTGCAATAGGTAAACTGCTTTGGGCCACTGAAAAAACACTGCTCAGCAGACTTGTACATACCCTCGGCACCTAATTCAGTTGAGTCAACCTGGCCCAAATTTTGTTTTGGGCATGCAAGTTGGCACCAAAGTCTGCAAAATAGCCATTTTTGCATATTTGAATAAGAAACTGGTGTATTGCAATAGGTAAAATGCTTTGGGCCACTGAAAAAACACCGCAGACAACATGTACATACCCCTGGCACATAATTCACTTGAGTCCAGCCTGGCCCAAATTGGTTTGGGCATGCAAGTTGGCACCAAGTCTGCAAAATAACCATTTTTGCACATTTGAATAAGAAACTGATGTATTGCAATAGGTAAACATGCTTTGGGCCACTGAAAAAACACTGCGAACAGACACGTACATACCCCTGGCACATAATTCAGTTGAGTCCAGCCTGGCTCAAATTGGTTTTGGGCATGCAAGTTGGCACCAAAATCTGCAAAAAGCCATTTTAGCCATTTGAATAAGAAACTGGTGTATTGCAATAGGTAAAACTGCTTTGGGGCCACGAAAAAACACTGCAGACACACACGTACATACCCCTGGCACATAATTCATTTGAGTCCAGCCTGGCCCAAATTGGTTTTGGGCATGCAAGTTATCCACAAAGTCTGCAAAAAGTCTATTTTTGCACATTTGAATAAGAAACTGATGTATTGCAATAGGTAAACTGCTTTGGGCCACTGAAAAACACTGCAGACAGACTTGTACATACCCCTGGCACATAATTCGTTGAGTCAGCCTGGCCCAAATTGGTTTTGGGCATGCAATTTGCACCAAAGTCTGCAAAATAGCCATTTTAGGCCATTTGAATAAGAAACTGGTGTATTGCAATAGGTAAACTGCTTTGGGCCACTGAAAAACACTGCAGCAACACGTCATACCCTGGCACATCTGGCACATAATTCAGTTGAGTTCAGCCTGGCCCAATTGGTTTTGGGCATGCAAGTTATCACCAAAGTCTGCAAAATAGCCATTTTTTGCACATTTTGAATAAGAAACTGATGTATTGCAATAGGTAAACTGCTTTGGGCCACTGAAAAAACACTGCAGACAGACTTGTACATACCCCTGACCACATAATTCAGTTGATCCACCTGGCCCAAATTGGTTTTGGGCATGCAGTTATCACCAAAGTCTGCAAAATAGCCATTTTTGCACATTTGAATAAGAAACTGATGTATTGCAATAGGTAAACTGCTTTGGGCCACTGAAAAAACACTGCAACAGACTGTACATACCCCTGGCACCTAATTCAGTTAAGTCCAGCCTGGCCCAAATTGGTTTTTGGGCATGCAAGTTGGCACCAAAGTCTGCAAAATAGCCATTTTTGCATATTGAATAGAAAAAACTGGTGTATTGCAATAGGTAACCCTTTGGGCCACTGAAAAACACCGCAGACCACATGTACATACCCCTGGCACACTAATTCAGTTGAGTCTACCCTGGCCCAAATTGGTTTTGGGCATGCAAGTTGGCACCAAAGTCTGCAAAATAGCCATTTTTGCACATTTGAATAAGAAACTGATGTATTGCAATAGGTAAATGCTTTGGGCCACTGAAAAAACACTGCAGACAGACTGTACATACCCCTGGCACCTAATTCAGTTGAGTCCAGCCTGGCCCAAATTGGTTTTGGGCATGCAAGTTGGCACCAAATCTGCAAAATAGCCATTTTTGCATATTTGAATAAGAAACTGTGTATTGCAATAGGTAAATGCTTTGGGCCACTGAAAAAACACCGCAGACACACATGTACACACCCCTGGCACATAATTCATTGAGTCCAGCCTGGCCCAAATTGGTTTTGGGCATGCAAGTTGGCACCAAGTCTGCAAAATAACCATTTTTGCACATTTGAATAAGAAACTGATGTATTGCAATAGTAAACTGCTTTGGGCCACTGAAAAAACACTGCAGACAGACACGTACATACCCCTGGCACATAATTCAGTTGAGTCCAGCCTGGCCCAAATTGGTTTTGGGCATGCAAGTTGGCACCAAAGTCTGCAAAATAGCCATTTTAGCCATTTGAATAAGAAACTGGTGTATTGCAATAGGTAAACTGCTTTGGGCCACTGAAAAAACACTGCAGACACACACGTACATACCCCTGGCACATAATTCAGTTGAGTCCAGCCTGGCCCAAATTGGTTTTGGGCATGCAAGTTATCACCAAAGTCTGCAAAATAGCTATTTTTGCACATTTGAATAAGAAACTGATGTGTCATAGGTAAACTGCTTTGGGCCACTGAAAAAACACTGCAGACAGACTTGTACATACCCCTGGCACATAATTCAGTTGAGTCCAGCCTGGCCCAAATTGGTTTTGGGCATGCAAGTTTGCACCAAAGTCTGCAAATAGCCATTTTTGCATATTTGAATAAGAAACTGGTGTATTTCAATAGGTAAACTGCTTTGGGCCACTGAAAAAAAACACCGCAGACACACATGTACATACCCCTGGCACATAATTCAGTTGAGTCCAGCCTGGCCCAAATTGGTTTTGGGCATGCAAGTTGGCACCAAAGTGTGCAAAATAGCCTTTTTTGCACATTTGAATAAGAAACTGATGTATTGCAAATGGTAAAACCGCTTTGGGCCACTGATAAAACACTGCAGACAGACTTGTACATACCCCTGGCACATAATTCAGTTGAGTCCACCTGGCCCAATTGGTTTTTGGCGCATGCAAGTTGGCACCAAAGTCTGCAAAATAGCCTTTTTTGCACATTTGAATAATAAACTGATGTATTTCAATAGTAAACTGCTTTGGGCCACTGAAAAAACACTGCAGACAGACTTGTACATACCCCAGGCACATAATTCAGTTGAGTCCAGCCTGGCCACAATTGGTTTTTGGGCATGCAGTTGGCACCAAAGTCTGCAAAAGCCATTTTTGCACATTTGAATAAGAAACTGATGTATTGCAATAGGTAAACTGCTTTGGGCCACTGAAAAAACAACTGCAGACAGACACGTACTACCCTGGCACATAATTCAGTTGAGTCCAGCCTGGCTCCAAATTGGTTTTGGGCATGCAAGTTGGCACCAAAGTCTGCAAAATAGCCATTTTTGCCATTTGAATAAGAAACTGATGTATTGCAATAGGTAAACTGCTTTGGGCCACTGAAAAAACACTGCAGACAGACTTGTACATACCCCTGGCACCTAATTCAGTTAGTCCAGCCTGGCCCAAATTGGTTTTGGGCATGCAAGTTGGCACCAAGTCTGCAAAATAGCCATTTTTGCATATTTGAATAAGAAACTGGTGTATTGCAATGGTAACCAGTTTGGGCCACTGAAAACACGCAACCCCAAATGTACATACCCCTGGCACATAATTCAGTTGAGTCTAGCCTGGCCCAAATTGGTTTTGGGCATGCAAGTTGGCACCAAAGTCTGCAAAATAGCCATTTTTGCCATTTGAATAAGAACTGATGTATTGCAATAGGTAAACTGCTTGGGCCACTGAAAAAACACTGCAGACAGACTTGTACATACCCCTGGCACCTAATTCAGTTGAGTCCAGCCTGGCCCAAATTGGTTTTGGGCATGCAAGTTGGCACCAAAGTCTGCAAAATAGCCATTTTTGCATATTTGAATAAGAAACTGGTGTATTGCAATAGGTAAAATGCTTTGGGCCACTGAAAAAAACCGCACCCTGTACATACCCCTGGCACATAATTCACTTGAGTCCAGCCTGGCCCAAATTGGTTTTGGGCATGCAAGTTGGCACCAAAGTCTGCAAAATAACCATTTTTGCACATTTGAATAAGAAACTGATGTATTGCAATAGGTAAACTGCTTTGGGCCACTGAAAAAACACTGCAGACAGACACGTACATACCCCTGGCACATAATTCAGTTGAGTCCAGCCTGGCTCAAATTGGTTTTGGGCGCAAGTTGGCACCAAAGTCTGCAAAATAGCCATTTAGCCATTTGAATAAGAAACTGGTGTATTGCAATAGGTAAACTGCTTTGGGTCCACTGAAAAACACTGCAGCACACACGTACATACCCCTGGCACATAATTCAGTTGAGTCCAGCCTGGCCCAAATTGGTTTTGGGCATGCAAGTTATCACCAAATCTGCAAAATAGCATTTTTGCACATTTGAATAAGAACTGATGTATTGCAATAGTAAACTGCTTTGGGCCACTGAAAAAACACTGCGACAGACTTGTACATACCCCTGGCACATAATTCATTGAGTCCAGCCTGGCCCAAATTGGTTTTGGGCATGCAAGTTGGCACCAAAGTCTGCAAAATAGCCATTTTTGCATATTTGAATAAGAAACTGGTGTATTTCAATAGGTAAACTGCTTTGGGCCACTGAAAAAACACCGCAGACACACATGTACATACCCCTGGCACATAATTCAGTTGAGTCCAGCCTGGCCCAAATTGGTTTTGGGCATGCAAGTTGGCACCAAAGTGTGCAAAATAGCCATTTTTGCACATTTGAATAAGAAACTGATGTATTGCAATAGGTAAACCGCTTTGGGCCACTGATAAAACACTGCAGACAGACTTGTACATACCCCTGGCACATAATTCAGTTGAGTCCAACCTGGCCCAAATTGGTTTTGGGCATGCAAGTTGGCACCAAAGTCTGCAAAATAGCCATTTTTGCACATTTGATATAAACTGATGTATTTCAATAGTAAACTGCTTTGGGCCACTGAAAAAACACTGCAGACAGACTTGTACATACCCCAGGCACATAATTCAGTTGAGTCCAGCCTGGCCTAAATTGGTTTTTGGGCATGCAAGTTGGCACCAAGTCTGCAAAATAGCCATTTTTGGACATTTGAATAAGAAACTGATGTATTGCAATAGGTAAACTGCTTTGGGCCACTGAAAAAACACTGCAGACACACACGTACATACCCCTGGCACATAATTCAGTTGAGTCCAGCCTGGCCCAAATTGGTTTTGGGCATGCAAGTTGGCACCAAAGTCTGCAAAATAGCCATTTTTGCACATTTGAATAAGAAACTGATGTATTGCAATAGGTAAACTGCTTTGGGCCACTGAAAAAACACTGCAGACAGACTTGTACATACCCCTGGCACCTAATTCAGTTGAGTCCAGCCTGGCCCAAATTGGTTTTGGGCATGCAAGTTGGCACCAAAGTCTGCAAAATAGCCATGTTTGCATATTTGAATAAGAAACTGGTGTATTGCAATAGGTAAACTGCTTTGGGCCACTGAAAAAACACCGCAGACACACATGTACATACCCCTGGCACATAATTCCTTGAGTCCAGCCTGGCCCAAATTGGTTTTGGGCATGCAAGTTGGCACCAAAGTCTGCAAAATACCATTTTTGCACATTTGAATAAGAAACTGATGTATTGCAATAGGTAAACTGCTTTGGGCCACTGAAAAACACTGCAGACAGACACGTACATACCCCTGGCACATATTCAGTTGAGTCCAGCCTGGCCCAAATTGGTTTTGGGCATGCAAGTTGGCACCAAAGTCTGCAAAATAGCCATTTTAGCCATTTGAATAGAAACTGGTGTATTGCAATAGGTAAACTGCTTTGGGCCACTGAAAAAACACCTGCAGACAGACTTGTACTACCCCTGGCACATAATTCAGTTGAGTCCAGCCTGGCCCAAATTGGTTTTGGGCATGCAATGTTGGCACCAAATCTGCAAATAGCCATTTTGCACATTTGAATAAGAAACTGGTGTATTGCAATAGGTAAACCGCTTTGGGCCACTGAAAAAACACTGCGACAGACTTGTACATACCCCTGGCACATAATTCAGTTGAGTCCAGCCTGGCCCAACTGGTTTACCTATTGCAATAAACCAGTTTCTTATTCAAATGTGCAAAATGGCGTTTTGCAGAGTTTGGTGCCAACTTGCATGCCCAAAACCAATTTGGGCCAGGCTGGACTCAACTGAATTATATGCCAGGGGTATGTAGAAGTCTGTCTGCAGTGTTTTTTCAGTGGCCCAAAGCAGTTTACCTATTGCAATACACCAGTTTCTTATTCAAATGGCTAAAATGGCTATTTTGCAGACTTTGGTGCCACTTGCATGCCAAAACCATTTGGGCCAGGCTGGACTCAACTGAATTATATGCCAGGGTATGTACAAGTCTGTCTGCAGTGTTTTTTCAGTGGCCCAAGCAGTTTACCTATTGCAATACATCAGTTTCTTATTCAAATGTGCAAAAATGGTTATTTTGCAGACTTTGGTGCCAACTTGCATGCCCAAAACCAATTTGGGCCAGGCTGGACTCAACTGATTATGTGTCAGGGGTATGTACAAGTCTGTCTGCAGTGTTTTTTCAGTGGCCCAAGCAGTTTCCCTATTGCAATACATCATGTTTCTTATTCAAATGTGCAAAAATAGCTATTTTGCAGACTTTGGTGCCAACTTGCATGCCCAAAACCAATTTGGGCCAGGCTGGACTCAACTGAATTATGTGCCAGAGTATGTACAGTCTGTCTGCAGTGTTTTTTTAGTGGCCCAAAGAGTTTACCTATTGCAATACACCAGTTTCTTATTCAAATGTGCAAAATGGCTGTTTTGCAGACTTTGGTGCCAACTTGCATGCCCAAAACCAATTTGGGCCAGGCTGGACTCAACTGAATTATGTGCCAGGGGTATGTCTGTCTGTCTGCGGAGTTTTTTTTCAGTGGCCCAAACTGGTTTACCTATTGCAATACACCAGTTTCTTATTCAAATGGCTAAAAATGGCTATTTGGCAGACTTTGGTGCCAACTTGCATGCCCAAAACCAATTTGGGCCAGGCTGGACTCAACTGAATTATGTGCCAGGGGTATGTACAACTCTGTGTGCAGTGTTTTTTCAGTGGCCCAAAGCATTTACCTATTGCAATCATCAGTTTCTTATTCAAATGTGCAAAAATAGCTATTTTGCAGACTTTGGTGCCAACTTGCATGCCCAAAACCAATTTGGGCCAGGCTGGACTCAACTGAATTATATGCCAGGGTATGTACAAGTCTGTCTGCGTGTTTTTTCAGTGGCCCAAAGCAGTTTACCTATTGCAATACTCAGTTTCTTATTCAAATGTGCAAAATGGCTATTTTGCAGACTTTGGTGCCAACTTGCATGCCCAAAACCAATTTGGGCCAGGCTGGACTCAACTGAATTATGTGCCAGGGGTATGTACAAGTCTGTCTGCAGTGTTTTTTTTCAGTGGCCCAAAGCAGTTTACACTATTGCAATACATCAGTTTCTTATTCAAATGTGCAAAAATAGCTATTTTGCAGACTTTGGTGCCAACTTGCATGCCCAAAACAATTTGGGCCAGGCTGGACTCAACTGAATTAGTGCCAGGAGTATGTACAAGTCTGTCTGCAGTGTTTTTTTAGTGGCCCAAAGCAGTTTACCTATTGCAATACACCAGTTTTCTTATTCAAATGTGCAAAATGGCTATTTTGCAGACTTTGGTGCCATTGCATGCCCAAAACCAATTTGGGCCAGGCTGGACTCAACTGAATTATGTGCCAGGGGTATGTACGTGTCTGTCTGCGGAGTTTTTTTCAGTGGCCCAAACTGGTTTACCTATTGCAATACACCAGTTTCTTATTCAAATGGCTAAAATGGCTATTTGGCAGACTTTGGTGCCAACTTGCATGCCCAAAACCAATTTGGGCCAGGCTGGACTCAACTGAATTATGTGCCAGGGGTATGTACAACTCTGTGTGCAGTGTTTTTTCATGTGGCCCAAACAGTTTACCTATTGCAATACATCAGTTTTCTTATTCAAATGTGAAAAATAGCTATTTTGCAGACTTGGTGCCAACTTGCATGCCCAAACCAATTTGGGCCAGGCTGGACTCAACTGAATTATGTGCCAGGGGTATGTACAAGTCTGTCTGCAGTGTTTTTTTAGTGGCCCAAAGCAGTTTACCTATTGCAATACACCAGTTTCTTATTCAAATGTGCAAAAATGGCTATTTTGCAGACTTTGGTGCCAACTTGCATGCCCAAAACCAATTTGGGCCAGCTGGACTCAACTGAATTATGTGCCAGGGTATGTACGTGTCTGTCTGGGTGTTTTTTTCAGTGGCCCAAACTGGTTTACCTATTGCAATACATCAGTTTTCTTATTCAAATGTGCAAAAATAGCTATTTTGCAGACTTTGGTGCCAACTTGCATGCCCAAACCAATTTGGGCCAGCTGGACTCAACTGAATTATGTGCCAGGAGTATGTACAAGTCTGTCTGCAGTGTTTTTTTAGTGGCCCAAAGCCTTTACCTATTGCAATACACCAGTTTCTTATTCAAATGTGGCAAAAATGGCTATTTTGCAGACTTTGGTGCCAACTTGCATGCCCAAAACCAATTTGGGCCAGGCTGGACTCAACTGAATTATGTGCCAGGGGTATGTACGTGTCTGTCTGCGGAGTTTTTTCAGTGGCCCAAACTGGTTTACCTATTGCAATACACCATTTCTTATTCAATGGCTAAAATGGCTATTTGGCAGACTTTGGTGCCAACTTGCATGCCCAAAACCAATTTGGGCCAGGCTGGACTCAACTGAATTATGTGCCAGGGGTATGTACAACCTGTGTGCAGTGTTTTTTCAGTGGCCCAAAGCAGTTTACCTATTGCAATACATCATTTCTTATTCAAATGTGGCAAAATAGCTATTTTGCAGACTTTGGTGCCAACTTGCATGCCCAAAACCATTTGGGCCAGGCTGGACTCAACTGAATTATGTGCCAGGGGTATGTACAAGTCTGTCTGCAGTGTTTTTTTGTGGCCCAAAGCAGTTTACCTATTGCAATACACCAGTTTCTTATTCAAATGTGCAAAAGGCTATTTTGCAGACTTTGGTGCCAACTTGCATGCCCAAAACCAATTTGGGCCAGGCTGGACTCAACTGAATTATGTGCCAGGGGTATGTACGTGTCTGTCTGCGGTGTTTTTTCAGTGGCCCAACTGGTTTTACCTATTGCAATACACCAGTTTCTTATTCAAATGGCTAAAATGGCTATTTGGCAGACTTTGGTGCCAACTTGCATGCCAAACCAATTTGGGCCAGGCTGGACTCAACTGAATTATGTGCCAGGGGTATGTACAACTCTATGTGCAGTGTTTTTTTCAGTGGCCCAAAGCAGTTTACCTATTGTAATACATCAGTTTTCTTCTTCAAATGTGCAAAAATAGCTATTTGCATACTTTGGTGCCAACTTGCATGCCCACAAACCAATTTGGGCCAGGCTGGACTCAACTGAATTATGTGCCAGGGGTATGTACAAGTCTGTCTGCAGTTTTTTTTAGTGGCCCAAAGCAGTTTACCTATGCAATACACCAGTTTCTTATTCAAATGTGCAAAATGGCTATTTTGCAGACTTTGGTGCCAACTTGCATGCCCAAAACCAATTTGGGCCAGGCTGGACTCAACTGAATTATGTGCCAGGGGTATGTACAAGTCTGCTGCAGTGTTTTTTCAGTGGCCCAAAGCAGTTTACCTATTGCAATACATCAGTTTCTTATTCAAATGTGCAAAAATACTATTTTGCATACTTTGGTGCCAACTTGCTGCCCAAAACCAATTTGGGCCAGGCTGGACTCAACTGAATTATGTGCCAGGGTAGTACAAGTCTGTCTGCAGTGTTTTTTTAGTGGCCCAAAGCAGTTTACCTATTGCAATACACCAGTTTCTTATTCAAATGTGCAAAAATGGCTATTTTGCAGACTTTGGTGCCAACTTGCATGCCCAAAACCAATTTGGGCCAGGCTGGATCAACTGAATTATGTCCAGGGGTATGTACAAGTCTGTCTGCAGTGTTTTTTTCAGTGGCCCAAACGGTTTACCTATTGCAATACATCAGTTTCTTATTCAAATGTGCAAAATAGGCTGTGAAGTTCTCATTCATCCAGGCCATGGTATATCTTGTTGTATTCAATTAGATAACGGACTTGAAATGTAGTTCTTGAAGACGTTTCGCTAGTCATCCGACTGGCTTTCTCAATTCAGAATGACTTGTACAAGAATCTGTGCAATTTATGTACCCTGGAAAATCCCAATTAGCATATCAACACAGGTGTTTAAGGGCGTGATTAGATAGTGGCTAAGAGGTGTTATAGGAACGCCCAGAGTAAGGTGTTAAAACAGCATTGTACATGGCAGACAGTTGGTGTCGACCCCCCCACCTCTATTAGGCTTGGTTCTTTATTTTCACATAAATGCCCCCTTAACACCTCTCTTGAACCAGTCCACATTCCTTTCGCCAGTATGTTAACATTACAATCTTCAAAGGTATGTCCTTAAGCCACCAAGGAGGCTGTTGACATGGTGAGAAAATGGCTGGGCCAAGACAGCACTCTTACCAGCAGAACTGATCTCAACCCAGAACAGGTGTGTTCCTTGTTGGACTTGTGCTGAATACCACCTATTTCAATACAGGGATAGTTCTATAAGCAAAAAACATGGATGTGCTATGGGTCTCCAGTTTCACCTATTGTGGCCAACCTTTACATGGAGGAGGTAGAAACACAGGCGCTTAATACCTTTAAGGGCATAGCACCCCAGCCACTGGTTCAGATATGTTGATGACAGCTGGGTTTAAAATCCACCAGAAGGGAGTCAACTTTCACAGAACACATAATGCGGTGGACCAAAACATTAAATTCACAAGGAAGAGGTACAAAACAACAAACTGGCTTTCTTCTGACTGCTTGGTAGAAACTAAGGAGAATGGTAACTGGAAGTAGAGGTTTATAGAAACCAAACACACAGATCAGTATTTGATGTTTGGACTCCCACCACCCTTTAGATCACAAACTGGGTGTCATCAGAACCCTGCACACACAGAGATGAAAACACCCCACTAGCACAGAGCAAGGCGAAAGAAAAAACATCTCATAGGACCCATAAACTTGTGGATATCCACACTGGGCCTTTGTCAAAGAAGTAGAAGGAAAGGAAAGAACAACGAATACCAACAGTGAAGGGGAAAGCAAGACAGAGGAAGAACATGGTCACACCCTATGTAGGCAGGGGTCTCCGAGAAATTAAGAAGAATTTTCAAAAACATCGTATCCTCTGTCTGCTTTAAACCGAACAACACACTGAGGCAGCAATTGGTACAATCCAAAGACCCAATACCTAAACACAAGAGAAGCGACTCACTATATGCAGTGCAGTGCAGTGAAGAATGCTCTGATTTGTATGTGGGGGAGACCAAACAGCAACTGCATCAACGTATGGCCCAGCACAGAGAGCCAATTCCTCGGTCAGGACTCAGCCGGTATCTGCATCTTAAGGATAAGGACATACCTTTGAAGATTGTAATGTTAACATACTGGCGAAGGAATGTGACTGGTTCAAGAGAGGTGTTAAGGAGGCCATTTATGTGAAAATAAAGAAACCAGCCTAAATAGAGGTGGGGGGGTTCGACACCAACTGTCTGCCATGTACAATGCTGTTTTAACACCTTACTCTGGGCATTCCTATAAAACCTCTTAGCCACTATCTAATCACACCCTTAACACCTGGCTGTGATATGCTCAATTGGGATTTTCAGGGTACATAATTGCCACAGATTCTTGTACAAGTCATTCTGATTGAGAAAGCCAGTCGTATGACTAGCGAAACGTCTTCAAGAACTACATTTCAAGTCCAGTTGATCTAATTGAATACAACAGATATGTGCAAAAATAGCTTTTTGCAGACTTTGGTGCCAAAGACAGTCTGTCTGCAGTGTTTTTTTCAGTGGCCCCAAACTGGTTTACCTATTGCAATACACCAGTTCTTATTCAAATGGCTAAAATGGCTATTTTGCAGACTTTGGTGCCAACTTGCATGCCAAAAAACCAATTTGGGGCCAGGCTGGACTCAACAGAATTATGTGTGCCAGGGGTATGTACAAGTCTGTCTGCGGTTTTTTTTCAGTGGCCCAAACTGGTTTACCCTATTGCAATACACCAGTCTCTTATTCAAATGGCTAAAATGGCTATTTTGCAGACTTTGGTGCCAACTTGCATGCCCAAAACCAATTTGGGCCAGGCTGGACTCAACTGAATTATGTGTCAGGGGTATGTAACAACTCTGTCTGCGGTGTTTTTTCAGTGGCCAAAAGCGGTTTACCTATTGCAATACATCAGTTTCTTATTCAAATGTGCAAAAATGGCTATTTTGCAGACTTTGGTGCCAACTTGAATGCCCAAAACCAATTTGGGCCAGGCTGGACTCAACTGAATTATGTGCCAGGGGTTGTACAAGTCTGTCTGCGGTGTTTTTTCAGTGGCCCAAACTGGTTTACCTATTGCAATACACCAGTTTCTTATTCAAATGGCTAAAATGGCTATTTTGCAGACTTTGGTGCCAACTTGCATGCCCAAACAAATTTGGGCCAGGCTGACTCAACTAAATTATGTGCAGGGTATGTACAAGTCTGTCTGCTGTGTTTTTTCAGTGGCCCAAACTGGTTTACCTATTGCAATACACCAGTTTCTTATTCAATGGCTAAAATGGCTATTTTGCAGACTTTGGTGCCAACTTGCATGTCCCAAAACTAATTTGGGCCAGGCTGGACTCAACTGAATTATGTGCGGGGTATGTACAAGTCTGTCTGTGGTGTTTTTTCAGTGGCCCAAACGGTTTTACCTATTGCAATACACCAGTTTCTTATTCAAATGGCTAAAATGGCTATTTTGCAGACTTTGGTGCAACTTGCATGCCCAAAACCAATTTGGGCCAGGCTGGACTCAACTGAATTATGTGCCAGGGGGTTTATGTACAAAGTCTGTCTGCGGTGTTTTTTCAGTGGCCCCAACTGGTTTACCCTATTGCAATACACCAGTTTCTTATTCAAATGTGCAAAAATAGCTATTTTGCAGACTTTGGTGCCAACTTGCATGCCCAAAACCAATTTGGGCCAGGCTGGACTCACTGAATTATGTGCCCAGGGTATGTACAAGTCTGTCTGCAGTGTTTTTTCAGTGGCCCAAACTGGTTTTACCTATTGCAATACACCATTTTCTATTCAAATGGCTAAATGGCTATTTTGCAGACTTTGGTGCAACTTGCATCCCAAAACCAATTTGGGCCAGGCTGGACTCAACTGAATTATGTGCCAGGGGTATGTACAGTCTGTCTGCGGTGTTTCTTCAGTGGCCCAAAGCGGTTAACCTCTATTGCAATACATCAGTTTCTTATTCAAAATCCGAATAAGAAACCAACTTCAGTCTGTGAATAAGAAACCACACTGAAAAAGAAACCAACTTTTTTGAATAAGAAACCAACTTCAGCTAGTCTGCATAACACCTGTAATGTTGGTCGCAAATTAATTGGGCTGGGTCATTTTTCAGAACGTCACAGAACAGTCTAATAAGTCTAAGTCTAATAAGTGCATGCTAGCAACAAGATCCAGAATTCTCACACACAGATTGCCTGGGGTTATAGCTAAAGAAAAGCAATAACCTAGCAGAAGAAAAAAAAGATACCATTGTTCTTATTAACAGTGAAATACACACATTTTTAGAAGATAGTTTCCAGTTTTACAGTTTTCACTGTACAAAAAACCCTTTCCAAACCTGAAAGATTCTTCACTTGCAATTTTGAGGGATGTCATAGCTACCCTGAAATGATTGTTTGGTGAACAATGTGCCAAAGCGATGGTATTAAGAGAATGTATATTAAGTCACAAATGGGTAAATACCATATTGTTTAAGTAATAGATAAAGGTTTTGTGGTTTTATGAACTGAATAACTTTATATACAAAAGACAATTCAAGTATCAATAAAGTATCTTACAATTGTGGCTTCCATTTTTGAGGAACACCTCTTAGAATGGAGGGGAAGTTAAGGGAGATGGATACCGCCAATAAGATCATTGAATACAAGTCAGCAGTATCATGGCTGTCAGTTCAAAACATTCCAGATTTGAGCAAATATCTTTGGAAGAACTCTTTCACAAAAAGCATTTTATGGTAATTTAGTGTGGCATTCATTTAAGTTTCCCATGGTGTTGTAGTCTGAGTCTAGAGCCATCCATTTTAAGTATTATATATATTTTTATGCACAGAACAAATTTCACTCAGAAAGATTGTGATTTTCAGTCCATTGCTCTTCATCAAGCACACCTTATATTCATATTTCACCTTTGAGTGGTATAGATTGACCATTTTAAGTTGGAGAGGCATATGATGACATGCTGCCAGCATCTCACATCAAGCTATCTTGTTCCCCCAGCACTCCTCAATCTGGGTAGAGTAGGTGCAAGCTTGTACATTCACTTCTATACATAGCTCACAACTGTCCCGTTTTACTGGTCTTTGTCCTAATGTCCCGGCAAGCCCCCCCCCCCCCATTTTCCCTGTATTGTTTTCCTAATTTGTACCATTCTAGCCATGTCAGGGTATAATACAAAAACATTTTTTAAAACTGTCCAGCCGGTACGGCAAGAAGCTATATGAAGTGGAGTTCTAAAGGCATGAGGCAAGAATGTGCACTGATCTGACTCAAGTCAGTGAACTAAAGAATCACTTTACAGTATAGGTCGGTAAGGCTTTGGAAGACACTACCTTGCTCTTGTTTATGTTGCTGCCTGGGGGAAAGTAATTAGCTTCAGTCTGGTATTCATATCCGCTGAACCTCCATACTTTTGATGTACTTTCAGTTTCCTGTCCTTCTCAACGGTTAGATTTTTATTTGCCCCGACAGTCTGGGAGCATTTGAAGAAGACTAAAAGCACATTATGGTATGGGGATTACATGGAATCATAAACTCAGCCGTGTTTCCGCATGCCCATCCAGGCAATTAGCCACAGCCAATGTGCCTCAGTTCATGTAGGCCAGAGTTAAGTCAGCCCTGTCTGTAACGGTTATCGCACACAACATACAGTTTGAAAATTAACATGCAACATGTAAAATGGTGAATGTGTCTTTAAATGGGCGTACCCTAACAAAGCAAATTTCCACTCACTCACCACACTCCCCATCTGTCCCTCTTCCCATTGGAAAATGTTGCGAGGTTTTATAGTTTCAATTACAACCCACAAGATAGACACCCCTTAATAACTTCTGTCTTTTCTTTTTTACATGCCCACATAAACTTTATCGAGAAAGTGCAATTTTTCGGATCACACCTTGATACTTTGTCGGGCCAACAAGAACCACAGCAATGTTTCCTTTTAGTCAACGACAGCTATGGCCCATGATGTAACATACTTAAAATACATCCGTTACCCTGACAAATTTCTTTAAAATGTGCATGAAGATACATGATTAAAAAAAACAGTTTTAAACAAACAGAGATCTCACATTATCAATCTTTATTTAAAAAACCTTTGTGTTAAGGCTGTCCAGTTTTCCGAATTCCATATAAATTCATCAGCTTAGAAGTTTCTTCTGTCACTACGCAGTCACTCTGTGATGCCTTTGTCACTGCGCAGATCAGCCTTTACCTAGCTGTGAGGGACCGGTCCTTGTAAGGTTAGAAGCATTTAGCGTAAGTTTAGTAAACAAAAATGTGTTTGGGGGGCCTTAAGGCAGCAGTATAAATTTAATTATTAGTGTGGGGCTAGGCGCACACTAGTCATTCTCTATAAACAATCTCGCATTTTGGTGATCTGTTAGTGCCTGGACCAGGCATGGCAGTCATGTCAATATGGGTGGATCATACTGTATTACTGCTTTGCAAACTATTTTTCAGGAGTGCATGTCAATCACAACATTTTTATTTTTTTAAAGTCACTATGTTGCTCCGATGCAATATTTTCAGCAAACAGTGCATACAGGGCGGTAACGTGTGAAATGTGCGCCATATCGCGGAGTGCTTTGCGTTGGTCGCAGCTAAAGGTGGATTTTTTAAGAAAGGAAATTCAAAATAAGGTAGAGAATATCTGTCATTTTTACGTTCCCTATAATAGGCAACTACTTGGCTATTGAAATAAATTCAACTTAAGACTAAGAGTGAATACAGTTATCTACGCTCGGCTGTCAATCACAGGGATGTATGCACTGCTGCTTTTTAGTTTATTAATGAAGTCCCCCCCCCCCCCTTGGCACATTGCCAGGTTAAAAAAAAGCTGGTCATGTGATCTGGGTTAGGTCTGTGTAAGATCCTTGGTGCAGTGTACAGGAAAGGACGTTGAAGGAGAAGGATATGGGATAGAGAAATAAGGTAGTGAAAGGCAAACATAAGGAAGTCAATGCACTGCCAGCAGTAGCAAGTATTAAGATCAAGCCATCAAAACAGTTGCCTTTCAAATATATACAGGCTTTGATTTACAGTCAGTATTGTATTTCAAAGTTTCAGGATCTGTAAGTACATGAAGAGTATAAATAGTATCCATGTGGTTGGTTGGGGGTTATTTATGTGCCCACAGTTTGCTCAGACATTTAGGCAAAACACAAGGGGCTATGTACGAGAGCCGTTAATCTCTATTTGTGTTTTTAAAGTCGCAATTAACGTATGTACAAAAGTTAATTGGCTTTGAGACAAATTAATGGCAGTTGTGATGGTAACGCAAAACTCTGTGCACGCACCAATTGTCTCTTTATAGATGAATTTTAATGTCAGTAGCTATCTGGTGATTTGAATGGTTACCCCTTTGCCATGCCCTGAGATATGCTGTCGCATTAGCAGCTCTCGTGTGCATAGTCCTAAAAGCATTTTCACAGTGATACGCAGTGTCATAACTTCCGTGGGGTATCACTAATTGAAAAATGTAGAAGGGTAAGGGGGAGCAACAGAATGAGATTTTAAGCCTAATACAGCACATGTTAAAACAAGCATATTTCTATTCTTATTGATGTATATGTTGTACAATTATATTATATATATATATATAATATTATACACCACTAGCATAGTACCCCGGCGTTGCCTCGGTTTGAAGATGACGCCTCCAGACTGCAACCAAATTCAACAAACTCGCATCACCCATTTCTAATCAAACGGCTTCCTATCAAATCACTGATCCACCAAATGCCGCTGCCTTATTTGCTCTTCCTCGCATCTCTAGCTACAAAATGCTGCGTGCACTAGTCCTTATTAATGCGCCCGCGTCTTGACTAGGACTGCAACTTCTTCTAGCTTGTCTGCTCCGGTCCTGTCACTCCTCTCCTCTTCAGTCCTTATAAAGCTGGGCAGCTCGGATCAGTCTCACTCTTTCCAAAAGAGAAACCCACAACCTGGATACTCGCATACATAGGTGTACTGAGAATCATATTCAATACGCCTATCTTTTAATCTTTAAAAATCCCTTCTTCTACTACACTCCTGTATATCTCTTCTCTCCTTGGTCCCTCTGTCTCGACGAAGAAGGAAATCTTCTCTACAAACGCCTAATAACACGGGGGGGGGGGTGCTTCTCATTCTCACTTGCTGCTCCCTACCTTTGGAACTCTCTCCCTCTTTCACTTCGAGTCAGGTAACTATCCTACATAGACTTTCCAATCTAGACTGTTATCCTATCCTTGCTGACGCACCAGCAGCAACAATGATTGTTAGGCCATCTCAAAGCTCTGCACATTATTCGATTCACGCACATATAGCACACACTGAGGTTCATTAACTTAAAATGTGGGCAAAAGGGGGTCGGAGGCAATTTTAAAATGTGTAAAGAGCCTATATCTTTTCCTTCAAGCCGACTCTTATACCTAAGGTCCTGGAAGTCTATCAGGAAATTGGTCCTCATACGTTTTAAAGTTTTCTGGAACATATAAACATACAAGACACCATACATAATTGACTTTATATTATATATATATATATATAATTATATAATATATATCATATATTATATATACAGCTTAAGGCAAACTAAGTTTTTGGCATATTACTTAGGGCTTAGGATATTTTCTGCGCACGATTTCCGTGTACGCTAACACATGCGCATATGTAAAGAGTATGTAAGAGCCCACTATGGTCGCCCTCCTTGGGCTGTGCTTTTGTGCGCGTTATCGTCCGTGCATGCGATCGCCATTTTTGGTGCGCATCCGCATGCCGCTGCCATAGGGCAATACAACAAAGTGAAGCGGCCAGCGGATGGTAGCATTCTCGAATAGTGCAATCAGTACTAGTCGCGCCACCATGATTCACGCGCGCCTCCTTCACTGTGTAATATGGGGGCCTTGGCCCTTAACCATTAAATGAAATTGTAGATTGTAGAATATTCACATTCCAGTGAATAGTGCTAATGGACTTAGAGAATCATTTGTATTTTAAGGTATGTCCATGCGTATTTTATAACTTTATTTTTTAACTTAAAACCACGCGTCCGCAGTTGTCTCTGACAGTTCTTCGACGCTCGCACATCCTCTACCGCACCTGTGGCGCGATGCCTGCACAGTGTTAAAGGACTGGGATGCGTGGAGTCTCTCTGCAGAGTAGCTGAAGCCAATCCGGTAAGTTCTCCGCTGCACGATTTACTAAGACCAGGATGGTAAAGATATGCCTGTACCTTTCCTGCTTCTTCAGTAAGAAAGTACAAAGAAAGTTATAACATACGATGGTTACCTACCCTTATAAACAAATAGATGGTTTTTATAAACTGTAATGATGCTTAAAGTATTGTGGCATTGTATAGAGCGAGCGACTGGGGCTAAGTAGGTCTTACCTGTCTTCTCCTATCGTTTATTGAAACGCTGGAGGTAAGCAAACAGCTCCTTTCCTGTCCCACCTCCCAATTTTCAATAAAACTAAAAATGGAACTAGGGAGGCCAAACTTTATTTTGCAGTGGAGATACCCTTAAATCAATAAAAAATGCCCTCTAATCCTTTTAGATTTCACAAATAGTTGGCAGCAAAGGCTTATGTACCGCTAACCGCAATAATAACCTTGCCCATGAAACACTCATGAGCGGGATATTCATCCCCAATCTATCTCGCTCAGCTGTCTTCTTTATGAGTTAATGAGCTCTTAGGGAGCTTGCACATTCATAGGACATAAGTCAGGGTACAGCTCAAATTCAGGGGTAATGACTCCGCTGTAGTGGTTTCCCTATAGTTAAATGCTGACAGACTAGACGTGCATTGAGGTTAAACGCAGAAGAACTCAGTTTCAAAGTTTTAGCATCATTATGTGCATTATCTTCTATGTCTATGTATACATCCTTCATCGTCTTTATGTAGTGACAGTTAACGCCAATCACCGGCAGTTCTCAAGAAGGAATAATCTAATTGCATAGTCCGATATAGAATACTTGAGCATTCTATATATAACAGCTATTGAACATATCCTAAGCATCAACATGGAATTGTTAAACTAGGCTTTTAAAAGAGCACGAGCTGGCTCCAGTTTATTGAGAGACAATAGATCAAAAATTGGAAGGACTAAGACGCCCTACCTCCGCATAGAACCCACTATAGAAACACTCAACACAATCGACTGTAAAAGGGATCAATCTTCTGTGCTTCAATTATAATATTTCAAGACTTAATTATGTATAATGCAATTAGTATTTTTTTTATAAATATAATCATTTCAACAACTTAGAGTTAACTAATGTGTTGTACTAAAATAATTTAAGCATAGAATGTAAATGGCATCCTCTATTCTTATCCGCATAATTATATTTAAGTAAGGAATGATATTTTTTTTTTCCCCTAATTACTCGGATTTTTATATATACTCTTCAATTCTCAGCTCATCATGCAGCATCTATGTGTTTGCAAATTCCCTAAGAGACGCTGAAGACTTATTTTAATTGGATCAATCCTTATATGCCGATGACATCCATAGGGGAGATTCATGTAAAGATGGTTCGTGTTTTCTCCTGAAGTGTTTTAGTTCTAATTAAAGCGGTTTAGGATACCATTCTTATCTACATAAACAAAAACAAATGGGAGGAAAAGCTATTATTTGTGTTTATGCACAGCTAAAAAGCTTCTCTAGTGTTTAAAAAAAAATATACAAACGGTGTACGATTTAAAGTATCTACTTATGATAGATCAAGTCAATATAGAGATGAAAATAGAAACAGAACTGCTATAAACTACAATGCCTTAGGGCTAGGCCACAACTGGCTGCTGCGTTTTTTTTGCGTGTTGTCGTCTTGCGTTTGCGTTGGCGATTGCGCGTCTGCATTTTTCGAAATATTAAAACGTGGCGCAACGGCCTAAACAAAACCGGCGTTTTTCGATGCGTTTTGCGTTTGCGGTTGCGTTTCTGCTGGCATTTTTTAAGCGCAATCGCATGCGATTTCTATACTTATTGAAAAGCTCGCACAAGCGGCAGAACGCAAAAAAATCGCACGCATGAAATCGCATGCGCCTTAGCGATTGCGTTTGGCGTTGCGTTTCAGTGGTGGCCTAGCCCTTACGACTTGTCTTACTAATCTAATCTAACCAGTGCTTTAGAGTTGCCCTTTAATGACAGCAGATTCCAACAAACTGTAGATAGGCCTAAGATCCATTATGGCTATTACTTATGGACTACTCGAGCATAGAATCAGAAGGCAATCTTAACCATGGATACCCTCAACTTTATACTCGATTCAAGCCTATTTTTTCGCTAATTTTTCAGGTAAAAATAGTACCCAAATTTCTACTTATAACTCGAATATATATGTTACTCAGTGGCCTTTGTTGTTTGAAGACAAGACTTATGCAGTGTCATTTGATTTATTATGGATGCGCTAATATATTTTGGGGCAATGTTTGGAGAGGTGCGCGTGAGTAATCTTCATTTTGAGCATATAGCGCGTCTGATAGATTCTCCTGGCCTATTTCATGGTGGTCAGCAATTTGCAGTCAGGATGGCTCACTTGATGAGTTAATTTTCTGTAATTAAGATGGCCTAGGTCCCTAGCTGTGTGTGTTACAGTGTGCTGTCTTGAGTGTGCGTTTAGGACAATGGCATTTTGTCGAATTACCGCCCATCTCAGTCGCAGTTACCGGACATGCGTCTTTCTATGCATATGTCTCACCGTTTCAGTCCGTGTGTGTGTAGTGTTTGAATAATCAACACAGAAAAAAGAAAAAAAACACTGTAAAATTATGTTGTCTGGACCTAATCGTGTACACCTGCATGTATTCAGAAATGGACCACATTGATTTACAATATAGTCAGTGGGAACGCGTTCTCGCATATTTTTCATTTTTAACTTACATTGTATTTGCAAATGAATGCTAAAGCACAGTGGGCTCCAACCCTTATATCATAAAATATGGGGTTTTACGGACTATCTCTGAAACCTGTTTATGTGTGCATTAATAAATTAGCTATGCTACCTAAGCTACTGGATTGCTTACAGTTCTTTGCAGTGTAGCCAAGTTTATTCTTTGCTATGGTTTGCAAGGGTCGTGTTGTACCTATTTAATACGAATGAGATGTCTGGGGCATGAACTGTAGGAATGATATTAATAATGTAACATTCATGTTATTATTAGAAATACATGCTGCAATTGTTAGGCGTGATCATCAGGCAAGGTACCGCTTGAGACTCCCTCTGGACGCGTAAGTCTAAGTACCTAGCCGGTTTTCATCATAGCCTCTCTAATTTGGAGGATGTTTATGGCGGGCTGGACCAGTCGCGCTCCAGAGAAGAGAACCACAAAGGTCATCACAATGTGGAGAGGCTCGCGAACAGTATCAGGTGAATACAGGAAGTAGGACGGCTGGGATGATATTCGTATGAGGAAGTAGAGAGCTGTGGAGGGATCTGGCAGACCGGAGATATACTGGAGTAGCGGAGTTGTGGTAGGTATATTGCGGGCACACGTGAGGTAGGAGCTGTTGAGAATATGCAGACCGGAGGTTATACCTGAGTAGGAGCTGTGGTAGAATATCGACCCGATAGTAGGTGAGCTGTGGAGACTATGCATAGACTGGCGGAGTATTAACAACTGGAGGTAGGAGCTGGTTAGATATTGCGGCAGCTGCGGAGGTAGGAGCTGTGGACTGATATGTCGGGAGCGGAGATAACTGGAGTAGAGCTGTGTGGATTTCGGTAGCGCGGAGGTATGAGCTGTGGAAGAAATGCAGGACCTGGCGGATATAACTGAGGTAGGAGCTGTGGTACTATCGGACCGGGAGGATAGGCGGCTGTGGAGGATATGCAGACGGCGAGATAACTGGAGGTAGAGCTGTGGTAGATTATTTCGATCGCGGAGTTAAGGAGCTGTGTAGGATATGCGACCGGAGTTATCACTGGAGGTAGGAGCTGTGGTAGTTTCCGTAGCCGGAGGCTAGATGCTAATGGATGATAGCAGACCGTAGATAACTGGAGGTAAGGAGCTGTGATGAGATATTGCGGATGTCCGGGTAGGAGCTGTGGGAGGTATATTCAGACCGGAGATTAACTGGTAGTTAGAGCTGTGGTAGATATTCGGACCGGAGGTAGGAGTCAGGACAACAGGAACAAACACTAGAAGTACACAGGGAGCTAGGAGTCGCATGAGGCAAGCAACTCTGAACTGCTAGAGCAAGAGGCCAGCTGCCAGGAGGAGGCCTAAATAGGCCCGTTTTGGCTGTGACCATCCTCCTGCTGGCATGCCGGCGGATAGGGTACAGCTGCAATAGCAGGTAAAAAGCCTGCGCCGCCCACGTCTGCTCGCGTCACTGATGACGCGCGTGCACGTGAGCGGGCGTGCGAGCGGCCGGCGCTTCGTCATCGGCGGCTCCCCAAGCTCGTCAACGCGCGCGGGAGGAGGAACTCCCTGGACCTGCGGAAAGGTAAAGTACCTGACATTGTCCCGCGCCCCCGCACCGGGCAACGCTCCGGGTGCTTCTTGGGTTTAGGTTTGTCAGGTGTTTGGAATGAAAATTCTTGACCAAACGAGGAGCCAGTTATCTGTTCTGCCGGTTCCAGAATTTTCTTCGGGAACCCAAATCCCTACATTTAATCATATATCTTAACTTCCCAGGCAGATAATCTGGCAATCTAAAATCTTTTTCTAGCTCTCGTATTCTGTCTGTCCCTATTCATCAAACAAGGCTAGCGGAGGGCTTCAGCGCAGAGTCGGAAGCATGACTTGCTTTTGAACAGGACATGAAAAACTTGATGTATCTTACTGAATTGGCGGTAGGCTTCCAGTTGCAGAAGGCGACCGTGTTATAGCTTTCCTAATACGTAAATTGGCTCGCGATGAACCTGGGCACCCACTTGGGGCTTAGAAAGGAATCCTTAATTTCATAATGACGAGTAGACAAACTGTGCAGACGCTAGCGTATCAACCTTAATACCGAGAATCCTTTTCTTAAAAGATTAGGCTGACGCTTACGCGTTTGTTCTTGAGCTTGCCGCGATGAAGGTCTTTAGCTCTACAGTCTTCTCCTTCAACGATGTATTCCTGTGATAATGTGCAGGAATAGTGATCTTGGACGGAATACCGAAGCAAAGTCTGATTAAATTCCATAGTTGCTATAAAAGGGGGAACTACCTTGGATGGAGGCTGGACAGCCTTTGTTATAGGCGCAAACTCCGCAAAGCGTACAGAGTTAAGACCAATCTTCTTGTATTGGGCAGAGGAGTAACACGCGTAGATATTGTCAAGTGTTTGGTTTGTCTTATCTGTTGTCTATTATATTGTGATGGTATCTGCGAGAAAAATAGATGGTGGATATGGCTAAACACTTGCACAACTCCTTCCAAGAATTTGAAGTAGTAATTTGTGCCCCTCCAACTGATACGATATCATCGGGAACCATGAGGGGGGGGTGAGTGTTGACGCACAATCTCTTCCTAATGAACACATCTGCAGTAATGGAAGGCTGAGGGCATCCTTTTAACGGAATAAACGTGAGGGCCGATTCTTCGTTAACCGATCACACCACAAAGATTGTGTTGAAACCTTGAGGCGAGGTAACTCAACAATGAGTCCATGTAACTCATGCCCAAGCGGTCATGGGACGTAGCGGTCAGAGAGAGCGTAAGGCCCGTATGGTCTCTGTCTAGTAGTCTTGATCTAGCGACAAAGTAAGCCAAGAAGCCACAAACTGTTACTAATCTTTGAGTACATACTTGGTCCAAAAAAAATTTCTGTAACGGCAATCCAACGTCTTGTGAGCCAACTTGCATGCCCAAAACCAATTTGGGCATGCAAGTTGGCACCAAAGTCTGCAAAATAGCCATTTTAGCCATTTGAATAAGAAACTGGTGTATTGCAATAGGTAAACTGCTTTGGGCCACTGAAAAAACACTGCAGACAGACTTGTACATACCCCTGGCACATAATTCAGTTGAGTCCAGCCTGGCCCAAATTGGTTTTGGGCATGCAAGTTGGCACCAAAGTCTGCAAAATAGCCATTTTTGCACATTTGAATAAGAAGCTGGTGTATTGCAATAGGTAAACCGCTTTGGGCCACTGAAAAAACACTGCAGACAGACTTGTACATACCCCTGGCACATAATTCAGTTGAGTCCAGCCTGGCCCAAACTGGTTTACCTATTGCAATAAACCAATTTCTTATTCAAATGTGCAAAAATGGCTATTTTGCAGAGTTTGGTGCCAACTTGCATGCCCAAAACCAATTTTGGCCAGGCTGGACTCAACTGAATTATGTGCCAGGGGTACGTACAAGTCTGTCTGCAGTGTTTTTTCAGTGGCCCAAAGCAGTTTACCTATTGCAATACACCAGTTTCTTATTCCAATGTGCAAAAATGGCTATTTTGCAGACTTTGGTGCCAACTTGCATGCCCAAAACCAATTTGGGCCAGGCTGGACTCAACTGAATTATGTGCCAGGGGTACGTACAAGTCTGTCTGCAGTGTTTTTTTAGTGGCCCAAAGCAGTTTACCTATTGCAATACACCAGTTTCTTATTCAAATGTGCAAAAATAGCTATTTTGCAGACTTTGGTGCCAACTTGCATGCCCAAAACCAATTTGGGCCAGGCTGGACTCAACTGAATTATGTGCCAGGGGTATGTACAACTCTGTGTGCAGTGTTTTTTCAGTGGCCCAAAGCGGTTTACCTATTGCAATACATCAGTTTCTTATTCAAATGTGCAAAAATAGCTATTTTGCAGACTTTGGTGCCAACTTGCATGCCCAAAACAAATTTGGGCCAGGCTGGACTCAACTGAATTATGTGCCAGGGGTATGTACAAGTCTGTCTGCGGTGTTTCTTCAGTGGCCCAAAGCAGTTTACCTATTGCAATACATCAGTTTCTTATTCAAATCCGAATAAGAAACCAACTTCAGTCTGTGAATAAGAAACCAACTGAAAAAGAAACCAACTTTTTTGAATAAGAAACCAACTTCAGCTTCGTCAGCCTTTTTCCAATCCTGAGGCACACCACCAGACATGATGGAATC